>JAEAOA010002346.1:1445000-2165000 GCA_016746295.1 Potamilus streckersoni | reverse complement strand
TTTGTCCACATCGACTAGATTAGATTTTGTAACTGTAAAGTAAATCCAGATTTGAAAAAGTACCGTACTAATTCAACAAGCGTTTAAGAAAACTAGGACTGACTGCCCCCACCCCTTGTATATGTATCACATCGCATTAAGGCCCTTTGTTTACATCTCGAATTCTTAAATAAAACAAACCATATCTTACCTGGAGCACCGCAGTCGGCGCATACCTCGCCCGCCGTTCTAACTTTTCCTCTTGACATTAGGGAAAAGTGCACTTATTCCACTATCTCCCGAAAATTGGCAAAATTTCGCCGCTAGTAAACTACACTTTCCGTCTCCTCAGCCATAAAACTGAATTATTGTTTGTTTAGTTTTGTATTTTCCATACTCATTTAATTTTCTTAATAATATATCTTACATATATAATATATATTATAAGTATTTTAATTGACATTTATTTTATGTAATAAGCGAGTTTTCCATAATTAATACATTTTAGACAGCTCTTAGCTTCGTATTTAAAAGTCGTAAAAAGAAATGTTCAGACTGAATAGCGATATTGTGATGATTCTAGCCAAATAAACGGTGTTTTTATTTTATTATTCACATCTATTAGTCTTTATGTTTGCAATCATTCTAAATTACAATATCTCTACTTATTTATTTTACGACATCATTGCGGAAGTCGGCATCAACAAAAATGACTCAGAAACGCAAGTAGAAATGACAAAATTTGTCCTTCCTGTATGCAAACACTGGAAATAATCACACAATATGTCGTCAAAATCAATTCGGGAAGAATTTCCATTGCATTGGCTTGTTTGGCACAACGAATTCTCTGAACTTGACAAAGAATTAGCGAAGGAAGTGGTATGCCTCTTTTGTTTCGGAGTTTCCAACCCAAACCAGTTTAAGTTTTCCCAATATTACTGGGGGTGGGTCTAGTAGATGTTATCATAGATCACCATCGTGATGCATTATCGTCGGTTTTTGCTGGACGACTATATTGGCAAAAGAAAAAGAAGAAAGATATTGTATAGATTTGAGGTACACACCCCACGCAGTGTATATGAGGATCGAATTTGCTGTAGTTTTAGAATCAGTTCATATCGCCCACAGGTCCATTCGCGATAACTAAAAACAACGAAATACGCGCAAAAGACCGAAATACACAATTATTTACATATTTTTAGTATATATGTCAGTATACGTACTAAAACATTTTTGAATAAGCATAGTACTAATGTTGGTACCTTAGTCCTACCTTGTGGACACGTGCTAACATGAGTATGTGTGTTACTGGAGCATCCGAGTGTGAATCACACCCGGCTCTTTTTTAGCCTAATATTAAAAATTTTGAACATGTTTTTTGATATATTATGAAATAAATTGAATAGTCATCATATTTAATACTGGAATAATCGCAAATCATTGTAGAAATAGTGGTAAAATCTCATTTACCTTTCTTATCTGATATTTTCGCTTTGATTGTCCACCATATTAATTCAAAATAATACCTACTTCCATTCCCAGCCTCGTTTGTGTGCCATATAAGGACGTTAATGCCTTATTTGGAAATGTAAACAGATTGTAGTAAAAAATATGGCGCGGTTTGAGTCGGAAATTATGCACATTAAAAGTAAATACGGTTTACCGGTTACTTTGAAATTCCACCAAAAAGCAATTATTTTCTCAACAAAACCATATTCTGCAATTTATGCAAGTATCCATTCTCCATCTTCTCGCATTATGTCACTCAACAACTAATACCATAGCGTAGAATATCCATATATAGTCTGGCAAGCCTTATGTAGAAAAGAGGTCTTGCATTATGTCATGATGGACATGGTGAGGTTAGCATAGCTATGCTAATTTATTTTACCATGTAAGGACGTAATAAATTCAAAATAAGCCAAACTTCTTTGACAAAATGATTATACTTATTTAGTAGATTTCTAAACTATTTGTGTTTCTGACTTAAGTGAGGAATTTTTTTGCTCCATTACATGATATGGGATCAGTTCGTAGCCTCAACCACAACAAAACAAGTTGAGGCTACGACATCATAGCTAGAATAAGCATAGCACAATAACTTTGGATGATTTTTTTTAGACAGTTTACAGCAGGTATGTATGATATTTTTTTCTCAGAATTTTAGAATAAAAATGGATTGTTTTCTGCATAATTAGAATGTTCAGAATTAGAAAATGAACCCATCTTCATGATATGTTTTCAAATAAATTCACAGTAAGTATTCAAACACATGCACAATCCATCTGGACCTTGTTATGTCATGCTGAAATTTGCATATTTTTCTCACATATTTTAAATGTTTTGTGAACATTCAGCATCAAGAATAAATTTACTTTTTCTTTGTTTCAGTTACTTCTGAAGCCTTTATGCCTTTTTGTATGCCCCCAACCCCAAGCCCCAGCTTTTGCATGAAATACCATAATGATAAGTCATACACAAGTTAAAGTTATAAGTTACTCTTAAAACCAATAGTGTATATTTATTACAGTGTTTTTGTTATCAGAAATCACAATTTGCTATACCACAGTTGCAATTTTATAATTTAGTTATGATGAGTTAAAAATTCCTCATTCAGTTTTTAATATTGTAGTCTTTCCACTAATTTTTAATTTAGTAAGTCTAGATTTCTGTCATGTAAATGTGGATGTTGCAACATTAAATGCTACTTATCCTAAATTTTGGATATGTTTTCTTCATAATTCTGACCAATCTTGAGCAATAGACCATTTCATGGAGACTTCGGCGAACTTCGTAATTTGCTCGGAATTTTGATCATGTGGCGGGTGGTCAACTGACCGCAATATCCAATCAATAGCTGGTAGGCAAATAGTCTGGTCCCCTGCTTAGTACGCTCCCTAGTATAGTATAGTGGAATGCATTGCAGGGAGCATATTAAGCAGGGGACCAGACAAGTATGGAAATGGCGTCGATGTTAAAAATTTAATCCCTTTTTTTACCATAACACCATATTTCATAAATCGAGTTTCATTTACCAATAAAAGGTATTTTTCATATTAATCCGAAGTATAACAAACCTGGAATATTTTTTGATGGTAGAGCTGCAGAAATCCCAGGCATTTAGCGAGCAGGTAGCGGGCATTTCTTAATTTATTTTAATCTGATACATCTAAACAACAATGTATGCCATTTTGTTATGTACAGATGCCTACCAGCGTTTGATTGGCTGGAGTATAAAGTGACTCGGGAGGTTTTTCGGATAATTACGGAGCAACTCGGTTAAATCCGGTATGAAATGGGCTATATTATACAGTTCATGCAGTGTTAAAGTGTGAAATGAGTGAAGGAACCACCACTGAATTTGTTGTAAGGAAATATTTATGATTTTGTTTTGCTTTGAGTTTAACGAGAAATACAGCAGATAAGTTTTCTGTTCTTTATGACACAAAATATTGATTCAGATTGATATTACAAGAAATGACACAAATTGGTTTTATTTTCTTCAAAATTATTCAAAACAGTTTGCCTAACATTTAAGTTTTAAATACCAGTCACTCTAGATAAGAGTCAAACACAGTAAATGGTCTGACAGTCCCAATATCTAGATGATCTTAGTAAAACATTCAAAAAAGTTTTTACTAGTATCATTATCCCCCATCATCAGTTACATACATATCATAATAGCTATCCCTAGTATCATTTCACCCATCATCAGTCACATTCATATCATAATAGCTATCACTAGTATCATTATCACGGTCCCATCATCAGTCACATACATATCATAATAGCTATCACCAGTATCATTATCACCCATCATCAGTCACATACATATCATAATAGCTATCCTTAGTATCATTATCACCCATCATCAGTCACATACATATCATAATAGCTATCACTAGTATCATTATCACCCATCATCAGTCACATACATATCATAATAGCTATCACTAGTATCATCATCACCCATCATCAGTCACATGTATCATAATAGCTATCACTAGTATCATTATCACGGTCCCATCATCAGTCACATATGTATCATAAAAGCTATCCCTAGTATCATTATCACCCATCATCAGTCACATTCATATCATAATAGCTATCACTAGTATCATTATCACCCATCATCAGTCACATGTATCATAATAGCTATCCCTAGTATCATTATCACCCATCATCAGTCACATATGTATCATAAAAGCTATCCCTAGTATCATTATCACCCATCATCAGTTACATACATATCATAATAGCTATCCTTAGTATCATTATCACCCATCATCAGTCACATACATATAATAGCTATCACTAGTATCATTATCACGGTCCCATCATCAGTCACATACATATCATAATAGCTATCCTTAGTATCATTATCACCCATCATCAGTCACATGTATCATAATAGCTATCACTAGTATCATTATCACCCATCATCAGTCACATACATATAATAATAGCTATCACTAGTATCATTATCACCCATCATCAGTCACATGTATCATAATAGCTATCACTAGTATCATTATCACGGTCCCATCATCAGTCACATATGTATCATAATAGCTATCACTAGTATTGTTATCACCCATCATCAGTCACATACATATCATAATAGCTATCACCAGTATCATTATCACCCATCATCAGTCACATACATATCATAATAGCTATCCTTAGTATCATTATCACCCATCATCAGTCACATGTATCATAATAGCTATCACTAGTATCATTATCACGGTCCCATCATCAGTCACATACGTATCATAATAGCTATCACTAGTATTGTTATCACCCATCATCAGTCACATACATATCATAATAGCTATCACCAGTATCATTATCACCCATCATTCATAAAGTTTCTGTCTAACCTTGAATATATATTAGTGTCCTCAGCAACTGAGACATACTTTTCTCACATCTCATTGCATTTGAATATATAGTTTGTTCTGTAAAAAAAGTGAAAGTTTCATTCTGCTTACCAATATTGAGATATGCAAAATGTTCTGATATGAAGATAGCATTGAAATGTCATAAATACTATTTATAATAATTTTGTGTTTATTGATCATGTTAGTATTTTCTTCAGCATAATAAAGAAAAACGCGATCCGAGAGGGCGAACACCACTTCACCTTGCTATAACGCTAGGTCATCTGGAGAGTACTCGGGTGCTGTTACAGCATGGTGCAAATGCAAATGCAGAAAACAGAGGATACTGGTCAGGTAAATAAGAAATATTTTGCCTTGTGTGCTACAGTCATTTTTGGTGACTGCCCATTCCTATAATTGATTACCAAATTGCATTCCAGATGACATCATAAATAAGCCATAATCTGTACAGACTGTTCAACAAAAATGTCAACCTCATTTTGAAATCTTTTTAGTCCTTTTTTGGTATAATTTTTTTGAAAAAAAGTAATCAATACATTTACTATGACAGAACTAGATTTTCTATCTGAAGTTTTACAGTTTCTATTTTTCTTCATTATTTTCAGCAAATTAATTCAAAATATATGTAAATTGACCAAAAAAATCTTTTCTCTTTTTCTCTAAGTTTCTTAAAGATTTCATCTTCTGAAGGCAGTGGTATTGTCTAAGCTTTATTGGGAGGTAATTGACTATAAGCAGTATTCAATTTTACTTGTATATAATACAGATCCAACAGGATACAGTGTAGTTCCTGACTTGTTATTGTATAATGCACCAGAATATCAGATTGTATTAAAGCACATGTGGTTCAGTGCCTGTCAATCATGAGTCAAATATTTCTAAAAAAGTCCTTCAAATTTATTGGCAAAAAAAAGTTGTCACCAAATTTAAGTGCTTTACAGTAGATGATATTACAATTTTACATATATGAGAACTGTTGGGTGTCTTAAATCCATAATTAATGTTTTTGGAGGAGCAGATTTAATTTTAAAATTATGAACAATATTCCACCAAAAAGGTACAATTATGATAGTGAAATGAGAAATGCATACAACTTTTTTGAAATTTAAGTTTCTCAGATTAATCAGTATGAATAGGAGTGAGGATGCATACAACTTTTTGTACTCCATGCATTTTTTATATGACAGTCATGTGGTGAATCCTAAATTTGTTGAATTAAATTACACACTATATATATTAGGCATAAGAAGACCCAAAAGTCTGTGGAAAACTGAATCAGTTGAGTACAGTAGTCCCCCTCTTATATGACCACCCCTTCTGCACCAGGAAAGTGACCTTATAAGGCGGGTGGCCTTTCCAGAGGGGGACTAAATTTTTTGTGAGAAGTATATTTACGTAGTAAGAACGCTTCATTTTTCAAAGCATTTAATATCTTTGTTTAAAAGCAACATTAAATATTGAATGGTTCTTGTGCTATAATAGTTGACTTATTTCAACTGAATATGAATTTATAGTTCTTATTCTTGGCGTAAGCGTGATATGCGAGCAGGTGTTGTCATGCACATTGCAGAACCATTCAAAAACGTCATTTGAATCTTGGTACATACGCAATTCTCTTTCCATTTGCTCCATTTTCCCACTGCTGCTAAATAACTTATCGGTTACGATGTTATTTATTCGAGTCTTTTCAACATAAAATTGTTTTATTCGAGTCTTTTCTACCTAAATTTGTTTGACCAGTCCCCCTCCCCATCTCTCCCGATATCGTAGACTATAATAACCGACATTTTCTGAAATAATCATCTTCGTTTACGTGATGACATGTTAATGTTTGGTAATGAGTTATTCCGATGTTGCTAACTGTAGGCGATTTAATTATGCAGACGACACATTTGTTGAGCAGACAAAATTCTTTCTTCATAATAGAAGCGACAAGTTGTGTTGTCACGTAATTTTTCGGTCTTTGTCTAGTACCCTGTTTTTTTCTTTTTAGCCAAGGGGGCCCCAAGTGGCCGAGTGGTCTAAAGCGCTGTCCGTTACGGATCACTGCCATCTCACCTCTATCTGCGTGGGTTCGAGTCTAAGATTCGACGAATGTGGATTTGTGAGAGAGCTTGCCAGTAGCTTCTCGTGGGTCGGTGGTTCTTTCTGGTGATTTCCCGGTTTCTTCCTCCACCATTAATACTGGCCGCTATGTATAGCCTTTCCTGTGCTGAAAAATGGCGTTAAACCCCACAACAACAACAACAACTTTTTAGCCAATGCTGACCGTGTGATCTTGACATTACGTCCAGTAATAATCATCAATGTTGCAACTACAAGACTGATAAAACAAATTTTTTCTGCATTTAAACAGATGCTGTATATTTTTAAAGGCAGCGATTGTCACGTTATTCATTAGTCACAGTCTTGTACCCTATTGTTTTTATATTTAATTTTTTTTTTTTACTCTAAGTGCGAAAAAGGGCTTGGATAAGTACACCGATTTGATCTGAACAATAGCACGTCACGGCCGTTTTACTTTACAATTGTTGAGTAATAGCCATTAATTATGTAAGTTCAACATCTTGCAAAGGGAAGCCATAAAGGCTATCAAACCATTTTCAGCGCAGACTTTGGTCTGGTCCATCAATATTGCCACTTCTCTGATGTTACTACTATTACTAAGTGTAATCTGAATAATTATCAGGGGATAAACCAGACATCTTATGATAACACGCAGTAAGGATGTACGGATTACCTTTATATAAGGAATAAAATATGAGTCTTTCTCAGCTTTAAGGAATAAATGTGGCTTCTCGTGAGGTGTAAAGGATATAATATTAACCTTAGTGGTACCTGTCGAACACTTTTTTGAAGAACGAAAATCTGACGTCGGGAAACAGAAATCGGATTACTTAACACAATTAGAAAAGAAAAATTGTTCTAGATACATATTGCAAAAAAAAATGTGGCCGCTTGTGAGGGGTAAATTTTATGTTTTTGCAAAAATATGCTGGCCGCTGGTCGCGTTAGCTGGGTGGCCTTACGTGAGGGGTAATTTTGAACACAAATTCGTCGGTGCCTTCAGATTCTGGCCGTAAGGAGCTGGTGGCCACTGGTGAGGGGGGACCATTCAAGAGGGGGAGTACTGTAATTTATTTTAAGCTTGAATTACATAACACATACAGATGAAATGGCCATCTACAAAATGTACTTGACAGTGTTGTATCATGTATATAAAACTTTAATATCTTTTGCAGCTTTTTCATAGGCAGTTGTTATGATGTTGTCCATCTAAATGTCTATTACAATTAAATTCCAACAAATGAATTTGAGTTCCAATCTACAGGTATCAGACTTTATGGATGTCTTGCACTTGAGGTAAGGAAGTACTTTTGGGTGGTTTGCTTTTGGGGTAAGGAAGAACCCAATAGATTTTTTAATAAACTGGTTGAAAGGCAAAATCACTCTTCTAAAAGATGAACATTTGTTTTTTCACATACCTGGACCAGATTCAATGGATAAGGAATTTGTGTGTTGATATTTAGAGTCAAATTATTAAATGTCAGGGTCACTGTCACTGAAAGTAGAAATATTGTTTCAGTAGATACACTAGTTCTATATTACATACCTGGACCAAAATTTGTGAAAGGCTTTTGTTTGGTGTGAGGAAAAACCCTTTTAGTTTTTGGGGTTAAAATCAGATCAAGGTCGCCAACTGAAAGATGAAAAATGTTGCCAACACCATGACATTAGTTTTATATCGCTTATCTGGAGCAAACTTTGTGGATGGTTTGTACTAGTGGTGAGAAAGAAGCATATTGATTTTGGATTCCAGTGGAAAAAATTGTTTTCTGCCCATCATTGTTAATTCTACATCACAGATCTTGACCAAAGTTTGTGGATTACTTGCATTGGGGTAAAGCAAAATCTGTTCATTGTGGGCATGATTAAACATGGAGCAGATGTATATTGTGCCATTCACTGCACTCCTGCTTAGCAATCTGTTTGTTTCACCAAGTATAGCAGCAGTTCCCATGAATGATAAACCGCTTTGGGAATGATTTCTTTGTGTTCTGATGTGTGGCATTAATAAAACAGAATTTGAATCCATGAAATTATTATATAAATCATCTCTTGAGAAGACCGATTCTCCGTACATGGATTTATTGATTTTTTATTTGTATACCCTGTCTTAGGTCACTACCTGTCTTGAGAAACCTTTATTATGTGGAGAATGGGTAGTCTTATTTGATATGTTGTATTGTAATATGAGAACAGCGATTGTTCTTTCCTTACATAATTGTTGTTCATTCATCCTTATACATACATGGTTATTATATCATGGCTATATATTTTAGTTCTTCATGAAGCGGTTTCCACTGGTGATCCCGAGTTGGTACAAATTGTTCTCAAGCACCGAGATCAACAGAGATATAATTCACGTTCAGTTGGAGTTCCAGAGCTTCTACAAAAACTGAAAGAGGTAAATTGCCATATTTGCTGCCATATACTGTTTGGCTCATTTAGTGGACATTGTTGTGACTGTTTTAGATTTGCCATTGTATGTTACAGCAGCAGATCTAGGTCAATGGAGTCTGATACTCTAATGTCACTCACCTACATATAGTGACAAGGGGAGATATTTGCTTATCCTCAACATTTCACCTCTAAACAAATTTTGGCCTACAGCCATAAAGCTTAATAGCTGACCACTACCTGTTTGCCACCTCCTTCACACACACCCAAAAAATCTCTTTTGTGCTCCCATGCACTTAAATGACCATGTTTCACCTAATTTTATCAGATGATGTTGTAGCCAACTGCTTGTTGAAAATCCAAATTTTCCTGCCGCATAGTGGGGCCTTTATTTTCTGGCTCATAGTGGATCCATGGAAATTTGTCATTTGAAGAGGTTAATAGTTTGATTGTATGTCTTTATGCCAGGTTTGATTTTGCTCATTACTGTCTATTCAGTTATTTTTTCCAGACTCCTAATATATATCTTTATGCCCGGGTCTATCATGCACATGATTTAGCTAATTACTGTCAATTTATTTATATTGTTTCAAGACCCCTATTGTCTTTTATTTAGTAACATTTTTGGGTTGGATACAAAAGTTGTTTAAAAGATACTAGATCAGGGGAGTAATGTATAATAAAGACCTGACATAAAAAATAATCAGTTAACTTTTCTGCAAGTCACACCTTACTGTAGATCCTTGGTTTTCAAAAGTATATTCCAGCCAATGCCATTTTGTGTTTGGGATGTCAGGATTTTTACTTTTCAGTAGTTGGTTATGACATCATCCATCAGTGGGAGTGTCATCAGAGGCTCAGACTAGGGTCTGTTGGCAATTAGGTGAATCTTACACCTAGTTAAGTATGGCATCAAATCATGTAGCCAACTTGTTACTTGTAGCCAACAGCTAGCTTAAAAAGCATCTACTTTTATGAATTATAATATTGAAGACATGTACTTTTACTAAATTGTTATATTTTTGTTAAGTTTTGATGTTGGTTGTGCTACTTCAAAATATAATTTACTTTGGAAGTGTTTAGTAACCTCAGAATTTTAATTGCTAAAATTGGGATTTCTGAATTAAACAAGAAAAACAGTAGAATATAGATTCTTTGGACCTGAATAAACACAATATTGTACAGTAAACACCCAAATTATGCATATATTGCATTCCTGAGAAACCTGTGATTTGTGGTTTTATATTTTTAACGTACCCTTATCAATTTTTCAGTCATATTGCTACAGTGTCTGCAGTGTGGCTATTTATGGTGATGGTAGCACTGGGGCATCATGCCAGAAACACTTAGCATCAGTTACATTTTACTGACACCAGGTAAACTTGACCTAATGCTGACCTCTTAATGCTGAGTGCCAAGCAAAGTAGCTGCTAGTTGCATTTTTTAAAAGTCTTCAGTATGACTCATGTGAGGTGAATTCTCTAACCACTGAGGCCACTTGAGCCATATGAGAAACCTCACATCAGATTCATGACCACTCCAGTGGCCTAGTAGTTAGAGCATCAGCCTTAGATGCTGGAGGTCATGGGTTCAAACACCTACAGAGTTATACCAAAGACATACAAATGGTACTAAGAGTTGCCTTGCTAGGCATTCAGCATAAAGATGTCACTCTTAGGATTGGTCGACCTGGTGTCAGGATAATGTGACCGGGTGGGACATGATGTTACATGTCTGTGGCAAGATGCCCCAGTGCTAGACATCACTAAAAACTGCCACACTGTGACATTGTAATGATATGACTGCAGAATTGTTAAAGCTATGACAAAAATCCAAATCGAACTCATAAGATTTGTGTGACACTAATCCATCTTTCAGTTTGAACCGAATCTTCATTTAGGTCAGACACTTAAAAAATGGAAGTTCTGCTTGGGAATCTATGCTGCACATTATATACATGAATGACACATGTCTCGGGGTATATTTTTCTGCCTAAGTGTCAACATCGATTCACGTAAACATTAGACATTGGCAAGCTGAATACACATAAATTAAGAGTTTACTGTATTTTTCAAAAATTATTAACTTGGAGTTAGTAAAAAAAAGTAAATTGCTCTTTCTACAAATCTAAGTGTAAATTCTTTTCATCTTAGTAGACCATCAGTATTATGTGACATTTATATCAACTCAGATTTGGGATATGATAAATATTAAAAATATAAGATGTAATGTTTATATCCATTACTCATATAGCATCAGCTTTCACTGAGTATTCTGTCTTGCATGTGAATGCCAAGTTGTAGTTATTACTTATCATATATACATGCTTATATGATTAGTCCAATTGCAACCTGCAAAATGCGCCAGCAGATCTGTGTCTGTGCAATTTGTTAGGAGTAATCAGTAGAACAGTCAACATAGACTCTGATCTGTAGGCACATTTTGCTATGGCAGATCAGAATCTTTGTTGTTTGCAGCTTGACTTGACTTTTAAGTGAGTATATACTGTATCTATTATTATAGTCAATAATGTTAAAAACCAAACAAAATATAACAAGTAAACCATTTGTAGAATTACATCTTATGTTTGTACCTTATATTCAAGGCATACCTCCAAATTTAGATAAGAAAATTTTAATCTTAATGTTATTTACATTCAAGATGACACTGTTTCATGGAGCGCATGCACCAGATAAAATTCATCCAGTTGGGACCAGCAGTGAACATGTAGCAAAAAAGCCTGACATTTTCTGTCAACTCTACCCAAAGTTGTATGCTAATTTATCGTGAAATTATTGGTCAATTCATTATCTGTTTCAGTCACCAGATTTCTACGTAGAGATGAAATGGGAGTTCACAAGTTGGGGTATGTATGGATAAAAGATTCAATTTGAAAGATCTTGTAAACTCACAAAATGACACACTCCATTCTTTAAAAAATATATATATCTCATTTTTTCTTTTGTTCACCTAACTGATGCATTAATTTAACAAAATAATTATGAAAATACATTTAATTTAAAATCAACCAAATGTCAAGCTGTTCATTTGGTTGATGTGTGAACTTGTTTTGAGCCTAACTACTTTTAAATTTAAAATTTCAATTTAAAAGTGTTTAGGCTTAATTTTCCAGGGTTCCACAAGGTTATTTTTCTGGAAAGTCAGCAAGACCCCTATCTTTCAATGGTTCAGCTGGGAAAAGGTGGGGGTGGGTCAAAGAGGGAAAGTAGCAGGCCAGATGTATAGAAACACTTGGACATAAAATTCTTGTGCAATTGGAACATAAGCAAAAGGATAGTTGTGTAATATAGATTTCCATCATTATAACACACTTTGTTATGTTTTAGTTTCTATATATAATAATGCAGCATCCAGCTAGAAATGGAAAGGCAGTGTTAGACAACCACCCTAAGGGCATATAGTATGCAATCTTATAGTTGAAGGACACAAATTTTAGTCAGATTACAGGAGACTATACAAAGTTAGCTTTACTAATTCAAAATCATATGCAGAAGCTTTTCATTAATTTTAGAAAATTTAATTGTCAGAAATAATTGTGGGAGCTTATTTACATCTTCCATTGAATTTTAAAAACAGTTTGACTATTTAATGAATTGCATCATAAAAAGCAATAGTTTATATCCAATATTACACAATTGGGGGAGCTGTAGTGGTTAGAATGCATGACTCCAAACCTAAAGCTTGTGGGTTCGAAAGTAGAAATATGGTTTTTGGTAGATACACTAGTTCTATATAACCATCTTACCAACCTGGGTCAGCTGCTATGGTATGTCCCTGAGCAATTGCCTCAGCACTAAAAAACCTACTTGTCTTGTTGCGCCATAAAGCAGCAAACCAAACCTAAATGACAGTGGTTTACCTCCCTTGAGAAGGCTAGCACCACTGCCACAGTAATTTAAATTTGGTGGTAGAACTGTACAGTTTGAAAACTGCATCATACAGTGTATATATTACCATTTGTACTTGCTTATAAGGTGAGTCTAACTGCAAACTGCACAGGCCCAGATCTGCTGACTCATAATGCGCTGTCAGATTGGTGTCTGTGAAGTTGGTCAGGAGTAATCAATAGAACAAACACCATAGACCATTATCTGCAGGAGCATTATGCTACAGCAGATCAGGATCTTTGTTGTTTGCAGTTTGACTCAACTTATAAGCTAGTATATAAGGAACATTTTCTGTAAACCTTTCTCCACAATGGTTTGCATAGTTGGAAAATGTTAGAATTCTTTACTTGCAGGATTGGAGCACATGGCTGATTACATTACAAGTTAGCATGCAGCAGACATCATAATGTAGGAAGTGCATCTGAACAACCTTACATTGTCTGCCTGTTTATGTCATTTTAATCAGTGATAATAGATGTAAAGTAGGTCACTGTTTATGCTCAAAGATGATTTACTAAGGTTAGATTACACTGGGGTCAAAACATCCTTCTGGCAGCGATACATTCTGCAAGAGTATGAGCTGTAGTGAGCGTGTTTGTATCCCTTCTGACTTGGAAAAATCTCTAAAACAAGCAAATGTTGATATTAGTAGTTTTTAATTGATTGCAGTGTTTAATTTGGTATGAACATTGCCAATTCAAATGAGTGTTTTTTTAATATATTGAGACTTTTCTAAAACCTAATTCAATTCTGATTTTACTTGAACAGTCTGCTCAGAATTTGTTCAGGATTGAGTCTTTAGCTACTTTACAGAAAACCATTTGATTTCTAACTTCATTTACTAGCACCAGCTTTGAAAAAGTACTGACCCCAAACACAACACTTTCTATTGGATGATTTGTCTCATCTGAAATTACACAGTCTTGATAGGTAAACTTAATTTTCATCTATAAATGTTTCTTTTCATTGATGTTTCAAAACTTTTAATGCCTCCTTGGGACATACTAAATGTCTATTTCCGACTGAACATTGATTAAAGTACATACAGATTATGATGTGTTCAGAACCACCTATTTCAGTAATGGGTGTTAGTTTTTAGAATTTTCTTCCACATACCTTTAAATGACAGTTATTCACATTATATGGATCCTCATAAATCCATATTTGTTTTGCAAGGTTGTTATGTAAATGCACTGAGAAATGAATATGGTAAAATCAGTGTTTAAGTACATGGACATTTTTGACAAAGTCATTCTTAAAGTGTGATTCAGTACAAACCAGATTAAATGTCCTTGCAGTGGTGACTTTGCACATTGAAATAAATTTGTATTACCATATTATTTGTTATGATTAGACCCCAACTTCCTGTTTTCTTGAGGTTGTGGGTTCGATTTCCAGTCGAGTCATACCAAAGATTTACAAAAATGGTACTAACAGCTGCCTCGCTTGAAGCTCAGTATTAAGAGGTTAGTGTTAGGACTGGCCGGCCTGGTGTCAGGATAATGTGACTGGGTTGGACATCATGCTAAATGTCTGCAGCATGATGCCCCAGTGCTAGACATCACTATAAACTGCCACACTGCAGACATCGTAGCGATATGACTGAAAAAATTGTTAAAGCAACATTAAAAATTATAATCACCACCAACTGTTTTCTTGATCTGGCAACCATTGTAAAAATCTCATAGCAATCAATAATTTTGTCTGGAAGTTTTTTGATGACATTTAAGGTGCAAAACATTTAACAAATAGGACTGACAAGACTTTGGTTAAACTAGATTGGCATTAAATTTTAGAACAAGAATTAATATTTAGTTTAAGATGACTAAATGTATCTACTTGACCACTTTGATATCACTTTAATATAGTACAGAGACAACACACCAGTCTGGAAGGGGCATAGTACTGCAAAAAAGATGGATTAGCAATCTAAGAAATGAAATAGCATCACGGCACAAATTAAAGGTTAGAAACATGGCTGGGGCATGCAGAGTTGTGGGCAAAATGCAATTCACCTTGTACTTACCTAGCTGGAACATTGCAATGCTTTACAAAGAATTTTAATGTTTCAATTGTGTCTAATTTTCCATGTATATTTCCAGTTCCACTTGTGTCTAGAATGTGTCCCAGTGATACATATAGAGTTTACAAATCAGGTAAGTGTCCAAAATTGTACATAAAGTATATTTAAAGTATATTTATTCTTTTAACCTGTTACCTCATACAAGCATCTTTTGATGCCTCTACCTGATTCGCATACAAGTGCCTTTTGACCCCTCTGTAAACAGCAGCCATTTTGAGCGGGTTTTCATAGCGCCACTTTTGATGGGTAAACTCCCTATTAGATACTACATTCATTGGTGTGAATGATCAATATGTCATATCACGTGGTCACTGTTTGTGTTCTTGTTGAAATCTGCTATATAAAGTAAGTAGGTTGTAACTGTGTCTCTCCAAAATGGCGGCTACAGATTTCATTCAGTACTTGCTCGAATTTTCACGATTAGAATCACAACTATGAAAGCTTCAATAACTTAGCTAAAAGCTCTGATGCTTATGTAGGAAGCCATTAGGTTTTAGAAATTATAAAATTCAGCTGATTTAGTGATGTAGATGCAAAGAACTTGTAAATTTTGAGTATGAGAAATGGCAGCTAAGGTTGGTTCTGCAGCTTCACTGACCTGATGGTGAATGAGTTCTCTCAAGATTTTAAAGCACATACAAATTTCTTCTGTGAAAAATGTACAGCTATAATGACTGTATTTTACTCTTAACTCTGAACATACATAATATATGTGTACCAAAAAGTTAAAAATGGTTAAAATTGCTGTAAAATGTGACATTCACTTCACTGCCTAACATGCCTATGTGTAGTGTTCTGACTTGTTTGAGGCTTGGATTCATATTTCACCTTTAGTTGTCTGGATGATCAATAATTCTAGAATAATCCATCTTCTCACAGTTGGTTTGATGCATCTGAGTTATCAAAATTTCATTTGTCACTATTGATAGCATTATAACATGGCTGATTATATTATAACATGGATGATTATAACATTATAACACGGCAGATTATAACATTAAAACATAACTATTAGATACAGAATCCATGCTCTGGTGTCACTTGTTGTCCAGTATCAGTTAGACAAATTCCTATTATTGCCACTCAGCTGAAACCAGCATGTGCAGAGTTAAGGAACTTTATACACAAACATTCACCCGGAGTTTTTTTTTTTTCTTGATGTATTTATTATACCACCATATGCTGAAGGGTAATAATGATATTAAACGTGTAGTAATTATATTAAATATCTGGTTTTACTTGTATTTTGTATTTCTTCAGTGATAGAAGTATTACTGATTTAAAATAAGATGGAGACATACAAAACATATCTTAATGGTACTTGATTCATGCCATGATTCAATTAAATATATTGATTTTTGAGTGGAGTAAATGGTATTTTTGGATACAGTAGAGGTTATTTTTGGAAATGGCATGGGAAGAATAGATTAATATTGCTTGATATAAAAAGAATTTGTGAAAAATATATGCATTGCGATAACATCTCCCAGTTACTAATACACCAGTCTTAAATTTGTTGAATTAGTCATATCATCAAACAGTCAAGTGAAATAGATGACATTTACTACGTGTCACATAGATTACTTCGGTTATAAAAAAACCATTTAATTCATTTCTGCTATGCCATAGGTTCCAGTGTGAGAATAGATACGACTCTTCTTGGATTTGACAACACTAGTTGGCAACGGGGCAGTAGAAGTTATATCTTCAGCGGAGCAGGTAATTCTGTTAACCTTCATTCCAAATTGTTTTGCATAATAAGATCAGCTCTGATTTTGGGTGCCATGATATGTCCTTGGTCAAGGTACTTTACTCTGGTTGCCTTGGCACAATGTAACCTTCAGGTGTTGCTTTGCCATAGCGCACCAAGCCAGTTCAGTCCCCATTTTTAGCCTTTAACAAATGGAACCCTGGTAAGAGGTCACTTTATCTAACATTATAGTATATTTGTGTCCAGTAATTAAAAGCCACTATTATTGGAGTCCAACTTTTGCATAGGGAAGAGCTGGCTTCAGACAAGAACTGGTGTCATGTCATCTCTTCTTTCAGACCTAAAAGCTATTGCATTAGGACATTTATTATAACTGTAAAACAATGATACAGATCATGGCAAAGAGTTATAGAGAAGGAGAAGAGGTATGATTTATTGTGCCTTTTTCACATGAAATCAATAAAATATTGCTTTGACCTATTTTAGAGCTATTGTACATAAATCATGCAGTATTGTGCATGTTTGTGTTATAGCTGATGGCAATTAATCTAATAGTGACTTTTTTCTGTAATAATGCCTGAATAAAATCAGCTATAAAACCTGTTTGCAAAGTAATAAAATGGAAAAGCTAGTCTTGATAATATTGTACTCTGTTTCCAATAGTTTATGCGAAACACCATTATGGACCATATCCATGCTGAATGAATCGATAAGAAAGGGTTTTACTTGTTGGATGCATGTTGTGAAATTTCTTTATATTGCCACCTACTGCGGTGACCCCAACAGTTGGAAGTTGTTCTCTAAACTGACTGCCATTTTTGTGACAAAATCCATGGAAAATTTTTGTACACCCAAATTATTCTGCAGAATTGACTTCTTTAATTATGGATAGGATCTCTTGTAGTGATTATTATGTTGGAAATACTAACATTAATGGAGACTAGAAATCAATGGAAATATACAATAATAATTAAAGAACTATAGGAGAAAACCTTATTCAGAAATATCATCTCCAAGTGCAATGCCAATATTCAGTTATTGACACACTTTCTGAGAGCTGAATTTCCATGACATGGTATGTATAATTTCCATGCCAATTCATTTGCTTTCGTAATATGATGTCAAAGTAGCAACTCCAGCATCTTGAATGCCAGTTGCTAGTGTTCATTTCATGTGAAAGACAATGCTGTTTTGTATTGTTTATTGATGTGCTATCACACTAAGAAAAGGTTTTTGACTACATTTTTTTTCTTTTCCAAAAGTTATATGCCTAATTAAAACATGGATACATTATTACAAGCAAATTGATTTTGAATCAAACACCACACACATACATGCCAACCATTACGCTTTTGGTGTAATCATTATGCTTTTTTACACTAAATTATGTCTTATGCGTAAATGTACTAGGATTAGGCTTTTTCGGTATATTCCCCTCCCAAAAAAATTGTTTTCTCATTTTTAGTAACATCCCACTAATCGCACAAAACGTATTCTAAAAAAGACGGCTCCTGAGTAACTATGACATAAAAGTACACTTGTCTGTAGACTAGCAGGAACCTTCCTTAGAGTTATGTTCTATTTATAGCAGCTGCCCTATTTCAAAGAAGACCTCAGTTTCTATTTATAGCAGCTGTCTGGCTTACAACATAATAGACTGGTTTCTAATTTTTAATCTTTGCTCACATATTCTTTGTTAAAAATAATGTGAGGTACAGAACCATTCTGTAAGAATTTGGCGGTAAAAAGTTGATGTGTATCTTACAGCAAACATGTTTCTCAAATGATTTCACAGATGGGTTAAAAAAGAAGAAAAAAATGGAAAAATGACTCAGAGATGAATACATAAATAACACAATACAGTGCCATTCTAGGGTAGCTTCACGCCCATTGCAAACTGTGTGAAAGGATTTTAATATTAGTCATAGTGTAAAACAAAGACACCTTGAAATATCTCATTTTACTAACTCCAATACTAAGGTAACTTCTTTTTTTCAGCAGAACTAAATTGTGGAAACGAATTTTATAAATGCAGGGGCATTATTTACCAATCTCTTAATAGAATACTGACTACAACTAGTGGTATAATACAGCTTTGGTCCTTTGTTCAAACAGATGCTTCCTGACGCCAAACTTGTGGAAAATATGCATGTGTTTTGAACATATGCACATTAAATTTTATTATGTTATATGTGGATTACGCTTTTTCTGCTTAGATTACTCCTTTTGTCCACTTGGATTATGCTTTTTCCTCGCCAGGGGTTGGCATGTATGCATGCAGCATTCTATGCTTATTACATTTCTTAAAGGAATGTAGCGAGAGGGATCCAGAAAATGGCTGCTCTTGGATGTGCAGATACTAAGTCACGACTAAAATTTGGTGCTTTTCTGATATACATTAGGCTATTCATCAGAACTACTACCTTGAACTAATATATTAGCCCAACTCTAAATAAATCAACATATCCCAAGTTGCTAATCATGAGCATGTTAAAGTTATTTGGGAATTCCTAAATATAGCATGATTATCTGTGGATAATGATACAGTGGACATTATTAGATAGTGCTATTAATTTACAAGTATTTATACATAATGATACTATTATTAGATGATAAGTATACATGCATAAGGTTACTTTTGTTAAAAAATAAGTATACATGTATAATAGTACTGTTATTATTAGGCATTAAATATACATGTGTAATGGTACTATTATTAGATTATAATTATACCTACATATGGATACTGTTATTAGACAATAAGTATACATGCATAAGGGTACTATTATTAGACAATAAGCATACTTTCATGATGGTACTTTTGTTAAACAATAAGTTTACATATATAATGGTACTGTTATTAGAAGTATGCATGTATAATGGTATTATTATTAGACAATAAGTATACATATATGATGCTACTATTATTAGATGATAAGTATACATACATAATGGTGCTTTTGTTAGACAGTAAGTATACTGGTACTATTATTAGATGATAAGTACTCATGCATGACAGTACTATTATTAGGTGATAAGTATTCATGCATGATGGTACTATTATTAGATGATAAGTATACTAGCATTATAGTATTATTAAATGATAAGTATTCATGCATGATGGTACTATTATTAGGTGATAAGTATACTAGCATTATAGTATTATTAAATGATAAGTATTCATGCATGATGGTACTATTATTAGATGATAAGTATACTAGCATTATAGTATTATTAAATGATAAGTATTCATGCATGATGGTACTATTATTAGGTGATAAGTATACTAGCATTATAGTATTATTAAATGATAAGTATTCATGCATGATGGTACTATTATTAGATGATAAGTATTCATGCATGATGGTACTATTATTAGATGATAAGTATTCATGCATGATGGTACTATTATTAGGTGATAAGTATTCATGCATGATGGTACTATTATTAGATGATAAGTATTCATGCATGATGGTACTATTATTAGGTGATAAGTATTCATGCATGATGGTACTATTATTAGATGATAAGTATTCATGCATGATGGTACTATTATTAGGTGATAAGTATTCATGCATAACAGTACTGTCATTAGGTGATAAGTATTCATGCATAATTCTGCTATTGTTAGATAAGTATACCTGCATAATATGATGATTGTAGATCTAGGAACCAATTGGTGTTTGCCATTCTTCCTCAAAGTCTGTCAGTGTTATCTTGATATCACGTAAGATTGAAACTGCATAAAATGTCAGTTTTCTTGATATCACGTAAGATTGAAACTGCATAAAATGTCAGTGTTATCTTGATATCACGTAAGATTGAAACTGCATAAAATGTCAGTTTTCTTGATATCACGTAAGATTGAAACTGCATAAAATGTCAGTGTTATCTTGATATCACGTAAGATTAAGACTGCATAAAATGTCAGTGTTATATTGATATCACGTAAGATTAAAACTGCATAAAATTCTCATCATTATGAATGTTAACAGTGGAAAATTTGTCCATACATTTTCCAAATTGGTACGACTTGATGTCTCTCTTGCTTACCATGGTTTTGTTTGTATCCCAAGGACTAGCTAGTATTGCATCATGGAATCCTGTGATCTGTTGTCTCCTCAAAACTCAGAAAAACTTGTCAATTTACAGAATTGTGGCATCTTCTTTGCAATATAAATACTATATGTCCACATTATGGTTTTTATAAACATTACAGTCAAATTAGAATTTGTTGAGAATTACGTGCATAAAGGGAGAAGTTTTATTTCTAGTCTCCTTTAAAGATTTGTGCAATATATTTCCACACTGAAATTATAGCTTTTAACAAATATAAAGAAAAAAACTCCACTATAAGTTCATGTTAAACTTTGTGTTTAATTGTCTGATAAATAGATTCATTTTATACATTTCATATTAAAATTTATGAAAGTCATTGAATGTCTTCAGTGTTTTGTTTGCCAAGGTTTGAAATGGAAAAATCAGTCAACTCATTTTTGTAAAACAGTATTTGAAATGAGCACCAATGTATGTAAGATATTCATTAAGATGCAATTTCCTGAACTTTAGGAGGATGAAGAATCCTGGTTCTTGACTTTTTATATTTCTTTATACATCAAATTATTTCATGTATTCTGTTGAAACATAATTTAACTTCCCCATTTATGTTATTTGACATGATATTAGCTATCCAAGGCAATCTATGGTTGAACTTGATGTACAATAATTTTTTTTTTACAGAAAATTCTGCAACAATAATGGAAATTGATCATGACCAAAGGGAAGTATTCACCGAAACAATGCAGCTTCAGCTTATCTCCCCTGACATCTCCATCCTTAGGCCAACAGATGATGCCATTGCAGCTCGTCTTACAAATCCCATAGTAACTACATATATTGACACAGAGAAGATTTGTTTTGAAAGGTGAGAAAGATTACATTTTATTGCTTAAGATAACGTTATTAATACTTTGCTGTCTCTTTCCTGTTGCAAGTCCCTATTCCTGGGGGAAAAAAATTAGACTGCTCCAGTTGCCTAGTGGTTAGAGTGTCTGCTTTAGATGCAGGATGTTGCTGGTCCAAACCACAGCTAAGTCATGCCAAAGACTTATACAAATGGTACTAACAGCTGCCTTACTAGGCACTCAGTATTAAGAAGTTAGTGTTAGGACTGGTGAGCCTGATTTCAGGATAATGTGACTGTGTGGGACATAAAACTACATGTCTGCAGCATGATGCCTCTGTGCTGAACATCACTATAAACTGCCATACTGTAGACATCTTAGTGATACGACTGAACATTTGTTAAAAGTTATGTTAGAAATCCAAATCACGCACCAATTCCTCGGTAAAAATTCCCTCTAAGATGTTAATTGGAGGACTCAAATAAAAATACTACAGTCCCAGTCTAATGTTTTAATCTGTTCCAGTCAGTTAGAATAACATCTTTCATTTTCCATGGACTTTGTTGGTAAAACATATGTCTTAGATGTAGAAAGATTTTTTGTTAAACTAAGTGTTTTTTGCCATCAATTCATTAAAAAAAAAGTTTTTGTTGCTTATGCAGATAAAGCCAACCATTATGCTTTTGTTGTAATCATTATGTTGTTTAAACTAAATTATGCCTTATATTTGACAGTATATGGATTATGCTTTATTGATATATCCCCCTCCCCCATAAAATCAGTAAGTTTTTTTTCATTTTTATTAATATACCATTAATCCCACAGAAAAGATGGCTTCTACTTAACTGTAACATAAAGAGTACACTTGTCTGTAGACTTGCATGCACTTTCCTAACAGTATTAATATGTTCTGTTTATTGTATTTGTCCTTTTGCAAGAAACATGCTGGTTTCTACTTTAAAACCTTTGACCTCTGAATTATTGTTATAATTCATGTTTTTTAGATAACCAGTCTATAGTGCTCTGTAGGTCATGTCTAATGACGTTTATGCAAGAGTACTGTTTTGAGTCTATGCAGTAGCAGACCACATTGGTCATTTGTTCAAGTAGATGCTTCCTGATTCCAAAATTGCAGAAAAATATGCATGTGCAAGAACAAATCATTAAATATTGTTCTGTGATTTTAACTAAAGACACCTCCCTCACTTAAAATAGCAGAAGCCATGAAAATTGGGCCATTTAGTATTGCCATTTCAAGCTGGCATTCACCTGCACCGTACTTCATGCAGATAGAGCTGATGTGCAATGGTAACTTATTTCCCAACAAAACATCCCAAATATTGGAAGATATAAATTTCCTTTTCTTTGTCAGGATATGAAATGAATATTGGTTCTTTGCTATTCTAATGCTGACTGCGAGAGGTTGTTTGATATTGTTAACAAAAGTAAAACTTGATTCAGAATCAGGCTCAGTAACCCCTTAATTAGTGCTCTGATGGTGTGCAAAGCGTTCATGGTCTCTGTAACCCCTTAATTAGTGCTCTGCTGGTGTGCAAAGCATTCATGGTCTCTGTAACCCCTTAATAGTGTTCTGCTGGTGTGCAAAGCATTCATGGTCTCAGTAGCCCTTTAAATAGTGCTCTGCTGGTATGCAAAGCATTCATGGTCTCTGTAACCCCTTAAATAGTGCTCTTCTGGTGTGCAAAGCATTCATGGTCTCTGTAACCCCTTAAATAATGCTCTGCTGGTGTGCAAAGCATTCATGGTCTCAGTAACCCCATAAATAGTGCTCTTACTCGTGTGCAAAGCATTCATGGTCTCAGTAGCCCCTTAATTAGTGCTCTGCTGGTGTGCAAAGCATTCATGGTCTCTGTAACCCCTTAAATAGTGCTCTGTTGGTGTGCAAAGCATTCATGGTCTCAGTAACCCCTTAAATAGTGTTCTGTTGGTGTGCAAAGCATTCATGGTCTCAGCTGGCACAAGTGTTTTGAACTGCAGCATGAAAGTCTGTTGCTTTCTAAAGCTAAAAGTTTATCATATGAAAACTTAAAGCAGTAAATGATGCTAAAAGACCATTTTATGTTCGTTGAATTTTTATCATGTTATATGTGGTTTACTCTTTTTCTGCTCAGGTTATTCATTTCATCCACTTGGATTACACTTTTCCCTCACCAGGGGTTGGCATGTATGCATATGACCAAAGGCCTATAAATCTAGTCATTTTATTGTCAGTTCTGTTTTGGTGTTCTTGGTTAGTGATTTAATTGATTTTTTAATTGTATCTTATGTACATACTAGTTTAGTGGTGATAACATAAATTTGATCTTTGTTGCTACCAGTGTTAAGGTTAGTTTTACCATTGACATTTTTGTTCTGGTTTTTTATACTGTTGTTTGAGAATTTCTTTTGGCTTTTTTAACAGTGTAGTGCTCAAAGATGTCATGATACACTCACCCCACCTGTTTAACATGGACCAAGTGTGGGGACTTAAAAGTAAAGCCATTTCTATGATTTGTGGGTATAATAAATTTGAGGTATAGTAAAGGGATGTTATTCTTACAAAAATAGGAACATTGAAGTGTCTTGTTCCTAATAATACATGGACACTCTTCCACTCCTACCCCCAATTCCATGGCATGGTCATTGACACTTCTAGGCACAAGGAAGTTGTCATCTCACTTCCTAGCAAGTTGTTGACACCACAGAACAAGTCCTGTCCTTATGTAAGGAATAGGCAGTCTTCTTTGACCAGCTCAACTTGGGAGTCTAGATTGTCAAGTCATTGTGTACCGTTAATAACCACTGTATATTGGATGCAGATAAACTTGTTTTGAAAGGTGAGAAAGACATTGAATGGTGAGAAAGACATTACATTGTAGTACAAAAGAGTCAGTGTATCATTTGAATGAGTTCCTATGAAGTTTATAGATTGTTTGATAATATAATTTATGTTATTTATGCTTGGAGAGTATTTCCAGCATGAAATTTGAATTATTATTATTATTTCATATGAAATAGCACAAATTTAATTTGAGGCAGTTGGAATAAAAAAAAAAGTGACTTGTCCTACTTTGCCCAGGGATACACCATGGTAACAGACTCAGGCAAATCTAACAATAGGATTCAAACTCACACCCTTTCAGTCATAAGTCCAGCATGCTAACCACATAGCTTTCTTGCCTTAAGTTGCCAAGCAACATGCAGGAGAATGCTTTGGGGTTATTCTTTATCACCAAGCCCATATAGGATCACAAATATAAGTTATATTTATCATAATGCTAAATTTTACAGTGTTTTGCTTAATGAAATATGATTCAAAAAATCATATTTATGATTGAATAGACATTTGCACAACATTATTTATGCTTATGATTGGTAATATCTTTATGCAGTGGAAATAAAGCATTTGAATAGCACAGTCCTACAATTATTTAAATTACATAAATTTTAGAGCTGCCACAAAAGAATAGACAAGAATTAGAGAGTTCTAGTGTGCATACAATGCATGTCTTGATCTGTCCAATGTATAATGTACCTCATTGGCATATTTCTGTGAAAGCTTTTGATACATTAAAAGATTATCAATATTAACCATGATATTGGCATACAATCATAATGAATGGGAATATTTTAAAGATTTATGTAAAATTATTGCATAAAACATATTGAGATTCATCTTGTATGAGAAATTGTTACTTTCAGAAGCAAGAGTGGTTTATGGGGATGGAGAAGTGACAGAGCTGAAACAGTAAATGGTCATGACACAAAAGTGAGTTGCTAGTAAAGATACATTATTTCAAAGATTTAGTAAGAGTTGTATTCAATTTGTCTTAATTGACCTATTGCCACTTGACAATCACGCTGGCCCAATTAACCAATCAGCAAGCGTAAATTAGGCACACCTCCATGCATTGCTTAAGTCCGCCATTTTCCTCTGAAAAGCGCTTGTAGCAAAAATGAATTGATTAGGATAAGTATTTACAAATTTTGCAATGATTTGTTGATTTCTCAATCAATAACGGTGAAAAGAAGTCTTGTAATTCTGACAGTAAATATCCAGATCATCTAAATGGAGGAATTTAATGTATTCCTTTCCAGATACATAGGTGAAACTTTGATGGCTAATGACTTGTCGTGTGTACGATATACTGAATAAAGACACAATTGATAGCAATTACGTGTTTGTTTGCCCAATTGATAGATTGAAAAAAAATTGAAATTGAAAAAATATGTAAATATGAACATTTCAAGAATATAGGGGAAGAATCCTCTAACTTTCGGGCTTTGATATTTATTATTTATTCATGTACAGGAAGCACTGAACCCAAGGCTGCATTATTTTAAAGTTTGAAAATTTACACTTTATTTTTGGCTTATCCCAAAATTAATGATTTATTATCTCGATCTTTCAGACACTAGAGAGATGCTTTACTTTCTCATTAGGTTGAAGAAAGGATGAGGATAAAAAATGTAATTAGTAATAAAGAAATACAAAAAATGGTTTAAAATAATTATCTTCCAATATATTAGGCATGCATCTACATGTTTACGTCAATAGACATCATTGATCAAAATTCCATCTGACGAACATAGCAGACCTTTAGATTATTATGTACAACAGTATACTTCTAAACAGTAATTATTTACAATTTTGTTAATAATTTTTAATTTGTATACTTCCAAGGCAACATAAACATAAGTCAGGTAAAATTAGCAAGGATAATATTATGTTCAAAATCCATCAGCATCTTTCCCTTTCATATGAGTAAGTTCTTAAACAGCTTTATAATTGATTTTTTATTATTTGCTGAAATAAAACTCTTAGTTTATTAATGTATGAACTTTAACTACATATATAAATATAGTCTACTGTAGTATAATTAATGCAACTTTGTAATCATATTGTTAAGAATATTGCAAATCACCTTAAATAAACATATTACTTAAATTGAAACATTTCTTTGCCAAATGCTGCATGTTTGTCAGAGGTTAAGTCACATGATTTGGTAGGAGGAGTAATCTATCATCTGGTGTAAGGTAAATTGCTAGGAGAAAAAATATTATGTGCACAACAAAAGTCCAGATGATGTTAATAAAGTTTGCCCGATTTGTGTTCATAGCTATCCACAGCTTTGGTGTTTCCTGTGGTGGATAATTTATGGTACTGTGTATGTCTTTGTTATGCCCCTGCCTGCCTGACCTACTGTGTTGTAATATTTTTATTCCATACTAAGCTAATGGTTTGATAGCTATCACCTGCCATCTGTCTGCTCATCCCAACACCTTAACACTAGGAATAATTGGATGCTCATAACCTGTCAGTTTTTCTGTCCATCTTTTATCCCAGGCCTTACCACAGGGATTATTTTGATCCACATTACATGTCTTTTTCTCTGCCCATGATTTATCCTCACTCCTTAGCACTAGGATTATTTTAATCCACATGAACAGTCTGTTTCTCTGTCCATCTTTTATCCTCACACGTTTTACCTATCACCTATATTTTTCGATGCCCACCATTTATCCCCACACTTTAGCATAGGAAATATTTTAACACCCATCTTGTATGTCATGGCCATCATTTTTCCCCATACCTTAGCTCTGGGAATATTTTTATACCCATAATATGTGTTTTTCTGCTGGTCTTTTATACTTGTACTTTAATATTGGGAAGGTTTTGACACCCATGACCTGTGGTTTCTCTACCCATCTTTTATCCCCATGCTGAGCAATTGGAACATAGATATACACCTGTTCCTCTGCAATCATGAAAACTACTTTTGCTGTATAGAAATGGTGGTGGTGATGGGTGTCAGCAAGTCAGGGGAGCAGTGAAGCTAGAAATAGCCATATGCATACTTTGTAAGTTTTTTTTCAAAATTGATAATGTTAGACCTACTGCCAGTGTTGTTATGGCAGGAAGCGGACAGGTGGCTAGGATTACAGATTGGTCTTTGGGAAACTACTGTTGGATGTTTTTTCAGGGTAAATAGGTCTGATAAAATAGGAGGATATTGAAGTTGCTCTTGTTTGGTTTGTGGATAAGTGCATAAAAGATGAGTTTATCCAGAATGGCAATTGATTTTGACTTCAATAATTGTTCAATCAGTACAATTACAGAAATTGGTGTACAAAAAATTGTTTCAGCAGTTTCAGATTGATTTAAATTTGTCTCTACTGCACTGATGGAAAATATCACTTTCACGTGGCATATGTATTCTATATTGTCCGTCTCTTAATCTAGCTACAAAAATAACTGTAATGTTGGTCACCTCTTTTATGCAGTTATTACCTGTGTGTTGTTCCTGGTAATTTTTCTTATAATCATCCTGTGAAGATGGTGATATATTTTTTTGTAGTGGTCATCTAGCAGCAATAGCCAATATATACACTGAGACTGTGAAATATATTTTTAACATAGGCACATATCATTTGTCAATAATTTGCCATGAGTATTTGGAAATGCTGCTTCTGAAATGTGTAATACTCAACAGATGTATTCTTAAGGTGGTCTGGAGTTGTTAAGATCACATTTGACAAAGAAGGGCTCTACTATGGTCCTCCAGATGATCATTAGGTACTATGGTCCTCCAGATGATCATTAGGTACTATGGTCCTCCAGATGATCATTATGTACTATGGTCCTCCAGATGGTCATTAGGTACTATGGTCCTCCAGATGATCATGAGGTACTATGGTCCTCCAGATGATCATTAGGTACTATGGTCCTCCAGATGGTCATTAGGTACTATGGTCCTTCAGATGATCATTAGGTACTATGGTCCTCCAGATGGTCATTAGGTACTTTGGTCCTCCAAATGGTCATTAGGTACTATGGTCCTCCAGATGATCATTAGGTTCCCTTTTCTTTTTAGAAGCTTTCTCATGATTCTCACATATATCTCTTTAATTATCCAGGTTTTCAGTGCATTCAATGTGGAAGTTGTTACTAAGACTAGGGTGGAGCACTTAAGTGATCAGGATCGAGAAAAAAGTCGTAAAAACAGCAAGTCCCCTCTGGAATCTTTCCTGGGTGTTGCTGAGGAACACAATAAAGCACATGGAGCCAGTAATGGAGTAAGTCTGCCTATTTAGGGAATCAAAACTGGGAAATCTTTACATGTAACTGTAAACCAACTTACTTTTAAAATGGTATCAATTTGTATAGAGTTGGGTTGCATCATGAAAGTCAAAAAGTCTCAAATTAAAGATAGCAGAACATTGAAGACTTGAAGTACTAGGAACCCAATATTTTAGTTGGAGTTTGCAATTATTGTTTCAGATTCTTTTTACAGTGAATGAATCCTTTGAGTGATGTTTTTATAGTAGAGCAAGTGAGTTCTTTGATGTTTTTTATAGTAGAGCAATCAAGTTCTCTGATTGATGTTTTTTATAGTAGAGCAAGTGAGTCCTTTAAGTGATTCTCATTATGGTTGGGTGATGGTTATTAGAGTGGAGCAAGTGTGTCCCTGAGTGATTCATTTTACAATGGAGCAAGCAAGTCCTTTGAATAATGTGTTTTTTTATAGTGGAGCAAGTAGTCCTTTCAGTGATTTTTGTTACAGTGGAGCAAGTAAGTCCTTTGAGTGATTCTGTTTACAATGGAGCAAGCAAGTCCTTTGAGTAATGTTTTTGTATAGTGGAGCAAGTAGTCCTTTCAGTGACTTTTGTTACAGTGGAGCAAGTGTGTCCCTGAGTGATTCTGTTTACAATGGAGCAAGCAAGTCCTTTGAGTGATTCTTTCTGCAATGGAACAAGCAGGTCCTTAGATCAGTATTTATTATTAAAGTTTCTGATGTTTAAGTTAGCAGGGTTTTTGTAGTTTTTCATGAAAGTCAAAATATACAAGCAGTGATAGATCATTAAATAAATTTTACATAAATTTTGTTTGACATTTACAAAACAAAACGTTTGGTAATGTCATTAATATAGTGCCAAAATGTGTGTTACTTTGATGGAAAAGTCTGAATGTTGTTTGATGGCCTGTATTTTCTTTCCATTTCAGGATTTGTCCTCAGTTTCAAACAATCCAAGCTCAATAAAACCTGAAGAATACTTCAACAAACACTTTGACCTTGGAAATCGTGACATTGGGCGGCCTATAGAACAAACAGTAAAGACACAAAAGTTCAAGGCCACACTTTGGTTATGTGAGACATTTCCACTCTCTCTTCAAGAACAGGTTGTCCCAATTATTGATCTTATGGCTTCTTCCAATGCTCATTTCAAAAAATTAAAAGACTTCATCACACTTCAGTTGCCTGCAGGATTTCCTGTGAAGATTGGTAAGTCAGATTTTAAGACTGAGAAAAATATTTTTAAAAATTATTACATTTATTCCTTGCTATAAAGTCATCATTATAACCTGGCCCTTGATATAAAACAGTTGTGTTTGATGTTTGGCTTCGATCTGTTGAGAACCAATTGCAGTGTTGTGTCAGTTAAATATCTTACTTTTGTTCTTGTTGTTTCGGATTTAATCAGTAGAACAAAGAACATAGATGCTGATCTGCTGGTGTATTATGTGACAGTTGATCAGGGTCTACGTTGTTTGCAGTTGGACTCGACTTAAAAATGTATTCCTTTTTGATATCTTCAAAAGTTGTTGTATGATTAAAGTAATTCATTATACAGTAAGACTGTTTAGTAAGACATTCTTTGCCAAGTGTTGCAAACTTTTCAAACGTATTAAATGTAGCTGGACCTAATGTGAGGCAGATATTGATTTTGTATATAACATTTTTGTCAACTGCAACCATAATGTTGATTGACTACAACCAGGTATGAGGTTAATTGCAGGTGGTTAATTCCAATTACGATTATGATTACTGGTTGTTTGGCATTGATGATTATGATTAGAATTACACTTTATTTGGAAATATTATTATGATCATGATTACAATTATGATTACAGATGCTTTGTATTTGCATATTTTTTTTTTCTTGGAAGATCTCATGCATTGTATAACTGATAAACAAATAATTTTAAATCTATCAATATTTGAAAATTATGCACATATTAACACACCAAATGAGCACTTTTTTGCATTGTTTACATCACAATCACATCAAGAATTTTAGTTGTTACTGTTGTTACAAGGAATAAAAATTAAGTCTTGTTTGCATCTGTCTGGTGACATATCTGCTGTGAAGATTTTGCCTGCATCAGAGAACCAGTGTTAAACAGGAGCTCTTGATGCAGGAATCTGTAGGTAGGAGAGAGAAAGACAATGTAGGGTGTCTAAATTGTCTTCCTCACATTTTTCATTACTATCAAGAAATGGTTCACAGCCAAGAAGTTTTCAGCAACACCTAAATTACTTTTTTGAAGCAGTGGATCATATCCTACTGGGTCACCTCTTTATGTGCCCTTTGCAGATGACCATGCTGTCTCAGTCCCTTTTACATGACACTCAATTACAAAAGCAGCATAATGATGGAAATGGTATCATTCATGGACCAGTGACACACCCAAGGTTGGCTTATGACAGGAATATCTCTTAGACAGCTCCAGACAGATGTGGCCATGTGTACAGATGCAAGCATCTGTAGTTTGGGAACCTATCTGTTACTGGGCCTTGACATTATCAGCCACCAGTGGGGTCTGTGGACACAGATCTCCACATCAATCTCTTTGAGATGAAAGATCTCATCAGAGCCTTTCATTTTTAGTGACCAACTTCAGGGCAGGGTTGTACTCCTTTCATCAAACAACTCAATGGTAGTGATATACCTCCACAGACAAGGTGGTACCAAATCACCGAGTCTGGTGGGATTTTCACCATTGGAACACACATGGACATCCAGATCACACATATTCCTAGCAGACTCAATGTCTTGGCCAATTCTCTCTCATGGAAGGGTCAGATTCTCCATGCAGAATGGTTCCTTCATCCTTTAGTCTTGAATCAAATTCTGACATGGTTAGATGAAAACAAATTCTAGCTTTTGGTCAGGACCTCATTGAAGCACCATTCATACAAAACCTGTTTCCAGATAGCATTCACTTTAACATGCAGAGCATTCACTTCAGCATACAGTCAGTGAACTACATGCCCTCTCTGTTGACTCGACCTTCAGTTTCAGTCAGATGGCTCTTCGATCCTTATGACACAACCCAGTTTTATTACAAGGAGTTGTTTGCTGTCATTGGGCAATCAAAAGATAGCCATATGACTTCTCTCCTGTATTGACACAACCCAACAGGCCATCAAACAGGATATTCAATATGTGCTCAGACTTTATCTGAAGCTGATTGAGCCAGTTTGTGGAGCTCAAATATGCCTCTTTCTCACAGTTAAACTTGAGGTCTGGGTTTGATCACTGACAAAGTCATACAAGAGGTTTATAAAAATAGTACAGCTGTCTTGCTAGTCACTCAGCATTAAGAGGTTAGTTTAGGACTAGTTGGCCAGGTGTCAGGAAAATGTGACTGGGTTTTACATCACACTACATGTCTGTGGTATGATGTACCAGTACTAGACATCACTATAAACTGCCATACTGCAGACATCATAGCAATATGACTGCAAAAGTTTTAAAGCTACTTTAAAAATCTAAATCACACACACAGAGTTAAACTTGGGAAAGTGGATATAAGCCCACAAGCCCTTTCATCATGGTTAAAACGGCATACTTTGACATGTCACCAGAACAGAATCACCTCATGAAGATTTCTGCTTATGAAATAAGATCAGTTTCCACAGGCCTTGCTTTTGCCCATCATGTCTCTATCAATAATCAATGATATCATTAAGGCCATTGGTTGTCATGCAGTCAACCTTGGCTTCTGTGACATACTCATGATCAGGTAGACCCAGTCTCAGTGACTGTCAGTACAACCTCCAGACAAGCACCCTGCTCAGCGTTTGCTGGATTTTCCCATTAATTTTATGTGCAAACCATGTTGCCATCATTTGTGCTGCTTGCAAGTTAGTCGAGTGGGTATATATGTGCCTTCATATGGGGAATCTAATCTTCTCACTCAGAGTTTAACTGAGGTAGAGATTGGATGCTTAACATTAACTCTGCCCATTACCTAATCTCCTAACATTAATGTGATTGGGAATTTATTTGAAGGAGAATGCAGATTCTTAAGTAAATTCTTCTAGAATACTTACCCAACTACATTACTTTATTACCCTCACATCTTCCAAGCAATGTGGGCACCCTGTTACATGATGTTCTGCTGATCTTATAACTAGTGCCACCTGCTGGCAGCAAATGGCACTAATGGGCAAGAGTTATTGCCTTTTGTCTATATAATATGGCAGAAAAGATGACATATTTTTCATTTGGAGGGCTGAATTTGTAATGTAGTAGGGCATATATTCTTAATGTTAATGTGATAGGGTAATAATTCAAGGAGAAACATAATTTAATGAAAAATTTCCTTTTTTGTAAGTCATTGAGTATATGAGTGCAATGACATGTACACATGTGAATCAGTTTTGTCCAGACCTTCCATCTTATTTTTCTAACATTGATTTTAAGGTCTGTGGTCTCAACTTGGCATTTATATATGTATGTATGTAAGAATAATATACACATGTAAATTGAGATTTAGATCAAACTTGGTGTGTGGATGTATCTGAAGAATACCTTGAATGATGCCCCTTCAGTAACCTTATGTTTTCCTCTAAGACAAGTTTAGTGACCCGCTATTGATGATTTTGGGTTCAAGGTCAAAGGCCATCATAAAGATATTTGTGTTGTGTTTATCTTGTGAACCTGTTAACTTGAGCATTTTAAAAAATTCTTTTCTTTATCCAAATTTGGTATGTTAGAGTTTCTCTCAGGTATTGTAATGAACAAAAGGAGAAATGAATTTCATATCTATTCTTTTCAGTCTGACCCTTTTACAAACTTTTGTTGGTTTTTAGTTCACCTAGCTGTTTTTGTTTGCTTTTGTTGGTTTTAATGGCATGCTTAGCCTGCATAGTGAAATGGTGAGTTGTTAATTTATATTAGCCAGGAGAGTAATGTCATGCTTACTTGGGCACCTTGTTTTTACATGGCTGTAAAATCTGTTTGCTTGTAAGCATTGGAGTTTTTTGTTTTATTCAGTAAGAAGACATTGATTAACTTTTTCTCTTAAAGTGTTAGATGGTTAGTGATTTCATAGATCTTACGAAACTTCACATCATTGACAATCTATGATCCCTCTGCTTGACTACTGTATGAAACAATGTAATCAATTTTATTATTATTAATATTATTATTATCATTGATGTGATGTGATTATGATTTTTAAAGTAGCTTTAACAATTTTTCAGTCATATAGCTATGATGTCTGCACTGTGGCAGTTTATAGTGATGTCTAGCACTGGGGCATCATGCCGCAGACATGTAGCATGATGTCCCATCCAGTCACATTATCCTGACACCAGGCTGACCAGTCCTAACACTAACCTCTTAATGTTGAGCTTCAAGCAAGGCAGCTGTTAGTACCATTTTTGTTAGTCTTTGGTATAACTCGACCAGGGATTGAACCCATAACCTCCCGCATCCGAGGCAGATGCTCTAATCACTAGTCCACCATAGCGGTTATTATTATTATTATTATTATTATTATTATTATTATTATTATTATTATTATTATTATTATTATTATTATTATTATTATTATAGAGATCCCACTGTTTCATGTCCTAAATGCAAAGATTACATTTGGAAACATATTTGCCATGGATCAACCTATGGAGGGAGTACATCCCATTAAGGGAGCTGATGTCAATGCCTGTGTTATTGATGATCCATGTTTTGAGGCTCCACCAGGGTACAGGGTGCTTGGTGAGTTTTTTTAATATACGGTATTGATATTTTTTTAAAAATTTCCACTGAATTCTGCTCTGTCCCAATGTCAGACATGAATTGATATTTAATTTTCTGATTATCACTGCTTGTGTATCTAATTTCCTCAGAACATACACCATATTTACCAAATATGTTAGGAAAACATATTTGTTGAGATGCCATAAATTAATTTTTAAAGTACTGGTAATTTTTTGTTCACTATTTGTTATCATATCATGTCTGCTCGCTGCCTGTTGTGTTTATTCACCACCACATCTATAGTTATAATTAAATCAAATGGGCATTGATGTTTGCAGGTGAAGAGTATACACAGCAATAACTTGCAATAACTTGGCTTTAATAATAATTTTTGTAACCCATGCTAGTGAAAAGATTGTCGCTTGCACTCAAGTGAATGTATTTTCAAATAATGATTTTTGTTTAAGAAATATTGTCATATAGTTGACCTGGATAGAATTCAGTCTTAGATAAATTGCACCTAACACCATGTCATGCATGAAAGGCAGATGTCTTTAAGCAATCAGTTGATTATTCTCCTCTCATTTACAATTTTATTGGATCCAGTTTTCAGTTGGAAAACATATTCAAGCCTTTGAGTGTAACTAAACACAATTTGTTTCTCAATATTCATGTCAATGAACAGTGTGTCATGTTTTATCAGACTTAGCAATACATGCTACAGTATGGATGCCTATGCTACATATACAGAGTTTGTTTATATATTTTATTCTTTAATGAGGAATAAATGATAGCAATGCAAGGTTAGTTTCTTTCATTTTATTATCAGATATGTATTTTATTTATTTTATTGCACTGTGCAGGGTGGGGGGCATTAATTCTTATGAGATTGATGTAATTTGCACCGGGTGAAAAAAGTTTCACCATAAGTTCTGGGACAAGAAAAGAAATTATTTATTGTGTCCCAGTATATACCGTAAATATGGTATTTTCATATTTTTTAAACTGATGTGAACCTCTCATGAAGTATGCCAAAACAAATTTAAATTGCTGGTTTAAGGCACAGTCACTATTATTCCTATTTTATTTGTGTAATTATCTCTGCTATTTTAAGTTATTAAAATGTAATAAATAATACCCAGAAAGCAAGTAGATTAATCAGGTACCCACCTGTGTATGTGTGTGTGCATACATGTGTATGTGTAAATTATTGGAAATAAATTGGAGGTTAAAGTTTGTATTTGTTTTGTTATATGTAGACATCAGGTTAAAGTTTGTGTCTGAAATCTTTTTTTATATACCTGTGTTGGAACTGTACATTTCAGTTGAACTATTGTGTGTTTATAAACATTTGATGGTTTGGAATTATTTTGATTAGTTAATGCCAATTTTGCTTTTTTATTTATGATAAACAGTGTAAGATTAAAGTGAATGTTTGCTTTGTCATGTGAAATTTTTTAAATCCTTTATCATTACCTCAACATTTGAATTGCCATCAGAGGACATAAACCATTTTGCACAATAAATTTGAAAGGCGCTCCTATTGTTAATCGCCTTTACCTGTGACTCTCCACATCTGTTTGTCCTTCTCTCCATCATTCCTTGGTTTAGTTGGGCATTACTTCAGGATAATTGTTCTTGTACTCTCACATAAATAGTTTTCTTGTTTAGTATTTTGAATCCAACTTGGTGAGAACTAAAATGTCATGTCATTTGTAGGTCTCCATGCTGATAAGTACATCTGTTATTTGTTGCTTCAGGTGATGGCCATCATGAGAGACTGCGGGATGAAGCTGATGAGTTGTTGCAGTTTGCTATACAGCAGAGTCTCCTAGATGCTGGTACAGAAAATGAGCAGGTCACTTTCTACGAGGCTTTGTCCAGGGCAAGACCTACTATCAATTCCAGGCAAAAACAGGAGGAGAGATTTATTCAACAGTATGTCAGATCCTATATGCAACATAATACCTATACTGTGTCCTTCCAATTATTTTGATTTGTTTGAAGTGTGTCAGGTTAAAGGTCATCATAACAACCAAAATATTGTTCCTTACTCAAAGAGTTAGCTCCCTTGTGAAGCATTGTGAGCTTTTCAGTTTGGAGGTGTATTCTCTATCCCAGCATGGTTGCAGTGAATCAAAACACATCAAAAATCCATTTTTGACATTATTTAGCCCATGAGACTAAAGTGTTAGGAGCCACTAGGCATTCGTGATAATGAGTACCAAGATAATATTAATGTTCAGTGTCTGCTTTCTTCCTTTATGGCATGCTAGGATTCAGATGTGCTGTCATATGGATTTATTTCTGCAAGTTCTGACTAAAGATGATATGTGTGTGTGTGTGTTTGTGCATTTATTTAGGCATTTATGGGTATTAAATTAAATTTCACTATTCTTCCAGTCTAATTTGAATCTGGAAGGAAGGAAATGATTGGTCATAAAAGCTTTCTGATATAAACTGTTCTTTCAATAATTAAGATGTTACATTTAAATAAACATTAAATTATTCATTTTAGAATTAAGAGGTGCCAACCCTTAATAAAGTCAATGAAGTCGCATGTAATTCTAATCTTTTTCCAGAGTGCTCCAAAAGTAGTGATGCGATACATTTGCCAAATGCCATTAGTTTTGTTATTGTTGTAAGGTTTAACGCCATTTTTCAGCACAAGATAGGCTATACATGGTGACCAGTATAAATGGTGGAGGAAGAACCCAGGAAAACCCTGGAAGGAACCACCGACCCATGAGAAGCTACTGGCAAACTTTCTTACATGACCACATTGGCTGAATCCGAGACTTAAACCCACACAGAGAGAGGTGAGATGGCAGTGAGCCATAATGGTGAGCACTTTAGCCTATTCGTCCACTTGGGGCCCCTCTTTTAGTGACTATTCTAATAATGTGCATGTGGCACACAAACTGATTAGAGAGAAAATGAAGAGGCATGCAAAATGGATTGGAGAAGAAAAAGTGTGCACTAAATAAAATAAAATGCAGGTGAATATTGATGAACAGCTTAACATTGAATGCTAAGTTTAGGCTGAAGAGAATCCGACATAGCTTCTTACAGTTACAATGGTGACTTTATCAAATCTTGTGTTGCAGCTTTTAACTAAAAAAGTGGTTTACACTTAGTTGTCGCTCAACATCGGATTAATTCATACACCTGAAAAATGGCCGGGTTTCTTAGCTTGAGGGAAAAATTAATTGCCTCATAATATGATGAAATGTTGATATTGTATGGTTTTAATGGAAACTGACAATGTTTATAACCAGTATGTTTCAAGATTCAATATTATTTTGATGATTTAGCATATACAATGTTTTTCATGTTATGGCGGTATTGTGGATTTAAATATTTTGATGCAGAGATCATAATGTATTAAGTTATTATTTGATATTTTAGTTTCATGTTTATGGTGCAGAGATCATAATGTATTAAGTTATTAATTGATATTTTAGTTTCATGTTTATGGTGCAGAGATCGTAATGTATTAAGTTATTAATTGATATGTTAGTTTCATAATTATGGTGACTGTTAAACATCAGATCAAAAAAATTATAGTCATGTAAATTATGTACTGCATTCAGAATTACCCTTTTTCACAGCAGACTAGTAAAATAATTTTTTGCTGGACTTTGAATTTTTTCCAAAGCTGCGAGCTAAAAGTTCAGCAGTGTCTGAAATAGTTAATTTCCAACATTGCATTCTTATATAGGTAGGTAGATAGGTAGGTAGGCATACAGGCTGGTAGGCAGGTAAGTCATATGGTGTGTTAGTATTATCTTCCAGAATGACAGTTTGATGAGTGACTTAAATGGGTTTTTTTTCCTAAACAACTTTACATAACAGTAAAATTCAGTACAAGTAGGATATCTGCCCATAAAATTTTAAAGTTATTTTTCTTTATGCCACATCTAGCATATGTAAGTAAATTAGTAAGTAAGCAAGTAAATTTAGAGTAACAGTTACAGATGATGTGCAGACATGTATCAAAATAGGAGTACCCCATTCTTATGGACACTGGTAAAGGGAAACAACTACAATTCAAGTATATAGACTATCCAAATCTAAACACCTGTGTTCTTACTTAGTCAACTTCTGTTTTTAAATATATAATAATATACTCCCCATCTCTCAGTAACATTCCAGCCCTTGTGTTTTTCTTGTGAGTGTGTTCATTTGGTCAGAGATTATAATGAGGTCACATTTTTTATCAGTTTGTCCTTATATGTATTTCTGTAAACCTTTACCTAATTCACATCATATTAGGCATATGATGTCATGATACACTCCCCTTCCTTCAGAACCTTTTGTACCTCAAGGGTATGGCCATTAGGTCAAGAATAGTTTTTTTATTCTTCACTTTTATTTTTATTACAACAGCCAATTTATTTCATGTTTAGAATATGACATCACCCACTTACCTTATGGATTTTAGTATACCTTTCCATGTGTGGCTGTGGTGTCACTATGTTGGACACTGTTTATTTCAAGTTTTGAGTCCATCTATATTTTTTAATCATTTTCTTTCTAATTCAAACAAAATTGGTATATTATTTTATCCTCAAATCTGCATTATCCCAATACTATGATGTCTCCTGGGTTATGTCCGTGGATGGAACTATAATGTGAAGAAACGGCACACCTTTCTGTTGATTATTTTTTAAATATTTAAATAACTCAGTGAATCACTTCTTAGTTATAAAATCCCATACTTCCCTTTCTTCTTATGCTACTATTGTTTCAGGTAATATACTATAATATACAAGGTAAGTCAATGGTGTCAAGAAGTTAAAGACAATAAATTTATTAACTTTATTATTATTATTATTATTATTATTATTATTATTATTATTATTATTATTATTATTATTATTATTATTATTATTCAATAAAGCATTATTTAGTTCAATACATAGTTTCAATATGATTACATCACATTATGTCATACCACTCTTGCTCTGGATTATGTCATAGATAGGTTTCAAATATATACTGTTTCACTTACAGATTTTTTTGCATCTCATTTTCACGCAGTTTTTAAATATATAAGATCATATGCTTTCCTTGTGTCCTGTGAAATTTCTGCCTTTTGGTTAAGGTCCTAATGAATCAGCGTGTTTGAGGACAAATTATGTATTTCTTAGAAGAACTTTTCTTTTGCCTCTTTTTTTTAAATAAAAATTTTTTTAAAGAATTTCCATACATGTTGTACATTATTTTCCCTGCGTGTTTTTGCAGAGCAATTGCAGACAGCATTGCAATTCAGTCAGGGAAAAACATAGAACAGCTACCAGTGATGGATAGAATGCCAGGGGTGGGCATGGATGAAGAGGAACAGCTGCGCATGGCCATAGCATTGTCAGAACAGGAAGAACAAAGGAGGAAAGATGAAGATGAGGAACTTCAGCGAATACTACAGTTGTCGCTTACTGAGAAATAACATCAAATTATCTTCCTATAGTTCCTAATGGTTATTATTTATGTCAAGTTTGTGTGAACTCAGAGCTGTAGAAAGCTAAAATTAGATCCAGTGAAAATTTCTGTCAGAATTTTTTCCCATAGTGAATTTTAATTAAATTAATAAGTATTTACATTTTCCAAAAGTTCAACTGACAGAATTGTTTGTGTTATTTACCATGTATGCTCTCTTATAAGTCAACTGTAAACTGTACAGACTCAGATCAGCAAGCACATATTGCACCAGTAGATCTTAGTTTATGAAGTTTGTTAGGTATAATTAGTTGAACAAGCAACATAGATCTAGATCTGCTGGCACATTATATGATGGGAAATCTGGGTCTCTGTTGCTTGCATTTGGACTTTACATAGCAAGTATATACAGTAATTTTGTTTTTTGGGTGAAAAGCTATTCTTTTTCATCCTTTACATTGCTACAATAAATAAAAGAATTTTACAGATTTTATGACCTATTCCATTTTTACATTGCTAGCATAAATATAAATGAATTTCCATATAAATTTATGTGATACTGGACCTTGTAGCCTTGCAAAATCTATTCAATCATATTGACAACCTCTTTTGTCACTCATGATGCTTTTACATTAATATTTTTTGGGGCCTGCTCAATAAAATTGACTGAGATCTATTGTAATCACATTCTCTACCCATCTGTTGTCACTCATCAACAGTTCACTGCCAACAAGATAACTACATTAAATACTTGGATTTCAGTAAGATAACTGTTCTGGAAATGATTGGATTTCAGTCTTACAATTGTACTGGATATGATTGGATTTCAGTCAGATAACTGTTCTGGAAATGGTTTAATTTCAGTTATACAACTGTACTGGAAGTGATTGGATTTCAGTCAGATAACTATCCTGGAAATGGTTGGATTTTAATCAAATATCTATTCTGCAAATGGAAATAGTAGGATTTCATTTTTTTATTGTACAGCTTTATATTAATGAGCCTTTGAAAGAGTTAAAGAGTTTGGTTTCCAGTCTTCTCTGACATCATTTAGAAAAGTTATGGCCTTGACTGCCTATTCCTCAAACTTTTTATTCTGCAGATTAACTTTCCCAAGGAAAGTTGGACTTAACTAACTTCATTGAGGAATCTGATTTCCAGCAGTTACAAGAGTTATGCCCCCTGATTGCTTATCCTCTTGACAGCATGACTTGGCCAAGGTTTCTTGGATTTAAGTCAAAATTGGGCATGCTTCTTGATACTGATTATACCATGAATAAGTTCCATTTCCGTCTTTCCACATCATTTTGTTTTGTAGGTGTCGTGGCCTCTGTTGCAGGTCCTTCTTAATTTGGTTTCTGTATCATAACTTGGCAAAGATTTTTTGGTTTTTAAGCCAGATTCGTATGGGGCTTTATGCTGTTGAAACATTTTACAAATTTAATTTAACAACATTCCACATTATCATTCAGAAGAGTTATGACCCCTGATTGCCCATCATTGGGTTTTTGCAGTATGACATTTTAATGGTGGATAAAATAGTGGATTTCAGCTTAATTTATCATGCACCTTTATACTTAGGAAACTTTGAATATACTTGGGAAACTTTGAATGAGATGGACTTCCAGAATTCTATAGTATTATTTAGAGGAGTTATGTCCCCAGAATGCCTGAATGTCTGTGCTCATAAATTTGTATTCCCAACATAATTTTCCCAACATAAGTTCATGCATTTAACCAAGCAAATTGAGTCAGGGCCCTATGTGATACACCTATGACTGGTAGCAGTAGTTCATCTTGCATCTGCAATTAAAGGTGCAAGGCTAATTTTTGTAAATGCTAGCCCACTCATCTGTTATAGTTAGGAGTTGTTTTGAACACTATTCAAGTTCATCTAAAAGTTTTATTTTATTTGTGAAAATTTGTTATATGAGTATAGCTTGTATATTTGAAACATAAGAGAAACACATTTTGACAACACAAAACCATTGGGATTGGATTTAAACTGATGTTAAACTTTTGTTCTCGAATTAAATTAGAAACTAATCGTTTACTTATGTTTTAAATGTTACATATAACCTGTACATCTGGATCAATTAATGTCCAGTAGTTGTATATTTTAAATCGGGTCAGTTCATCTCATCTAGTCAAAAATACTTAGACAATTTTTTTTTTCATATTCTCCGATATGTTATCCATTAAACATTTTTTGAAACAGAATCAGAACTTTTCTATAATAATCTATGCATGTTTTTATTGACTTACCCAAATATTTTAAATTTTGGTTTAATTTTTTTGAGATATATTTTCATGTGTTTATATTCTTCTTGATTCAACACTAATGCATTTTCTTTCTAAGAGACTGCACAGTTTACTTTAAGCATTATTTTTGAGGACTAGTAGATCTGAATGCGTTCTTGGCTACAGTTGCCAATAGAGTCCAAAGTAAATGCATTTGCAAAGTTGTTAAAATTTAATAATGTTTTTACACTCTTATTTTATTTTGGATGTATAATACAGAGTAATGTTACATGAATTTGACTATATACAATTCATAGTATTTAAAGTGTTTTGTAAAATTCCTTTTGTAACTTGTAGAAATTTTAGTAAATAGCAAATTAAAGATTTATCCCAATTGACTTAGATTGTACTTCGCATAAAACACCAGCAGATTTGAGTCTATACATTTTGTTATGAGTAATCAGTAAAACAGAGAACATAGACCCTGATTTGCTGATGCATTATGTAGATAAGGGTCTATGTTGTTTCAGTTGAGCTTGTAAGCAAGTATAGATTGTAACATTTTAGCACTCTGGTGCTGAAATTTTAATAAGCGAGTAATTGGAATTTTATTAAAGACTCTAAATAAGACAACCAGATTTTTTGCTTCTTATCTTTTATGAGTCACTTCATCAAGTTCCTCATAAACCTTTTGATCATTTTGTCATGTAACAATTAGCCCATTATCAAGTTGTTGTGTAACAATTAGCCCATTATCAAGTTGTCATATAACAATTAGCCCATCATCATCAAGTTGTCATGTAACAGCTCATTATCATGTTGTCATTTAACAGTTAGCCCATTATCAAACTGTCATGTAATAATTAGCCCATTATCAAGATGTCATATAACAATTAGCCCATTATCAATTTGTCATGTAACAGCTCATTATCATGTTGTCATTTAACATTTAGCCCATTATCAAGTTGTCATGTAACAGTTAGCTTTTTATCATGTTGTCATTTAACAATTAGCCCATTATCAAGTCATCATATAACAATTAGCCCATCATCAAGTTGTCATGTAAGAGCTCATTATCATGTTGTCATTTAACAGTTAGCCCATTATCAAGTCATTATATAACAATTAGCCCATTATCAAGTTGTCATGTAAGAGCTCATTATCATGTTGTCATTTAACAGTTAGCCCATTATCATGTTGTCATTTAACAGTTAGCCCATTATCATGTTGTCATTTAACAGTTAGCCCATTATCTGACTCCAAATTTCTCCAGCTCATCAATCTTTGTCTCCCTCATGATTGTTTGACTAAAACTGACCAATTCATCAGTTTGATCATCTCTCTTATTTGTTTGTAAATCAATTTGATGCTAAATGCAGAGACTATATATAATGTAATTCATTTTCTTGTGCAAGTCAATTTCCACTGTATTTATCTGCTGTCAGATCATTTGTGCTTGGACTCTTATAATTAAGAAATAGGGACTTGAAAAAAGTTGGTTGAGTGGTTTGTTTTGTTGGTTGGTTGGTTGGCCGATTGGTTCTAATGGCACTTTTAGCACATTATTAACAATTTTGGCCATATGATGCCAAGAAAATGGAAGATAAGTACCTTTCCCAAAATTTGAAGCAGCCAACTAAGGCTGACCTGGGGTATCAAACCTTCAATGCAAGGATTAAGAGGCTAACATTCGACCAATTGAACTACTATGACTCAATTTCAATAGCTAAATCTTTATTTTTATTGCTGAAATTTTAACCAGTAGCATGATGAAATTATGCAAAAAATTGCAACATTAAAACAGGTATTTGCCTTTTAAATTGATATTTTTGTGTCACAAACTCAGCTTGTTTTATACTGATTTCACTCTGTTGACATAGTACTGCAGCATATGAGTCTCTTTCAGAACTAATGGCTGCAAATTCCTGTGTTGACATTAGAATGTTCAAAATAGCTTATATTAAATTTAACAAATTTATGGAAAAAGGTATTTTTTGAGAAGCACTTATGTGTAACTCATTCCTTTTGCCTGTAATTATCTTTTGACCAAACAGTGTTATTGTCCATATTTGTCTGATCTATCCACATTCATTTTGTGTATTTTAAAAACTTTAACCTTGTTAATAAATTGTTAATAGTAGACAAATTGGGCATATGATATAAGATACAAAGACAATGGCGTAAGAAAAGCAGGATTTTTGTTGCAATATATTTATGATCTAACATTTGAAAGGATGCACTGTAAATGAGTAAATGTACTGCATACTTTTCTGCAAGTAGTATAGTGTAGGTCAGGACCTGTTGTGTTTGGCCTACTTGATTTTTGAACAGATATGTACCCAGACCTAACAGACGAGTTCACTGGTAATTGTTGAACTGATGAATTTAGAATGGCGTACATAAACAAGCCATCTTCACTTTGTAATCTTGGTGATGGATAAGCTTCCATTTGGATAATGCATACATGCCAAGCTTTTGGCATAATCATTACACTTTTTTTCACGAAATTACATTTTCAAATGAACTGCATATGGATTACGCTTTGTTTTGATAGATTAAGAAATAAAAATAAATCAATATAAATTGTTTTTGTCATTTTAGTATCATTTCTTTAATTCCATTCATATAAAATTGAGAATATTTTTTAAAAAATGACTGATGCATAAAAATAGCTTATCCCTTTAAACACTACAAACTAATAAAGCGGTTCAGAAACGACTCCCACTCAACACTAAACTGGTATTTCGGTTTCACATACCTGTCTCGTTTTGGCAATAAATTCTTTGATTGGTCAATGTCTGGGATTCCCCTATAGTAAATATTTTGCTCATACATTGGTTCATTTGCGTACTATTTGGATACATTCTGATTTTAAGGTAGGTTCTTTATAAGAAAAGGGTGTTTTCCGATCTATAAATGGAAACCTTCAAAGTCGCCTAAGTACATCCAAAATGGCAGACTCGTATGATAATGAATCTGGAGATGAAATATTTGAAAATATTGACGATTTTGAGCTTGTAAAAATAAATCAAGAAGAGAGGGAACATATACAAGATTGGTGTGATATTGTTGGTGACAGTGATAATGATGAGGAATGATAAGGTTTTGAACTGTGTGTACGAGACACCTGTGACCTGAATTTTGTCAGTGGACATGATCTCCATTGGAACATAATATTAACATATTTTCCGAACGTGTAGGTCCAACACAGGTATTTGATGGATCAAGAACACCTCTGGAATATTTTAAGCTATTTTATAGAGATAATGTTTTCATAAATAGCAAGATATACAAATACCAACGCACACACCTGCAGCGAGAGACTGACCCAAATCAACACAAAGGTGTTTGAACTGACGTCAAGTTATCTAAATAAAAGGCATTTATGGCCTGTTGATATTGATGGAAGTTAGGAAATTAGAGATGGACTGTATTGGTATAAGAGAGAAATTCTGGCTTGTTCGATTACATTTTGGGAAAATTTTGTTACATGACATGTTTGTCCAGGTAAAATGCTACCTGTATTTCAGTGATGATACCAGTCAAAATCTTCAAGATGACAAATTGCACAAAATACTGCCTTGGATGTTTGCTAAATTAATCTGGTTGACAGTCAAAATATTTGTTTTATTTTATCTTTATTTTCATTGAAATGTTTTTAAAACCTTGTATACTTCAGGTTTTAAATACCTGTAGAAATATTGTTAACATACCTTTGGATTTGCTTGAATTTTGAGTCAACATTGCATTTATTCAAACTATGATTTGTAAGAATACCACAATGGATCAAAAAACAGACCACATATTACTCTATCAACACTTTATTTTACACTTTATAGAGAATACAGTGAAAATACCTTTAAGTTACCTTTTGATTTACCTGTATGTGTGAGAATAAACTTGCTTATGAGAATATATTGATAAGCCTGAATTTGTCTTCTTTATAATGGTACCAAATATGTATACCTATCACAAGAAATGAAATTTGAACAAGTCACTGAAAATATGTTGCCTACATTTTTTAAGATCTTAAAAGTTACTTAGTGTTGAATGGTAGTCTTCCCATGTAGTTACTTAGTGGTGAAAGGGTTAAAAAAAACTCTTTTCGTTTGCTTTTTATATTAACTTTATATGACACATTTAGAAGAAAACGTACATGTTTCTTCAAAGTGAACTTTGCCTTACATATTTATTTTATTGATAATGTAGTTTTTAAGGAAAATGCACCAGATGTTAAGTGAAACACTTTGCAATTTGAGTTGTGAATGTTATATGATGGAAATGTTAGAGCAGATGGATCTTTTCAAACTTCAAAACATGTCAGATCAGAAAAAGTGACAAATCAGTGCCGCTTTACGAACTTTAAAAGAATATGAGAAATCTGAGCACCTGACAATGATCATTGCAGAATTTCAGCTTACGATCTTTCAGCAATAGTTTTATATGTATTGTGGTTGAAGTGAATGCTGAATATAAATAATTTTTCAGTATATATTGTGTTTGTGTTCTGGTTCTAATCTGTATGAATATTGCCGATTGTGACAAAAAATTGTACCAGCTGCAGAATCAGATTGGTCATAAAAATGTATCTTTTTTATATGTGCTGTAATTCTGGCAAGCAATATATAGATTACACTTTTTACACCCAAATTATGCTTTTATTGCCACTTATTGCATCAATAAATATGCTTATATCTCTCAAGAGGTTCATGGTTGGCATATATGAGAATGTACCCAGTTGAGAGAAAACATCAGATTTATTGAAGAGAAGAATCACAAATATTAATTTTTTGTTGTGAATCAGATGTTTGAACTTCAGTGACCTATTATCTTAATTGTGGTTGTTCTGTTGGAACTTCACAATGAACTGCTTGGTTGAGTCATACCAAAGACTTACAAAAATGGTACTAACAGCTGCCTCGCTTGGCGCTCAGCATTAAGAGGCTAGTGTTAGGACTGGTCGGCCTGGTATCAGGATAATGTAACTGGGTGAGACATCATGCTATATGTCTGCGGCATCTAGACATCACTATAAACTGCCACACTGCAGACATCGAAGCAATATGACTGAAAAATTGTTAAAGCTACATTTAAAAAAATCACATCACATCACAGTGAAATGTGATCTTTATCACACTTGGAATTTCAATGACCAATGATCTTAATTGTAGTTGTTCTGTTGGAATTTCACTGAACAATTATCTTTATTATAGTTGTTTAGTTGGAACTTCATAGTGAACTATGATCTTTATTGTAGTTGTTCTGTTTTATATTACTTTCTACATATTGAACAGATGATTTTAATTTATAAGATTCAGCATCTGTAGAGATTTCTTTCATATTTTTTTTTTCAAAACTGCAAAGATGCAGATCTGCCAGTGCATTATGCAATGGCAGATCTGGGTTTTTGCAGTTTACATTTGGATCTGACTTCCACAGATTTTGACATTGATACTCATTTTCAGCGCATGCACATGAATGCATTTGTTTTTTTCATTGACACGTTTTCCATGCAAAAACTTTGCTCATTTATTTGATTAAACTTTCATTGTATATATGAAACAATTTTTAGCCTTATTTGTGTGCAGAGGTCAAATAGATATTGAAAGCCATCATAAAAGGTACACTGATAGCACATGGACCTGTTTTCTAGTTTTAGTTCTTGTAATTTCGTGATTGATCATTTCTTTCAATACATTAAGCCAGAATTTAGCATTGTGCTAAATTTTCTAGATCATTTTCTTATGTAGTACAGTGTTGTTTATAATGGTTATTTTGGCTGGTGTCATAAAAACATAAAATATAGTATCAGTATTTTTAAAACACTTCCATGGTTGTGTCAGTTGGAAACTCCTTATCTCATTTCAATATGACCAAAATAACTGATTCGTTGACAGAGACTCCAATGTAATTGTAGTGATTTTCCCAAATTATTTGTTTTTGGCTGACAGATAATTAGCTATATGTGTGAAGAATAGGTCCACATAATGAATGATAGGAATTGGAAACAATGTTATTCTTGATCTTTTTATTTATAATGCTGTTTCAAAATTTTAAATGTTAAAAAACAATAGAAGAAATCATTCAGTTTCCACTGCCACATCAGTCAGTTTCAATAGCCACAAACTATTGGTTATATTTTTCATATTGATGACACATTGAGTCAGTGTGAAATGCATAATTTTATTATTACATGATAACAATCACATGTGATGACACATTTTGAGTCAGTGCGATATGCATAATTTTATTATGACATGATAACAATCACATGTGATGACACATTGAGTCAGTGTGATATGCATAATTTTATTATGACATGATAACAATCACATGTGATGACACATTTTGAGTCAGTGCGATATGCATAATTTTATTATGATATAACAATCACATGTGACAACACATTGAGTCAGTGTGATATGCATAATTTTGTTATGACATGATAACATGTGATGACACATTGAGTCAGTGTCATATGCATTATTTTATTATGACATGATAACAATCACAAGTGATGACACATTGAGTCAGTGTGATATGCATAATTTATTATGACATGATAACAATCACATGTGACGACACATTGAGTCAGTGTGATATGCATAATTTATTATGACATGATAACAATCACATGTGACGACACATTGAGTCAGTGTGATATGCATAATTTTATTATGACATGATAACAATCACATGTGATGACACATTTTGAGTCAGTGTGATGACACATTTTGAGTCAGTGTGATGACACATTTTGAGTCAGCACTGGCTATTCATACCAGCAAAACTTGCTCAAAATTTTTCATTGACAAGCCTATCATTCATTGCTTATCCATCAGGATACCAGTTTTCTTTTAGGGATGATGGCTATACCTCAGGGATGTTGCATTCAAATTTGAATCTATGTAATTATGGGGATAACTCACACACCTGAGTGTAAGGATACATCGGTAACTTAACTCTGATCTGACAATGGAATAGACTTGGTTTGGTTTAAAAACAGCTGTAAAAGAGATCTATAGGGTGCTGATGGCTTCTTAATGTCCACCAGTGACTACTGCCTATAAAGTAAAGACAATACCCTCCATCCATCTACTGCAGGGGTATAGTTTATCGGTAAGGAGAACTAATAATTTGCTTCTTTATGAGGTGTAATTTATTGTATGAAGAATTCAGAAATTCTCTTAGCCAGGTATAGGTGTCAAGGATCATGTGACCTTCAGTTTTGCTACTTAGGAGAAGGGACTATCCTTTATATAGGGAATCCAAACATTCTTTCATCAATCACAAGTTATGACATATTGAGTCAGTGTGATATGCATTATTTTATTATGACAACAATCACAAGTGATGACACATTTTGAAAAGCCTGTGGTAGAGGTAAGATACTTGGCATTCCCTCCTCCTATTTCATGTTCTCATGTCAGTGCTATCAGGGAATGTATTCAGTGGAGAAGGCAAATTGTTTAGTAAATTAAATTTCAACAAGTATACTTACCTGATTGCATTATGCTGAAATCCTTCCAGTGCCCCACCAGACTATCATCCTATATTAAGTATTGCATAGCTTGAAACTGGCGACACTTAGCAGTAGTCAGCAAACTTGAGATTCTTCCCATGTCTATGTAAAACAAAACTGATGAACTTTTCATCCTTTTTCATGAAGGCTAGTTTCATGAGGAGACAACCTTATTTTCCCTGATTTTAATGGGATTGGGTAACTTTTCTGAGAGAAACATAATTATAAAATTTGCTTTTCACTAAAAGACTTCTTATGAATTATAGTTGTTCATAAATAAAAATAGTGTTAATCTGACTTCCAATATGATAGCTATATAGAAAATTTTAGTCACTATCTCATTTCAACAGACATCCAGTATGGTCACATTTTGATCATTACTTCTTTTCAAGAAATGGTCATATAGCCATAGGGCTTTGACTGAAAAACTCTTTCTGATCTGTAGTTGATCCTAAATGAAAATGGTACAGATCAGTCCTCCATTGTTTCTGTCACAGTAGCCATCTTGAAAAGCTTGTTATAGCTACTTCTTTTGAACTGATGGTCATATAATGATGGGGATGGAGTCACTAATAGATAATAAGCATGTCCTAAATAAAAATGGTGCTGATTGAACTTCCAACATGATGGTCATGGTGACCATCTTGAAAATTTTATCACTATTCTTTTTTAGGAGATGGTCTTACTGACATGAAATTTTCACTAAAACACTCCTCACTATATGTAGTTAGTACTATATGAAAATGAGGCTTTTGTAACAGCTATTCCGCTTGAACAGATGGCCTTAATGACATTTAAAAAAACAAAATTCTTGCTCTACATAGTTGTTACTATATTATGATGATTCTGATCCAGCGGCCAGAACTGTTGCCTTAATGTCCATTCTGACAATGGCATTTCTTGAGAATAGATGACTATATCATAATAAGATGTTGATAAAATATTATGGCAATATGCAGCTGGTTTGGAGAATAGCATTCATCTGACAGCAAATATGTTGCCATAGTTACTATCTGGACATTTTTTCATCATTAATATTCTTGCATGAATGTAGCACATGGAGTTTGCATTACAACAGTTTTTACAATATTTAATTGGTTCCAATTTAAAATGGTGCTGATCTGACCAGTAACAGATATGTAATTTTATGAAGGCCTTTTGAAAACCAGACCTTGTTGAACTTGGGGTGAAGTCAAAGGTCATTGCTATCATGTCCTTAGCTAGCTAAGCTCATGAACATAGTGACTTGTACATATATAAGCGAATTTTGACCTGACTTTTTACTTAGCTGCATTTTAATGAATATTTTGATAGTTAGTGCTTTGACATTGATTTCAAGGTCAAATGTCTCAATTTGGGTATTTTTTTATATAGCTTTATTGATCTGGGAGCAGATCACAAACAAGTATTATGGATTGGTATAAAAACCATTTTGTATTGACATCTGAAGAATACCAATTTAGTGACTTTGTTGATAGGGGTTTTTCCTCTGAAATATTCATTATAGATTGAACTAAACTTGTCATTTGGGTATATCTCAAAATTGTTTTAGACTAGTTCACTGACCTCCAATTCATCATGTCTTATTTAAGATTAGTAGCCATGACAAAGAATTTAGTACTGCATGTACAGGTATCTTGTGAATTCAAACAGATATTCTTATTTCTTAATTTGATACAATGATAAGTTTAGTTTCTAAGAAAAATCTGAGGTAATTTCTGTACTTGGCAGAGAAACAAACTTATTTTTCAATTCTTTTTAGGCACTAAAGTATCAGCCCATTTGATGTATTCATGGTTTAACAGCAGCGCCATTGACATGGATTCATAATTTGACAGTAATATTGTGAAAGTACAATACAGTTTTTGACATGCTTTTTCAGGATTAAATAGGTTTGTTAATTGGTGGCCTTGCCTTTTTCATTTAATTTATTCTTAATTAGTTTATCATTTAAGTCCCAGGATAACATTGATGTTGTGTACAGTACTGTGCATTAACTGCACATTTGTCATATAGTTGTTCATTGTTCATACATCATTAATTTAGAAGTGTTTTATTGTACATTGATTATTTGCATATGTGGTTTATATTTTGATGAAATATGTGGAATTGTATTTTGTGTTTATTATCTGTGAATAGTAGAAAGTCTCGTACATGCTGTTAGCAGGTTGTATATTGTGTGTGAGAAAAGATGTTACCTAAAGCTACAGTTTAAGATTAATAAGATTAATGCACAAACGCTTGTACTGTTTGACCATAAAATGATGGTTTGGTTAACAGTCACATTGAACATTTTGTTTTGTATATTTAGATATGTCGGGCTCATACTTGGTTTCATAACATGCATTAAGATTTATTCATTTGCATGCTAGTAACTTAAAATGACTTTATTACAAAGAATACATTAAATTCTGTTTTAGATATAAAACTGCTCATTTCATTTTGATTTTTTCTGTATCATTTTCAGCTCATCTTGTTACATAAAGGCTACATGAGCTTATGGTATGAAATGCATCTGTCATTTATCATTCATCAGTATTTACTTGGTACCACTCCTATGTCCATATTTCTGAGCTGCTTCCATGGAGTGTGTGTTTATGTCATCAAACCCTCAGCTGAGCTAGAGCCATACATATTAATGAGTTGATCTTGTACCTGATTGGCTAACCTTGTTACCACTCAGAAAGCCAAGTTTCTGATCCAAGTTTGATTAAACTTGGAATGTAGGCTTATATCATCAGGATCATGCATGGATTCTATAATTACTATTATCTATGCATACTAGTGAGTTGATCATGCATCTGACTGGCCAAATTTGTTACCACTCTAGTAGCCATTTTTGATCCGATTTAAATCAGACATGGATTATATTCTTTTATCATCAAGATCTAGGATGAATTTAATAATGAGCGAGATCCGTACATACTAATGAGTTGATATTGCATCTGATTGGCTGAATGTGTTACCACCTGGAAACTATATTTTAACCCCATTTTCATCAAATATCATCAGGCTTTTTGGATGGGTTTGATAAAGAAGGACCAAGATCCACACATATTAAAGAAATAAGTTTGCATTTTATTGACTGACCTTGTTAGTGCAATGGAATTCAGAAGGTTTTTTTTAAAACTTGGAATATATGCTTATATAATCAAAAAAATTTGACATTAGGTAATTTTGAATCTGATTGTCAGAGGTGGGTTTTTTTTTACCACTTTAGATATTATAATTTTGATCCAAGTCTGTTCAGAATGGAATATGGGTTTTCAGCAATATCTACTCATATTAATGAGGTAATATTGTATCAGATTAACCTGTTATCAGTATAGATACCAAATTTGATAAAGATTTTTCCCCACTTTAACTTTATATCGTGTCAACGAGATAAGCATATATTACTGATATTCCTTGCATAGGATCTACTACCTCTAGATCTAAAGACTGTATTTCTCGTCTATTTTATGTAAAACTTTAAATGGCTTAAATCATCAAGGTCAAGGATGAATTTTATTATGAGGAAGAGATGGAGCTCATTAATTACACCTTCAGCTTTAGTAAGAGGTAAAAACAACATACAAAGTTTGGTATATAGTTTATATAGGTTATTTTCTTACAATATTATATAAGCCTTCTGGTCATCATTCATGTTATACAAGACAGGTGAGCGAAGTCAGGACCACATATTATTTTATTATTACAATAATAATTATAATACATTATTATTACAAGATTCACTTTATAAACACAAGGTGAATCAGGGAATCACTAAAGCATCTGTGAATATGTGAAAGATGATACTCTTTAATAGATTTTGTATGCTTGTTGCAATGCATGCTTAGTTTTATATTAAACAAAAGTCTAATCCAGTTGATGTCATAATCCACCACTAAAGTTTGCAAAAGTCTAGATTTAGGAAAGCCCTTCTGTTATGAAAATTTTCTTGCATTTTCAATAATTTTGTTTCACGAGCACCTACCCATGCAAGTCACTTTGCCATCAGTGGAAAAATAGCTCAGGTGAACATAAACTGTCTTTTTCTAATAAGTATTTTTAGCTTGACAATATTTTACTTTGTCCCTTGCCAATATTTCCTTACCTTAGAGTTTGTGATGTTACGAAATCGTGATGTAATTTATGATTAATTCTCCAACAGCAAGTAAGTTTGTTAAGTTATCTCAAGGACTTATTTTGATCAATAAATCATTTTGTTACATCAGCATTTCAACCCAACTTGTTTCCCTTTTCCCTCCCTTCCATACTGGTTAATATATGTATTGTTTTCCAATTGCTATGTATTACAGCTACCTGACTCTCATACATATTATGATTGAAAGTTTTTCCTGTCAAGCAGTCATACCCAAGTCATGCATGGGACTTGATGTGTCATGTATAGTCATACCCAAGTCATGCATGGGACTTGATGTGTCATGTGTAGTCATACCCAAGTCATGCATGGGACTTGATGTGTCATGTGTAGTCATACCCAAGTCATACATGGGACTTGATGTGTCATGTATACCATGCATACTCACATGGTGAGCCTGATTACAAACTGCACAGACCCAGATCTGCTACAGCACAATGTGCAGTCAAGTCTGGGTCTATTGCAGTTTGTTAAGAGTATTCAGCAGAAAAACACTATAGACCCTGATCTGTTATTGTATCATCCAGTGGCAGATCAATTTTGATGTTGTTTGTAGTTAGATGAATTGTCTGAATTTGTGATCCCTCTACAGTAGTGGTTCTTATCCCATGGGTAGTGACCAAAAACTGGGTCAACATAATGTTTAGAGTAGGTCACTGAGATCAATGTTATAATTTTAAATTTCCTATCCAAGTATTTTTTTAGCATTTTGATGGGTGGAGGGTGAGAGGATGCAAGGCCAACACTACAAACCTAATCTGGTTAGCCACCCAAAATAGTTAAAGAACTGCTTCTCTTCAGTATAGCCTAATTTTATAACATTATATACGATAATTCCACAATGTGTGAGATTGGCTAGCACAAATATGTATTTCCCATTCATAATTGTATGTTACATGCATAAGAAAAATTTGCAAAATTACTGCCTGTGGTTAGTATGCCCATAAATTCTAGGCTGGACATAAAGAAACTGAACTAAATGGATCACTGAAGCTTGAGAAGTATGTCACAGTAACCTATTTTTGCTTATGACGCATAGTACCCACTGATTGCACACAACAATGTCGATGAAACTTAACTAAATATAACAAGAGTACTGTGAGCTTTATAAGTCAATCCTGTACTTCACAGTATTCAATTAATTCAAATTTATTTGCATAAACCAATTTTCTTCTTTCAGTCACAATTACCTTGACCTTTGAGCTTTTATCCCTCAAATTAATTTTTCCTTAACCAAAGTGCAAGCGATCTATAAAGTTGGCAACAATATACAACTATAGTTATTATGTGCTGCAACCATTTTTCTTCTTTTACTCTTTGTAACTTTGACCTTTTTCAAAATGACAAGGTTCTTCCTTACCCCAAGTACAAGCTATCCACAAGGTGTGGTAACTAGATGGTGGACAACTAAAGGTATGCAGAAATTGGTGACAGATGGACATCACAACACAGTTTACTCTGCCTTACTGCAGGCATATCAAACATAATGTAATCAGTGGAAAAAAAAGCCCTGTGACCAACTTTTACCCATGATGAGTAGTACCCTTCAAGATCAATACAACCATCAAGTTTCATGACAACATATGAACAGCGTCAGGGAAACTGAGATAATGGCAAACCAATATTGACACTTATGCCATTGCTGACAATGATATAAGAGAAGTGTCTCATCTAAACTGTGCAGGTGAGAAATTATGGTCAAATATTTAATGGACATGTGTAAAATTTCCTTTTTTTGACTTGCTTACCAGGCACCAGGTTCTAATTGACCACTGCATGCCCATGTAATCTTAAGGCAGAAACACATTTGCCTGATTCCATCAGGGGTTTTATTGGGTTTTTTTGTTGTTGTGAGAATGATTTTCGTGCATCAACTCAAGGATTTGATACTGGAACTGCATTTAATTGGTAGTGCTGCTCTTCACCACCCTACTGTATATGTTGTTAGTGAGAAGTACTGGGTGAAGCTAATTTTCCTAATGTATATGCCTTAGTGACAAGTACTAGGTGGCACTAACAATATTACTGCACAGACTGTAGTGAGAGGTACTAGGTGGAGCTAACAATCCTACAGTACATACTGTTAATGTGGGATACAGGGCAGGGCCAATATTCTTACTGTACAGTCTGTTAGAGAGAGGTACAGGGTGGGGATAACAATTCTATTGTATAGGCTGTTAGGGGTATTAGGTGGGGCTAATCTACTATACTGGCTATTAGTGAGAAGTACTGGGTGGGGCCAACATGCCTATTGTATAGGCTGTTAGTGAGAGGTACTGGTGGGGGGTAAGAACATTCCTGCTGTACAAGATTGTAAGTGAGAGGTACTAGGTGCAAGGAGCGAACAACTGAGAGAGGTAGTTTATACATAGAAACCTGAAACTTTTGTCCCCTCTTTGTACAGTTACAGTACAATACTCTGGTCCCCTCTTTGTACAGTCCCAATACAACACAGACCATCATAGTACACTAGTACAATAATACATCCCATTTCTGGGATGCATGCAGTTTGCTACTGTACATGCCTCAGTATGAGGCAGTCTCATTTTGAATGCATCATTATAATGAAGAATCACTATATGCAATTAATGTACCATGTCATTCAGCTGATGTGTATTTTAGGCATATTTCAATGATGACTAAATGTATGTTTCTATGTTAATCTAAAAAGAAAATGGTTTACCATACAAAGAGCACCTGTCACAAGTTTAATAGTCCTTTGCATACATAACTGAAATTCTTTCAGTCCTAGTGACCTTGATCCAGAAGTGATTTGGCTTCTTTACCCTAAAGTAGAAGCTATCCATAAAGGTTGGAGAGTGTTGTGTGGTAGGACTAATGTTATTCTGTAGAAACGTTTTAGTCTTTTTTTTTCAGTATGTGATCTTGACCTCAAAATTAATAGGATTCTTACTTACACCTAAGCGCAAGCCATCCACTAATGATGGTGAACATAAGTTTGTGTGAAAACAGATTTTTATTCTTTCAGTCACAATCATCTCTACCTTGGACCCTGAAAATCACTATGGTTCATCCCTATTGCAACTGCAAGAGATTCACAAAGTTTAGTAACTAAATGGTGGAAAACTTGAACTACTGTGCTGAAACCATTTTTTTCCTTTCAGTTATTGACCCTGACTTTTGAGATTTTGATTCCCAAATCAATAGTCTTCTGTTTCTCATGTGCAATCCAAAATCTGATAATCATATGGTGGAGTTATTGTACAGAAATTGAATTGACAACAGGATTAGATGGACACAACTATCACATAATGCACTCTGCATTTTGGTGAATAGAAGATCAGCGCAATAGCTACTTGATGCAAGCATTGTCCACCATGATGAATCATTTAAGTGGACAGTGTGATCAGTATAGCCATACCATCTTCTTCACAAATATGGCATAACACTATCTTCATTCACTAATATGGCATAACACTATCTTCATTCACAAATATGGCATAACACTATCTTCATTCACTAATATGGCATAACACTATCTTCATTCACAAATATGGCATAACACTATCTTCATTCACTAATATGGCATAACACTATCTTCATTCATTAATATAGGAAAACAATATCTTCAATCACTAATATGGCATAACACTATCTTCATTCACAAATATGGCATAACACTATCTTCATTCACTAATATGGCATAACACTATCTTCATTCATTAATATAGGAAAACAATATCTTCAATCACTAATATGACATAACACTATCTTCATTTACTAATATGACATAACACTATCTTCATTCACTAATATGGCATAACACTTATCTTCACTGAATGTGGCCCAGAATGCTCTAGTCTGACATCACCATCATACTATTCACTGTTATGTGAATAGACAGCATCACCCTGTGGATTATGCCTCAAAAAATATTCTGATTATTGATCCATATATTACTCTGATTTTAAATTTAGGGTAAATATTTTCTTATTGTATCTTTACAAATAGACACTGACATTTCCACACCTTGATATCTGAAATGAGCACAGAAAAGGACACAGAAATAAAACTCATACAATTTATTTTCTTTTTCTGAAGAACTGTTCCTATGTTAAAGTTACATAAATACTGATATCAACTTTACACTAAAGTACTTTCCAACAAATGTATAACTATAGGCATTTGTACATGCGGTGGGGTTGGGAGGCTATTGGGGTAATCAGATTTGACACAACAATACCCAGTACAACTTATATATGTTACACTGTATCTATTATCCAAATGCTAACTTTTTAAGTCTAAACCTCAATTAGTAATTATTAATGAGTGGACAAGTGTAATGACTTCAAGCATTCCAGATATACAGGAAACTTTCATAAGTATTTTAAAACAAGTTACAAAAGCATCTGGTTGACATGTCTGGCTACAATACAATGGTTTACCTGAAGATATAAAAAGCTCAGAACATGAGTTGCAAAACAAATGGCCTTAGTTTCTAGCGATTGATCCCAAATATATCTAAAAAAAATTACACCACAAAGTTTACAAAATATAGTCCAATGAAATGATTTTTATTTAATCCAATCATATTGCAAATTCTCTACCAAGGTAGACCGAGGCAAGTGAGCATGTTGTAGAATGAATTTCAATAGCTTCCTAATAATTCATGCCTTGTATAATGAGAATCAATCAAGGTGTTGAGGAAAAATAGAAATGAAAATTTTATTAAAAAATATGAACTGTTAATGCCACTTCTGGCAGCAGAGAAATGACTGCTATGTTGTGACTCGCCACTATAACATACTAGACAAAAAGTTTCTGTACACAAGCCCATCTTTATCTTTTGTTAAATTTACCAAGCATGGCCCTCGAAGCTTGTCACCAGAGAAATGCTTTAAATGCCATGCCCAACTCTTCCATTTTGTCATCACTTGTGAATAATTGCTGGAGAATACAATTCAACTTCTAGGCATGTATTGCATGCTGAAAGTGATATATATAATTGATTATGGATGGACTGACAAGAGTTGGGTAACCCATCAAACACAGTGCTATTGAATGTATGGAGGTATACTAGTATCATAGCTTAACTTTACTTTGGTCATCACTAACATTTTACAGTACCACTTATAAGTACAACCAACTGCAAACAATATAGTCCCTGATCTGCCATTGCATAATGCACCAATAGATAAGGGTCTATGTGTTTGTTCTATTGTTTAGGCCTCACACACTACAATGATCTGCTGGCACATTATGCTAGGGCAGATCATGCAGTTGGTTCTAACTTCTGACAACAGACATGATGTGTTTAAATAAATGATAAAAACAGAAATGATCAGAAACTGTATTTTAATTATACTGGGTTACACCATTATGGAAGATAATTATATGTATACCATATCGTAATGTTCTTTATTGAAAAGTGTCTTTCTCTGAGATTGAGTTAATAGCGAAGGTTCAAGCACCCCATAAATTGCCTGATTACTTTGTTTTAAGGCCTCTATTAATATTTTTTCTACTTTGTTTGAAGGCTACTACTAATACAATTACTCTACTGTAGAGAAAAATATATTGCTAATACCTTCCCAAAATAAATATGGAATAGGTATTCTTCCCATAAAAAAAGACCTCAAATACCATAGAAAATAATGTATGACATAAACAAATTTAAAGCACAAACTTAAAAAGCATGATAAAATTCTGAATTCAGACACTGTGCTGTAAAAGAAATTTATTTAATACCAATTATTTTCTAACGAAAGACTCTTATTTTTTAAAATGAAATAATCTTTTATTTTTCTAATGAAATCTTTATTCTAGCAGGCAGACTGCAAAGAATTGTGACACAAAAGTGGACATAAAGTTAACAAACAAACAAATAGAATGTTTTTTGGTACAAGAAAAGAAGAGGTGACAGAATGACCAGGAGGTAGGTCTTAATTAATACTAATTAACAATTATAAAATTAATACTGACAAGACAGAAATTGAGAATGCTACTTAGAATCTAATTACAACAAAATCAGTACTGACCATTGCATAGATTGTCATTAAATATGGGCATAAATACCTTTATTTTCATGAAATTGTAAGCTCTTACTAAAGTACCTAAGATTGGTGTATTTATAAAACTCTGCAATACAGGTGAAAACGAACATTCAAAAAAAGGCCAGCAAATGCTATTTTCATGTATACTTTGTGAAGGCCAGCAAATGCTATTTTCATGTATACATTGTGCTGTAGAATATTTCATTTGTGTAAACAACACATTTCCCCCTTTCCCCATTTTATGTTGTGTCATTTTTAAGCAACTGATTTATGTAGCTGAGTAAGACACTGGTAAAAATAAAAATGTTCAAGGTACAATTATACATTTTTCTATAACTTTCAAGTTTGTTACTATAAAACTATGAACATCATAGAATATTTCAAATGCATTTTAACATTTCTACATTTGATTATGATGGTATAGTGCCCTGCATTATAAACTTTGGAAGTAAATATGAAATTTTATCTAAAAGAAAATCTCCTACTGATCAACTTGAATCTCAATATAATAAATTATAAAAACTTTACCTTTTCATTAAAAAATAATTCTGAAATTATTTTATTACATGCTTTCAAGAAGAAATTGCAAGTTAATAGTTGTGGAACTGTACAAATGCCATTTTAACTGCATGATGCCAAGAATGTTTTGACATCACCTAAAAGTTTGTGATGCTGCGACTTCTAGATATGAAGAATCATATAGTATGTGATAAAAAACCATTTCTCTCAAACTAAATGGGGTATCATCTAATTCATATATACTGTATATATTTGTTTACGATTCTAGTCCAAATACCAAAAATAAAGACCTTGATCTGTCGTCAAATACTGTGCTGGCAGATCAGGATCTATGCTGATCGTTCTATTTATTACTCCCAAAATAACATTCATAGACCTAGAACTGCCAGCATATTATCTGAGGGTAGATTTGAGTCTGTTGTGCAGTTTCAAGTGAAACTGAATTTACAACCAAGTAAATACAGTAAACTTTTTGCACCAGGAAATGTTATATTTGAATACATAAAATGAATTGCATATAACTATGAATGTTCATTACTAAGTACAGTGTTCCCTCACTCTAAAGCCACTCAGTATAATGTATCTTTTAGAAAGTAGGTATTTTTATATATACAAATAATGCAGACTACTGAAGACAAACAACTTTTTCAAGCAATTCACTTGATAATCTGAAGTAAATGGAATTGGCAGCTATTAATGTTCACAGAAACTTGCTGTCAAAGATTTTGTAATTTTTCAGCATTCAAATTTAGCTGTTGTCTTTTAAAAAATCAATGATAACTATGCATTGTACCATTTTCATACATTTTTAGATAAAAACATCTTTAAAAGAAAATAATCAGTTATTTAGCTTACACTAAACTGCATATAAAAATACTTCTAAAAACTAAACTGATTAAAACAACATCTATACAATTTTTGGTAGTTTAAATGCTTAAATTTCCTGAAACTAAATCCTTCAGAAATATACTTTTATATACTGTGTATGGAGAAAAAAAAAATTTGCCAAGTGTATCATTTTTGACACTTGGTAAGACACATTGCTTTACTCCCTCAATTTTTATTAAGTCAAATTTATGTTGACTCAAAGGCACAAGTCACAAAAATAAAATGTGGAAATTCCATCGTATAAGGCAAGTGTTGTATAATGATACTGCTAGGTAAAATGAAACTAGGAATTTCTATTGCAAAGTGTGCAAGAAAAACTAACTATATACATTAAACTTTACATGTTATGAAATAAACATCATTAAAATACATATGTTAAATAAAATGGGATCAAAATCTGAACATTGCTTTGCACTACTTTCATGTTCATATAAAAATCTGTCTCAACAAATATTGCTAATAATTTCTGATCATTCTTTGTATATAAAATATTTTTTTATAAAAACTGATTACAATATGGAAGACATTAAATTCATTTAATAAAAAGTTTAATACAATCAACATATGCATAGTGACATGACAGAAAAAGGGCTGTTGACAGGAAATATTAGTAAAATATGTCACACTGAGTCCCTTCAATGTATGTACTTATCTATCTATCTATTGAACAGCATCTGCTTATATCCAAAATTGTAAAAATCAATATATACTGTCTTGGCGACTCAAAGTTTAAAGGACTTCACTACAGAACAGACAATTCATAGCATCCCAAAGGAATGTACAAATTTTTCCAATTTTTAAAAGAATTTTACTCGGTCTAGACAAATAATCAATGCATGAGGACTACCACTGCTAGTGCTAAGTAAATGAGGACAAAAACTGATATTGAGGACTAACACTGGTAGTACTGAGTAAATGAGGACAATAACAGCTACTGAGTATCTTCACAATGCCAAGTCTATTTAAAGAAAACAACAAAACAACATAAAACTGGCACAGACATATTTACAATGTCAAGGCACAGACATATTTCAATGTCAAGTTATGCAAATATTGTATCTAATAGCTAACAACACACTATAATTGGCATAGATATCAATCTGTCATTGCAAAATGCATCAACAAATCCTTGTTTATCTTGTTTATAGTTTAGTGTGTGCTATGCAAGGGTAATATGCTAAATATTAAATTATTTACATACTGTATATAATCATGTACAAGTCACATCCTAATGCAAACAGCATTGAGCCAGTTCTGTCATCACATATTGCATCAGCAGATTTGAGTCTATGCAATTAGAATTAATTGTTGAAACAAACAAACAACACAGACTCTCATATGATAGCACATTATGTGATAACAGATCAGGGTCTATGTTATTTGCCATTGGATTTTATTTCTAAATCAGCATATACAGAAAATGTATCTAGCAACAATGCAATGTTGTTGTTATCTGCTTAAAATCATTTTTCAGCATATTATAGGCTATATATGGCAACAGGTATTTTCGAGAGAGGAAGAACCTGAGAAAACCCTGGGAAGAAACACCGACCCACATGATAGCTTTCTCACATACCCATTTTGGCCTTGCCTGAGACTCAAACAACAATGCAATGTAAAGATGCTGTAAAAGTAATAAATTATTTAAAATCAAATATTCACACATCATGTTCTAAACAAATATATGAAAATACTTGTTTTAAAAAAATGCATCTACCACTGACAAATATTATCTATACATGTACTAAAATCTGCAAAATTATGATTTGGATTACTGAAAAAATCTATTTTTGTTTTCAAATGGATACAATGTACACTTACAAGTTGAGTCCATTTGCAAACAACATAGACACTGATCTGCCTCTGCATATTGTACCAGCAGATCACCACACAGACCAACATATGGCTGTGCATTTTGCAATGGCAGATCTGGGTCTGTGCAGTTAGCAGTCAGATTCATTGAATGCCTATGATACCGATTTAATCTGACTCTTCTCCATGAAGGAAAGTAAAGTACATCAAGTAAATTATATTTAATGTCTGGAAAGCATTTGGATCCAAGGAGTTTAAATCTCTCATTTTTTAACCTGTAAATTTAAGTGGACTTTGTTAATGTATTTGGGTTTAAATGGACATCAGCAAAATATGTTATATGATGTCAATTAATAGTTCTAAAAATTTAAACCTTGACATCATCAGAATAGAAATCATTGCTAACAGACCAACCCAATACATCTAAAAAGATAAACTGATTATTTTATAATTCAATAATAATCAAGGATAATACCTTTAACAGTAATTTCCAATGACCCACATAGATGCTAGATATAACTAAAAATATATGGCAAAAGAACATTTTTTGCACATGTGGGTAGATCTCAAACTACACAATACAAAAAGGCAAATTTATGTCAAACTACACAGAATAGAAGGCATAGTTGCTTATTCCTCAAAACACAAGTTTGCAAGAGCTTACAGTCCTAAGGCAATGGTAAGTTTTGATTGCAAATAGTGAACACATTAAACATATCCTAATCTTAAACAAGTCAACAGCCATGTACTGCAAATGGCATAGTCCCAAATCTTGAAATGTTTAATGTACCATCAGATGGGGGTCTATGCATGGGGGTCTACGATGTCAGCTTGAGCACAACAACCCTGGCCACATAATCTTTAAACCTTTTGAGCATGAAACCCATGCTCAAGCTGAAGTCCAGAAATTCTGACATTCTGCAAGTTAGAATAATTATTTTGGGTGTTTTCAAATTAAAATAATTGGGATGGCAACTGATGCTGCATTAAAAAAAATGTGTTTCTGCAAATGGCTCCTGAAAAATAAATAATATGAGCTCTTATTACATAGGTTTAAATAATTGTATACCGATTTTTCCCTATAAATGCAGAAATTATGTACTCTGAAATGGTAAATGCTTCCAAAATGTAAATTCTCAGCGCCTGCTAAGAATGGTTAGATAACCTTACATAGGTACCCCTTTCCCCCCTAACAACCATGTGCTACTGCCACTGGTGTTGTAATTTGCAATAATATTTTTTTAAAAATCTATAAAACTAAAGAAACTGTTTGAGATAAATTAATGAAATGGGTACTGACTGAGAATCAGCAGTTGGGTCTAAACCTGTGCACCCATGCAAGAAAAAGCATTTGACAACACAGTGGCAGTTTTAACTTAACAAGTGCCTTGACCACTTATGGAAAAACTAAACGTATACTGTATGTATCAATGGGTAAAAGAACAGCATTAGATTATTACATCTCACTTGAACAGAACTCTATCCATTTCTCAAGCTATTTGCATCAATACATTTCTAGAAACACCCACCAGTAACTATTCACAATTCCATTTTGAAACTGACAATAATTAAAATCATATCAATTTTAGGAACTTCTCCGCTTTATTAGCATGCAGAATTGTTTCTACTGCTAGTGTCCAAAATTTTGAATTACAAAGAAGTGTTTTGAGTAAAGGACTTTTATGCTTTTAACTTCAAGTTCCATGCTAGAAAAGGTTTGAAAATTAAGGGCTCTAGTGTGATAATATACAATGGAAGATCTGGGTTACAGCAGTATGCAGTTGGGAACATGGTATACATCTGTCAATACCTAATTAGGTTTTGCAAGACCTAGATAATGTACAATTATATACAAATACAAAGCACCTTTGTCAATTATAATATCAACAATAATTTCTGTATCAAAAGATAACTTTTTTAACTTTGACCCAGTAAGCAAATAGTTTTGAAAGGTAAAACAATGTAACGGTTACATAGGAATATTGAATCAACCCATTGTGTACAAGCAGATCAGGGTCTATGTTGTTTGTTCTACTGATTTGCTCCTAACAAACTGCATAGACCCAGATCTTCTGGTGCATTATATGACAGCATATCTGGGTTTATGTAATCTGCAACTGACTTGACTTGTAGCAATTATACACAATAGGTTATTTACTATAACTTTCAAGAGAAACTGGATAACTCTGGTTTAATATATTAATGAAATTCTAACATGAAAATATTAATGATGTTTTCCTAAATATTACAAAACTAATTTCCTGACAAGGTAAATGAAAAATGAACACAACTGGGTTAATAGCCAAAATCTGAGTCTTACTGTCATCAATATTTAGCACAACTACTCTGGGTACACATTATAATCTATTTCAAACATGTCACATTATAAACTTTTTCAAACATGTTTCATTATAATCTATTTCAAACATGTCTCATTATAATCTACTTCAAACATGCATAAATACATTATTTTAAAAATATTTGTAATGTTCAGTACAAATAAACATTCCAGGTACTATCTATATGCACAAGACTCAACTTCCTCTGAATCATCAATAAGGAAAGTAAGAATGGATTGAGTGCTTAGAATTCACCAACACATCTGTATTTTACAGTATATACTCACTTATAAGTCGAATCAAACTGCAAACAACAAAGAACCAGATTTGCCAAGGTATAATGTGCCTGAAGTCCAGGGTCTATGATGTTTGTTCTACTGATTACTCAAAATAAACTGCATAAACCAGGATATGCAATCTGGATCTGTGCAGTATGCAGTGAGACTAATCTTATAAGCAAGTATATATGGTATTTGGTGTCACTGGCAATGGAAATAATGCATCTTACCCATACCATGACAGCAAATCTAAGAGGCAGACTTGAATAGGCAATTCATTGATTGCAAGTCCAGCATGTAAACCACTGGGTCAATGAAGCTGTTTAGACAAAATTTCAGTGTGAAAACCCTACCTCAATGTGAGCACCCTATGAAAAGATCAAAAAGTGAATAAAAACCAACATTAATCAAAGTCTGTGATGGACCTCAGTCCAGGTCTGGTGGGGAAAGTTATGCAAGAATTCGTTTACAGAGCAAAATATCTTCCTATTTAAGCTATTTAATGAAATTTAAATACCCAGGTCTCTTTTAAATGCCATTTTGAATCTACCAGTATCTTTTTTTATCATGACATAAGCTCATTTCAGAGTTATAGTAAACCTTTTAAACAATAAACCTTTCAAAAAATTGCAAATTCCATTACAAGTTTTAAAGACTATAGTGTGGCTGAATAAAAAAAAATATTATTTATTATTGCACTATGCATTGAGTTTATTATGCCTGCAGTTAAGTATCTATATTCTTAGTTATAAAATATATCGCTTACCATACATACTCACAAGTCAAGACCAACTACAAACAACAGAAATCCTAATCTGCCATAGCATAATGTACCTGCATATCAGGGTTTACGTTGTTTGTTCTACTGATACTCCTAAACAACTGCTCAGATCCAGATCTGCCTGTGCATTATGTACTGGCAGATCTGGGTCTGTGCAGTTTGCAGATGGCCTCATCTTATAAGAGAGTACATAAGGTATGTAATATTTTATTAAAATGCTCCAAACTAATTTTATAAAATATTTTGTTCCTGTTTGAAATTTCAACAATACTATAAATATGTCAAATTATGTTACTTTTAGGAAATAAAAATTAATACTTTTTTGTTGAATAGAACTGTTTAATTAAAATAGTTTTTTTGACAAACATAAATTTTCTTGCTTTTTATGGAAGACAGCAGGTATATCTCAGTTACAGCAATAGTTCTAAATATTTATTAAGAACACTGCAAATGTATCTAAATTAATACATACATCATATGGGTATAATATGGGTAAAAACACTTAATTGGCACATCATTCGCTTTACATCAATATTTTTATAAAAGCTGAAAAGTGTTTCTTGAATTCCTAGTAAAGGTGTGCAAGTATGAACCATTCATGGCGAGGTTTGAAAGTTGCATAAGAAAGAATCACAGTACTGGAAAAGGTCATTAGTCCACGTTTAAATTAAGTATTATTATTCCAGGTAAAAATTAATGAGGCTTTATCATATATTAGTACCAATTTCAAAAATAAAATTAAATATTTTGGAATGAACTATTTGTCTGTAAAAAATAATCTATAGTTCTCTCAGTATAAAAAATGTACTATTGTTCAATGTCATAATACTGTAGAATTTTATTGAACTTTTTTAAAAAGTGAGAAAACTTACCTTCAGTCATATTTCTAACTGATAATAAAATGCAGAATTTGTACAAACACTCACTTCAATGAACATAGGAGTTTAAAGTACTATAAATTACACAAAAAAATTGTGAGCTTAAAATTTCAGCAATTTTAGCTAGGATACCAATTTCACTAAATTTGTATTGCCATTTAAAAATTATGTGATGAAAAGATCCAATGAAAAGAAAACAGATGGTTCCACAGAAGTTTTTAACGGTGGTAAGATTTAGTACCAACATTTCATAATATAAAATGTTATCCTTATGATATCAAAGAAAACGATTAAGAAAGTGATAGATTAGGTGCTGTTCATTTACACCTTCAATACATTACTGGCTAGATCATGCTGAAAAAAATGGAAGCCATATGCTTTTTCCAAGTACATGCTGAGGCTGCCAACCTGAGCAGGTATTTAACTTTAGATTCATGAATTAGTAGTCAGAGAGTCTACCAAATGAGCTATTCTGGTAATCTAGGAAAACTGACCAGTGGGCAGTGTATAAAATTAGATATTTGACTAATTAACTTTCATTCATAATCTCATCTAAAGATACCTCACTGTTGTCATTTATACCTGAAACTTGTTGCTTAATAAGCCAACTTTGGTCTAAATAAGGAAACCACATTTTATTTGACCTTTTTATAGCACAAGTACTATGCACCGCACATTATATCCCCACACCATGTTTAATATTTATCTATTAACAAACCTTTACTATTGGATTTCTCTTCTTTTTTTTGGCTACTGGTAATTAACTAAACTTTTATGAATGGTGAAAAAAAACAATTCACTAAATTTTAATACCAGTACAATACTGTGATTTACATTTATATTGCAAGCCATGAATACTCATAAATACCTGAAATGACAATTAGAAATTTATAGTATTTTTTAACTTGGTGTCTAAATGTACTACCCATATATACTCACTTTTAAGTAAAGTCAAACTGCAAAAAGCAAAGATCCTGATCTGCCATATCATAATATGCATGCAGATAAGTGTCTATGTTGGTTTGTTCTACTGATTATGCCTTACAAACTGCACAGACTCAGATCTGCCAGAGCATTATGCGATGACAGATTTGGGTCTGTGCAGTGCGCAGTTGGACTTGACTTTTAAGCAAGAATATATGGTATACATAAAAACTGGATGTTACCACTGCATAGTATACTGATAGATCAGTGTCTATATGTTGTTTGTTGTAATGATTAATCAAGCTGTGTAGACCCAAATCTGTCAGTACATTATGAAATGGGTTTATATATTAGTATACGTAAATATATACAGTATGAAATACCATCTGCCAAACTTTCAAAAACTGACACAGTAGCAAAGATGGCACTATTAGAAGCAAGAAGAAATTTTGTTTTCTTGTTTCACCATGGAGTTAATTACAGCCACACAAAGCACATGCAGCATTTTATCTGAAAATGGTTTTTGTGAGTATTTCTCCCTATCTCTTCTCATTGCTCAATGCTCTTGACCTTGTTTTTTTCATGGCTCTGTAACTTCCTATAGAAGCTCTGTACATATGTGAAGACGCACTTCCAGTCTGGTTTCTTCATACGCACCATGTCCTCTACATCCAGAAGTGGGGCAATATCTGCAAATTTCCTGAAAAAACAGGATGAAACATTAAAAAAAACCAATTTTTATTTATCCTGTCCTAGGCCCATGCCTGATGATTAGCACACAACCATTATTTCAAATTTTAGCTACAATTTACCAAGGATATCTTTGATAACAAGTTCACTGCCACCTTTGACAAATCAATTAGTCTGGGAACCTGACTGTGAAGTAACACTACCAATATAAACTACAGTTGTAGGGGTTTTATAAAAGTTATGTAGGGGCCCATGGTGGCTGAATGGTCTAAGGTACTTGCTTTTACAGATCAATGGCATCTCACCAAGCTGGCATAAATATGGGTATGTGAGAAAGCTTGCCAGTAGCTTCCCATGGGTCAGTGGTTCTTCATGGGTTTTTCCTACACTTAATATATTAGCTCATCAAGAACCCCAAATGGTGTTAAGCCCAAAAAAATTCCAAACCAATCCTTAGGTCGTGTAATTTGGCTGTTCCTCCTCCAATCTACTTATATATATATATTCTGATGGTGCAAAAGTAACCATATTATTATCAGATTAGACAAAACATAGCTACAAAATATACATCTCTCCTCACCATAATATATTTATTACAACATGAAAATGCAGTACTGCTTTGGACCATGTGACCAAAACTAAATCACAAAATGTCTAAATTTCTAAATTGGTTTATCAATGTACAGTAATATACACTTAAAGAATACAACATGATATTATAACTTTTTTCCTTTCCATCATGTTATTATTTGACAAAATTAATTCTCAAATGTTACAAAAAGGAAAAATAAATTTAATTTACATAAACTAAAATTATTACTATACAACTAATTGACATTTGTTTTATCACCTTCTCCTACAACCACTGAATTTTCTTCTATTCTTCTCTACCATGATTCCAACATAACCCTATCATTGCTTTTGAACTTTCATAAATCATGTAATAATTAGGAAGAGCTGTACTGCAATGGTGTAAAATCCTGACTACAGAGTTGGCACACTGAGTTATGGAAGTGAACCATGGATAGTAATTTCTACATCACAATAGAGAAATACCCACGCTATATATGACCAGTTATAGACTTATCTTCAAAATACTTCTAATTAGTTATAGACTAACTGTAATGAGTTCTATGTAGTCAGTGGACATGTCTCAAGTTTATATTTTATGCAATGCTTTATGAATTGATAACATAACAATTGATAACAAAGTTAACATACCTGCCAACCTCCCAGTATTGGGGTTTTTTGAGGTGCCATACCTGCCAACCTCCCAGTATTGTTTTTCTTAAGAGGTGCCAAGAGAGGTATTTGTGCTATACCTTCCAACCTCTGAGTATTGGGGGAGGGAGGCATTTGAGATCCAAGGGGCATATGCATAGATAGCTTAGCCAGCTTGACCAAGTTAGGAAACTTCTTTATTGAAGTTACGTACAATGTTCCACAACTCCTAGGAATTTTCTCAACTCTGCCTCAAAGTAAAAGGTTTTATGTATTAACATGAACTCTGTCAAGGTTTCACATTTTTGATTCAATGCTTTTATGACTAGTCTGCCAGACTGTTTACCTGTTCCATAATGCTTTATTTGATCTCTAAGACAATCAATGCCATAGTTGGCTTTTTCAGACAGAGGTATTTGGATCAAATGAATATCTTTGCTTTTTAATTTCTTTTTAGATTTTTATTTATTTAATTTATCTTAACCCTTAGTGCAAGACAGCTTGTAGCACTAGATCCCTCAGTGCTGAAGTGTTTGAGAATAGAAATGAAAATTATACTCTACTTTCAAATTGCATGTATTTTAATTAGAGTTGGCATTCTGCCTTTTCAACAATTTCACAGGGGTTTACTGGCATGCCATCTTGTTTTTTTTGTCCATTCCACATGTACATTGGACCAGAGGGGCTCATATCATTGCTTACAAATTACCTATAAATCATGCATGCTCCAGATAGGTATATTGTAAGCAACAATGTGAGCCCCAGTTATTGGACTCACATTCAACATCATTTTCAAATTCAAAATCACTCATTTGAATTTCCAGTAACACTATCTCAGCTCCAATTATCTGATACATTTCAAAACTTTTAAAAATCATTGTCCTCATCATTATTATCTGCCAGTACTTGCAGAATAACATCATTTTTTTGAAGATGAACCATATTGGGAATCAGACATTTGGGGTTTTCTATGTAGCCCATATTTTAAACATACATTTGTAAAACTTTCTTGATAAATGTGAGTCTAAAAGTACATTGGAATGCTTGTTTCAAGGCCCAGTGTGGCAACCAAATTTAGATTGACATTCATTAAGATCAAGCTGAAGGACCCAGCTGTGTAAACAGGTGTCTACCTGAAAAAAATTTTACATTGTACTCTGGAACAGTCTTGTCTTTAAAATTCACTGTACACTGGAACAGTCAGCTTTAAAATTCATTGTACAGTGGAACAGTCTTGTCTTTAAAATCCATTGTACACTGGAAGAGTCTTGTCTTTAAAATCCATTGTACAGTGGAACAGTCTTGTCTTTAAAATCCATTGTACAGTGGAACAGTCTTGTCTTTAAAATCCATTATGCACTGAAACAATCTTAAGGAGATGCAATCACTGCTGCTGTTGATAGTTCAGTGTAGGTTCTGAATATATATATATATATATATATATATATATATATATATATATATATATATATATATATATATATATATATATATATATATATATAGGTCTCAAGCAAGGTCTCTTTTTCTCCCTACAATTACTGAAATTTGTGTTTTCCAAAATATAGCTATGTTGGGGTCGTTGTACCAAAAATATTGTGTTTTTTGTATTACAACAATCATCACAATTTAATTTCATTCTGGCTATAAGTACAAAATGCTTACACACAAATTGAGCAATAGCTCGAGACTGCAGGTTATTTATAGTTGCAATCTACATGGTTCATTCAGATTCAGGTAGAACAGGTAATTTATAGTTGCAATCTACATGGTTCATTCAGATTCAGGTAGAACAGGTAAAAATTCATCAATTCATTGGAAAACTATCTCTTGTCATTGAACTGTGAAATGTTGAACCTTAATCTCAAATTGCCAACAAAGACACAACTGCCACCAACATTAGCAGCAAACAACACTTACTCTGCCGTGTTAAAGGCAAGTTCAAAATTTTGCCTCCTGTTCTTAGGGTCGAGTTTGTTGAAGTCAAATGCCTCTGGGTAGAAATGGTGGATCAGAGCACAGAAGGCCAGTCCATCATTCCAGGATGTGGAAAAGTTCTCAATGTTGACCTTCTGTAATTGAAGAATAAGTTCACCATAAGTCAAACATTTTTATGAGGAATAACTGTTTTGGATTTTTAGAGACAAATACATGTCCAAAATTTTCTCTAACCTTGAATACCAACACCATTTACAGTATGTATTTAGCCAGCATTCAAACAATAAATATTTCCTGTAATGAATAGGCTTACATATGCCAACTTTTATAATGCTAAATTATTTTCATTTATAATATTAGATATAAAGTGTTTTGGCAAATAAAAAGCACAGTAGTTTTAATTATCATCATTTTAATAATTTTTTCAATAGTTGGATTTTTTTAATTATGGTATAAATTATGTTAGTACAACAAACCTGTAACTCACTGAGGATCTCAACAATTTTTTAGCACATTTAAAGAGATGTTTCAAGATTTAATAGACTTTAATGGCTGTCATTCTACCTGGAGTAATATTTTAATTCAGTGGCTTTTAAAAGCTGGCTGTCCAGTTTGGCAACAGACGCTTTTCTCAAAATTCCCAACATAATTTGATTTTAGATTGCATATCAAAGCTCATCCATGTAAAAAAAAAATTCCTGTGTTGAAAACCACTGGTATGATTAATTCAAGTTAAGATCACTAACTGACAAGGGTTGATCATTAGATTCCATTAAATGTTGTGCCTTTAAAGTTTGATTCTTCTGTTTTAGAATTATGAAGTATTTTGAAAAGCTAATAAACGGTGATTATTAAAATCATGTCATGGCAAATTCAGCCAATTTCGTCATCATCAGATTATTCATCAGAAAAACTATTTGAAATTATGCACTACTTGAAATCTATTCATGGGGTGGGGGCTGACAACTCTGTGCTTCAAATATATTCATACAATGTCAGAACATTTTATTTACAATCTGTTCATACTAAGGAGACAGAGAAAAAGAGAAGAACAAAAATGAATTAAACAAGAAAAGTATATATTATCAAAGTAAAGAATAGATTTCCTATGGAAAGAAAGAAAGGAGTTCCACTTTTACTGCCATCATAGCAATATCAATTTTTCACATATTGATATATCTGAATGTACCATCATAAAGTAAGTAAATAAAACAACAATAAATATTCCAAAACATGAATTGCAGTTGTTTATAATTGTCTAATATAATGAAAATGAATATTAATTACTTTATGAGTAACTGTTTTTTTTAAAAAAGGTAAATATATATATATATATATATATATATATATATATATATATATATATATATATATATATATATATATATATATATAAAGAATACAAGTCATATGGCGAATAACAACCCGAATAACAACCCTCTCAAGCGTACTGGATCCACTAAGGGATCACGTTTGTCAGGGATTAATTAAAATAGATGCAATAAACTGACGACGAACAGTACGAAACTAGTAACTAACTAGCCTAAGCGCTTTCGACTCTTAATGAGTCTTTTTCAAAGGCAAATACAAAACATAGTTACGACAAACAAATAAACACAAAAACGTTGCGTTTGTAAACCTCTACATTTCTATCTTCACATGTAACTGAAAACGTTGTATAATTCCCTAAAAGTCTACAAGCCAAAGCGCCATCTATTTTTACTTTGTGTACATATGTAACGCAGATTATATCCCGGATATTTGGTTCTATACCGGTTATTCTTATAGTAAAAATTGAAGAATAAGAAGATTTAGAAAATGTTAAATTCTACTAGTGCATAGTTTTCATTTTCTAGTCTTCTTGGTTTAGACCGCTTGGTTTCAATGTTCTAAGGCGGCATATCCAGTATGATTCCTTTTCCTTCCTGGTTTCGGAACTCCAGCTGTGGTTGTTGGCAATAGCGATAAGTATTATATCACTGAAAGTGTGGCCATGGGAGGAGAAGTGTTCTGCGACCGGGCTTCTGTACAGCTTTTTTGTCATCCAATCAGATCTATGAAGGTTTATCCTTATGTGTAGCTTTTCAGTTTCTCCCACGTACTGAAGGCCACAGATCTTACATGTGATGAGATAAATCACATTCTCTGTTTTGCACGTTTTGTTTGGACCATGTATGTTTAGTTTTTCTTGAAGAACTAAAACATCAGCTCAATTCCGTCTCAACAGAAGAACAATTGAAAACGTTTTACTCCAAATTAAATAAAGATGAAAAAAGACTCTCTTCGAATTTATACAAAGTCAGAGAGAGAAAATTTAGAAGTCATGATCTACAACCAATGGACTGTTGTGAAGAAACTTCAATTGACGAAATTTCTTCCAAAAACAACCGTAAGAAGAAAAATCGCCGCAAAAGGAAGAATCGCAAGCACTCTGTAACAAACACTAATGCAACTGTTACTAACACAGTAGTCAACATCTCCAATTTAGAACTTACTGATGCAGAAATAAAACTTTTATCGAAAGGTTTGAGTTTCTGTCCCCGTCCTAAAACATACGACAGAGGGAAGCTTAAGAATGACACCGAAGAATTCATCCGCCGACTAAGACTCAAAGCCCATTTTGCCTTGCAACCACCAAGCAAATCAAAGGAAAATATAAGCTGCGACCAACCCACATTTAGAAAGAAAAGTAACTGGACCCCACCAAAAAGTTCAATTCCGAATCTGGAAGCCTTTATCAACTCGGTTGAAAACGATATTTCCAGACATATCAACCATACTAACAAATATTCTAATTTGACAAAAGAAGAAACAGATGCCCTGCACTCACTGAAAAGCAGAACAGACATAATAATTAAGCCTGCAGATAAGGGTTCCGCTGTTGTCGTTATGAATAGGGAAGACTACATTAGTGAAGCAAGTAGACAACTAAGTGACGCTAGGTTCTACCAAAAACTGGACCATGATCCAACGCTGGAATATGCAAAAATCATCACTAATGTTATTGACGAGGCGTACCAAAGCGGACACATAGACCAGCAAACCAAAAACTACTTAAGCCCAGAAAACCCAAGAGCAGGTAGATTTTATCTTCTACCCAAAATCCACAAACAAGGAAACCCTGGCAGACCTATAATCTCAGGTAACGGGCACCCCACAGAAAGGATATCAGAATATTTAGATCATTTTATGAGACCACATGTCCACAAATTACCATCATATCTTCAAGACACGACAGATTATCTCATAAAAAGCAAAGCTAGTGAACCATTACTGCCAGATACATTACTTGCTTCCTTAGACGTCACATCTTTGTACACCAACATACCGCACAACGAAGGGTTACAGGCATGCAGCGAAGCATGGGAAACAAGAACTGTAAACAATCCACCCACACACTTCTTAATCCAACTCCTGGAGCTTGTCCTAAAACTCAACAACTTTGAATTTAATGAAGAAAACTACCTACAAATCAATGGAACTGCAATGGGTACTAAAATGGCCCCTTCGTATGCTAACATTTTCATGGGAAAACTTGAGGGAAAGCTCTTAGCATCGGTTGAGCGTACACCATACCAGTGGGTACGCTTTATCGATGATATAGAAATGAAGTGGCAGTATGGAAGAGAAAGTCTGGATGACTTCATTTCAAAGGCAAACAACATCCATCCTTCAATAAAATTCACGGCAGAAATTTCCAACTCAAACCATGTTTTCCTGGACACAACAACCAGACTGGTGGAAAACAAATTACACACAGACATCTACTCGAAACCAACTGACAAACACCAGTATCTTCTCCCAACCAGCTGTCATCCAAAACACTGCATTAAGAACATTCCATATAGCCAGGCACTGAGGATACGCAGAATTTGCTCCGACGATGAAAGATTCCTAGAAAGGTCTGAAGAGCTGGCTAAACATTTAATTTACCGAGGCTATGACAAAGACCTGATTGCGGAGGCAATCCAAAGGGCCAAACAAACAAACCGTGATGACCTACTCAGATATGGACAGAAAGAAAAGGTTGATAGGATACCATTTATTCTGACCTATCACCCAGACAATCCCAAAGTAGGTAAAATCATCGCAAACCACTGGCCAACCGTGCAATCGTCAGACATACTAAACCTAATACTTCCGAACAAACCTGTAGTAGCTTACCGGAGACCAAAAAACCTAAAGGACATCCTAGTCAGGGCCAAGCTAACAACAATCGCTAGTCAAAACCAACCTAGTCAATCTGGACCCTGTGGCGATAAAAGATGCAAAACCTGTCAACATATGATAGAGACCAAGACATTCACTAGCACAGTGACTAAAGAAAAACTAAACATACATGGTCCAAACAAAACGTGCAAAACAGAGAATGTGATTTATCTCATCACATGTAAGATCTGTGGCCTTCAGTACGTGGGAGAAACTGAAAAGCTACACATAAGGATAAACCTTCATAGATCTGATTGGATGACAAAAAAGCTGTACAGAAGCCCGGTCGCAGAACACTTCTCCTCCCATGGCCACACTTTCAGTGATATAATACTTATCGCTATTGCCAACAACTACAGCTGGAGTTCCGAAACCAGGAAGGAAAAGGAATCATACTGGATACGCCGCCTTAGAACATTGAAACCAAGCGGTCTAAACCAAGAAGACTAGAAAATGAAAACTATGCACTAGTAGAATTTAACATTTTCTAAATCTTCTTATTCTTCAATTTTTACTATAAGAATAACCGGTATAGAACCAAATATCCGGGATATAATCTGCGTTACATATGTACACAAAGTAAAAATAGATGGCGCTTTGGCTTGTAGACTTTTAGGGAATTATACAACGTTTTCAGTTACATGTGAAGATAGAAATGTAGAGGTTTACAAACGCAACGTTTTTGGCGCTTAGGCTAGTTAGTTACTAGTTTCGTACTGTTCGTCGTCAGTTTATTGCATCTATATATATATATATATATATATATATATATATATATATATATATATATATATATATATATATATATATATAAATGAACTTATAAAGATCAAACTGCAAGTCTGACTGCACAAAGGCTAAATGATATTATTTATGTATTATGTGTATGCATAATATGATAGGATTCTAAAATACATATTAATCTGGGAATAAGATGAATAATTGAAGTCATAATGCAAGCAGGAAATAATTCATACATGCAATAGTATACAAACAAATTTTAACATTCAAATAAAACAGGAACTCAATTTTTCTTTCAGTATAATAAAATTTTATAAATTTAATTTATAAATTTTGTATAAATGTGTTTGGTTTGATTAATTTTCTTCCTGACTTGAAGTGGACAAATTCATACCTTTATAAGAAGGCTCATTATGTTTAGGTGTGTGTGTGTGTGTATGTGTATATATATATATATATATATATATATATATATATATATATATATATATATATATATATATATATATATATCTCACATATATATGTATATACACACACACACACACACATATATATATATATATATATATATATATATATATATATATATCTCAGATCAACTATTTCACTGATGATTAGAATTTAATGTCCTCACAAAGAAGAAATTATATTATATTATATAAAACTATATAAAGGCATCTTTATCACTAAAACCCCCAAAAATGGATCTTGAAGGAAGTACAATTGAATCTGGTTGAAAACTGGTGACTTAAACACCAAGAATCAGTTAAACTTCATGTATCTGTACAGTATCCAGTAAAATGTGTCTAGAAACTGGGCTAGAAAAATAAACTGCCCAATAGTGCAGGGCAACTAAAAATCTCTGGGGCAACAAAATGGCTATAGTCAGCTTCAAGACAACTGTGAATCTTACCAAACCTTCCATCTCCAAAAGTATTTACCTGCCACAATTAGAATCAAGAAGAAAATTATTTATCCATTTGTACCACACATACTTCAAACCATTCCTTTCTCCATCTGTGCAATTTTGTCATTTTTAAGAGAAATAAAGCTATTAATGGTAAATGCAATTTGAACTCTCTGCTTTGTTTAGGAGACAGAGCAACCAAAGGTAAGTGGAAACTGCATGATTTGTGATGTAGACTCTTGTGCATGTGAAAGAGCCAGTACATGTATACTGTTTACATCATATAAGATGCCTAGCACTACATGATAATGACTACTGTTAAAATAAATTGAGATGAAACCAATGGCAATAATCTGTAAATGATACAATATCACGTAAGTAGAGTATATTTTTTCTAAAAAAATTTTGAAATTACTTTTTATTTTTTGAAAATTCTTTTTAACTTATTAAAAATTCTTTAATACTTTAAAAAAAATATCCTTTATCTAATTATATAACAAAGACTTTGCCTAATGAGAATATTTTTCCAAATTACAAAAGTATTTTTGGATGAAACAAGGTTTATTTATAAATTTTTTATGGGATGATGGGATAAAATAATACACAGCTAGATTATTATTGTGACAGGCAAATACTTTTAAAGATTTAAGAAGGAGTATGGTTCATAATTGACTGGAAGGTGACTCAAGTAATAAAGCCCAGACAGAAAACCATTATTCTCAGGCATTAATTCACAATAATTACATGTATATTTGTCATGGTGCAAAATCAATGAAATGGGTTTTCTACATAAAATGACAGGTGAAAGTATAGATTTTGACACTTATCTTCACATAATCTGCAAGAAATCCCATTCAAAATGGCAATGGCTGGTAAAATATTACTAGAAATTGGCATTACATTTAAAAATTTAAAATGAAAAAAACAACTGATTTTGGAAAACCAGATTTTTTTGGAGGGGGGTCTCATGATCTACCATATTTTCTACAAAATGTTTCTAACTTTGTATTGAGCCTCATTGCCCCAGACTACATTAGTAACTCATTCTAACACCATAGAGGGGTGTTAATAAAAGTGTACCACAATGTAGGCAATGCTATAAAATATAATTTAGACAACATCATCATATACTTGGTATAATTCAACCATATGTTGTATTGGGGACCATTTTATACTGAAGTGCTTTGAAGTGAGTGACCAGTGTACTAATTTCTTAAATCTATATTGAAGTGAGTGATCAGTGTACTGTGACCAGTGTACTAATTTCTTAAATCTATACTTAAGTGAGTGACCAGTGTACTAATTTCTTAATCTGTTTTTTTGGTCCCTAAGAGGTTTATGCTATCCAAACTTCAAATGATATTCTTTGAACTGCAAGTCATGGAATAAAAGAAAATGACAAAATTTAATCAAGTTCTGGTGTAAAAATTTGACCCAAGCTAGTTTTTTTTTCATGAAGATTAACCTAAAAAAAAATAATGTCATGCACATTTTACCGCTTGCAAAGATCCAAGAGGAATATTCTAGAAAAACAACAAACTAAGATAGACTTGCATGCAGTAATTTTAACTTGCATGCAGACACTAACAATCACACAAATCAGGCACACATAGAGACAGGTGTTTCTACATAGAATGTAGAAAAGCTAAAGAATGTGTCAAAACAGACTGACTGACTTTATTTGGTGAATGTTACTATTGCCTGAAAAATTTTCAGAGAAACAATATCTGAATTACTGAAATTTTTTATCTTTGATATTCGATTTTAACATTTTCACAAAATCTTACAGAATGTTCCAAACTTTCAACATCAGTAGCAGGAACTTTTACAGTTCGCAATTGCTGCACAAATGTTTCAGAGCCATGTTCAGACTCTTCAGTGTTTGAAAAACATGTATGGTATTTAACCACAAACTTCCTTAACATACACATTAAGACTGTGTAGTTAAATGACATTCACCAACTAAAGTAAACTTGTTCTGTATCTGTACTTGTTCCAAAGAATGAGACTGGACACTGTAGCAAGTACTGAGAAATTTTAATTTTGTAAACCTGTTCTTGAATATGATCTGACAACATCCTCAAACATGACCTATACACAACAGCTTAAATTTAATTTTCAGTTGGAGGGTCTTGTTTAACAAGTTTAATGATGTTTGTTTTGTTTCATGCTGACTCCCTTGAGGCATAAATATAAGTTCTGGAGAAAAAGAATCATCTTGTCTTAACTATGTTCCCAATCTAATATTATTTGTTTCACTTCAAGGATAGTGTGCTTACAAATCTATCCTGTAGTGTTTAAAGGTACATATAACAATACAACAGTGACTACATGCTGCCAACTAAAAGTTCAAAAAATGTAAAAGTGAAGAATTGTACACAAACTTTAGGAAGATAAGCCCTTCCATAAAAATGTGATGATGAAGTATTACAGGCTAAAACACATAACGACGTTAAGATTGTAAAAGGTATATAAAATAAAAGATAATGTAAAATCCCAAGATACAGATCATATGAAACCTGTAACCTTAATCATCACTTGACCTAAAGTAGCACAGGAACAGGTGGATACTGTACCAGACTCATGACCAAAGGGTGCTGGTTTGAATCCTAGATCAGCCAGATTTGGCTACACTAGTGTACCCTTGGTCAGAAACTTTACTAAAAATGCCTTGGCACTAAATAACCTACTCTGTTAATGTGCTATAAACAACTGTTACAGAATATATCGAAGCTGACTGCTGATGAATCCAAATGCCAACAAGATGTGCATCAGAATGTAATCTAATTTTGACCGGTAGTTGAGCACAGATATGTTCAACCTAGTGGGTCAATACAGGAAATTTTCAATATACTACATATATAATAATTTCAAGTCTTTATAACGCCTATATAACTTGTAACTTCTTATATTTATCCTTTTAATTTAAGGTAGCAATTATGCAGAAATGAAAGTGGATGGGACTGACAATCATGGGCTACAACTCCACAAAATGATACAGAAAGCTGACAAATGAACACAGCCCAAGTTTCATCAATCTTCAAATTGCACCAGAATTTGATTCAAATTGAATAATAATTAAGGAGTAATTGTTTAGAAAAGCAGGTGTACATGACAAAAAGAGGGTTATAGCCCTGCTAAATAGTCATGCAACACTGTCATTTGAATTCATTAATATCAAACATCCTAATAAATCTGGTTGAAATCTAGAAATAATTAAGGAATTTAATGTGCAGAAAAGAAGTCAGTGAGCCTGATAATCAAGGACCATAATTTACCTAAACAATGGCAATCAAATTTTACCAAAGTATTTCATCAATTTTAAGCTGTATACCTATGTTTGCAGTTATTAAGGGAGTTACTGTGTTTGGAGTAGTTGAGGGATTACTGTCTTGGGTAGTTAAGGGAGTTACTGTGTTTGGAGTAGTTGAGGAATTACTGCCTTGGGTAGTTAAAGAAGTTACTGTGTTTGGGGAAATTGAGGGATTACTGTCTTGGGTAGTTAAGGAAGTTACTGTGGTTGGGGTAGTTGAGGGATTACTGTCTTAGGTAGTTAAGGGAGTTACTGCATTTGGGGTAGTTGAAGGATTACTGTCTTGGGTAGATAAAGAAGTTACTGTGTTTGGAGTAGTTGAGGGATTACTGTCTTGGGTAGTTAAAGAAGTTACTGTGTTTGGGGTATTTGAGGGATTACTGTTTAAGGTAGTTAAGGAAGTTACTTTCTTTTGGGTTAATTAAGGGTGTTACTGCATTTGGGATAGTTGAGGGGTGACTGTTTTGGGTAATTAAGGGAGTTACTTTCATTTGGGTTAATTAAGGGAGTTACAGCATTTTTCATAAATATAGTCTCTGGTCTTCAACCTCAGCATTATTTATAAACAAGGTACTTTCTCCCCTACTTTTCTGTGTAACCACTTTCATGGGAATAGATACAGAACTAATAATTCAATATAAATGAGCATGAAAATTATTATTACTCTGGAAAGACTGGACCATGAGCTATGTAAAATTATCAAAAGTTTAAAACATTAAATATTTCAATATTTCTCAAGCATACCTAAGGATGAAAGAAATCCTGATTCAAATCTGTTACAAATTTTACTGTAATGATTAAATAACTTGTAACCAAACTGAACATTGTTGATCAACCATTGCAAAAAGCACGTGGACCCAGATTCACTAAACTTCTCAACTGTCATCATCAAATTGATATTTTGGAATCTCTTTCTTAATATTTGCAATAATAAATATTCCAGTGAACATACAGGCATCATGATTTCAAATTTGGTAATAAAATCTAAAAATTAGTATTGTTTTACCCATGAAAAAGATCTGAGTGTTTCCAAAGTTTTGAGAAATTATTTAGTTGTTTTTTATATGGTGTGGAATTTTAAAGCAATAAAGCTATTATTTACCATTTCTTGCATGCAGCATCTAACAAAATCACAACATTGTAAGTTTTGTTAAACAAGATAATGTAAAATGCAAAAATTGAGGGAAAATTGGTGCAATTTGGTGAAACTGGGTCAAGAAGAGCTGGAGCTATGACTTTTCATTCTCATTATTATTTGAAAAAAATAAAAAATGCATACTCAGATATGCTAGCATAGGTATTGTTATGCCAGCATACTTTGACATCCTATAGCATATTGTGACAGCATTGACTCTGATATACTGGCATATTATGACCCTGTTATGCCAGAATATTTTCACGACATAGACTGATATGCTGGCACATTATCACCATGTTATGCTAGAATATTTTCACAACATAGACTGATATGCTGGCACATTATGACCCTGTTATGCCAGAATATTTTCACAACATAGACTGATATGCTGGCACATTATGACCCTGTTATGCCAGAATATTTTCACAACATAGACTGATATGCTGGCATATTATGACCCTGTTATGCCAGAATATTTTCACAACATAGACTGATATGCTGGCACATTATCACCATGTTATGCCAGAATATTTTGACAATACAGACTGATATGCTGGCACATTATGCTGCTGTTGTGCCAGCAAACCAAGACAGCTTGCAGCCTGATATGACAGCATGGACCATGATATGCCAGCATATTAAGATAGCACACAGCCTGATGTGTCACCATATTATAACAAAAAAGCTAAGTTCACACTATGTGCATGACACTAGGGCATAGTCAATAATACATAGACAAGAATATATTAATAGAAAGTAGAATTACACACAAAACATGCTCTTTTGAACAAGATGTACAGTGAGAAATGCAGGCCAGTTTGGAGTTGTTAGTATAGAAGCCAGTCTCATTCTGATCAATGCATGCATTGTACCTCTGTATACTCGCGAGTCATTGCCTTAGTCCAGTCCAGCAACATTTGCTTTATAGCACTTGGACTCCTTGTGATGCTAGGAGATGTAGAATAGAGAATGAAAGATGCTAAATTCATTTAAAATATTACAACCATTTTCAGCAACGTGATGCCAGTTTTTTTCTCCACAGAAAGAGGGTCTTCATTTTCTTCTAGTCACCAGGACTTCTGCTGTAGCATACAATTCAAACATAGCAAACCCATCACCATTCTTAGAAATGTGCTAAGTGAAAATCATTAACAGTATCTTGTAAGAGCAAACAGATGTATACCTGTCTTTATAGAAGAACCCTATGATAGCTTATCAATTGTATGTTCTTAGCAAAGATCAATTTCATCAAGCACATGGCCGTTTTAATGTCAATTATAATATAAATTGTCAGATAGTAAAACTTTTACCATATGTTTTATTGGCTTTTTTTTTACCAAACTACCACCATCCTGGCACTAATATATTCATCCATAAAATTTGTTATCATTCCTGCCATACCATGGTCTGGTATATAATCTAGTCAACAGTTATGGACCCAAGTAGTGAGTTATATCAGGGTTTTCTCTGTGTAAAGAATCTTACACAAGATCTCATTTCATATGTAATTTACAAAATCAGCTGATTTCAGAAATATGAAGGTCTTAGTGGACATAAATTAAAAAAGTCTGAAAAGCCTTAAAGTTCATGAATTTTATACGAAATGAGCCTGAATGAAAGACTGTATTTATCACATGACAAAAAAATGTTCTGTTCAATATTGCAGTGATGAAAATGATTCACTGGTGTGACTTCAAAAATCAATTACATTTGGAGCCCTCAGATGTTATGGTTATATCTTGAATGATGTTAGCATGTGTAAGTCCAGACAGGTGGCAAAAGTTATTAAACATTATGTCCATCCGGTCATGTGATAACCTAGTACTGAACTGAAACAGATGGTTGATTAATTTGTGCAAAGTGCTGAAAGAGATATGAAATCTGTGAATATAAAATAAGTAAATATGTATAGACATTTACAGATGCTGATAATTTCAAAGTAAAGCAACTATAAAGCTACTATTGAATATGGCTGATATTTCACTGAAGAGGTTAATATAATGCTGTACAGCTCTATATACATGTAACAGTATTCTCTCATATTTTTTCATGATTTTCAAGTTGGCTGTGATTCTAGAAATGAGATCAGAGCCATTTTTATTAAAGGATCAACAAAACACTATATGAAGTCTTTCAGTGGAAATTTCATGTTAATAGAACCATCCATTCCGAGTTGCAGTAATAACATGATAATAAAACTGGTCTTCACGGCAGGAAAACTCAGACTGGCACCATTTCCATTTAAACCATCTAGACAATACAATAAGTCTTCAAGTGGAAACCTCATATTAATTAAACCATCCATTTAGAAGGAGTAATAATAACTAGATTATCAAAATGGCCACCATGGCAACCATACCGAATGTGAAGTCAGTGCTATTTTCATTTCAGTCATTTAGAGAAGATGAAAAGTCTTTTAATGAAAATCCCATGTCAATATGACCATTCATTTAGGAATAGTAGCAATAACAAGATATATCAGCAAAAGCAGTCATATTAGATTTCCAAGGATAATCATTTTCATTTTGAATCAACTCGATATTAAGATGAATGTATCTGAAATGTGTGGTGGTAAGTCTCCCAGTGGCTTATGAAAAAAACAGTAATAACAAACTTGTTCTCATGGATTCTGGATGAAACATAATAAATGCCCATCTGGTCATGACCAGTAGAGTTAAAAACCATAGGACCAGTTGAACTAACACCAATATTCCATACCATGCAAGACATAAAGGGCAATAACTCTAATAGAAATTGTGGCAGCAAAGTGATTTATTGCTTTGTACATCTTCATGTAATGATCATAATTTTTTTAAAAGTTTCACAACAATCATTCAAAAACTGGGGGACTAGCTGCCTTACAAGTACTAGTCAAAAGGCTGGATATGTGGATTACTATATACTCCTCTACAGGGGTATACAAACTTAAATATGAAATTTTTTTCAACTGAAGTTCTACAATATTTTAATTAGTGAATTACTCTGGTCTACTCGAAATTCACTTTTTGTTTACACAACATACTATGCATATCTAAAAATATGAAATTCTGTTCTTACTTTAAATTTTTTTCTTAACTGAAAAAAAATCTAATTGTTTAGATTTCTTTTACTAAACAAATCCAAAAAGGTAAGAGCTATTTTTTCCAGAAAAAAAAAACATTAACATGTCATTCATTTAATGTTCTCTTGTACCTTGAAAATACAAAGAATCTTCCTCAAAAAAAAAATAAATTTTGCAGTTACACAACTTATTTTTGTTCTTCAAACTGAAGTAAATCAAATATTTATGGAAGAACATAATATTGCATATGAAGTACAAACAAAATATAAAACCATTAAGGAATCTGATTTTAAAAATTTAAAAATAAACTAGTCCCTAGCTACAAAATTACTGCAATGAAAACTCAACCCCTGAAACATTTTACCTTGTCATTACTGTTGGCAACCAAAAACTCACTGCGAAGAATAAAAGTTCAGTACTGTGCCTATATATATAATAAAATCATTAATATCAGTTGGAATTAAAAAAAAATAATTTTTAAATAAACAGATAACTGAAGGAGATAAAATTTTCACTGGGTCATACTGTTTATCTCAACAACCAATTGACAATATAATTGTTATGGTCAATTTAATTTCATGGATAGTCATTAATTTACCCACATAAAAATGAAATATAATCCTCCACAAACATTTCTGATTTTACAATATTCTTTTTCTACCAGAAGCCATGACAGACTTTCCAGGTAGGTGTTCTCTGCATGGCTGCAGGTGCCCCACATAGCTTATGACAATCATATTCCTTCTGTAAGAAGACCATCTTCAAAATATTTTTTATGATTTTTATAATCTACTGATTAGTATTACAGCTGAAATAGAAACGCAAAAAGCTATAAAGTTGTAAGTACTCTATATGTTAAAAGGATAGTTAATAGAATACATATATTTTGAACATGGCTTGTTGCAAGCCTACAGCAAATACCTCATTGTACTCTTCAGTATTGGCAAGGCAGAAATTGAGAATCTCTTGCTTTATTGTTACAGCATTCCTGCGCATCGTTGTTGCTGCCCTCTGGACTAAGGACATTGTAACTAAACCACTAAATAAAATTCACTTTTTGTTAGTATCATTTTCATGAAGTGCATGCACACAATCAATAAAAAGATGAATTGTACTACATTTGCAACATTTAATTATCTTTTATACTGAATACTGGTGTATCTTTCCTAGAAACAATTTAATAACTGAATCCTCAATCCTCTGAAATGCCTCTAAGGTATATTTATAGCAGGTCTTCATGAACATCAGAAGAAAAGTTATTTAATTGATATTATATGTAAAGTAAACTCCAATAATTACTAATTAATGGTTGGCATAAATGCCAAAATATTAATTAGCAGTGGGGATAAATGCCAAAATTAATTTTTTATTATTTAATGTTCACTGGATAAAGATCACATACTGAGAAAAATGCAATAAAATAATTTTATCACACTATGTGCCAGAAAGTTATTGCTTATGTACATATCATATTGATATTTGATTTAACCATAATTGATTTATCATGTTTCCATGGAATAAACTGTTCATGACATTGCCCTGTTTTGGTAGTGACCATGATCACTCAAAGCCAGTATGGAAGTGTAATAGGTTACATTTTTTAATGTATCTCTTGTTGCTATGAAATAGCCAATGAAATTTGTTTACTTAGGAAGAAGCAGACATGATAAGAATCTCTTGGTTAAAACCAAATGGCAATATGACATCCATTCAAGAGTAGCAATAACACGATTTTCAAGATGGCAGCCATATTGGACATCATACAGGTACCATGTTCAATTAGGACCATCAAGATATCATAAAATCTTTCAGTGTAAACCATATGCTGACATTAATACCATCCATTGAAAAGCAGTGGCTATATATCATTTTCAAAATAACCATTGTGGTAGCCACACTTGAGGTCCAAGTTGAACCATTTTCTTTTTGGACCAACTAGACAACATAAGAAGCTTTGTAAATGCCAATCGTGATATGACTTTCCATGAACAAGATTTACAGGATAGTGGCCATGCTGGAAATACCAGATCAGTGCCATTTTCATTCAGGTAAACTAGACATCAAAAGAAGTCTTTTATTGACAACCCTATTTATTGTATTGATATGATCACACATTCAAAATGAGTATCAATAAAAATTTTTTAACTGGTTACTGGTGGCCATATTGGATGCCTGAGCAGCAAAATTTCCACTGTGAAGGTAAAAGTTTCATGGCAATCCTCCAAGACAAAAAGCAATAAAAAAAATATTGATAAGGGAAAGACAGACCTTGGATGACTGAAAACAAACCATTCCATAAGATCTTCTGGTTGGTCTATGGTTAATAAGGCAACAATGGAACTAAATCAGCACACCCACCTACCCCCCACCTGGCTTCAATATGAAAATGAATACTTTAATGGCAAAAAAAAATAATGCATTTTAGAAAATGTATGCTTTTATTCTGATGTAATTATTATGTTTGTGAACTAAGCCTGTAAAATTTCATTATATATATATATATATATATATATATATATATATATATATATATATATATATATATATATATATATATATATATATATATATATATATATATATGAGTTATCTCCCTTTGATCTTATGATCTACTGTTTCTTGGGTGGACTGAAAATAATGACTAGGAGAAAAAAAATTATTATATCCAATTAATGAATTCACCATTCAATAGCTTTAGCATACCTGGACCACATGTGAACCCATTTTTTTATATAAAAGGCAAAACACTGCTTCATATTTGCTTGACATGAAAAGAAAAATCATGATTGGATTGGTCAATCAAAGCTTAATATACTTATGATTGAATACAGCAGCTACTGTGCAGAAATAAGGAATCAGCATGTTTAAATTTGCAAATTTAATTTTAAAAAATCAACTATATGTTATATTTTTTTAAAAAATATTTTCTCAATACTTTGTTTACAATGGATGCACATGGTCAGATAGTGAGAGGAAACTCAAAATATTTGCTAAGTTTGTAATTACTGCATGTTAATTTAATTTATACTAAAGATTTCTCTCATCAATTCATTGTTATTATTCATTTCTTAAGATCTTATATCCATTAATATTAAAATCCATTATATGAATATATGTGTAGGACAAACAATAACATAATTCTCATGTATCAATAAAAATTGCTAGCACTGCTTCCCCTCCAACCAGCAGTCTGAGTTTTCCTCACTGTCCCATTGATGTGGCACAATGTTTGCTAGCTATATGAATGGTAGCTGTACATTCAAGTAAATGTTTCAACTCTTTCTGTAGCCAATGGTGTTTCATTTTATCAATAATGAGCCAGAAATATATATACAGTCAATACAGATGCCCCTGGAAATATGATGCACCACTGAAGGGTTTTCTTGGCAATATCCCTTACACCAAATTTGGCTTTAGCCCATAATTATGTCATTCATAAAATGTACTGAACAGAAAAAAAGGTAGCAATGACAGGCAGAGGAAATTCCAAAGTCAACTTAACCAATGTTTCCTCAATGTAGAGTCTTAATCTGATTTCAATCAATGAAGTTCACCAAAGGTTTTTGACAGGAAACAGAATTAATAATGTGTGGGTAAATTTTGAAGTCAGACAAGGGTTGCAATTCAGTCAAATTTTGACAAAAATAGGTGACAACTGATCTTGACTTATAGTTAATAAAGTCTTCCCTCAGTGTAAAGGCCCTCAGTATAATACCATCCTTCTTACATTGTCAGTATGATCATGGATTTTGTGAACCTTAGTACCCATTTTTTTCATACATTGCAATTTAATTTATTTCACTGCATTTCAGGTCTTGGCAAATGATTTGTAACTATAATAAAACTCTGCTTCATTAAATACCCAATTTGTGTTTTTATGAACTTTGGGCTCCTGATGTACCACTGTACATATGGAACATGTGTGACAGATGAACATGGTAATAATATATGAAGTCAAAAAGCATAAGACAAAGAACTGAGACAATCTATACCAATATGATTCAGACAAACATAATGATTCAAGTAAAATGCTCTGTTGATACTTACTTTGCTTTTGGTGCTCCCCCACCAGTTGCTTTATCCATTTGTTTGAACATATTCCCAGAAGCACCACCACGCCCAGCTGTAATTCAGTAGCATTACTTATTTTACAAAATCACACAAGAAAAACATGACAACAAGATATTTTCTATCTAAATTTTGGAGAAATGTGCAACAAAAAATATTTAAAAATGTGAAGACACAATGTAGCATAGTGAATATGAAATTTACGAAAAAGGACAGATTTTATTCTTACATGCCATATTGTTTTAGAGTTAAAATACAGTAATAGAAATTTGTTATTATCAACAATATTGCCCCTTTACTGTGACCACTGTTATTTGGTATCTTTCATTATAACCCATCCTTTAAAGATTCCATGGATACAAAGAGGAAGTACTGGTACAGTTGGTAAACTTATATTAGATAGATGTCAAATAGAGAGTAATATTTTCAGCTTTAAAGTCTCATCCTTACAACATTTAAGTTGCAGAAATATTTATCTGACGCTGAATTATATCCCATAATATTATCTCTTGCAATAGCTGATGTATGATTATGGGACACAATTCTGTTTGTAGCATTTGTTTTTACATGGATCTTATTCCCCGGAGTCTCATAAATTCTTCACAGTACTAATGTATGCTCTATTCTATACAAAGTTTAAACAATTTTGGAACTAGATTTTACAATGCTGTGATGTACCAGTGCAATTTAATGATTATATATGTATGTATGTATGTATGTATGTATGTATGTATGTATGTATGTATGTATGTATGTATGTATGTATGTATGTATGTATGTATGTATGTATGTATGTATGTATGTATGTATGTATGAATGCATGCATGCATGCATGCATGCATGCATGCATGCATGCATGTATGTATGTATGTATGTATGTATGTATGTATGTATGTATGTATGTATGTATGTATGTATGTATGTATGTATGTATGTACACACTCACACACACACAAAGTTACAGGAGCATAGGGATTAATGAGGGCCTTAAGGTAGATTAGTTCTTAGCTAATTGTATTACCCTCTTTAAATAAAGTCATTATAATGTCATGTCAGTTATACCATACCTGTCAACTTTTCAAAAGCCAAGTAGAAAGACTGAATAAAACAAAAGGAGATTGGGATATAAAATCAGGAGGTTTTTTAGGCATATTTTTAAGCATTGGTTTCACTATACATTGACCAATTTTTTAGGGTCCAATATGCATGGAATTCTCAAATTATGCATGTTTCTCCCTGTGATGCACCTAATATTCATCAGGAAGTTTCCCCTTTTCATATTCTGGTCAGCTGAGGACAAACTGCACAAACAAGAAAGCCAATGTGACTAATTAACAGTTAATCCTTATAACTGCAATTATCTTGTAAATTGGACTGCCCAACCCATATACTTTAAAGAAACCATGCAGTACAGTGCTTGTATGTACAACCAGCAATTGATTGGCAAATAAAGCATGCCCTATTTTGTTGTAACTAAAGTATGTGTGAATTTAACTTAACAGTTCAAATCTGCAATCTCATGCTAGTGTACATGTGACTTCTATTTCTTCCATATATTATATCCCACATTATTTCCTTGTAGTCAACACACAAGGCATTTAACACTGTTTACTAAATAACACATTTATTCTAAATTAGTTTGGCAGGGGACACACTGCATAGTATGTTTCTTTTTCATTCCTTCTTTTAATGTAATGATGATAATTAACATTTGTATATAATATACAATAATCCCTGCTGCTTTCTCTTGTGTCTTAGGTAGGATTAGAGATGCTAATTTGCTTGTAGAGAAAATTACACAGCATTCACAGTGATCATTCTTGGAATTAAAACTAACAGCTTACAATTTTGTTGTGGTTTTTTTTGTTGCTGTGATCTATTTTCTATTTTAGTACTGTTGCAATGGTAAAAAGTCATAAATTTATGGTGAATAATTACTGAAAGAAAATTCTTTGTAGTGTGATAATTATTTTGTTGCAACAGTATTAACAGATGATAAAGCAGAACATAGCTTCTTTGGTTTGCATGCAATGCATCTATGTAGGATTTTTTTTTTTTAGGAGAAATGAAAATCTAGAGACATAATGTAAAAATCTGGAGTTTCCTGCAAAAATTGGGAAACAAGATTGGGAGGTAGGCAATGACTAAAAATAATCTGGAATGTTCTCTTCCCCCATAACAACTGACACAGATGAAGGAAAAAATAGCAAATTACATCCAGTTAATACCTGATATGACATCAATATTAAAAATATAGTTAGTTCCCATGTTGATCTTTATGTCCTCATTTCTAATTTTTCCAAGCAATCTTACTCTAGCTTAAAAAGTCAAATATATAACTGCCAGTGGAAAAAGATGTACAGTTATGCAATCGCTATTTTTGTCATATGATAATTACAAGTAAATAACTAGCAAGTGATAGTGTCTGTCAATGGATATCATTGAATTAGTAGTAAATAACTAGCAAGTGATAGTGTCTGTCAATGGATACTGATCAATTACCAGTAAATAACTAGCAAGTGATAGTGTCTGTCAATGGATACTGATAAATTACCAGTAAATAACTAGCAAGTGATAGTGTCTATCAATGGATACTGATAAATTACCAGTAAATAACTAACAAGAGAAGTGTCTGTCAACAGATACTGACAAATTACCAATTAATAACTAGAAGTTATAGTTTTTGTCAATGAATACTGATAAATTACAAGTACATGTAAATAAATAGCAAGTGATAGTGTTTGTCAATGGATAATGATAAATTCTAATTAAAAAATGAATGCATGATTCTGGTCAAATGTTAAGAACAATTATTAAATATGTTTAATCAAACTGTAACATAATGAAGATAAATCTATGAAAATATATGACTGCACTATTAATATTGCAGATTTGAAATCTAAAACATGATCAAAGGTAGAAAAACAAAATTGTGCACAGAAAATTTGAAAATGAAGATGCACGTTTAGTGTCATGCAATACATTGAAGTGTTAATGCAGTATTTCATGGATAGGAAAGCAATGAGTGATGAAAAGATCCATAGATGTATTATGTATTAAAAGGAGGTAAAAAGGAGTAGAATTGGATCATAGGTCTCTGTAGTAAACTGAGTGATTATTCAGAAGCTGAAAATTCAGACAAGCCAGAACACATCATTATTCATAAAATGGATTTCTTGTTGTACTCAGAAAAATCTAACTACTTGGAGTTTTTATACAAATTTTGGAGATAACCTGGGCACTTCTGATTGTACTGGTAATAAGATTAATCTATATATCTCCTGGAATTATCAGATGCTATCTGCTTCCTATGATATCTAAAACATCAGATAGATATGCAAATTGCTACCATCATGTGAAACTAGATTAAATATGCATACATAGTGTTGTTTGGTGTTTGTGATTTAATTTTTGGTATATGCATCCAATATTTTTAAGTATTTGTTATTTTATGGCATAGAAATAGTGTGATGGTTATTGTGTGCCATTGGGCAAGTGGAGTAAAGTGCCTTGCCAAAGGACACCCTTCTTCTTCAAGTCCAATGCCAAAGCCATTGAGTTACCGTGATCCATGTCTCAAAGTTTGTGCAGTGTGTACAGTGTTGCTAACCACCCAATAAAAATCTGAAACATCAAATTTTGTTGGGCTTATTTTACAAAGGTAGCTGGCCATTTTACACAATATGAAAAAAACCCCAACACACACAATATAACAGAATAGTAGTCATTATAATAAAACAAATAAAAGAGAATAATAATTTGGAACATAAATTTAGATATCTGTTAAGTGTGCATTCCCCAAATCTGTACATTTTTCATATGAAAATGAAATAATCTTCATAATAAACTATATATCATCTCAACTCTTCCAATTCATTCTCCACAGCTGGCTTTTTCAGCTGTATCCAAGGCATGGGATGGAATGGAACATTAAAATCCACTCATATCATGCAAATGTAACTAGATAAAGCCAAGTCATGGACTGGATGACGCCGTGACTTGTATATCTGCTCTAGATTTAGTGTTCCTCAGATTCATTTGTCACACACTCAGATGGCCAGTTTGATAAATCTCTTACAGATTTCCTTGATTACATTCACAATATAAACATTGATCAACCAATTGATACAAACTCAAAAACAACAATTCTGGCATGCCACAACTGAAAATTAATAATCATTTTATATGCTTATGACTCAATTCACAATACTAATTTAATTTTCTCAGCTTCTGAATTGTGAGTAATGGCCTTCATTATTCCTACTGTTGATAGTAACCTTCATGCATGCTATATTAGTAACAATAAATAAAAGGTTTATGAGGAAAGATACCCTGCAACTGACGGAGAATGGTTTGCTAAGGATTTGGTTAGAAAATATACAAAACTTAACAAGGCATTTGTTAGATGTTAGATTGCATGGAAGCAGATTACATTTCTAAAGGTAGGAAATATTGTCACTGTTTGGCAAAACTATAACCTTTTATTACTACCTTTAATTATTAAAACAAAATTCTCTCTCCAATTAAATAAAAATGTCTATTCCATTTAATTTTCAGTTACAGAGCACATATTTTTATGACATCATTATATACTGAGAAACTTATTTTACTACCTGAATTTCTGTAAAGGCCAAGTTTTAAACAGGCTAGTTTGTCTCAAAAGCATAGGTATTGGTGTTACATGTCACCTGTGGTTGGCTAGGTATCATTTAGTTGTATCAGCCAGTATCAAACAAGTTGCAAAACAGAAAAAAATTAAAGTCTCATGGCACATGGAGTTAGATGCTAATTAGATCCCTAACAGCAAATGACATAATTTGTGATGAATCAATGTCAGGACCATCAACCAACCAAACTAGACAAACTTTACTTTATGATATCCATGTTGTAATTGAGCTTTGGTCATATCTGTTAACTTACATAATAGTCTCAGACTTTGATACCTTACCAAATGCAGGATTCATTCATCAGACAAACTTTACTTTATGATATCCATGTTGGGATTGAGCTATGGTCATATCTGTTAACTTACATAATAGAGTCTCAGACTTTGATACATTGACCAAATTCAAGAATTCATTTGACAAAAGTCTATATTTTTAAAAAAAATATATCACTGTAAAGACAGATAAAGTTTGCAGTGTCTCAAAGGAAAAATATACACAAATAAATAAATTTTACAAAACATTGATAATATATGGTTTTAAACAAAAGAAAACAGGTATTCATTCTAAACTGCACTATTCTATAAATAAAAGTAAACATTTTTCAGACAATATGGTTAACTCAAAAAAAGCACTATTTATCATGCAATACTTACATCAACAGCAGCTCATATATTATCTCTTGAAAGGATTAATTAAATTTTATATGAGGATTTAGGTATCTTACATTAGACAGTGACAACAAAGGTCATTTAACTATTCAACAGAAAACCTCAAAAAGTTGTAGTAGTGCCATGTGGAATACATCGGGAAGGTATAGAAATCCAGGTTTTTCATCCTACCTCCCCAAGATTCAATCTTCTCTGATTTGTGGGTCACTGCTTCTCGACTGTTCCATGATTCAGTTTTCACGAATATTGTTCCACTTGTTGTTGGACTACTGAAACTTGCCAGTTTTTGCACTAATTCTCGTGCTGTTTCTTCTAGACAGGAGAAAAATAAATCTCAAACTACGACAATCTGCACTACTTTGGTCAATTAAGAGTCTCACAAAAAATGAACAGGGTGGATGTATTATCTAACATCAACAAGGCTGGGTGTCATTAAATCAAACTTTCCTATATCCAAGCTAAAATCACAATTAAAAGGAAGAATATTTCTTTGAAATTTTCATGTACACTCCTGTTTAACAAAGTTCATTCAGTACGTACTCGAAGTAGCAAACTAGAATAAGGCAGGAGTTTTTCACAGTATCTTAAGGCAATGAATATAAATATACCAAACATTTTTAGAATCATGTAAAATGCAGGACTTGTTGAATTTTTACTAAAAAAAATTACAGGTACGAAATCCTTTTTCTTCAAAGATTTTTCACATAAAAGTTTCTCCTTTCCTCGTTTGACAAAATTATAGCAGACTAATCTAGTAAAGCCAGACAAACTTATTATTCTGCTCTCACACCACAAACATGCTGCGAATAATTTCAGCAAAACTAAAAAAAATTCAAAAAAGCATAAAACTACAGCTTAAAATTAGTAGCAGAAGAAAACTACATTAGCATGTTTCATTTCTTGTTGTTGTTGCTGTAAATGATCATCAATAAAACATTGATCACAGCAATGAAAATCCATTACTGAGGTGATGATAAAATCAGTTATACACAAGACTATACTTATTCCAGGGAAACATTTCACAAAGAATACTCAGATGCTGTATTCAAACTATTAAATGCCCCTGCTGCCACTATTAATTCCCTTACATATTCATGTATATATAGCAGCTTGTTATGGCCTCTTTGAATCAACATCTACCCAAAATAAAGCGAGCATTGACCCACTGACAAACAGGTCACAGTAATTCAAAGATTAGTGTTGCCTTTCAGGTTGTGGGTTATCCACCACCAATGAACCTCTTCAGTGGTATAAGTTGTGAAAACGAGATACAGTGATCCAACCATGTACTTTTTAATAGACTGTCGAAGAATTTTGTCCCTTTAGTTCTATATTCTATGAAATGACTTTAAAAAATGGAAGGTACCAGTATGACGACTCACAATCAGCTCTTGAATTAAATTAACAGCTTGAGGATTAAACATCTGTGGACAACCTTAAACACTGTCAACTCAATCAAATTTAATTATGAATAACTGTTCGTTTTATACCATCCACAATTTACAATGCAAATACAGATTTTTGCAGAGTTGTCCTTACTACTGTAAAGTTACAGGACATTTTGTTTCATTTCTTTTTTTACACTTAATGCCCTTGTCTGAAATGACATCATTTGGTATTTGCAGCACTACAACACAAGTAGCTTATATAGTGCAATTACAATAGGAGTAAAGTAATGTGCCAAATGGAAGCCAATCCGAGCTGATTGAATCATAGGATTTAACCTGCACCATTTTAAACATGAATCTAATATACTAAACACTGAGACCCCTTATCTAATGTGAGTGAATACCTAAATTTTTTTTCTTTCTTAAGAAGATCTCACCATGATATTGATCATTAGAGTATTGTAAGATTATCAACTCATCTTGAAGTGGGGGGGAGCAGACATAAGAATGACATTTTCCTTGAAGGGAATGATGTTCTATAAGAATTTCATGGTATTCAAGATAAGATGTTATTCCTTATAAATGCAGTGTTGAAACCACCACTCTACTGGAGTCTGATTAACATCATTTTCATTTAGGACTAACATGACATTGAAAAAAGTCTTCTAGTTGAATGTCTGCTCGGAGGGAATAACAATAAGATTTTCAAGATGGCTGCCATGGTGGCCATATTGGCTATAAAAATGGCAACATTTCCAATTAGTAGAAAACAGACTTCATTAAAAGTATTTTCATGAAAGCATAATATCAATATGACCAGTCATCTAGAAGTTGTGATAAAAAGATTTTCAAGATGGCCATATTAAAAGTCTAATTTTCATTCACAGCCAACCCAAGTCTTTCTGTGAAACCCCACATTGATATAAACCATTCATTCAGTAGAAATAGTGACAACAAGATTTTTAAGATGGCTGTGTAGCAGATTTACTGGATTTCTCAGTAACACCATTTTCACTTTTGACCAGCTAGCTGCTTAGTAAGAACTCCAAGATGATATGACCATCCAGTGGTGAATTGGTATCCAAGAATATATGATCATTCATCACTTAGAGTGATAACAAGATCAGTCAAGCTAATAATGAATTTCCAAGCACCCTGGGCACCAGTCAAGTCAAATTTATATTTTTAGAAAGCACTGATTATTCTAATGCTTATCAACACAATCATTGTGTTTTATTCAATTAATGAAAAAACTTTCCTGACACTAAATGGTAATGTCTTGGAATATGTATAATTGGTACATAAATATCCCATTCTAGTTTGTCTAGCAGACATATCCTCAAAACCTGTATATTATATTTGCAAGTGCAATCAGTAAAATCATAAATATGATGAAATGAACTTACTTTAAAAAAAAACAAAGAAAAAAGATCTAAAGTTTTTAAACTTTTTCAATTATATTTATCATCCATATTGAATTTTTTTTCTCCATGTTTATTTTGTTTATCCCCACCCCTCCACCTACTTCATTTCATTTACAATGTATCTTTTGACTTGAAATAAAAGACAATATAACTGCTAATGAGAGTCAATACATGAAAGAAGTGAAATACAATGAGACCCAAAATGCAAACTATACAACTGACAACTAGTTCATTACTATTGCTGTGTAATGCAGCAGAGATGTAGAGAGTATGTTTTCAAACTACATGTAAATGTTGATATCAAATCACACTTTGTTGATTTTCAGGTAAAGTTTTTGAATGAAATGAACGAGTGTTTCAAGAGATGACAATTATGAATATAATGACAATGATGATGATGATGAAGATAATGGAAATGGTAAAGAAAATTTTTTAAACCATAAAAGATTATTTTAATGTAAATTTCCAAAACAAATTGAGTTAAAGCTTTTCATAGGTTTCCTCTTTGAGTGAGATAACAAAAAAAATCGATCAGGTTTCTCACCGGCAGGTTTACCATATGCTGTTCCACCAACACCACCAACTGACTCTGTTTTGCGAACTGTTGTTGTTGTTGTTTTAACCCCATCTACAATTTAAAAGACAATATCATATATAAAAAAAACTGTATCAAAAAGTCATTTAACTAGGTCAAGAGGACATGGATGCCCTTGCTAATATGGTGTAATTGACCTTGGTTTAAGAAGGAATATGAAATTTCAAAGTTAAACATGGACTTTTCAGTCAAAGTTTGACAAAAACAGGTCAAAATAACTTTCTGTTTGCAGACATATACTAAATTTGCTTTCCTTAAAATGTTACTGGGCAGAAATGAAGTAGTGACACACAAATGGACCATGCAGACAGATGGATCACAAACAGATGACCATGCAGACTGATGGACCAAACAGACAGATGGGATGGACCACACTGACAGACTTGACCATGCAGACAGATGGACCAAACAGATAGATGGGACCTCACAGACTGATGTATTGCACTCTACAGAAACACCATCAAATAAGCACCTCTGTTATCTGGCAATTGACTATATAATTTTGAATATTATTAGCTCAGCAGAAATACCTGTATATTAAGGGTCTAAAAAAATATTGTGTAGTTCCAAACACTTGGCCCTTTGACTTTGCTGTGATGGCTTGCTAACATATGTCTTGATTGCAATTTAAACCAAATTATTCTTAAAAATGTCATAACATCTGTTTTGGCAAAATGTCCTACTGCAGCATCGGTTTCAAATCTTCATTTTTAGAGGTACAAAATCTTTGCAATCCCATAAAGACAAACGGAAGTGACTGGTTTTGTAAAACAGTGGAACTTAAAAACATGTTTATCACTTAAAGACCCATCCATAAAATGTAACATACTATGATGCTTTCTGTCAAGCTTGGTGAAATTCTATTCAATGGTCATGGAACAGTCATTTCAAAGTTAATCTATTTTTGTATTTGCTGCCATATTTTTTTTGGTAAACTGTATGCAGTGGTGTTGGAGACAAAATTATTTAAAGGTTTTCTAATTTTGATAGTGACTGGTGGATTTGTGATATTATTTGTCTAAAATTTGGAAGGGCTTCATGCCATGATGCTATCTGTCAAATTCTTTTCAACAGTTTTGGAGACGAGGTCACTTGAGGTTTTTCTATTTTTAGCAACAGTAGCCATATTTGAAATTACATCAGCACATTTTCCATGCATATGAAATGTTTATATGCCAGTATGCATTCTCTCAAGTTTGGTCAAAAATTTATTCCATGTTTAGGAAAAAAGAAATTTAAACGGTTTTCCATTTTTAAAAACTATGGCCATATTTGATGGAGTATTATACAAGTCTGAAAAGTCTTCATTTTCTATAATAAAATCTTGTAGGTCTGTAACTAGAAAAAGGTAGGTAGGTACATACATACATATGTAGGTATGTATGTACGTGTACAGGCCACTACATAACATGTTGAACTGCCTCGGATGCGGGAGGTCATGGGTTCGATCCCCAGTTGAGTCATACCAAAGACCTACAAAAATGGTACTAACAGCTGCCTTGCTTGATGCTCGGCATTAAGAAGTTAGTGTTAAGATTGGTCGACCTGGTGTCAGGATAATGTAACTGGGTTGGACATCATGCTAAATGTGTGTAGCATGATGCCTCAGTGCTAGACATCACTATAAACTGCCACACTGTAGACATCGTAGCAATATGATTGAAAAATTGTTAAAGCTATGTTAAAAATCATAATCATATCACATCACACATAACTTGTTGAAATGTTTACAAATTTCTGAACTTTTGCAACTCTAACACTTTTAACAAAACCTTGTTGCAGTAAAGGTACACAGATGGAATCTAATTTGCCTGTTGATCTACATATATTGATTACCTATTCAGATTTTCATGCAATTAAACAAATTTAAATTTGTCAAGGCTTTTTTTTAAAAAAAGTATATTTTGTGACTTTGCTCTCTTTTGTTCTGAAGTGTGGCATATAAGTTCCACAAATACAAATACAGTTTTTGAACAATTAGTTATTACTTAATAATCTTTTAGATAAAAATTTTATTGGAAGCGGTTTAAAATCATTTTTAGTGACTGTATTCTTTGTACAGTTGTAAGTACAGATACATAATATATATTCAATATCTAGATTTTGATCATGGCAATATCTAGATGAAAAAGTACAGTACATTCTCTTGACAGACAACTTCAAAGGGAAATATATTAATAAAATTTCTTTTATAATCTTTACTCTAAATATTTCAAATAAAACAAAACCCCTTTTATTATTAGTAATCAATTCTGAGAGAAAACAAAATTTGTGTTTTAAGCAAAAAAATCTAGCCAAACTTGCACTGCGAGTTAAAACACCTTCATGTAAGATATGATAATGCTGCAACTTTCAATTTTTTTTCTTTCTTTCTTGAAAAGTGAACAATGTTTCTCGTTAAGAAAATCAGTTAACAAGATTTTTTTTCACCAATTCATAGTTTTACTCTCTTTTATTCTACTGGAAGAAAAGTTCACATCCTTAAATGAGATCTGATCATGTTATTTTATCAAGGTGCTGTCATTAAATCTAGTTATACTACCAAGTAAAATATTCTTAATTTTAACTCTAATTTCTTTTAAGTTCTTTTGTCCTTAGTTTCAAAATATTGTTTTTTGACCATGAACATTTTTTCAAATAAAATTACTGGCTTAAAAATAAGATTCTTACCTTTAGTTGACTCTGTTCTGGTGCTTGTAGTAACAGAAGTGCTTTCCTGTGCAATTCTATCAAATGCTTCCATTTTTTTCTTCTTGTCCTCTTCAGCACTTTTGAACTTTTCTTGAACCAGCTGACTTGATATTTCATGTGCTCTGCTGTCACGATGTTCAGCAGCTTGCTTCTTAAAGTCCTCAAGTTTTCGCTGTTTCTCCTCCTCTGCAGCTCTGTATTTGCTTCGGATAACATCCTCAGTCTCCTTTTCTCGCTGTTGCCTCTTTTCCTCCCATTCTTCTACAATAGACATGAATACAAAATATTTCGCTAGTAGTGAAAATTTCTTGAAAATACACAAACCAGTAATAGACATGGTCTGTACAAATTTACTGATGTGAGAATCTGTTATTAGTACATACATAGTAAAGAGCCATTTTGAGGACCAATTAAGTTTACCAGGTTATGCAAAAAATTTTACAAGCCTTAACAAAACTTACTAACTGGTGTTCAATGGCACATAAGCACATACAAGACTTAAATGGACAAGTCAATGTGTGCGATCAAACCTGCAACCAACTGAATGGAAGTTTACTGTGTGAGTGACCTAACAAGATTCTCTCCAAGGCACATACAGCAGTAAAAAGTTTTCATATTGTTTTTAATACACGCACTATTACTGGAATGGTTTGGTCTGTTGTTTTGTACTACAACAATATGTAGTTTCTTGTAGTGAAAAACTAGTTTTAATAATGTATTTAGTATCTATCACTATTACCATCCACACATGGACTGGAATGTGAAATCATCTTGTCCAGGCTCATAATTCCAACTTCCCATTAAATAAAATGTTCTAGTTATCTAGAACAGAGAGAACCTAGAACCAGTCTAACCACCATGTCATTCAAGCTTGATGTACTTCCTCTCTGATGTGGACCCAGACAATGCTTGGGCCATGAGAGCAGGGGCCTGAGGGTGGGGATAGTTTAGCAATAGTGACATATAAGTATTACATTATTAAAATTATATCACCCATACAAAGAAAGATAGTTTTTTAAAAAGGCATTGTTGTTTTGAGTTTAACACCATTTCTCAGCGCAAAATAAGCTATACATGGCATCTAGTATAATTGGTGGAGGAAGATCCTGATAAAACCCCCATAAGAACAACCAACCCATGGGAAGCTACTGGCAAGATTTATCACATACCCACAATGGCTGAGCTTGAGACTTCAACCCATGAGGACAAAGGTGAAATGATAGTGTTGGTAAATGGGAGCACATTAGGTCACTCAGCCCTCTGGGCCCCCATTTTAATAGTAATATATTACTTGTCACTATTGCCTTGCTAAATTTTTGATGATGGCCTCCAAAAGAGATCCAAAGGTATAATAACAATATACTCATCCTTACAGTGGGGTATCCACTACAGCAGTTTGGGGGCCAAGGAAAAATATGCCTTTGCTCTAGTGTGCCAGAGATCGAAAGTAAATGGAAGTGAAAATTACTATGCCAAAACATGGCTCTTAGGATATCCTCCTATGACAAATGATTAAAACAGGCCCATGAAACAGCAACAACTTCATGGGATTTACTTTTTATGCACAAAAGGACCCTGTCAGTCGGAAACTGTTGTTGTTGTAGTAAGGTTTAATGCCATTTTTCAGCACAAGATAGGCTATACATGGCAGCCAATATTAATGGTGGAGGAAGAACCCTGGAAAACCCTGGGAAGAACCACCGACCCATGAGAAGCTACTGGCAGGCCTTCTCACTTACCCAAGTTAGCCGAGTGTGGGTAGAGACAATCCACCAGCAAATGGTGGATGCCAAGATATCAGTGGATCCCATAATAGGATGGAAGAGACATTTCCAGCCTTTTTTTCCTCCCTTTTTTATTAAGGAGACGAAGATCAAATACACTCTCAAGACTGAGAAGGATAGATGGAAGAAGGGCACAGGAATTTTTCTCCCTTTGTAACGGCAACAAATACTGGCCAGTTCCACAACATCATCATAACTATTAACAACACAAGGATAACAGTATGTACAAGCTAAAAATAAATAACAAAACTTCTTAATAAAAAAGTTATTTACTTTATTGTTTTAATATTTTGCGTACCTCATATGTGTTCAAGGAGTTTTGGAAAAATTAAAAGAAATTCAAGACACTCAAGTACCATATATGAATAAATTTAACTTTTACAAAAACCAAAGAGTTACCAAGGTAACTCTTCCAATTCAAGGAATTTTCATGGTTGTATGAATTACGCCTTATGAAATCAAATTTGTAATGATAACTACTGAGCCACTATGGCACTTTGAGATTAGCTGAAGATTCCAAATCCCCAATAAACTTAAGCAAGCAACCAATTATACATGCAGAACATGCCAAGCAGCCCCTGAGGAATCCAATCCACTGGAAAAAAGCAAGGAAATTAAAATAATCATCTTCTCCAAATTTTCAACAAAAGCCTTTGTAGACACTTCCATATAAAAAATATACCTGCTGATAAAGGACAACATTTAAGTTTTCCTTCTAAATTTAATCATTTTTACCTTTTTAATGGACACCTATCTATCAAGGAGCCATTTTAAGATCATATTTGGAGCTGGTAATTAGCAATTTGATACCAAAGAAATTCAACAACGAACTTTACCTTTGTTGTACAGAGAAATCTATATACAAAGCATCCCACTGCAAAATACAGTACTTACTCTGATGTGTTTCTCTAAGTTGCTTTATACGGGCTCGGATCTTTCTCCTTTCCTCAATGTCCTCCGACTTCTGAAGCTGAAAAAAGCAATTCACAGAAATGTTATCAATACTGCATAAATAACAAAAGCAGCCTTCTAATATTAGAGAAATTAAAAATAAAATGTTTATGGTATCAGGAATGTTTAGTAATGTTTACACAATAGACACTAAATGCCCCAGATAATAAAAGATAAAGGTAATTTTTTAAATATTTGTTGGGGCTCTTGTAGTCATGGCTTGTGCCTCTACCTAATCTTTAATGTGGTATATGCTGATACAGAAGAATAAGTCTAATACACTCTTCCTAATTATGTGGCCCTAATAGGAAGATCTAATTCAAGGTTATAAGATTGTTCCCTAGAAAAAAGATCTTGTTCTTAGGAGTTTATCTTGCTTTCAATCCATTCTACATATTTTTAGATCAGTCTTTTTCACACCGTGTCATTTAGTCATATTAACAGGAAAAAAATCTTGTTCTTAGGAGTTTATCCTGATTTCAATCCATTCTACATATTTTTAGATCAGTCTTTTTCACACCGTGTCATTTAGTCATATTTTGTCAACTCTTACAGTAGATTGATTGTCATGTGATATTGTTGTGGGATGTAAGAATGGTTAAAAAGAACTAATTAAATAAAAGAGAATTCATTGGTATAAATTTTAGGAATATCTTAAGATACGGTGTTTGTTCTGTTTAAGAAAGAAAAATCAAGAGAAGTGGGACCATCTTGTATAGCATATTCTTGCCATTATCAAAAATTGTGAATGACTATGGAACACGGTAAGAAAACTCTCATTCAAGGATGAGCAAACACCCAATTGTATATGTGCTGAAACTGCAATCCAATCTCAGCTGCAGAACTACTAAATTTGTATATGACAACTGTGTTGTTTATGTTCCATGGGTCATTTAGAGAGATATAAAAGTTTTGAAAATTTTGTTTTACTTTTAAGTAAATAATAATGATAAATGACTAACATAACAGATAAAGAAGGCATATAAATGATACATGCACAATTTGCTCTAAACACTGCCTATGTTTATTTAGATATGAAAATCCTGTAATTTCTCCAAATTCATGAAATATTTTTGGATCTTATTGCATTATCTAACAGATAATAAACTTAAATCATGAACAGTATTTTTGGCTATTTCCAGATAAAAATTTACCATTATTGTATTAACAGGCAAGTGCCAAGAGCATAGACTCTGACCTGCCATCACATTCATATCCATCTGAGTGCAAATCAGCATAGACTCAGACTGTAATGACTGTTGAATTTTGAAGAAGTACTGAATCCTAAAGTTAAATAAATTTTGCATTAAAGTTATCATAGTCAAGCCAGAAAAGTCTTGAGAAAGTTCACTCTGATATTTCTCTTATTTCATCTCTGAAACATAAAAGGGCCTATGTTTAAGCTTCAGTGGAATTGACCCAGTCATCGTAACGGTATAGTGGCAGAACATTAGAATTACCGACCATAATGGTTGGAGGAGACCTCATGTCAAATAATTGATCTTCAAAATTAAGTTAATAACATTGTATTTTAGGCTCTTAAAAACTGATGAAAGACATGATTATTTGGGGAAAATTTAGAAACAGTTGCTTTTCATTGGTCAGTTAAAATTAAGGCAAACACTTTGGAAAAAATGGAAAATTTAAGTAACAGTTTAGCTCATAATTCTTTAGTCCAATTTTGCTTGCAAGAAGTAGAATTTGGGGTTTTGTAGGAAACCCAAGGATAGAGTTTCCCTCATTAATAAAATAAAGAGGCCAGATAGCTGTCTTAAAAGGAAAGACTGACTATAGTGCTAGGAAGCATGAGTGTGTGGAAAAGAAACTGAATTAAGGTATGCAATTTTAAAATCCATATATTATTCTATTTCGTTTGTTTGGTTCTATGCAAATGTGTCTGATATGTTTATGATTCATGCACACATTGTGTATTCAATTTCATAGGACTCTGTTGATATGTTATAGTGTTATATAGTTTGATTCTTTAATTTAATAGTTTATCAATTGAATTGATGGATTTATGATGTAATCCTAATTAAAAATATGTAGAATTTCTTTGTCTATAGCATGATACTGTTACCATGAGTTAATGATAATTGCACATTTATATATGATTTTGCAATGCCTAATTGATTTTATGTTATTGGTTACTGTAAGCTAGAATTTATTGAATCTTGTACAATGGTAATAGAGCATTTATCTTAATGAGTGGAACTGGCTAGCTGTAAGGAGATGTATAGTTATGCATGCTGATATATACAGCCATTGTGTTTATACACACTGCCCACATGTCAATTGCTGCTGTCAAGTGAGATCTAATTAAGCCAGACTTGGATATATTTATGGATGTATATTACTGGGGTCATTTGTAAGGACCATTAATCGTAAAGGTCACATTAGGTCAGAATTTATGCAGTGTGGATAGCTATTTATGGTTCTAAAATAACGGAAGAAATTTTATATATAATCGGATAGGTGGTGAAAACATGTACCATTTTAACTGAAATCTTGTCATTTAAAGAACAGCTTTATATATCCATTCCTGAGAACCCGATGGAGACGGTCCAAGATGGAGGTCCACAAATAGAGAGATGATATACACAAGCGAGGTCACTTTATACCGGGGTGTAGTATACAGAAATATATGACTGGTGTAAAGAGATACATGAACATTAAATGTGTTACATCTTGGACTAAAACTACACTACAAGGGAGAATTATATATGTATGATAGAGAACTGTGTATTCAAGACAAAGTATAGTGTATTTGTTGTAGAGAAGTCAATTCTATTCTGATGAGATAATAATGTATATGCTGGTGATGCAGCAATGTATATGCTGATGATGGAGTAATGTATATGCTGGTGATGTTGCAATGTATATACTGGTAAAGGAATGATGAATATGCTGGTGAGCGAGTAATGTATATGCTGGGGATAGAGTAATGTATATGCTGGGGATGGAGTAATGAATATGCTGGTGAGTGAGTATTGTTTATGCTGGTGAGTTAGTAATGTATATGCTGGTGAGTGAGTAATGTATATGCCAGGGATGGAGTAATGTATATGCCAGGGATGGAGCAATGTATATGCTGGAGATGGAGTAATGTATATGCTGGGGATGGAGTAATGAAAATGCTGGTGATGGAGTATTGTTTATGCTGGTGAGTGAGTAATGTATATGCTGGGGATGGAGTAATGAATATGCTGGTGAGTGAGTATTGTTTATGCTGGTGAGTGAGTAAAGTATATGCTGGTGAGTGAGTAATGTATATGCCAGGGATGGAGTAATGTATATGCCAGGGATGGAGTAATGTATATGCTGGGGATGGAGTAATGTATATGCTGGGGATGGAGTAATGTATATGCTGAGGATGGAAAAATATATATGCTGGTGAGTGAGTAATGTACATGCTGGTGAGTGAGTAATGTATATGCCAGGGATGGAGTAATGTATATGCCAGGGATGGAGTAATGTATATGCTGGTGAGTGAGTAATGTATATGCTGGTGATGGAGTAATGTATATGCTGGTGAGTGAGTAATGTATATGCTGGTTTTAGGGAATACTGTGTATCCTGGTTGGAAAATACTAAATATCCTGTTGGGGGACTACTACATTACTGATCTAGGGAGTACTGTATATTCTGATAAGGGAGTACTACATATTTTGGTCTTGGGACTACTGTATATCCTAGTTAGGGAACTGAGTACTGGAGTACTGAATATCCTGGTTAGGGATTACAGAATATGTTTGTGAGGGAGTAACATATATAACAATATTCATGAAGAGTAGATATAATAATATCTAAAATATTAAGGGTTGTCACTCAAGCATACAAATTAAGACAGTGACCTAGTTTGGGTAAGGCCAAGTTACTCTTCCTGCAATGCATCCAAAACCCAAATTCCATAACTGTAAGTAAAATAGGGTCTGAGATATAGGGGGAGTAATTATAATTTCAGAGGGTTACAAAAGATAAGGCAAAACACTATATCCCCTCTAATGTTATTAGTTAAGGGCTGATCAATAAAAGTGACAATGACATTTTATGTTCAGTCTCCCAAAGTTCATAATGATACAATTGACCCAGTTTATAATGGGCATATTACTGATGACATCAAATTCAAGGGCCCTTTAAGATCTCATAAAGCCTGACCAAACTGATCATCCTTTATGTTGGAACTGATCCTAAAAACTTGGAACAGATGAATAAAATATCTAGATAATCAAACAAAAATCATGGATCCTTTAACTGTAAATATTTATAGAATTTAATACGTACAATCCCATGAAGCTCATCTTCATCTGTGTACTTTGAATAGTCTGCCATTTTAGTGGCAACACTGTTGGACTGCCAAAGTTCCTTTTTATGGGAGACCAAAGACTCCCGACTGGTACCTCCCTGCAAATAATAACAAATATTTATGTTAGTAATGAATGAATATTGACAACTTCTGTTTTTTAGCAATCAATAAAACATTTCCATTCAAAACAATACAAATTCCTATACTATTTCATAGCTGCCAACATATCAGAAAGTGTGGTGTTGATTATTATTTTCCTATGAAAGGTTTTGTTTGAAAAGGAGGTGTGGTACAGTGTAAAGTCAAAGACAATAAAAATTCATAATGTATGTATGAAGTTTAGTAGCACATCAGCACAATACTGGGTATATAATGCAGATAAAAACTTGACATTGACAAGAGTTTCTCAAAAAGACTGATGCTTTAAAGGACAAAAAACATTTCTAGGAAATGAAGATAAGACCGTTACATGTACTTCCTTTTAAGTGTCGATTTTTGAACCATCTTTAATATTCTTCAGCAATAACAAAATGTTCAAAATTGATTGCTCTGGTGCAAATAATGGATGTCAGGTTGGCAAAATTTTCATTTAGTACAACTTTAGACATCATCTGAGGTCTTTTGGTGAAAAATGCCATGTCATAATGATCATCCATTTTGAGGAGAGAAGTGACGAGATTTTTAAGACAGTCACTGTTGCGGTAATATTGGTTCTACAACTGGCACCATTTTCATTTAGGACTGGCTAGGTATCATAGAGACATTCATTTGGGTGGAGTAGAGATAATATTTTCAAAATATGACTTTCCATTAAAGAGACACGAGTTTCAAGATGGCTGTTGTGTGGCCATATTGGATGTCAAATTTTTATTTAGGATTAGCTAGACATCATATTAAGTCATTAAATGAAAGCCACATGTTGATATGATCATCCATGTATGAGGAGTAGAAAAAGGCGATTTCAAGATGTTTGTTGTGGCAACTATTTTGGATGCCAGATCAGTATTGTTTTCATTCCAAAGCAACTAGACAGCATTCAACATTTAAACTAAACACCATTAAAACCAATAAGACATCATAAGAAGCCATTTTGTGAAAACTTCATGTTGATAAAACCATCCATTCAGGATGAGTAGCAATAACCATGTTTTCAAGATGGATGCAGTGATGGCCATTCTGGGTGTCAGAGCTGCACATTGTTATTTTAAAAAAACAAGACTACAAGATCAAGTTTCAAAGCAATCCTCCAAGTAGTTCAGGAACAGTAGTGATAACAAACTTATGCAAACAGATTAACAACTTTTTCTATTAAATTAAGCCATATTTTATGACAGAACAGCAATATTCACAATATTTAGAGTTATTTAGAAGTTATTTCCTTTAATAGTTTAAGTAACAAAAGGTGCTTTCTGTAAAATTATCCTGAATTCTCTTTAGAAATTTTAAAAAAGTAACTAAACGGTTTTTTCTATTTTTAGCAATGGCAGCCATCTTTATCACTCATAAATTTTCATGCCAATAAGCTTTTTGTCAAATTTAGTCAAATTTCAGTTTGACCAGTCTTCAACAAAAATTGCACAAACCTAAAAAGCCTTTAAAGATGGATGCTTTATTTAAAAATTTAAAAATTGGTTAAAGTCTGTTATGGGGTGGGATGGCTGTTTGAGAAGTGATTTTGAGGTAGGTTTTTTTCTTATTTAAGCAAGGACAGCCATATTTGACTGCTCTCAAGACACATTTCCCATCAGCAAGAAAAAAAATCTGATATTAATCTTTGCCTTTACTTTTAGTCTGAACTGTACTGTAAACACAATTTGTGAATTCATGTTATTTTTTGTAAACCCATTTATGTTTCAAACTGTTGTTTTGAGTAATAATTCATTTGTTTTTACAGTTTTTGTGAGACATCTTCATGTTTTATGTAATGTCAGTATGCAAACTGTTCTTATCCCCTGCCTCTTGCTCGCTTGATGTTAAATGCTCAGAGAATCTTTTTAAAAGATCAAATGCAGTATTAAATTATTATTATTATTATTATTATTATTATTATTATTATTATTATTATTATTATTATTATTGGCATCAATTATATAAACTTGTAAGACATATATATACAGTAGTCCCCCTCTTATACGGCCACCCCTTCTGCACCGGGAAAGTGGCCTTATAAGGCGGGTGGCCTTTCCAGAGGGGGACTAAATTTTTTGTGAGAAGTATATGTATGTAGTAAGAAAGTTTCATTTTTCAAAGCATTAAATATATTCGTTTAAAAGCAACATTAAATATTAAATGGTTCTTGTGCTATAATAGTTGACTTATTTCAACTGAGTATGCATTAATAGTTCTTATTCTTGGCAAAAGCGTGATATGCGAGCGGGTGCTGTCATGCACATAGCAGAACCATACAAAAACATCATTTGAATCTTAGTACATACGTAATTATCTATCCATTTGCTCCATTTTCCACTGCTGCTAAATAACTTATCGGTTACAATGTTATTTATTCGAGTCTTTTCAACATAAAATTGTTTGAATCGAGTCTTTTCTACCTAACTTTGTTTGACCAGTCCCCCTCCCCACCCCACCCAATATCGTAGACTATATATAATAACCTACGTTTTCTGAAAAAAATCATCTTCTTTTACGTTAATGTTTGGTAATGAGTTATTCCGATGTTGCTAACTGTAGGCGATTTAATTATGCAGATGACACATTTGTTGAGTGGACAACATGCTTTCTTGTAAACAAGCAACAAGTCATGTTGTGTGGTGATTTTTTGGTCTTTGTCTAGTATACTGTTTCTATTTTTAGCCAATGATGACCATGTGATCTTGACCTTACATCCAGTTATAATCATCACTGTTGCAACTACCAGACAGATGAAACAATTTGTTTTCTGCATTTAAACAAGATGCCCTATATTTTTAAAGGCACCGATTATCACATGATTTATTAGTGGCAGTTCAATACCCTATTGTTTATGTTTATATATATATATATATATATATATATATATATATATATATATATATATATATATATTACTCTAAGTGTGAAAAACGCTTGGATGTGAAGATTTGATCTGAACAATAGCACCTGGGGGCTGTTAAGATTTATAAACTTTACAGCCCTATTACCGCTAATTATGTAAGTTAACAAGCTCAATGTCTTGCAAGGGAAGCCACGAAGGCTATCAAACCATTTTCCACAGACTTTCGTATCATAGTATCATATCCGCTGTTACTACTATTAATAAGTGTAATCTTAACAATTATCCATGGATAAACCAGACATCCAGCCTAACATGCAGTATGGATATATGGATTACCTTTATGTATAGATTAAAATTTGAGTCTTTCTCAGCTTTATGGAATAAATGTGGATTCTGGTTAGGTGCCAAGGATATAATATTAACCTTAGTGGTACATGTAGAACACTTTTTTGAAGAAGGAAAACCGGACATCGGGAAACAGAAATCCGATTACTTAACACAATTAGAAGAAAAAAAAATTGTTCTAGATACATATTACAAAATAAAATGTGGCTGCTTGTGAGAGTAAATTTTATGTTTTTGCAAAAATATTCTGGCCGCTGGTTGCATTAGCCGGGTGGTCTTTCGTGAGGGGTCATTTTGAACACAAATTCGTTGGTGCCTTCAGATTCTGGCGGTAAGGAGCGGGTGGCCACTGGTGAGGGGAGCCGTTCAAGAGGGGGACTACTGTATATATATATATATATATATATATATATATATATATATATATATATATATATATATATATATACCAAGATCCTTTCTGCTTATTGACTTTGGAGAAAAGGCCTTTCAAAAGTTTTTATTTTTAGCAATACTGAATGGTAAATCAGCATCCTACATAAAAACTTCAACCTTTTTGGCCATGATGTTATCTTTGGTAAAATTCTTCTTCATCAGCTTTGACCAGTAGTTATTTCAAGGAGTTTCTGTTTCTCAGCAACAGTGCCCACACATGATGGCAGCTAAACATCACCAACATGCCATCTGCCAAATTTTGTCAAGTTCTGTTTACAGCACATTTTATTTGTAGCAGGGTTTACTATTTTTAATAACAATAGTCAAATTTGATGGTGGCTCATCATCATTTCTACAAAATGGACAGGTCTTAATGCCAAGATAGAAAGGTTTATCAGATGATGTCGTTTTAAGTCTATCCATTTTATACTGGTGTTTGGTGTTTATGATTTTTAACGTAGCTTTTAACATTTTTTCAGTCATATTGCTAGATGTCTGCACTGTGGCAGTTTATAGTGATGTCTAGCACTGGGGCATCATGCCGCAGACATTTAGCATGATGTCCCACCCAGTCACATTATCCTGACACCAGGCAGACCAGTCCTAACACTAACCTCTTAATGCTGAGCATCAAGCGAGGCAGCTATTAGTACCATTTTTGTAAGTCTTTGGTATGACTTGACAGGGGATCGAACCCACGACCTCCTGCATCCGAGGCGAATGCTCTATCCACTAGGCCACCAGAACGGTTTTTATACTAATTTATACTAATTGTGGCCAAATTTGAAATCCCAACATGTCTGAATCCTTGCTAAATTTGGTTACAAATTGTCTAGTGTTATTTAGTAATAGCATATATTGAATTTAGATGTGTTAGGCACAATATACTGAAGGGCCTACCATAAGCTAAAAATATCTGTTCCACTGATTACATCTAACAAACTGCACAGACCCTGATCTGCAGGCACATTATGCGATGGCAGATCTGGGTATGTGCAGTTTGCAGTTGGACTTGTCTTATAAGCAAGTAGATAGCATTATATTTGTCAAATATAAACAGCAACAGTCTACTGGAAATGCAAGGAGATGGATGAGGCTGGAATTGTAAGCAAAATGTGTACTGGTAGACTATGAAATGAGTAAACCCACTTATAATGGTACTGGTTGACTATGAAATGAGTAAACCCACTTATAATGGTACTGGTTGACTATGAAATGAGTAAACCCACTTATAATGGTACTGGTTGACTATGAAATGAGTAAACACACTTATAATGCGTACTGGTAGACTGAAATGAGTAAACCCACTTATAATGGTACTGGTAGACTATGAAATGAGTAAACCCACTTATAATGGTACTGGTAGACTATGAAATGAGTAAACCCACTTATAATGGTACTGGTTGACTATGAAATGAGTAAACCCACTTATAATGGTACTGGTAGACTATGAAATGAGTAAACCCACTTATAATGGTACTGGTAGACTATGAAATGAGTAAACCCACTTATAATGGTACTGGTAGACTATGAAATGAGTAAACCCACTTATAATGGCACTGGTTGACTATGAAATGAGTAAACCCACTTATAATGGTACTGGTAGACTATGAAATGAGTAAACCCACTTATAATGGTACTGGTAGACTATGAAATGAGTAAACCCACTTATAATGGTACTGGTAGACTGAAATGAGTAAACCCACTTATAATGGTACTGGTAGACTATGAAATGAGTAAACCCACTTATAATGGTACTGGTAGACTATGAAATGAGTAAACCCACTTATAATGCTTACTTGTAGACTATGAAATGAGTAAACCCACTTATAATGCTTACTTGTAGACTATGAAATGAGTAAACCCACTTATAATGCTTACTTGTAGACTATGAAATGAGTAAACCCACTTATAATGGTACTGGTAGACTATGAAATGAGTAAACCCACTTATAATGCTTACTTGTAGACTATGAAATGAGTAAACCCACTTATAATGGTACTGGTAGACTATGAAATGAGTAAACCCACTTATAATGGTACTGGTAGACTATGAAATGAGTAAACCCACTTATAATGGTACTGGTAGACTATGAAATGAGTAAACCCACTTATAATGCTTACTTGTAGACTATGAAATGCATTTTGTAATGAAATCTACAATATGTACTCACTTATAAGTCAACAAAGTTCAAACAGCAAAGATCCTGATCTGCTGTAGCATAATGTACATGCAGATCAGGGTCTATGCTGTTTGTTCTATTGATTACTCCAAACAAACTGCACAGATCCATATTTGCACTGAACATTTCATTATTCTACAATTTGGTCTTTCCACAATTTTTGTAATATAAAAGTTAAAAGAGAGAGAGAGAGAGAGAGAGAGAGAGAGAGAGAGAGAGAGAGAGAGAGAGAGAGAGAGAGAGAGAGAGAGAGAGAGAGAGAGAGAGAGAGAGAGAGAGAGAGAGAGAGAGAGAGAGAGAGAGAGAGAGAGAGAGAGAGAGAGAGAGAGATTAATAACAGACTTGTTGATAAAGGTGCATGTGGCAATGGAATAAGATCCTACAAATTTCTTTATCTTGATTAATGGTAAGCAAAGAAAGCAAGTAATCCAAGTGCATGTAGTAAAAATTAAGTCCTTATCAAGTCCTCAGCTTTCCCAGCTTGGATTTGCTCATGGTGAGACATCAAGTCCAATTGATTCTTTCAGTTACACACTTGAAACAATATCACCTCCACATGAGGAAACATGCACGTGAAATTTTTTAAAAAAATTAATAATATTATATAATGTCCAACAAGTGACCAGATACCTGGATGCCAGACAAGTTTTTATGAATCATTACTTTATTAAATACAACAGTCTGTATCCTTGTGCTTAATGTAGACTTGTGTTGATGTTCATGAAAAGTTAATTTGCAAGTGTGAATTAAATGGTCTGTTTAAGGCTTGTTAGTTTAGAATGGTTCATTACCAAGAATGTTTTCCCAGGTCTTCCAGTAAACACATGTTCTGCATGTGCTAAGCAGATTCCTGCCATTCAGGGGAATTGCATTGTGTAATCATAATATAAAATGTACTATTCCTGTCCCAGTTCATATTACAGAATATCAATACTGCAAACAACATAGACCCTGATCTGCCATCACCTAATGTGCTTGCAAATAAGGGTTTATGTTGCTTGATCTACTGAGAACTCCTAACAATTTGTATTGATCCAGATCTGTCTCCGAGTGGATTATGCAATGGCATATCTGGGTTTGTGCAGTTTGCAGTTGCACTTCTTGTATATTGTTGTTATTGTGGGGCTTAATGCCATTTTTCAGCATATGATAAGCTATACATGGCACCAGTATTAATGGTGGAGGAAGAAACCGGGAAATCCACAGAAAGAACCACCAACAAGGCACTACTGGCTGAATCTTAGACTCAACCGACCCACTGCAGACAGAGGTGACATGGCAGTGATTCATAATGGAGAGTGCTTTAGACCACTGGGCTGGACTTCTTGTATAAGTATATACAATATGTCTGGTCATGATCTTAGTGCCTAGTGCCTAAAAAAAAAGAACAATCTTGTTTTTAGAATATCTCTGTAAGAATGTATGGTGAATCTATCAGTGTTAGTTTTAACACTCAGAGGGAATAAGTTACTGTTGAGTTGTTGTGGGGTTTAACGCCATTTTTCAGCACAAGATAGGCTATACATGGTGGCCATTATTAATGGTGGAGGAAGAACCCTGGAAAACCCCTGGCCGGATTTCTCACTTACCCACAGTTACAATTAAAATATGATGACTATATATATATATATATATATATATATATATATATATATATATATATATATATATATATATATATATATATATATATAAAGAATACAAATCATATGGGGAATAACAACCCTCTCAAGCGTAACTGGATCCACCAAGGGATCAGTGTGTCAGGGATTAATTAAAATATATGCAATAAACTGACCAGAGCAGTAAACAGTATAATTCCCTAAAAGTCTACAAGCCAAAGCGACATCTATTTTTACTTTGTACATATGTAATTTTTACTTTGTACATATGTAACGCAGATTAGATTATATCCCGGATATTTGATTCTATACCGGTTATTCTTATAGTAAAAATTGAAGGATAATAAGAAGATTTAGAAAATGTTAAATTCTACTAGTGCATAGTTTTCATTTTCTAGTCTTTTTGGTTTAGACAGCTTGGTTTCAATGTTCTAAGGCGGCGTATCCAGTATGATTCCTTTTCCTTCCTGGTTTCGGAACTCCAGCTGTGGTTGTTAGCAATAGCGATAAGTATTATATCACTGAAAGTGTGGCCAGGGGAGGAGAAGTGTTCTGCGACCGGGCTTCTGTACAGCTTTTTTGTCATCCAATCAGATCTATGAAGGTTTATCCTTTTGTGTAGCTTTTCAGTTTCTCCCACGTACTTGAGGCCACAGATCTTACATGTGATGAGATAAATCACATTCTCTGTTTTGCACGTTTTGTTTGGACCATGTATGTTTAGTTTTTCTTTAGTCACTGTGCTAGTGAATGTCTTGGTCTCTATCATACGTTGACAGGTTTTGCATCTTTTATCGCCACAGGGTCCAGATTCCGAACAAACCTGTAGTAGCTTACCGGAGACCAAAAAACCTAAAGGACATCCTAGTCAGGGCCAAGCTAACGACAATCGATAGTCAAAACCAACCTAGTCAATCTGGACCCTGTGGCGATAAAAGATGCAAAACCTGTCAACATATGATAGAGACCAAGACATTCACTAGCACAGTGACTAAAGAAAAACTAAACATACATGGTCCAAACAAAACGTGCAAAACAGAGAATGTGATTTATCTCATCACATGTAAGATCTGTGGCCTTCAGTACGTGGGAGAAACTGAAAAGCTACACAAAAGGGTAAACCTTCATAGATCTGATTGGATGACAAAAAAGCTGTACAGAAGCCCGGTCGAAGAACACTTCTCCTCCCCTGGCCACACTTTCAGTGATATAATACTTATCGCTATTGCTAACAACCACAGCTGGAGTTCCGAAACCAGGAAGGAAAAGGAATCATACTGGATACGCCGCCTTAGAACATTGAAACCAAGCGGTCTAAACCAAAAAGACTAGAAAATGAAAACTATGCACTAGTAGAATTTAACATTTTTTAAATCTTCTTATTATCCTTCAATTTTTACTATAAGAATAACCGGTATAGAATCAAATATCCGGGATATAATCTGTGTTACATATGTACACAAAGTAAAAATAGATGTCGCTTTGGCTTGTAGACTTTTAGGGAATTATACAACGTTTTCAGTTTCCGCAACTAGTCTATACAAGCTGGTTGTATTTATAGTTTTAGCACATGTGAAGACAGAAATGTAGAGGTTTACAAACACAACGTTTTTGTGTCTATTTGTTTGTCGTAACTATGTGTTGTATTTGCCTTTGAAAAAGACTCATTAAGAGTCGAAAGCGCTTAGGCTAGTTAATTACTAGTTTCGTACTGTTCGTCGTCAGTTTATTGCATATATATATATATATATATATATATATATATATATATGAAGAGAGAGAGAGAGAGTGTGTGTGTCTGGATTTTGACAACCATATCTTAAATTTTTATTCACTATTTTTACATGATATACCATAGTTATTCTAATAGACACTCAAATAGGTGGTGCAATTTTTAAATTGGGAGAGGGAGTGCTAATTAGAGGAGTACTATTAGCATTATTACTATCATCCTAGAAATCATGCAGAAAACAGGATAAGATTATACTTGGACCCGACAACCAGTTACATCAATTTTCCTAATTATGTTTAGTCACATGAGTAGCAGATGAAAACATTTGTAAATTATGTTGTTTTTAATTTTCTAACAGTTGTTGGATTACTTATGCAATGTTTTTACTATTTGGACATACCATAAATAATCTATAATCCTCTATAATCCTTGATAGGGTAAGAATTTCTTTTTGTGGGGTGTTTATTAGAAGGAAGGCTTTTATTAATTTCATTTTTTTGTGTAAAGGTGTGGTGTTTATTAGAAGGGAGGCTTCTATTAGAATAATTAATAAAATATATGAGAGTATATATAATCAAAATTAAAAAAATTGCAGAGTTTTTATATCAGATATTCTGCACATTTAAAACTTACTATTTTCTTTTATGCAGGCACACTTCAGATGAAACATTTTCAGGATACTACTAACTTGTGAACTCATGAGATTAAAATGAATAAAATGTTTTCCTTTAAAACCACACTATGCAAGGATATAACATGTTTCCTGAAATTGCAAAAGATTCCAGTCTTGTAGTTCACACAACTTTTAACTTGTCCTGTGCTGTCAGACAAGGAATCTTCTTAAGCCTTGTCCTGTTTTCATTCAGCAAAAGAGTAGTACTACTCCATGGTTAATGTCAGTGAGAGTGTCTTGGCTGTTTCAAAATGTGATCTTTGTTATTGTGCTATACTTGACCAATTATCATTAATTACCTGCTCAATTATATGCACATGTTGTATCATGGCCTTAATTAAACCATCTGGCAAAAGCATGAATGGGTGCAAAAGTTAGTGTAAGATTGTTAGGGAGATGTGAAGGTGTTTGCAACCAGGGCTTCAAGTGGAACAGGTAAAATGGCATGAAATTAGATTGATATTAAGTAGAAGAGATTGCTAATAAGATGTGGAAGTCAGCCAACCAGTCTACCATCAAACTCTTTTATGTTTTTGTTTTTTTCATCTCTGTGAAATCAGATCTAAAAAAAATGACTCTAGGTAAAATATGACAGGTTGAATTTTTGAATCTCCCATACCAAAAAACTCAACATTTATTGTATTTATGAAATCTCTAGTGGATAACTTCAGCTCTTTTTGGCCAGTGTCTTTCAAGTTCGTGAATGATGACTTGATAAGTACAATATAGGGCATTTAGTTTGGAGTTAGCAGTTTTTATTGAAAACCAGAACAGCTACACTTGCAGATATGAACAGTTTACATTCAATAGCTCAATAAGAAGAGAACACACTTTTGATTGTCCTCATTGAAATTGCATTCCTATTGGAAGGGTAAAGGCTGGACATCAGAATGCAAACATTGTGACTGACTTAGTTAAAAATGGTGGAAAAATAGTTTTAAATTGTGGTGTATCTTTTGCATAAATTTAGTGGAACAAAAAGTATTAGAGCTTAGATACTGCAGTAGTTAAATTTGTTTATTTTTCATAAGCCTTTGGTTTCACATTTATAAACTGCTCCAGTGGCCTAGTGGTTAGAGCATCTGCCTCAGATGCAGGAGGTTGCAGGTTTGAACCCCTAGCTGAATCATACAATAAAATGGTACCAGCAGCTTCCTCAATTCTCAGCATTAAGAGATTAATGTTAGAACTAGTTGGCCTGGGGTCAAGATAATATGACTGGGTGGGACATCTACATGTCTGCAGCATGATGCCCCAATGCTGGATATCACCATAAACTGCCACACAGTAGATATATCATAGTGATATGTCTGAAAATGTTTGAAATGTACATCAAAAATCCAAATCACACACACACATACATGCACACACACACACACACACATTTTTAAATTAGCGTTCTTTAATGAGAAACTAAATTATTTGACACAAGTCATACAAGACCAATGGTCACCCTGCACAAGTTATATTTTACTTTGTGATAACAAGCAGCAGTAAATGTAAACAGACTGAGTTGATATTTTGTTCACTTTTTAAATTCAGAATAGTTTATAAAATAAAAAAAACCTACTCGTCTGTTACATTGTTGCTACTCTTATTATATTGTTGCTACTTTTTATTATATTGTTAATATTTTATATCTGACCTACCAAACTCTGCTCAGGTCAGGTTATACATACTTGTGGAGTTAGGCTTATAGTTGCTGACAAAAAGATGATATACCATCAGCGCTCCATTTGACTCTAAGATATTAGACTTTGTTGGGTTCAATATTGATGACACTGGTGCTATCATGGAAGTATCCTCCATGAAGAAGAACACAGCACACATCCAAATTCTGGTCTGTTGTTGACAACTAAGCACTTGTGAAGGCATGATAACTATTTCAGGCATAATGTTGTTAATGGGGCCTGTGAAAGGTTTGCTTGGCAATCAAAATTAAGTCAAAAAGCCTGAACATTTTGAATTAATTGAACCATGAAAATATAGCACAGTTCTGTGCATTATTCACATTATCCCAAAACAGTTATTGCAGCTATGATATGCATTCCTATGTGGAGAGTGTACAAGGATACCCTAGTCAGGATTTGGCTTTGGAAAATATTAATTGCTATACCAGAGAGTTTTTTGCTAAAAGCCAATCTTAAAAAGCATATGCTGCTTTCAAGAACTTTATGAGTGCCACGGTCAAATATAATTATCTTGTAAAACCAAGGTTGCAATATCACTGGAAAACAAATATTCTAGTCTGTATAGTAAGGACACCCCAATGTCTTTTCTTTCCTCTTTTGTTTTCCTATTATAACTGGTGAAACAATTTGAGTATGAACTTTTTCTCTGGTGAGATGACTATGCATATAATTTCACTGGCATTGACCCCAAGAGGCACTTCAGGGGAAAAGGTTCTGGTAGAAATTAAAGTAGATGCAATATTATGGAAAGAAGCTATAGTACCTTAGGCCCTAGGGTGGCAGAGTGGGTTAAAAGCTCAGAACTTTGATACTACCTTTGTTGATGTTGTTGTGATGCCTAATGGCATTTTTCAGCACACGATAGGCTATACATGGCAGCCAGTATTAATGGTGGAGAAAGAAACCGAGAAATCCTCAGAAAGAATCATGACCCACGAGAACCAAATGGCAAGCTTTCTCACATATCCACATTTACCAAATCTTAGACTAGAACCCAGCAGACAGAGGTGAGATGGCAGTGATCTGTAATGGACAGTGCTTTAGACCACTCGGCCATTCAGGGCCCTGATACTACCTTTGTGATTCATAAACATAGCATACAGGGTATAACAAGCTAAAAAAAATATTTGCAAACAACAAAGCTCCTGATCAGTCACACCATAATGCTTTTACATATAGGTTTCAACCTGTTTAGTTCTACTGATTACTACTTGAAGAACTGACCCAGATCTTCCAGTGCATTCTATGATGGCAGGTCTGGGTCTGTGCATTTTGCAGTTGAACTCATCTTATAAGCAAGTAACTATGGTAACTTAGTAACAAATTACTGTGGTATTCTTTAACAAGTCACTGGATGAAGTATGGTATAGTAACAAATTACTGTGGTATTCTTTAACAAGTCACTGGATGAAGTATGGTATAGTAACAAATTACTGTGGTATTCTTTAACAAGTCACTGGATGAAGAATGGTATATTCACATCTTACCTAATGCATCAACAATTTCCACAGCCATTTATAGGTAGTGACATAGCAGCTACAAGCTTCGAATATGAATATATGATTACTTTGGAAGATAATTGCACAGAATTATATGCTCATTATGCCCCATTGCTAAATAGCAATTTAAATATTACTTGTTGAATTATCAGAGTTGACATGTAGTGAATTTCATCAGAAATTCCCCAACCTCGATGGAGATGAATAGGCCACACACTCTGTAAGCCTGCATCCTGTACCACCAGGCTAGCACTCACCTGGAACCCACAAGGAAGAGAGGCCGGCCAAGAAACAACTGGAGGCAGGACCTAAAGAATACAGGCCAAACGTGGGGACAGCTGGAGAGACTTGCTCAAAACCGGGCTGGCTGGAGAGGGTTTGTTGGCGGCCTATGCCCCAGCCGGGACCACAAGCGTTGATGATGATGATGATGATGATTTATTATTTATTTATTTTTGTGTCTATTAAGCAATTATATGAACACCTAAATTATATCAAACATCTGTAAAAATGTTAGTAATAAAAAAGTGGATGTGTGTGTGTGTGTTAGAAAAAACACATACAAACTCACTCAATTTAATGCTGTCAGATATACACTAGGGTATATGCTAAATGAACCTCTTAGTCTACTAAATGAAAATTTTCTATTTTCTTCTATCATTCACAAATATATCCATTAAAAAAGTATAAATATATACAGTATTTCTTTATATATATATATATATATATATATATATATATATAGAGAGAGAGAGAGAGAGAGAGAGAGAGAGAGAGAGAGAGAGAGAGAGAGAGAGAGAGAGAGAGAGAGAGAGAGAGAGAGAGAGGGGGGACTTTTACAGAACCTCAGCATAGTGGACAGACAGCACTAAACCAATGGTAAAGCTCAAAACAAATGTAAAAAACAGCATAAACCCTTGCAAATAAATGTAAATGCAAAAAACAACATAAAGGTAACACATGTAAAATCCTTTTAAAAATGTGGTTGTTTTCATTTTACAATTTACATTTTAAATATTATATATGTAATGAACACTGCAAGTTAATTTGAATACTGTCTTATAAGTCGAGATGAAATGCAAGCAACTAACCAGTGTGCCAGTGCATAATGTGCCAGCAGGTCAGACCTTATACTGTTTGTTCTACTGATTACTCCTAACAATTAGCATAGACCCAGATATGACACTGCATTGAGCAACTGCAGATCTTAAGTTTGCAGGTTGACTTATTTCATAAGCAAGTAAATACGGTACAAGGGAGTAACGGTCTTAAAGAGATGCTGCTTACAAAGGACAGATTCAAACCATTTTCAAATATGATTAAATCCTGGACAAGAACTTTATGCATATCCACTTTTCAGTTCATCATTTCTGATGCATAAATGAAGTTCCTACTGGAACAATCTGAAAGATCCCATTTTTACAACTATCCACTGATGCTGACATAATGAATTATAAACATTATTTAATGTAATGTTTCATAGACACATAAAAATGTCTTCAAAGTAAGAAAAAAATGTCTACAAATATTATCATTATCTTAGAAGTTGTCATTCATGAAAAAATTAAAGAACCCAACACTGAGAAGAACTTTAAAACAACTCCAAATGATTTACATTATCATCAATATTAAATCCATGTGACATAATTTTAATAATGGCATTATATTCATCATTATTGCAATATGCTGTTTTAATTTGTTATACACATGTTTATCACATCAAACAAGTTTGAATTTTCTTACACATGTTTATCGCGTCAGACAAGTTTGAATTTTCTTACACATGTTTATCTCGTCAGACAAGTTTGAATTTTCTTGCACGTTTATCATGTCAGACAAGTTTGAATTTTCTTACACATGTTTATCATGTCAGACAAGTTTGAATTTTCTTACACATGTTTATCGCATCAGACAAGTTTGAATTTTCTTACACATGTTTATCGCATCAGACAAGTTTGAATTTGCTTAATCAGTACATGTGTTTCTTGCATTAGACAAGTTTGAATTTTAAAATATGTCATTGTGTTTATTGCATCAGATAAGTTTGATTTTTCTTATCAATGTGTGTACTGTATCAGACAGTTTGAATTTGCTTATACAGTACATGTGTTTCTTGCATTCTTACAAATATTGATATAAAAAATTATTTCCCATTATGACCTGCAAGGATTTATATAAAAAAATTATTGACCATGACTTTCCACAAATGGGTTGATGTGTAATACAAAATTATTTAGACAAAATATTAATGTTTTAAAATAATCAGTTGTATAATTTACTATTAGACTATTGCCCATAAAAATTCTTAAAACACTAGAATGTCTTTTTTAAAAACAATTGCCCCCTTAGAGCCCATTTTCACACTGCTATCAATATCTGGTACTAAGTCATTTTTGGAAGTCTGTAAGATGAGCCAGAGAATGGTTCAGGTAGCATTAACTATGCTGCTTGAAATGTATTTGTGATAATATTGAGATGAACCAGACCATGGTTTACTTGTAAAGATTTCCCCCAGTGTGTTTGCCATTCCTCTTGAAGTACATCTGTGTGAAGGGAGTCTGGATCCATCCAGCATCTCAAAGGTTCTCCATGGGGGTGGGGGTAAAGAAATACATAATACTTCAATTACTCTTGATTAACAAAAATAACAACCTGATGCTGTTTTAAAGGTGACCAAGTTAAAATGTGTTTAGAGTTTATCTTCTACCCTCATCATATGCCCAAGTTACACTCATTAATGGATGTTCTACTTTAATAGTATATCAATACTTTTTGCAAGATAACCCTAATGCAAACAGAATAAAGAAAACAATAATAAAATAGGAAAAAAAGAACACATACAGCAGAATATGAAATAACACAACAGATGCAAAAGAAAAACAATTTCAGTGACAGGGTGATTCTTAATGTTGCACAAATGCCAAATCAAAATTCGAGGGGGGACCCTAGTCCCCATTTCAAACTGAAAAAAGTTTATTTTCCAGTAAAAAGCAAAATGAGACTTGTATATTCATCACAAAACCATCTATTCTCAATAAAACAACCCTGTTTCAAAACTCATTTTCCTTTTGACTTGCAATGCTTTTAATGAAACATTTCCACTGTCCATAACATCCTTTATATAGGGAAGGTTCCATTTTTATTTTTAGCTTTACTGGTCAAAGACCTGAAAAGCTTACTAGATGGGCCTGAATCCATCATTCATCAGTCAATCAAGCATCAACAATTGCTTGTTATCAGGAAAGGCCCTGAAACTCTATATGCTGTTTCAGGACACATAGTACTAACTGTATGGAAAAATGGGAACCACTTTGGAAATGGGTGAACATACAAAAATAGACTATATATGGGTTTGGCTGACCAGGATTGGTTGATAATGTAAGTTATGTTTTAGAAAAATGAATTTTTGGAGACCTTATCCTAGCTGAAAGTGATTAAAAATAGAGAAATTGTTTTATTGATGGAATTCCAGTCCTTTAATAGTCTTGAGTTTGGAACACTTATTATTAAAATTTGCACCTGACTCTTTGGTGCAGAATTGAAAGCACATGTTTAAAACATATGCAGCTCCAGAAAATGCTGTGGCTCATATCCTTTCCTCTATAAAGAAGCTGACATCCAGGTTTCATCTATACTGATAAATATAGATTTGATCATGGTCACCTCTAAAATTTTAAGTTATTGAATTTTTAATATCATGATATTTGCATAGGTTTACTATGGCAACTGAATTATTACAGCGAGTCCTACAGACAGCTGTAGCCATAGAGTGACTCAACATATGCAAGTGCAATGAACTTTACTATAAATGCTATCATATGGTTCTATTTGTAGATAACAAGCAAAATTAATACCTTTTATAAACCAAAGAGTGACTTTCATTGGGTTATTAAACACATATTTAGATATATATCAACTGTTGCCAAGAAGGGGGGGAAGGGAAATAGGGTGTACATTTGAATATGTTAGGTGGATTGTTTTGCACTTTGGTTCATATTTAAGCAATACATATATAAAATTTATACAATTGACCATTTATAGAGTAATTATAGTAAGCAATATGATATTTCGTAGTTGTGTTATGAAACATAATGAATCAGATATGGTCACTTTGGTCTCTTACACCATCCTTAAAGGGGATGACCTCTCATGACTTTGCATCCCACTAATTTTTTTCACTTAATGTTTTGAAACTTCATATTTTGCATTTTAATGGACTTATGTCTACCTTACTTTAGTTTTAAATTATACATCTTCTGGGAGGAATTTTAGGTAATTTTTGTCATTTAAATATCTTTTTCTGTAATAATACATGTACATATAGATGGTCACCTTGACCTTTTATTCATTAGTTACATAATTTGACAAGGCTGGTAATATATTTCAGTATTATATTGAAAAGAGATAAATGGTGATATTATAAAAGATAAGTAAGATTTATTAGCTTTATGTTAATATTTTTTCTGATATTCTTAAATAAAGCTCAAATATTTAAATGTTGTCTGAAATGCATCATTGCTCTTTAGGTGAAAATGAACTTGCAATATAATTTAATATTCACTAATGTAATCTTTGACAAGCAGCACTATTCACATTGCTTACTTATTTATTAAACTACTATCTATTCCTAGGGCTGTCAAGAAAATCAAGGGTGGATATAGGACTCACGGTACTAATATGGAAAAATGGGAACCAGCCTGGAAATGGGTGAACATTCAATATAGTATATATGGGTTTAGCTGTCCAGGATTGATTAATAATGTAAATTTTGTTTTAGGAATGAGAATCTTTTGAGAGCTTATCCTAGTTGTAAGTGGGAAAAAAAGAGAGATATTATTTTACTGATGGAATTTCAGTCCTTTAACAGTCTTTAGTTTGGAACACTCTTTACTAAAATTAGCACCTGACTCTTCGTGCGGAAATTGAAAGCACATGTTTCAAACACACGCAGGTCCAGAAAATGCTGTGCCTCTTTCCTCTACACAGAAGCTGACATCCCGGTTTCACTTATACCGATAAATATAGGTTTGATCATAAAGCACTCAGAAATTTGAAGTTATTGAATTTTTAATATCATGGTGTTTACATAGGTTTACTATGGGAAATGAATTAGTTCTTTGAGTCTTTAATCCTGAGGTCAACTTAAACCCAAATGGAACTGTTATACCTTGAACAAGGCAACTGTTAATACTGTGACAATCTTGTCATTATTGCTTCTCCAGCCATCTTCAAAATCATGTTATAGCTACTCCTCCTGAACTCATGGTCATATCTGATTTCAGTTTTTCACTATAATACATTGTATGAAATGTAGATCATCCTAAATTTATATATGTATCAAAGTTTAATGAAACATCAGCACAATAATGACTATCTTAAGTCAAATAAAAAGTAAAGTGTTACAAATTTATAAAAGAAAAATTACAAAAAAGCTTAAGGTAAACCGTTCCAAATAAATGTTGACATCAAGTACAATAAGATTAGTGATTTTAGGTAAAGATATTAAATTCTGTAAAATGAATATAAAAAGAATTATAAAGGTAAAAAATTATTTAGTCAATTTAGAAAGACAGTGGCTTGTAAAATATTAATGAATTTTATCCTGCCTTTGAATGTTATTGTTGTTTTTCAATTTTCAATAAACAAATTGAAAGTCAGCATCTGGACATTGATCTCAAGCCCAGAGGTAATGATGATGGGACTTTATATGTCATGGCTTGTGAGCAAGATTACACAAACAAGTACAACATGAACAAACTTAGATTGTGGATCAATTTGAAGATTGCCTTGAATGAGACCTGTAAAAACTTGGGTGTTTAAAAATACAGTTAACATTTAAGGATTAAACCAAAGTTAGTGGGAATATCTTCACAATATTCAATGATATTCATTCAATGAGATCAGGTCAAAAAATTTATACTGAACTTGTAAAAAAAATTCCAGAACAAAACTTTTTCTGGTTCCCTTGCTTCAAACAATGTAGTAAATTTACAGTAATAAATTCCTGTAACCAATTTACTGTGAACTGACATATGCAACCAATAAACATTACTTACTATTCAACAGACAATACTCAAATGTGAAATCTATTAATTATAATACATGTCATCAACAGTAATTTGGCACAAATTAAGACATTGGTGTTAATAAGATATTAATGATGGAGTTCAAGTGATGTAAATAATTAACATTACTTGGATTTTTGTGGCAAGGCCAGTTTGGTTTATTAAGATAGATTATACTAGGTAATTAGGAAAGGATTAGAGATTAATGGATTATTGTTGGATTAGTCATTACTAAAGAGCTCAAAACAAGTTGGTCTGGCTTCAGTATTTTAAGTTTCATAAAATATCTAAGTTTGCATTGTCTCCCAAAGCTTAAATGCCAAGATCTAAACAATGTAATATCACATAAAATTCAAAAATGGATGGAAACAGGAATTTCATCGGATGGAATTCAAAGGACCTGAATATAAATTCTGCCATTCCTATAAAGTTTGATTTTAAGAAGAAATGCCCTGTCATTCAGTCAGCAACCTGAATCTACCCAAGAGTAGGAAACAATTAAATTAAAATTTTTGATTAACACAGTGGAGTTGTATTAACACTGCCACATTCCATGGTAGACACTAAAAATAAATTTTCTATTCTGAGGAATATTTTAGACAGACTCCAGAGAAAGCCTGGATCAATTAGCAATAGATCATCTATTTAGAGTTGAGAACAACAATGATAAGGACTTCCACAAATATAATCTGAGTGTGTAATCTATTAAGAATGCCAAACAGGACTGTGCTACATACAAGGAGAGGATGATGGGTGACAAGATGCTATGAAAGGACTGATGTGATGAGATGAGCATATTTTAATACAGAAAAAAGAAATTTGGTCAATAGTTGGCATTTTTTTCCATTTGCATGCTGAATATCTACTTGACGAAATCCTAACTGAACTCATTTCCTGCTTTTTGTTCAGATTTACAACAGAGCAACAGTAAGCACTACATTGTACTCCTGCCATATCCAGTTATTTTGTTTAAACCATTTTTCTCTTTTCATGATTGGTGGCCCTGACTTTTAATCTACCATCCACAAAACCGAAAGGTACATTTCTTGTCTTAAATGCTAGTGATCTGCAATTCTTGGTCATGGTTTGTGGCACAGAACTTGTTATTTTTGTGGAATCTGTTTTCCTTCTTAGAGTCTCTCTGACCTAAACCATTAATCTTTTAAACTCAAGAACAGGTATCTTCCTTGTCCAATCTGATCAAAATCAGATCTCCACTGTCCACAGTGACCAAATAGAGTATTGTTCTGATGTCCTTTGAATTAGCCAATGGAAATGCAGCTTTCAAAAAAGTGAATGTGAATCAAAATCATTCAGCTCACACTGATGCTCTTCAGCCATAATGCCTAGTCTTACAAACATAAAAGATATAAGACTTCATCTGATTTGCTGATAAAATCAGTGATTATGGTTAATATTGATCACCAGAACATGACCTCCAATCAGTTACTGTCAGATCTTTGTGTAAGACAGTGGAGATCTGTTTTGCATCAGATTGCTTCATGGTCACAAATGCAATCATCTACAAAATTAATCTCAATACATGGTATAGATTTAGTATTATTTTCTTAGCAAATGGTTTTTCCTTCTTTCAATCCCTGTGACCTTGACCTTTTACCTTTTAAGCCTGACACTAACTGGGTTCTTTCTTACCCCAAATGCAAGTCACTTAAAGTCTGATACCAGTAGATGCTGCAGAACTCAAATTATCAAGTGAAAATGAAACTAGGAACAGATGGACTGACAGAAGCATATCATTAACATAATTACAAAAAGTAAGGTGTGTATGGCAAGTGGACCTGGTATGTGATAAGGTGCTACATCTGCTCTTTATTACAGAATATTCCCTGACAAGTTGATTAGCCATATGACTGTTGCATAATGCGCTGGCAGATCTGGATCTGTTCAGTTTGTTCGGGGTAATCAGCAAAACAAACAACATCAACCCTGATCTGATGGCACATTGAGTGACAACAGATCGGGGTTTAAGTTTTTAGATGTTCAACTTGGTTTATAGTCAAGTATATAAAGTACTCTTACAGAAAGCATTTGCCAATATTGCTAGGAAATAGAACTGAAAAACTCTATTATGAAAGGAATGAATATAAAAATAACATATCTGAGAGATATATAAGGGATTTCTTTTGCTTTTGATCTTCATCAGTCCTAATTTATATCAAACATGATAATAAAGTACTGAAGAGTAAATATGGCCCTTTCCCCCTACCAGGTAATGTAAATACCTTAGTATTAATTCCTACTGCTATATGTATTTAATGATGTATCCAACAGTATATTGTCAGTAATTCAAGACTATAAGCCCATAATGATCAGTTCTGATTGTATCAGAATCTAGGGAATGTTGTTTCAATTAGCAATTCCCATAATTCACTTCTAGCTGTGATGAGAACTCCTGTACCAGAGCTTGAATCAGATGAGCATATTTATGGAATATACCAGTAAAGACAGTGATAATGTACATGTGGTAAAAATTAGGATTGTCTCCCTTACCTGTGGCCAAGAGCACTGGCCAGAATATATTAAAAATATAACTGTTAAAACTTCTGAAACATTCAAAATTCTGCTGTAGAGAAGACACATTTTAACTAAAACTGAACTATAATTATATAAGAGTTGAACCCTGACAAAAATTAAAAATTTAAAAAATGCACAACGAAGTCAATTATTTTTTTTAATACACACTGGTTCCAATCCATTTCTGAATATAGAAAAACCCAATCTGAATTCTCACTCTACTGGGACAACCACCTGTCATAAAAGACCAAATTGTATATGCACAGATAAACAGTGTTTTATCATTTGATGGCATGTAACAAAAGTCCCCTGTACTGAGAGACCACACATTTTTGGCAAAAGGGATGGCCCTCCCCCTCCCCCTCAATAACTGTTACATTCCTCACATGCATATTTGATCATTTTTTGTGTGAGACTATATGTTTAACTACAATTCCCTTACTAGACATCAGATATTTTGTGCAAGCATTCTGGATGGCTACAGATGTGGAATTTTGCACAAATTGTCACACTTGAGTTGTTTAGACATCCTGATAGCATTACTATATACTTCTTTGAAATAAGGACACAGTACAGCCATGATGGCATTATTGTAGACTTCTTAATAATAATAATAATAATAATAATAATAATAATAATAATAATAATAATAATAATAATAATGGGACATATTACAGTCATGATGACATTATTGTAGACTTCTTAATAATGGGACATATTACAGTCATGATGACATTATTGTAGACTTCTTAATAATGGGACATATTACAGTCATGATGACATTATTGTAGACTTCTTAATAATGGGACATATTACAGTCATGATGGCATTATTGTAGACTTCTTAATAATGGGACATATTACAGTCATGATGGCATTATTGTAGACTTCTTAATAATGGGACATATTACAGTCATGATGACATTATTGTAGACTTCTTAATAATGGGTCATATTACAGTCATGATGGCATTATTGTAGACTTCTTAATAATGGGACATATTACAGCCATGATGGCATTATTGTAGACTTCTTAATAATGGGACATATTATAGTCATGATGGAATTATTGTAGACTTTTTAATAATGGGACATATTACAGTCATGATGGCATTATTGTAGACTTCTTAATAATGGGTCATATTACAGTCATGATGGCATTATTGTAGACTTCTTAATAATTGGACATATTACAGTCATGATGGCATTATTGTAGACTTCTTAATAATGGGACATATTACAGTCATGATGACATTATTGTAGACTTCTTAATAATGGGACATATTACAGTCATGACGGCATTATTGTAGACTTCTTAATAATTGGACATATTACAGTCATGATGACATTATTGTAGACTTCTTAATAATGGGACATATTACAGTCATGATGGCATTATTGTAGACTTCTTAATAATGGGACATATTACAGTCATGATGGCATTATTGTAGACTTCTTAATAACGGGACATATTACAGACATTGCATTATTGTAGACTTCTTAATAATGGGACATATTACAGTCATGATGGCATTATTGTAGACTTCTTAATAATTGGACATATTACAGTCATGATGGCATTATTGTAGACTTCTTAATAATGGGACATATTACAGTCATGATGACATTATTGTAGACTTCTTAATAATGGGACATATTACAGTCATGATGGCATTATTGTAGACTTCTTAATAATTGGACATATTACAGTCATGATGGCATTATTGTAGACTTCTTAATAATTGGACATATTACAGTCATGATGGCATTATTGTAGACTTCTTAATAATGGGTCATATTACAGTCATGATGGCATTATTGTAGACTTCTTAATAATGGGACATATTACAGTCATGATGGCATTATTGCAGACTTCTTAAAAATGGGACATATTACAGTCATGATGGCATTATTGTAGACTTCTTAATAATGGGACATATTACAGTCATGATGGCATTTTTGTAGACTTCTTAATAATTGGACATATTACAGTCATGATGGCATTATTGTAGACTTCTTAATAATGGGACATATTACAGTCATGATGGCATTATTGTAGACTTCTTAATAATGGGTCATATTACAGTCATGATGGCATTATTGTAGACTTCTTAATAATGGGACATATTACAGTCATGATGGCATTATTGCAGACTTCTTAATAATGGGACATATTACAGTCATGATGGCATTATTGTAGACTTCTTAATAATGGGACATATTACAGTCATGATGGCATTATTGTAGACTTCTTAATAATGGGACATATTACAGTCATGATGGCATTATTGTAGACTTCTTAATAATTGGACATATTACAGTCATGATGGCATTATTGTAGACTTCTTAATAATGGGACATATTACAGTCATGATGGCATTATTGTAGACTTCTTAATAATGGGTCATATTACAGTCATGATGGCATTATTGTAGACTTCTTAATAATGGGACATATTACAGTCATGATGGCATTATTGCAGACTTCTTAATAATGGGACATATTACAGTCATGATGGCATTATTGTAGACTTCTTAATAATGGGACATATTACAGTCATGATGGCATTATTGTAGACTTCTTAGAAATAGAACATATTACTACTGTTCCTGCTGCTTTCTGACATAGATTATCTATCTCCTAAATTCTGTTGTTATATTCATGTATCTTTTTCAAGCAATTTGCTTAATTCTGAAATAATGGAATGCCATTTTTCATATCAAGCTACTAAATATACTCGATTCCTAAATATACTCGATTCCAAGTCAAATCAAACAGCAAACAACAAAGATCCTGATCTGCAACGTCATAATACACCTTCGGATCAGGGTCAAACTGGCTTTGTTCTACTGATTACTCCTAATAAACTGCAAAGACCTGGATCTAATGGCACATTATGCAATGACAAATCTGGGCCTGTGCAGTTTGCAGCTCGACTCATAAGTGAGTATATAGGATAGATATGATAACTACCATGTTAAACCCATGTGGTCACAGAAATCTCATGTACCAATAGAAACCTGCTTGAGTTTCCAATTCCCACATTTTCATTAAACAGGTTTCATCATCCAGTGTACTTCATGGCATGTGCTTGGTCTTGAAGTTGAACACATGGAGGGAGTATTACAAGGCTTGTACTATAAGATACCAAAACAAAATGTGAAATGGTTACTTGTACATGGAGAGGTACATCTGCACATGGTAAACAATGTGTTCTGGTAGAGAGCAAAGCAAATTGGAAAGAAAATTGATCAACTAAACAGTCTGCACTGGTAATTAATAGAAAACATAAAAATTACAAACCATAAATAGTGTTCCCTGAATATCCAGTTTCATACAAAATCTGGCTCAAATCCAGTAATAATTAAGGGAGAGTATCAGAATGATGGATTGACAAGTCCATTTAACCTCTTTCTTTTCTTTCTTTTTTTTTGAAAGGCAGGGTACAATTAAGTGAGTCATTGTGTGGAAGCAAAAGTGGATGCATTTGACAAAATCAGGGACAATAACTCTTAAAACAAGGATATAGAATGCACATAAACTAACTCTGTCAATGTATCATTAAAATCACATATGACAAAATCAGGGGCTATAACTCTTAAAACGAGGATACAGAATGCACACAAACTAACTGTCAATGTATCATTAAAATTGCATTTGACAAAATCAGGGGCTATAACTCTTAAAATGAGGATACAGAATGCACACAAACTCAGTCAATGTATTATCAAAATCATAGCAAAATAGTTAGATATATCTAATCATAACAAAGGGAATTACTGAACAGAAGCAAATTTTAATATACCAATTGTTTCCTATGAAAAGCATGAACTGCACATAGAGTACACAGAATGTACCTAAATTAGCATAAAACTACCTTATTAAACCTTTCTGGGTTTTTGGTAATATTCAAATATGGAAGTATTAAATGTACTGGAATTTTTAAATCTCAGGGTGATTGGGTCACATATAATAACACAAGAAATCATAATTATCCAAAAGCATTCCAACACTACTGTGTATGGTTATGGGCCAGTTAAAAAACAGCAACAGTTTGTAAATGTCATCTACAGTCAAACAACAACTGGCAAAGGAAGCATCTGTTGCATTTAGCAAGCTATAAATCTGCCAAAAAGGTGAAAGGTCAGAGAGCATAATCAGTCCAATGTTTTAAGTTATATTTTTGTTAACAGCTGTAGTGTGTACTCTACCTCCATTTCCACTATGACTGAAATGCCATGGAGGATTGCCACTATGACTAAAATGTCATGGAGGATTTACACTATGACTGAAATGTCACAGAGGATTTACACTATGACTGAAATGTCATGGAGGATTTCTACTATGACTGAAATGTCATGGAGGATTTCCACTATGACTGAAATGTCATGGAGGATTTCCACTATGTCATAGAGGATTTAAGTAAGTTAATGGGTTTTTACTTTTGCAAACCAAGTTTTACCATACACATGCTAGTGAAGCTGGTAAAAGATATCATTGTCATGGTAATATTACCATTATTAAAATAAAATCTTTAACCACAGGACACTTATCCCCATTCTAATACCAAATATACTTACTTATAAGTCAAGTCCAACTGCAAACAACAAAGGATCCTGATTTGCCATAGCATAATGTTCCTGCAAATTAGGGTCTTTGTTGTCTGTTCTACTGATTAAACCAAAAACTGCACAGTCCCAGATATACTTGAACATGATATGTCAGCCGATCTGGATCTGAGCAGTTTGGAGTTGAACTCATTTTATAAGTAAGTATATATGGTATACTTTGGATAATTTTGTCAAAAAACATGAAAGTGCTGGTTTAAGTGTAGCAACAGGTACCCCCAACAATGGAGACAAACATGAGTTAAATGCTAAAAGTTTTGACTTTCAACCAATTTAAAAGCAATTCACATTTACATCGAGTTAGACAGACCCAAACCAATGCTGTCATTATTACCAACACAAAACCACCCACTTCTTAGGTTGGATCCTTATACAAACTTGATTTTAACCTTGATTTAATTGCAGATGAATCATTGACAAACAATGCTCATAAAAACTTGATCCACTGCCACACAGATCTCAAATCTAAAATCAACTTGAGAATCAGCAGCAAGTGTCTGCCAACTTGGAGAAAATATTGGTACATTCTAGATATCATGAAAAATGAGAATGGTCATAAATGTATACACTTGCACACTGGTATCTGCTGAATTTGCTTACCTTATCTTTACTGGCTATATTTTTATAAGAACTGCAATAACAGAGAGCATTATAAATCATGGTTTATCTAATACAAAATATTTCAAGTAAACTGGTTTGGTCTGTGACATGCTGACTTTTCAATGATACTCAAAAGTGCCAAACAATAACTTACATGATGGAAACTGAAAATTAAAGGGGAGTTTTTCCCTGGCAGACTTTTATTAAGCAATAAAATACAAATGGACAATTTAATTACCCAATGTATGATGAACAATTACAAAGTTAAAATAATTACAAAGGAGAGGAACTGTGACAACTAAGGCTTCATCCAAAGCAATCAGTTCATAGGCAAATTGATCACTCAGTCTAATATGGCAACTATCAGTCAACAAACACATTACCCTGACCTATCTGATCAACTAATTTGGTGCTGACCAAACATGTTTGCTCCTTATGGTGGATGGTCAAGCCATCTGTCTGAGATAAAGGCGATCAACTACTGTTGTATAATGTTCTTGAATATTTACATATGCAATTTCCAAAGACTAGAAAACTTAAAAATTTAAAGTCCAATTTTTTTAAATTAAATAATCAAAATATAATTCCTCTATCAATCAACATCTTTTATCAAGGAGAAAACCTCCAATTTTAGATAAATACCATTTTCCCCAAATCTGATACATACAAATAATGGCTGCCCAACTAATATTTTAAAAATTTTCCTTGTCTCTAGAAAATTCTCTTGGACATTAAAAAATGCTGCTAGATTTTATTAAGTACAGTTGTCCCCAACTTAAGAGGCCTGACAACCCCTTTCAAAAGGCTACCTTGATACCAAAATATATTTTTACTATTTTGCCTTTTTTATGATGAGACACCATTTGTATAAGGTCAAATGTTTACTGCAGAAGTGGTGGTCTTATTGCATGGGGTGGGGGTGGGTTGTTGATGGTTGCATTAATGAACTTGCAACACACAGAATGTATCATGAAGGACAAGGGTGCCAAGTTTCAAACACTTGGAAACAACAGGACATAATACTGCCAGAAACAGAATACATACAAATGTCATGTTTTCTGCATAATTTGAGCATGCAGAATTTAAATATAAATTCTTTTTTATGGTATCTTTTGAAATAATTTTACAGTAAACATTCAAATACAAGCACTTTCTAATATTTGTCTTTTTTTGTTGAACTACTTTAAATTCCTGACCTGATGGTATTTCATTCTAAAATTGGCATACAGTATTTCTTACTGTTGTAGAAAAATGTTTTGTGAATACATGTATTCGTCATTAAGAATAAATTTTCTTTTTCTGTTTTTCAGGTACTTCTGATGCCTTTCTGTGGATTTTTACAAGCATCCCTAACTTGTTTTCCCCTTGAAATATGTTATTCTTGAGATATAAATAAATTTAATATTATATGTTACAGTTAACAACAATAAGTGTATATTCATTACAATGTATACATACACTGATATGAATAAACAATTTAGTAAATAGCAATTGCAATTTTAAAATTTGGTTATAATCAGATATTTTAAGTCATTGTCATTCCTTTAAAACAAAATCAATCACCTAATAAATATTTAAAATAGAATAACATGCTGAATATTTCCATACTTTTATATAATTTTATCAAGTTTTTCTTCTAATTTTCATTACATGAAATCAGGACTTCAAGCCCCAAATTTTTGATATTTTTTCAAAATTTTGGCCATTATTTTCAGCAATATTACACAGTTTATAAATAGGCAAGTACAGAAAAGTGTTAAAATGTGGAATTCAAGAAGCAACAGGCATCATATTGGTTCTCAAGAAATAGTGATGACATTTTTTTAGTTTTTTTTTTTTAAATTTTGTAAATGGTTTAACTCTGACCAATTATTGTCCTATGGTATATTAACTATGAACATTTTCATGTTAATACCACTTTCTTTTATCATCTTGCTTTTTAATTTATTTTACTCAGGACTGGTTCAATTTAAGGTATTTGTCTGTAAAATATCAGGTGACATATGAGAAGTCTAGCCTCAAAAGTTACACGAAAATTTTGTAATGGACTTAGTACAAAACTTGCAATATATTTTTTAAATCTCATCACTTGGTTTAAACATCAACTTTTTCAGGAAACAAAGTGTTTTGAGGCCAGTTTATGTTGCATGTTAAATTTTGTTTATATTTGTGCATATGTGCCAGCAAGAGTTACAATTCTTGTAGACAAGGGTTACATTTAAAAAAGACATAAAAGAGGTTTTGATGCAAATATTCACACACATTTCACCTTTATTCTTGTAAAACAAATCACAACTATTTTAAAAAAAGATATAAATGAGTGTATATGGTTTTTGACTAAATTTTTGTGAAAAATACATTTGCTCTTTATTCCCTTTATATATGATGTAGATTTCATTTTAAATTACTGGTTTTGTGGACTTTATTTCCATTTTTATTTTTTATTTTCCATTTTGAAGCCAATGATACACAGAGACCAGTATATTTAGTGGAAGAAGAACCACCCATGGGAAGCTACCTAAGGAAGCTTTCTCACATACCCACAATGGCAGAGACAGGAATTGAATTGACTGAGATGAAATGTAAAGGCTTGCTCCTTACACCATTCAACCATACAATGCCCCATAAATGCTGTGGAAAATCCTTCTTTGTCATATATGCAAATATAAGTAGCTGACCTTTAAACCATGCATAAACACTGACTTATCTGATTTGTAGGTATTAAAGTGGAGAAAATACTAAGTGTAATGATTTTGCCATTTGGAGAAAGTCATTAATTGTGATCACCAGCATTCTCTATCAGCTGTACCCCAAGATACAGAATTGCAGCCAATCTGAGCTGGCTTGGATGGTACTGAACTCAAGACCCTAAATTATAAATCTAGTGCTCAAACAATTACTACAACTGCTTTAGGTACTTCCATGAGAGAGATCACTGTATAACTGTAAATGGCACAGTTCAAAGTCACATCTTTGGGGCATATATAACTATAACATGAAATTACTGATATACCTGTACATGATATGCTTCCTCCCAACTGGTCTTCAGTGTACTGGTCTATTTTTCTTTCAATTCTTTTTGATTTTTGTGACTAAACATATTACTTCCTTTCAATTAAGACCCCTTTATCTCCTCTAAGCTCTAATGATTTCAACTGCCACTGTCCAGGCTTTCTGGCCATACAATTTTGAGAATATTGCTCAAATTGCTCATTAGCTGCAAAAGTGTGTAACTTGTACAAATACTGCATGTGAGTAGCATTAACTTGTACAATATATATGCATATATTTACAGACAAGCAAGTCTAACTTCAAATTGCACAGACCCAGATCTGCTGATGCATCATGCACTGTGCAGTTTGCAAGGAGTAATCACTAGTACAAACAACATAGACCCTGATCTGCATGTGCATCATGCTATGGACAGATCAGGATCTTAGTTGTCTGCAGTTTTGATTTGACTTATAAGAAAGTATGGATGGTCATTAGCACCATCTACATGAAAATCAATGCATTTCTTCCTGGCTTGGGGATAAACAATATCAACCATACCTTAATTACCAAAACTATATTACTATTATTATTGCATCTGTTGTTTTTTTTATATTAGAACTAATTATTCATAATACCCAAATATTGTCCATTAAAGTTACAATGATCTCATTTTTCAGATTGCAACTTGATAGAATCATTGAATCAGTTCAAATTGTTAGTATGCTCTTTTAACAACTGCTTTGAGAGAGAGAGAGAGAGAGAGAGAGAGAGAGAGAGAGAGAGAGAGAGAGAGAGAGAGAGAGAGAGAGATACAGCTGTACTTCTATCAACAAATAATTTATGCTGTACTCATTTCAAAACCTTTATCAAATGCAAGTACAAACATTAGATTTGGGGATTCACCAGAACCCATTAGTTTATTACAGCACTTTCAACAACTGGTTGCTCTGCCTTTTTTTGCCTTCTATATACAGTGTGTGTGTGTGTGTGTGTGTGTGTGTGTATATATATATATATATATATATATATATATATATATATATATATACTTTTGATGATTAAATATTATTTTCTATCCTATTAGATACTTATCGTTTTTTTAATCAATTTTAAACCAATTAGGATCTCTATAACAACTTGGGTCGAATTAAGTCTTAATGTTTTCAAGAATGCTGAGAATGTGTATGAACTAGACCACTGCATCCTCTATTAAAAAAAAAACTGAACATAAATGCAAATGTATTAGATTGTTACATGTTAATAATAATTGGTACAATATGTTACATATAATTTGCTTAAGATATCAGGTAATTACTCAGGTTCAAAAGTATTATTAACATTGGTATGTGACATTATTGTGCTGCTGTTTTGGCACAGAGCCATTTTGGTGTTGGTATTTCTTGCCAACTGTTATGTACTATTTTTAATGAAAAATGCTTTGAACATTTCTTGAATACTTTGATAAACTATGCTTTTAATGAATTTTTCAAAAATAAACGTTCTGTGCCAAAATGGTCATGCCAAAACATCTTGTGCCAAAATGGTCATGCCAAAATGTCCTGTGCCAAAATGGTCATGCCAAAATGTCCTGTGCTAAAATGGTCATGCCAAAATGTCCTGTGCCAAAATGGTCGTGCTAAAACATCTTGTGCCAAAATGGTCATGCCAAAATGTCCTGTGCCAAAATGGTCATGCCAAAATGGTTGTGCCAAAATGGTCTTGCCAAAATGTCCTGTGCCAAAATGGTCATGCCAAAATGTCCTATGCCAAAATTGTCATGCCAAAATGTCCTGTGCCAAAATGGTCTTGCCAAAATGTCCTGTGCCAAAATGGTCATGCCAAAATGTCCTGTGCCAAAATGGTCATGCCAAAATGTCCTGTGCCAAATTGGTCATGCCAAAACATCCTGTGCCAAAATGGTCTTGCCAAAATGTCCTGTGCCAAAATGGTCATGCCAAAACATCTTGTGCCAAAATGGTCATGCCAAAACATCCTGTGCCAAAATGGTCATGCCAAAATGTCCTGTGCCAAAATGGTCGTGCCAAAAGGTCCTGTGCCAAAATGGTCGTGCCAAAATGTCCTGTGCCAAAATGGTCATGCCAAGATGACCTGTGCCAAAATGGTCATGCCAAAATGTCCTGTGCCAAAATTGTTGTGCCAAAACATCTTGTGCCAAAATGGTTGTGCCAAAATATCCTGTGCCAAAATGGTCATGCCAAAACATCCTGTGCTAAAATGGTCATGCCAAAACATCCTGTGCCAAAATGTCCTGTGCCAAATTGGTCATGCCAAAATGCCCTGTGCCAAAATGGTCATGCCTAAACATCCTGTGCCAAAATGGTCATGCCAAAATGTCCTGTGCCAAAACATCCTGTGCCAAAATGGTTGTGCCAAAATGTCCTGTGCCAAATTGGTCATGCCAAAATGCCCTGTGCCAAAATGGTCATGCCAAAACATCCTGTGCCAAAATCGTCATGCCAAAATGTCCTGTGCCAAAATGGTTGTGCCAAAATGTCCTGTGCCAAAATGGTCATGCCAAAATGTCCTGTGCCAAAATGGTCATGCCAAAACATCCTGTGCCAAAATGGTCTTGCCAAATGTCCTGTGCCAAATTGGTTATGCCAAAATGCCCTGTGCCAAAATGGTCATGCCAAAACATCCTGTGCCAAAATGGTCATGCCAAAATGTCCTGTGCCAAAATGGTTGTGCCAAAACATCCTGTGCCAAAATGGTCTTGCCAAAATGTCCTGTGCCAAAATGGTCATGCCAAAACATCCTGTGCCAAAATGGTCTTGCCAAATGTCCTGTGCCAAATTGGTTATGCCAAAATGTCCTGTGCCAAAATGGTTATGCCAAAACATCCTGTGCCAAAATGGTCTTGCCAAAATGTCCTGTGCCAAATTGGTCATGCCAAAATGCCCTGTGCCAAAATGGTCATGCCAAAACATCCTGTGCCAAAATGGTCATGCCAAAATGTCCTGTGCCAAAATGCCCCGTGCCAAAACATCCTGTGCCAAAATGGTTGTGCCAAAACATCCTGTGCCAAAATGGTCATACCAAAATGTCCTGTACCAAATTGGTCATGGCAAAATGCCCTGTGCCAAAATGGTCGTGCCAAAACATCCTGTGCCAAAAAAAGTCGTGCCAAAACATCATGTGCCAAAATGGTCATGCCAAAACATCCAGTGCCAAAATGGTTGTGCCAAAACATCCTGTGCCAAAATGGTTGTGCCAAAATGGTCATGCCAAAACATCCTGTGCCAAAATGGTCATGCCAAAACATCCTGTGCCAAAATGGTCATGCCAAAATGTCCTGTGCCAAAATGGTCATGCCAAAACATCCTGTGCCAAAATGGTCTTGCCAAATGTCCTGTGCCAAATTGGTCATGCCAAAATGCCCTGTGCCAAAATGGTCATGCCAAGATGACCTGTGCCAAAATGGTCATGCCAAAATGTCCTGTGCCAAAATGGTTGTGCCAAAACATCTTGTGCCAAAATGGTTGTGCCAAAATGTCCTGTGCCAAAATGGTCATGCCAAAACATCCTGTGCCAAAATGGTCATGCCTAAAGATCCTGTGCCAAAATGGTCATGCCAAAATGTTCTGTGCCAAAATGGTCATGCCAAAATGTCCTGTGCCAAAATGTCCTGTGCCAAATTGGTCATGCCAAAATGCCCTGTGCCAAAATGGTCATGCCAAAACATCCTGTGCCAAAATGGTCATGCCAAAATGTCCTGTGCCAAAATGGTTGTGCAAAATGTCCTGTGCCAAATTGGTCATGCCAAAATGCCCTGTGCCAAAATGGTCATGCCAAAACATCCTGTGCCAAAATGGTCATGCCAAAATGGTTGTGCCAAAATGTCCTGTGCCAAAATGGTCATGCCAAAATGTCCTGTGCCAAAATGGTCATGCCAAAACATCCTGTGCCAAAATGGTCTTGCCAAATGTCCTGTGCCAAATTGGTTATGCCAAAATGCCATGTGCCAAAATGGTCATGCCAAAATGCCCTGTGCCAAAATGGTCATGCCAAAACATCCTGTGCCAAAATGGTCATGCCAAAATGTCCTGTGCCAAAATGGTCATGCCAAAACATCCTGTGCCAAAATGGTTGTGCCAAAACATCCTGTGCCAAAATGGTCATGCCAAAATGTCCTGTACCAAATTGGTCAATGCAAAATGCCCTGTGCCAAAATGGTCGTGCCAAAACATCCTGTGCCAAAAAAAGTCGTGCCAAAACATCATGTGCCAAAATGGTCATGCCAAAACATCCTGTGCCAAAATGGTTGTGCCAAAACATCTTGTGCCAAAATGGTTGTGCCAAAATGTCCTGTGCCAAAATGGTCATGCCAAAACATCCTGTGCCAAAATGGTCATGCCAAAACATCCTGTGCCAAAATGGTCATGCCAAAATGTCCTGTGCCAAAATGGTCATGCCAAAACATCCTGTGCCAAAATGTCCTGTGCCAAATTGGTCATGCCAAAATGCCCTGTGCCAAAATGGTCATGCCAAAACATCCTGTGCCAAAATGGTCATGCCAAAATGTCCTGTGCCAAAACATCCTGTGCCAAAATGGTTGTGCCAAAATGTCCTGTGCCAAAATGGTCATGCCAAAATGTCCTGTGCCAAAATGGTCATGCCAAAACATCCTGTGCCAAAATGGTCTTGCCAAAATGTCCTGTGCCAAATTGGTCATGCCAAAATGCCCTGTGCCAAAATGGTCATGCCAAAACATCCTGTGCCAAAATGGTCATGCCAAAATGTCCTGTGCCAAAATGGTTGTGCCAAAACATCCTGTGCCAAAATGGTCTTGCCAAAATGTCCTGTGCCAAATTGGTCATGCCAAAATGTTCTGTGCCAAAATGGTTATGCCAAAACATTCTGTGCCAAAATGGTCTTGCCAAAATGTCCTGTGCCAAATTGGTCATGCCAAAATGCCCTGTGCCAAAATGGTCATGCCAAAACATCTTGTGCCAAAATGGTCATGCCAAAATGTCCTGTGCCAAAATGCCCCGTGCCAAAACATCCTGTGCCAAAATGGTCTTGCCAAAATGTCCTGTGCCAAAATGGTCATGCCAAAACATCCTGTGCCAAAATGGTATTGCCAAATGTCCTGTGCCAAAATGGTTATGCCAAAACATCCTGTGCCAAAATGGTCTTGCCAAAATGTCCTGTGCCAAATTGGTCATGCCAAAATGCCCTGTGCCAAAATGGTCATGCCAAAATGCCCTGTGCCAAAATGGTCATGCCAAAACATCCTGTGCCAAAATGGTCATGCCAAAATGTCCTGTGCCAAAATGGTCATGCCAAAACATCCTGTGCCAAAATGGTTGTGCCAAAACATCCTGTGCCAAAATGGTCATGCCAAAATGTCCTGTACCAAATTGGTCAATGCAAAATGCCCTGTGCCAAAATGGTTGTGCCAAAACATCCTGTGCCAAAAAAAGTCGTGCCAAAACATCCTGTGCCAAAATGGTCATGCCAAAACATCCTGTGCCAAAATGGTCATGCCAAAATGTCTTGTGCCAAAATGGTCATGCCAAAACATCCTGTGCCAAAATGTCCTGTGCCAAATTGGTCATGCCAAAATGCCCTGTGCCAAAATGGTCATGCCAAAACATCCTGTGCCAAAATGGTCATGCCAAAATGTCCTGTGCCAAAATGGTTGTGCCAAAATGTCCTGTGCCAAAATGGTCATGCCAAAATGTCCTGTGCCAAAATGGTCATGCCAAAACATCCTGTGCCAAAATGGTCTTGCCAAAATGTCCTGTGCCAAATTGGTCATGCCAAAATGCCCTGTGCCAAAATGGTCATGCCAAAACATCCTGTGCCAAAATGGTCATGCCAAAATGTCCTGTGCCAAAATGGTTGTGCCAAAACATCCTGTGCCAAAATGGTCTTGCCAAAATGTCCTGTGCCAAATTGGTCATGCCAAAATGTTCTGTGCCAAAATGGTTATGCCAAAACATTCTGTGCCAAAATGGTCTTGCCAAAATGTCCTGTGCCAAATTGGTCATGCCAAAATGCCCTGTGCCAAAATGGTCATGCCAAAACATCTTGTGCCAAAATGGTCATGCCAAAATGTCCTGTGCCAAAATGCCCCGTGCCAAAACATCCTGTGCCAAAATGGTTGTGCCAAAACATCCTGTGCCAAAATGGTCATGCCAAAATGTCCTGTACCAAATTGGTCATGCCAAAATGCCCTGTGCCAAAATGGTCGTGCCAAAACATCCTGTGCCAAAAAAAGTCGTGCCAAAACATCATGTGCCAAAATGGTCATGCCAAAACATCCTGTGCCAAAATGGTCATGCCAAAATGTCCTGTGCCAAAACAGTTGTGCCAGAATGGTTCTATGCCAAAACATCCTGCTTTGTATTAACATGTTGTTTAAAAAATTATATTATGTGTGTTTGTGTACATGGAGTGTTCTGCTAATTTTATGCTTTAGAACTGAAACCAATAAAAAAAGGATAAAAAGTTTTCCATCCATTCATCCACTTGCAGTTTCTAATAAAGATAATATTTCAAGTGGATTGTGAGAAAAAATACTTGTAAGAGAACCTTTGAGAATTACAGACATGCCAATTCTCCAGATTTAATCAGGAGTCTTCTGATTGCATATAGAAAACAAGATAGTCCTGAGTTGGAGTGAAATTCTATCAGTAAAAACAACATAATAAGATAAAAAAAATTTAAGTTGTTCTGAGTAAAAAGTTATTCACAGAGAAATCATCATATAAACAAAGAGAATACTTTGTTCAGTTTGTTTTCTTTTTTTCAAGTAGTTCTGAGTCAACAGGAAGTAACAGGACCAACTTTGAATAAACAAACTGAGATATCTAGGATTTTTTTCAAATACTTAATGAGTCAATCTGAGTCAACAGGAAGTAACACTACATCTGTGATATAGACCAATCAAACTATCTCACTTTTTACATATTTTATGAGTTAATCTGAGCCAACAGGAAGTAACATTACATCTGTCATATATTTGACCAATCAAACTATCTCACTCTTTTCATATTTTATGAGTTAATCTGAGCCAACAGGAAGTAACATTACATCCGTCATATATTTGACCAATCAAACTATCTCACTTTTTTCATATTTTTGCTCATATAACTAATGACAAAATGGCCGGATCAACCCCACCAAAACTCATCCCATTATTTTCAGTGAGAGATGATAGTCTGGTGATAAAGGCTGTTGCTGTCATTTGCTATTGTGGACCATTTTTCAAAACTCTAATGAAGCACTGTCCAACATGGTGGCTCTAAGTAGATGCGCAGCTAGAACCCTACAATAGTGATTTGCTTTGAAGACATATGCTAACAGCCATGAAGATGCTGAAAAACATGGTTCAAGAGTTTTCTGATCTTAAAATAACTTGAATTATGAACAATTACACATGTTCTACAACTTTGTTTGGATTTCATTCTGTAGCTATTGCTTTTATTCAATATCACTTTTAAGGCTGGTGAATCAGTGGTTGGCTACTTGCATGAAGAAATGAACAGAGTAAGCTGGAAGTATTTGGGCAAGTTTGTCAAAATGTCTGCTGTAATATCAGATTCAAATTTTCTTTATACTGATTTCCAGATTGCAAGAAATCAACATTTGGATGACATCATTGCAGTGGGAGTGGGAATTTGACAGTTCCTGGCTAAAAATTCTGACTTTCCTGAGGAGTTTGTGAAACCATTTTTTTACAACTCAAAGACAATTATATAAGAAGGTAACTGTGATGTTGATCCAGAAATATCCATTTAAAGTCGTCATTCTCAAAGCATCAGGATTCTTAAATCCTGATCTCCAACAAAAAGTCCATTGATAATCACTCATTCAGCTATTGTTGATTTGCCAAAAGATAAACTGCTTGGTGATTATATTGACTAAAACCTTCAGATGAACTACCAACATTTGTTGATGGTCAAACTGCTTTGGATGATTTTTGGTTCAGAATTATACATGTGAAGCTACCAGTTGGTATTAACAGTTTTGATATATCTGCTGGAATTAGCATTTGCTACAATGTCAATAAAGCAGATACTGAAAGATGCTTTTTAGCTGTGAGAAAAATTCAAATGGATTGCAGAGGCAAGTATAGCAATGAAACAGTGGGTACTTTCCTTAGTGTCAAACTGAACACACTGCATGAATGATTTAAAGTTAGACCAAATGAAGATATAAAGCAAGCAAATAATGGCATATATAATTTGCAAGACTGTAATGTTGCTTCAGCCTTCTTACTTAGCTTTTTATCTTGAACTCTTTTATTTAAAAGAAAATTACAACAAAAAATACAAGCAAATATTAATTCTTAAATATTATTTATTCTGTGTTTTCTTTAAATGTGCAGATTGTTTAAAATACAATTTGTCATTGTCTAATAAATTTTTTAAACACACATATACACAGGTTGTTGTTTTCTGAAAAACTATTTAAAAATGATGTCATTAATATATTATAATGGTTCGGGCCAAGCATGTGAGATAATCCCACTTTATAAACATAGTCGTTCACTTTAAATGACTAACAATCCCACTTGTATTACCATAAAAGTATTAAGACTAAAGTTCTTACATGAACATGACACTTCTACTGTGATGTGCATGAAAAACTTTTCACTGTACCATGTAGGGAAAATGTAATACATATATTTAAGGGTTTCTTCCAAGATTTTGTTGTTTTTTTAATTGACTATAGTATTTATATTGTCGAATCATCAATCAGCAAGATTCTATATATGGTTAAATCAGTATTCCCACTTTGTATGCATAAATTCCAGAAATCTTCAGAACCAAGAACATGTGACATCACAGGGAGGAAAATGATTTTAACAGGTAATCACAGATGTGTTTTAGGAGGAAAGTGCCAACATAAGGTGCTGCATACAACCACTCAAACAAAAGTATAAAGGGATCAGAAAATAATTTTCTTCTGATTTCCAAAGAATGATAAGATAATTTGATTTAGAAACTGAAGATGGCCACTTTAAAATGACTGAGCATTCAAGACTGTGCTCAGTTCATGTGCTCAGTTTATGTGCTCAGTTCATGTGCTCAGTTCATTTTGAGCCTACTAAATTTGTAAAAACCTTTTGGAGATGATGGCAAGACCTGGGTATGAAAATCCCTGACCTAAACTCAAAGAGAATGCTGTACCAACTATTTTTAATTACATTCCAATGGAGAAATCACACAATTATGCTGATACCAGAGATATTCAAGGGTTGCAAGCAGTAAAAGACAGAAGCTGGAGGTGATAGCTCAATATTGGTATAATTTTTGTAATAACAAACTCCGCCATAACATTAATGATGTATGTCATCATCATCCTTGTTGTCACAGATGGACATGAAGTTTATAAGTAGGCTAAAATCTATAACATACATATACATAACTATTGTTTATTTCAAAACAACAAAACTATCGATTTTTTAATGCCCCAATTCCTAGGAGTTGCCAAAATTATTAATCGATTTAACAAGCCACTAGTGTCACAATACAAGTTATCAAACTTTTGGATTTTATATTGGGGGGGGGGAATAGAACCCAACAGAACTATAACGGTCTTATGTTTGTAGGGCTATAAGCTGTTATACTAAATTATTCCAATTATATTGTACCCCTAAAATAAACAATGCAGGATGAGCTGCAAGGCAATCAGTAGAATAACATGAAATTGTGATTGCCTGCTTGCCACACCCATGTTAAACCTTTGGATCCTCTTTTTGAACACCACCTCCCACATTGCATGGACAATACATACACCACTGATGGCACTGCTTGTTAATGTCCCCATCTCTTTTCAGAAACATAATAACAATAATAACATAACAAAGATATTCATCTCAAATTTTAATCAATTTCAATTGAAGAGACAGACAAAATACAAGTCTAATGCTCATCAATAAAACCATTACACTATGTCATTAGGAAAGAGGAGAACATAAATGCAGTTTAGATCACACAGACTCGGAAAATAAATTCTATTTGGCTTTTGATTGGCACAAACTGAAATTAAATTCATAGCATTTAGAAGAACTACCAGAGCATGCTGGGAAAAAGAATTTATGTTTAAAGAAATTTCAGCAAAATATTCTCAAAAAAGCAAGCAGAATTTTATATATACTGTAATAAACTTTCTGTTTATAAATGGAATTTCCTGTAGATTGCACTTATTTATCATGTTCTCTCATTCATTTTAATTAACTGAATGCATTGTTTGATTTATTTAGTGATTAATGCATTTTTTCCACACTGACCTCTGACTCCCTGCAATGATAAATAACTCTAGTATGACTTCTGAGAATGTGTTGAATGAGATATTAAAGAAAATATCTAAATTGTGTCAAAGCTGAGGACAAAATTACTCTAATTTTGTTGTTGTGATGTATGACAGGTTGTCTTCTGCAGGAAGTTAGGATCAGGCAATAAATAAGCAAATAAATGCACTGAAAATATCCAGAATTGTGAAGAATACTGTTCAATTTATTTTTGCTATTACAATTCCTTGTAGCTGTCCTTCATTTCATTGAAAACTCTAACAAGACTCAAGCTCTAATCATAGTGGGGAACAAATGGTACACAATATCCACTTTAAATTAAGAAAGGGCCAAGAGGCAGAAGCCTGACCAGTCATGAAGTTACCACCATTTTGCAACTATCAACTTATTCTAGAGATGGACTGCTGGAATGTAAGTAAAATAAATGTAATCAAACCTGCTTTAAAAGACAATTTTGCATGAAAATTTTTTCAAGTCTCAATTTTACATTGTGTGTGTGTGTACACACACACACACACACACACACACACACACACACACACACACACACACATGCTAAATGTCACATCAACCTTTTATAACCAAAATTTAGTGTGGAGTTCAATTCTGATTTGACTTTCCATGGTCTGACTACCCACCATTCCACATCATCATTTGGTGGAGTTACAGCCCTTGATCTTCCATTCCTTGTTTAGATAAGAATCTCAGTTCAGGTTCCAGTCAAGCAAGAATTAATTAAATGGATTTTTTTATATGGACCAATTTCAGATAGCATTATATAATGCCATAAACAGTCATTATAGCAGTTGTTTTAAATTGTCAACAAGTATTTCTACTTGACATTTTCACAATTTTTTGTTTGCACAAGGGAAATAATGTTCTTACTGATGTGACAAAATACTGGATTTGATTGGAATAACTTTCTTTGCCATATACGCTGCACAAATTATCTATAGACAGCATTATTGTAGTGCATTATGTGTTGTACATTCCGAATACAAATGTTAACATCTCTAATTACATGATAACTAATAATCTTTATCTTTTTCTTTGATATAACCAATACTCAATACATGTAGCTGTCACCACTGTCTGCAGACTGGTTAACATTATGGTTACATCCTATAATGATTTTTATTGTTCCTTGCTTGATCAATGAAACATACCAATAAACTAGTTATTGTTACTGTTTCTCCATCCTTAACAAACTTGAATAACGAAACCACCCGAGATTTGTGCTGAGTTAATACATTGTCTGGTGCAGATGTCTTTTTACTCCTCAAGAGCTTTCATTTTCATGGGATCCATTCCTAAGACTTGATGCCATCTGTCCTGAGTTGGCATGAGTTAATGGAAACCATAACACCTATGAAAGAAATAATTGAGGAAAGAATGACTAATACATTCATTGTACTACAATGGCTTTAGGACAGTAAAAACTGATAGGAATGTCATATTTTGTGAGGCAGCTCCATTTTTGGAGGTAGTTTATTATTAAAGAACAAATTCTTAAATTACATGACTCTATTTATAAATGTTAAACAATTACCTATTTTGAGAGACCTCATACAATAAAAGAAAACGGATGTCACAGTTTGAGATACTTTAACTGGGTGTACGACATTCATTACATATTGTAAATGATGTTCACTACTTTTCAGAAAAAAATTAAACACCAGAGACACATGTATAGATATATCATACATTTCTGCATACAAACGCACAGACACATTTTGAAAAGCATAATTTTACACACTGACATAGAATATGTGATATACTAAAGTTTTATCTCAAACTAATTGAATTATATCATTGTCTGCATACATAATAGCAACTGTAATGAATATTCAACACACCACTAAACATTTACCATCCTAACCATACTATGAATCAGACGGGTATCTCACTATTTGAATAAACAATCAAATTTATATTTAGTGGAACCAAAAAATACAACTGAACTTATAACTTTTAAATCTTAAATACAAAATATGCACAAAAAAACCTGTACATACCAGTTCCTGTTAACAAGTCTGTTGATGCTGATATCATCTTTCACACTCATCTGACCTATGGGCTTCTGAGCTTTCAAAATCAAGGATCTTTCAATAACATCTCAAACTGTTATGGCTGCATATCAAAGGGATCAAAATGTAACTCCACACTGGAAACTGCCTCGTTTATTTCCATAATTACTAAATTCAGGCATAAAAAAAAATTCACAACAAGATTAACAAGCCAAATGCTTCAAGTGTCCTGTCTCTGACATCACTGGGTCACATGACTTGGAAGCTCATTCATTTTTGGAACAGTCAAATAATTTTCTATACTTTAGTAAATTTTATCTACACAGAGACAGGCAGCTGTAAGCCATTCAAGATGTATCTGATTAAATTTTGAATAATCAGTGGTGTCATATGCTGAAACTGGATTTATGGAAGATGTGCTGGTTATTCTATTCTGGAAAAGTCATCTATATAGATAGATCTTTGTAAACTGAGATTTACTCTGCTAAATTGCATATGAATGCAAGGGAACCATAAAATTAGAATGCATCAAAGAATTAATTTTTAAACGTTAAGGAACATTTTTAAAAAAATCTTTATGCATGATTCCAACTACACAACATTCATTTTCATTATCTGACAAGCATCAAATGATAAAAGGATATGATTCAGGAAGTGAAACCTCACTGTAAATCAATAAGATTACAGCTGATGACATCAGGAGGGAACACAACTTATTCTGTATATAGTTAAACAAGCTGGCCCAAACTTTAGTTTGAATTTTTTTTTTAAAACCAGAAAATACCAAACAATTAATTCCAATTTGTTAAATTCGAAGAAAATCATGATCAAAATTGGTAATGGAAACTGATATATCGCTCACTTCATCAAAAATGGTAGATAATACCTGGAAATTTTAATCAATGTTATAAAATCTCAACTTTAAAAAGAAGATATAACATTTGTTACATTTTCTTTCCAAACATAGATACTCAAAGGAAATTTTGATAAATGAAAATGTCACTAATATGCCTAGGGATGGCTGTACTTTGATAAATAAATACCAATTAAATAATTTTTTGTATCTATTGAAATTTGTGTGCTAGTTCTATCTCTTAGTTCCTTTTAAGTGTTATCATCATAAATACAATGTGCCATGTTGTAATGAAATGTAAACTGTGTCAAGCTACTGTAACAGCTATGTCCACTAGCCTTTCTCTGAGAACCTAATTATATGTATAGTTGCACTAAATAAACAGTGGGCCTCTTTTTCTATTATCACATGTGAGTGAGTGAGTGAGTGAGTGAGAGAGAGAGAGAGAGAGAGAGAGAGAGAGAGAGAGAGAGAGAGAGAGAGAGAGAGAGAGAGAGAGAGAGAGAGAGAGAGAGAGAGAGAGAGAGAGAGAGAGAGAGAGAGAGAGAGAGAGAGAGAGAGAGAGAGAGAGAGAGAGAGGAGAGAGAGAGAGAGGAGAGAGAGAGAGAGAGAGAGAGAGAGAGAGAGAGAGAGAGAGAGTTACCAATAAATATAACAAGCAAGCATTACAAGAATAATTAGTTACAATCAACATGAAATAAGCTTACTAAATGTAGAGCATAGACAGAGTTGCATATAAACAGACATTTACTATATTCAAAAGCAAGAATGAAAGCTTTCAATATTATGATTAAATTTTAAAATTGGTAAGTGCAAATAAGTTTCAATATGATTTCTTTCAAAATTTCTGAACAACAAACAGTATATCACATTTATTCCTGCAAAGGTGTCTCCTGTTTGATGGCATATTGTACTGTTAGGTTACATGAACCAATGCTGCCACACAACAGCTGGGTGGTGGTGTACTTTTGACCTTCAGCTTCTAAATGAGTGCCTAGTCTGACATAGGTATTGATTGGCTAAAATTATGTCACTTTTGTTACACACATAACACTGACAGGTATTGATTGGCTAAATAATGTCACTTTTGTTAAACATATAACACTGACATAGGTATTGATTGGCTAAATTATGTCACTTTGGTTACACATATAACATGTGGCAGTCTGATCTGCATCAAGCATTGGAAAGTCAAAATAATTGTTGAGGCTTGGAACAAGGTAAAATGAAGAAAAGATGATAATGATGAACATTAAAAATGAAAAGATATGAAACAGTCAGATGTGAGAAGTAATTTACATGATCAAAAATTTTACAAAATTATGGAATGATCTTGTGCCCTTGAAGAAAAATAAAGCAGTGCAACATGAAATGAACCAACATTATTTTACAAACATAAAACCTGTTTGGAATAAATGACAATGTTATTTTTTAAATGTCTCTAACGTAAAACAATAAACAATATTTCTAAACAAGAATAGAGATTAACTATTCTTGTTTAGGAAATTTGTTTTCTCTGAGCTATTGCATTTAGTTTCAATGTAAGTTTAAATTGTACACCTACCTAGATGTGGGAGAGATTAATGAGTAATTATATTCCTGGATTAGTGGATTCCTGGATTAGGGATCAACAGCAATCCCTTCTGTTTATGGTGCTAGATAATCCCCACTTTCTACAAGATGTGTCTGACAAACTGGATCCCCTCCACAAGATGGGTCTGACAAAACTTGATCCCCTCCTCAACAAAACTGTTTTTCCAAACTCTTCAGGAGTTTCCCAATTGGTATTTAGCTAGAAAAATTACTTTGCCTGAAAGCCTGGAGAATGGTTCACTATCAGGTTGTAAGTAACTGTAAACCAGATACTGATGCCACTGGCAGCTTCTTTACCATATCTCCCCACTCCTTTCTCTCACAAATGACAGAATACCACCCTAAAGTCTTGGGAATGCAAATACTAACGGATAACACCAAATTATTTTTAGATGAAGACAAAGAAAACAAGAGATAAAGATCCTAAATGATTAGACTTTTGATAGTTTTACTGTTAAGAGATTGTAATTCCTATACTGGGGTGTAACTAATACCAGCATATATGGTTTTTCTGCACATGATGTCAGACTTGAACACAAACTGGCATGTGTAGGTGTACCTGTCTATTACAGTCGTGCATATTCCAGTTTTCTGATTGCATAGTTCATACTGAGAAGTATTTACATTTCAAGCTTGCACATCTGATTCTGGAACTTCAGAAGCAGTACATTTCTCATTGACAACCATAAGGAAACATCATAAAGTTTTTTTTCATGGAAGACTAGCCAGATATAAAGACTTATCTGAATTTTTCATTATCTACATTTCTCAAAATCTAATCTAAGCTGGTACATGGTTGGAAAGAGACAGAGACAGAGATCCAATGTTTTATTGACGGTTACATATTCTTTGTTGATTTTTTTCTGTGTTACTCTGCAGAATATGTATATCATAATGGTTTTATGATAATATTCAATACTAAACTTGAAATTATTTCCAGACATGGAATTGTTCCAGAATTATGAACAAGATAGGTTGTATGATACCACTCTCCCCATGGACTTATTTCCAGATATAGAACTGTTCCAGAATTATGAACCATTATTTGTCAATCAGAATTTTACTGATACCAGTCTATACTAAACTTGGAATTATTTTCAAATACAGAACTGTTCCAGAATTACAAACTATTTTCTGTAAAATAACAAAATCATTTTGGCAAAAAAGAACCAAAGAACCAAACTTTCTGTAGATACATAATATGATGAAACTAATAAACTTTGTAAGTGAAATTAAGTACTAAAGTGTTTCCTTTTTATGGATATTAACCCAGTGTAAAAGTAAACTGGAGAAACTGCGAGGTCAGATTTTATATTGTTTCCTACCTGCATTTGTTTGCAATTTGTGGAGAAACAAATACTAACAAATTATTTCTTATAAGATTTGGCTATAAAATCATGCCCCTGATGTGTATAGTGAAAGATCAATATAGCCAGTAGAAGGATATCATATATACTCACTCATCCCACCCCCGATGTGGGACATACCATATAAAAGGGACCGTTTCAGCATCAAGCAATAAATTGTTTCTATGATCTGATTTTCAAAAACAAGTTATTTGGTTTTCAAAACATAATTATTCAGCATTACATGTTACATGTTAAACATTTGAATAAAATCATTGAAAAAAATGCTTTTGCTGGATGCTAAAAAATTAACTTTCACTAAAATTCATTTCAGCAACAAACAATTCCATAGCCTGGTAGAGTTCTGGCAAATACTATCAAAATTTTGGCTTGATTATGCTTGCTCTCCTCTTTCTAGAATTCATAGTATGGCAGTGTTTAGATGCAACTTAGCTATGTGGACTTGATCTTTACTGTGAGTTCACTTCATTGAGCTTTTGCAGCATCATGTGATACACAAAATATATCATGTGATACACAAAATATATCATGTGATAGACAAAATATATCCAGGAATTCTGTTGCTGACTGTTGATTTTTAAAGGAACATTCATTTCCATGTCAAGGTAAAATGGCAAAATAAAACCCTATACTACTGTAAGGCTGTACCAATGAAATGAAACTTGTTTTGCAATTCAAAGTTGCTGTTGATGATCACAAAGATGGATTCTGACAGAAAAGATGTGCACTTGAAAGAAAAATTATAGTTATTTCTCAGGGATTAAATGATGTTTATGGTTGTCTCCATTTTTTTTCTCATTTTATTTCAGCAAAAATTCTGATATTGTGCAAGCTGTTTCTGATGTGGTGATTCAAAGAGGCCGGCTGATGTCTTTGTACAGAATAGCACAATACATTTACATGGTTGAAACTTGATGACAACAATTTACTGATATACATTCTATCAAACTGATGACTTTTATTTGAGTAAACAATTTTCTGTCAAAGAAGGGGGGGGGGGGCCTTTAACCTAAATGCCAAATTAAATTTGGTTTATTTTGCGTTAAGAATTGCAGCAAGTGAATAACTTAAATGACTTGTTAAGTAATGAATTTATGAGTCAATAGGCATAAACCATTCACTCATAAGTGATTTGTAAATAAACAGTCACTTAAAGTTAACATATAAGCCCTTTATAAATGATTGATAAAAGCTTGTAAGCTAAAAATAAGTTATTTTTTTTTAAAGGATTTCACACTCCAATACAGCAAATGCACTCAAAACAATAAAACTATTTTGACTGATGTGAATTAAACAATTCAAACTTCTCCATCTAGGGAAAACTAATCAATCTTCCAAAGTAATAAAGTTGCCAATGACAAATGATAATGTTAAAAATAATAATACTTTAATTCTCAATTTACACTGCATAAAATAGCTCATGTTTCTGAGTGTTCTATTTGAAACATGAAGTGTAGAATGTCTGAGACCCAAAGTTTCATCAGATAACTTAAAAGTATTTGAAAAACAATTACCTTTAATAGTCTTTTTGTGTGTTGGTTTTAACAGCATTTTTAACGTATTAATAATTAACATATTAATGGCTATATCAGTCCAAAGAAACAGGAGCTAATTGCCTTTGAGGATGAGAAAGTCTTTCAACACTTTCTTAAGACTGTTTTGAATTGAAACATTCCATGGATTAATTTTTTAAAAATAAATTATTACAAATCTTAACTGAAAGATGAATGATCCATCATCAAAAACAGTCATTAACATGAAAGAAGAGGTTCAAGTTTCCCTTCTCAATGAAAAGCAAAGTTACTGAGTAAGATATGACTGACAATAAAATAGTAAAAGTTCACAAAGAATCAGCACGATTTATAGACCTAATGCTAAATATACAGCACAAACAAGTTGCAATAAGATCATAAGCAATAAGTGGAGTATCTAGGCTGAGCTGAAATATGATACCAAATCTATAAAATGCATTCAGAACATAACTTACTTTCCTAATTAATGCATCCAACATAATGCCAATAAATGATGGGAAACTTGTCATATCCAATTTACCCCTACTGTACCCCATTCCAAGATCTAACATGATGTAGTCACAAGGTAACCATCAAACACTCTCTCAAGGTGAGATAGGGGAAAGTAACTTGAAGAAAAAAAGACTGGCAGTAAGGAATGCAGTTGCTATAGTTACTTATGCTTTTTCCTTCTTCCTATTTGGAATCATTGCCAGGTATAAAAGGTCATAGGTTATTTTTGATACCAAAGTAAAGTTTGTCTCATTTTGGTGCCAATTTTCAGGATATGCCAAATAGGATATCTTAAACTGGTGAGATGCATACAATTTATGGGGAAGATTATATATTGTATATTATATTGGTATGACAAACTACATACACCATGAGTTGCCAGCTCATTAACACTGACACACCAGGGTCAACACTATTCATTTGATACACAGTGGAACAGTGTAGACCTGATCTGTCAGTTCGTTATCCACTAATACACCAGGGTCATAACCATTCACTTGAAACCACAGAACAAACAGTGTAGACCCTGATCTGTCTGCTCCTTGTACACTAGCACACCAGGATCAACATCATTTCCTGACACCATAACTAGAACAAACTATGTAAACCTAATCTGCTTACTCCTTATACACTAATACACCAGGATCAACACCATTACCTGACACCATAACTAGAACAGTGTAGATCCAGATCTGCCTGCTCCTTATACACTAGTACACCAGGGTCAACACAATTACCTGACAACATAACTAGAACAAACACTGTTGACCCTGATCTGCCTGCTTCTTACTGGTATACACTAGTACACATAGGTAAATGCCATTACTGTCAATACTTGCTTTTAAGTCAAGCCCAATTGCAAACTGAATAGACCCCAATGTCTTTGCATAAAACATCAGTGGATCAGGGTCTATTCAGTTTTTTAGGAGTAATCAACTGAACAAACAACACAGACCCCGTTCTGCAGGTGCTTTATGCTATGGCTGATTCTGATCTTTGTTATTTGCAGTCTGACTTATAAGCAAGTAAATAGGGTACTTGATACCATAAATAGAATGAAGTGTGTAGACCCCTGATCTGTTGGCTCATTATGCAACAAGCCATCCATCTGTACATTGCATGTAGTTAGTTATGCATTACACACCAGCACATACATTTGTTTCTCAAATATCTTACACCCCCAGATTTCCACTTAAAACACATGGCTTCGATTTTGTAGAGTATTTCACTATAATAAATCCAGGGACACAGTCTAATCAATTCATCAACAAAGTAGGGGTGAGTTCATTATCAGAAAAATATATCCTATGTAAATTGTTGCTAAAATCTGAAGAAACAAAGAAACGGAGGAGCTTTTCGTAGGATAAACACTGTACCTTTTAGAAATAAATAAATGTCTGATATACAAGATGCTCTGCATTCTGCCGATCAACATTTCATTTCAGCACTGCGGCTTATGATCATTAATAAGAATGAGAAATGCACAGAAAGGGAAGCAAGGAATCATAGGCTGATGCTTATCATTGCAAGTCTAGATATCTTTGAAACAAATCTAGACATGACTGAGCCAAGAACTTATAAATCTGGAAAATTCTGGCTGTAGATCTAGGTTTATTATTTTCTGAGTGTGATTTGGATATCCATGCAGCAAATGTGATGTAAGTTCCAGATTTATTCACTGCTTTGAACATAAACATTAAGATATGCATCAACTAGTCTAGTAATTTTCTTTGCACTTTTTGGAAAAATCCATGTATATATGTCTACATATATGTCTATCCATCCAGGTGGCTACTATTAATTTATTGTGTGTACTTGCTTATAAGTTGAGTCCAACTGCAAACTGCATAGACCCAGATATAATGATGCATCATGTGCCAGTAGATCTAGATCTGTCCAGTTTACTAGGAGTAATCAATACAACATAATACACAGACTCTGATCTGCTAACTCATTATCCTATGGCAGATCAGGATCTTGTTGTTGACTTATACACTTATACATGAGTATACATACTAGTATATCTCCTCCTACACCAGTGAAGATACAGAATTTAACCTTTGGGTAACAATCTGGGAGGTGGTCTATGGATATGCAGCAGTGAAAGTGCCTTATGGGTGGGGATAGTTATTTAAAATCTAAATTTCTTAAATAAAGTAGGTGTAGACCTTCAAGAGTGAATGCTCAATTAGTGGGCTATTATTGTTGTTGTTGTTGTTTTGAGGTTTAATACCATTTCTCAGAAGATAAGATATATATTACAGCCAGTATAACTGGTAGAGGAAAAACCTGGGAAACTCCAGTAAGGACAACCAATCCAGGGAAAGCTAATGGCAGCTTTCTCGAATACCCACATTAACCAAGCTGAAGACTTAAACCCATACACACAAAAGTAAGATGGCAGTGACTGGTACAGGCCACTAGGTCACCCTTGGCCCCTAATTACTGGACTATTGCATATTTAATGATTTGCTGGATTACATTCTTGAGTATTGCCCCTGGTGAAAGAGAATGCTTCCCACGGGTCAAAACTTTGACACTTTTGAGATCCACACCCACAACAATATACAGGTTTGAATGACATGAGATGAAATTACCTCATGCCCGTAAAGCAGGATACTTGCTCCTATGTCTTAATATGAAAATTGTTGAAATCTCCAACCTTTACCTATATATAAGTTTCAGGGATGAGATGAAAAAAATACATCCAATACAGACCCCTAGGATAATGGATTTGCTCCTTGTGTTATAGCTTGGAAACTATTAATATCCTATAACCATATAAACATTTAAAGAGCATGAGGAGAAAACTACATGACAAAAGACTTGTGGAGATGAAATCATGCAAATGCCCAATACAGAACACAAGCCATGCCCCTAGGGTATGAGATTTGCCCAAGGATCACAGCTTGGAAGCTGTAAATATACACACCCTATAGCTATATACTGGTATGGTCATGCTGGCACAAGTTTTACTTAATGTCAACTAGATATGAATAGAAGCCTTCTGTGAAAACACCATGCAGCTTTTGCATTCCATTTAGGGGAAGTAACAATAGCAAGATTTTTCAACCATGTTGGAGGTCATATTGATATAATTTTACCAAACAGACATTATTTTACTGAGATATGACCAGCCATTTCAGTAGGAACAGCAATAGCATGAGTTCTGAAATGGTCATTGTAGTGACTGCCCACTGTTTCCATTTATGACCAACTTACTACAGGAAGTCTTTTAATAAAAACTTTGTGTTTATTGAATTAGGAAGAATAGTGGTAAAACAAGTATTCAAAATGGCCAATGTATTGGAAATTCAAGTAGCAATTTTCACTTACAACAACTAGACCTTTAGATAAATATGTGTAAAGTTTTAAGGCAATCCTACCAATAGTTTCTGAGTAGTGATATCAGATGGAGGAATGACAAAAAAAATAGATGACAACTGTCTTCTGACAAAAATATATTCCCATAATACTTTCCATTCAGGAGGAAGTAGTGGCAAAATGTTTGCACCATTTCAACACTAATAAGACATCACAAGTCTTTTTGTGAAAACCTATGTAGATACAATCCTCCATTTAGGAGTAGCAATAACAAGATTTCCAAAATGGTCACTGTGGATGTCATGATGGATGCTGTAGGGGTGTTGTTGTGTTGTGTTGTCATGATGGATGCTGTAGGGGTATTGTATTGTTTTGTCATTCTGGATGTTGTTGGGGTATTGTATTGTTGTGTTGTGATGCTGGATGTTGTTGGGGTGTTGTATTGTTATCCTTGTTATCCTATCATGCTGAATACTGTATGAGTGTTGTATTGTGTTGTTATGCTGGATGTTGTTGGGATGTTGCATTGTTGTGTTGTCATGCTGGATGCTGTAGGGGTGTTGTATTGTATTGTCATACTGGATGCTGTTGGGTTTTATAGTGTCGTCATACTGGATGCTGTTAGGGTGTTGTATTATTGTGTTGTCATACTGGATGTTGCAGGGGTGATGCATTGTTGTGTTGTCATGCTGGATGATGTAGGGGCACAATATTAATTTAAGATGAAATAACATCATAAAACTTTCAGTGAAATTCCAACGGCCATCAAATTTGGAGTAGCAATTATAAGACTTTCATATTGGATGTTAGATCACTGTCATTTTCACACAAGACCAGCTAGTCATCGCATGGGGTCTTTTAGTGAAACCTCTTTTCAATATGACCATCAATTCTGCCAAATATGTTGTTGTTATTATGGGGTTTCACGCCATTTTTCAGCACAAGATAGGCTATACATGGTGGCCAGTATTAATGGTGGAGGAAGAACACTGGAAAACTACTGGAATAACCATGACCCACAAAAAGCTACTGGATTGCTTTCTTACTTACCCATGTTAGTCAAGTGTTGACTCGAACTCACACAGACAGAGGTGAGATAGCAGTGATCTGTAATGGTCAGTGCTTTAGACCACTCAGGCCCCCCCCTGCCAAATATGCACAAGACTGTCAAGATGGCTACCGCGGAAGCCATAATGGGTGTCAGAGGATATGTCTGATGGACGGACATCAGTTTCATCATATTAGGTCTTCTAATGAAAATCCATCTTAAATAGAAACATTGGTTCAGCCTCAGGTAAGAATATCTTTGGTGAAAGATATTGCTTAGATAGACAGGAATGACTTTTCTTTATACTTTATACATCAATCTGGTTTTTCTAAGAAATATTCTTTCATGTACAGTTAAAACCTTTATATTATTCATTGCATCTTGGAAATTGTATAAACACTGATTGAGAATTAAATGGCATGCTCTCTTTGGAATCCTAAATGTTTTGCTATGTTTGAAATAGATGCATTACCCCAAATTATATTACAATAGTCCAGATATGGCCAGATATAACTTTTATAAATATGATCTTATACCAAAATGGAAGCAATATTTTGGTTTTCCTCAGTACTCACAAATAAGAATTATTCATTTTTTTAATATGTTTAATGTGAACAGACAAGGATTGTTATCTACAAATACATTATCATAAAAATGTCCTATTAAGTTTCACATTTTCAAACAGAACTTTGAGTTTGTCGATACATTTGTTCAGGTGGAGAAGACAGAATAAAATTTTCAAGATTGACATCATGGTGGCAATATTGGATATCGGATCAGCACAATTTTCATTTAGGACCAACCAGATACAATAGACTCTCGATTATCCGCGCGCAGTTTAACCGCTTTGCGGCTTAACCGAGGCAATGTATTTTCAAAGAATTTTTTACTCCATATCTTAAAAAGATTGGGGGTTATACGACGATTTCAAAATCGAAAATTTTATACAGAAAGTCGACCGACCTGTTTAACGATGACTCGGGCTTACGACTGGTTCCCGGTGAGAGTTGTTATATAATTTTATAATAGGGCTTTATTAATTGCAGATGTTAAACACCTTCTTTTTGGTAGTGGGGGAAGGAGTTCTGTTAAAAGAACAGTACGACTCTTCAGTTGTTATCAGTACAGTAGGCTACTTCAGTTGTGTTAAAAAATACTGTATTTAAGTTTTTGTATTGGAAAGAGGATAATGGAGCGGAAAAGGAAGCGCATAGTTTTAACAATTAACCAAAAACTCAATATAATTAAGAAACTTGAGCAAGACGGGTCTACCAAAACACTTAGCTTTACAATATGGTATAGGTGAAACAACAGTTCGCAATCTTTAAAAAAAAAAAAAATTGATTAACTTCACCAGTAATTCTGATTCATCAAATGGCTTATCAAGCAGAAAAACAATGAAACTGTCAACTTATGATGAGCTTGATAAAGCGATGTTACAATGGTTTAACCAACAAAGGGCACAAAACATTCCTGTTTCAGAAATTATCTGTGCAAAACAGGCAAAACTATACTTTGATGCATTAGAAATGGAAGGTGATTTCAATGCATTCTCAGGATGGCTGATGAGATTCAAACAGAGGCATGGAATATGTGAGATTTCTATACATGGGGAAAAATTAAGCAACAATGAAACAGTTGCAAATGAGTTCCAAAATGATTTTCAAAAGTTCATAGATGAGCAACAGGTGACTCCTGAACAAATTTATAATGCTGATGAAACTGGCCTAAATTGGAAATGTCTTCCCACAAAAACATTAGAACATAAATCAGAAAGTCGAGCACCGGGGCATAAATCCAGCAAAGAAAGAATCACTGCTTTATGTTGCGCAAATGCTACTAGTTCTCATAAAGTTAAACTAGCTGTAATCGGAAAAGCGAAAAAGCCGCGTTGTTTCAAGGGAACTGAAAAAACCAATATGCCTGTGACATATTTTTATCAGAAGAAAGACTGGATGGATACCACAATTTTTAAAACATGGTTCCATGAAAACTTTGTACCACAAGTTCACGAGCATATGAGATCGAAAGGTTTGCCAGAGAAAGCCATTCTTTTATTAGACAATGCTCCAAGCCATCCAAATGAAGCAGTTTTGCAGTCTGCTAACGGTAAAATAATAACACATTATTTGCCACCTAATGTAACTGCACTAATCCAGCCAATGGATCAAGGGGTGATTTCTGCTATGAAGAAGCAATATAGAGGACAACTTATGCAGAAGTTTGTGGAAGTAGGCAATGATTTAAAAACTTTCTCAAAAACATTGTGCCTGGGATTCCATAAAGCCAACCACAATTAGTAAATCATGGAAAAAATATTTCCTGAAGTTGAAACTGTTGACTGCAATAGTTTCGATGAAGTAGAGATTGCGACTTCTGAATTAGCCGCCATTTTACAGAATACAGAGGGTGGTAAGGAAGTTGATAGTGGAAATAATTTAGAATGGCTTAATGTTGATTGTGATGATCTAGGGTGTGAGGTTTTGTCTGACAGTGAAATCATTAAAAGTGCACAAGGGCAGACAACAGATTCTGATGAGAGTGACGACGAAGACATGGAACTTATTCCTGAAACAAGGATAAATAATTCATCTGCTCTTCAATGGACTGAGAGTTTGCTAGAGTATCTGGAGCAACAAAGTGATTCTCTGCTCTCAGATAAATTGGTATTACACATATTAAGAGCAACCATAAAGAAGAAAGAAGCTATGTCACTAAAACAGAAATCAATAAAAGGCTACTTTTCCTAAACATTCGTTGTTTTTATTTGTTCATTTATTCATCTTACTTCATTTTAATCTTCAATATAATTGTATTAAATTTAATTATTTTTATTTGTGTTACGACATTAGGATATTAGTGAAGAAGAACATTGGCCTGCATCACAAAAGGTAAACATAAGTAGGATATTACGTCGAAAAAATTAACTAAGTTAATTTTATGTCACTATATCTGGCTTGTATATATGCACTTTGGTTTATCCGTTTTTGATTATCCGAGCTAGCTCTCCCCACCATTACCTCAGATAATCAAGAGTCTACTGTATTATGCCAATATAACCATCCATTCTGGAGGAGTAGTGACAACAAGATTTTGAGGATGTCCATCATGGTGGTCAAACTGGATATTTGAGGCACCAGAGATCATAAGCAGTCTTGTCAATATGACCATCTGTTCCAATGCCTGGCGCTATCCTCAACAGGTGACTTATTCTTGCAACAGTCTGCAGTGTAGTTATTTTTTTCTACAATATCTTAAACTTAGAATAAATGCCAATCAAAATCTTTATGTTTTCTTTCCATTTAGATATGAAATTATCAAAGTTTATCAATTTATTAAGTACAATTTCCAAGTGACATTCAGGTAACCGATAAACACTGACAATTTAGAAACTCTGACAAGGGTAATGTGGAGAGGGCGAGTGGGCTTCTGCAAGTGACTTTTTGATTATACACAGTGCAATCTCAATAAAGAGTGATTAAAACATCAGGATCAAGTATGTGGCATGATAACAGGGTGATGTCAACTGTGCCAAATAAATACCCCCCCATTAATTTTTTTATGGGACTCCACTTCAAATCTGACTTAATCAAGGGAATTTTCAACCCAAAAACAGTGCTGCCATTACAGGCTGGGGTCTTAGATCTGACATGCATTGGCAAACAATGCAGGAAATATCACTTGGGAAAAAGATCTGGCTTTTGAAGAGGCAAATGCAAATTAAATTCAAAATTTTAAGTAAACACCCAAAAATGACATGAATACGGGTTATTCAGACTTTTATGAAAATGGAAGCAACATAGATCTACTAGTAAAAATGGAAGCAATATAGATCTACTAGTAAAAAATGTGGTAAACAGGGTTCAATCTAGAGTGCATTTTTATGCCAACGACCCCTTAGAAAAATCCTACTGCAACAGGGTGGTTAATAAAAAATGTGATACTTAAATATTTATCACTTTTTACTTGATTTCTACAGGACTGATCCACAAAGAAAAAAGTTATTCAGCTGTGGACACTTGAAAAGTCTGAACAGAACTAGATTCTGCTAATCACAAACCAGTACACAGTATTAAATTTCCTTTATAAACTTTTACAGAATTTTAACCTCTTGCATTGTTCTATTTTATCTTCTTGTACTTCAAGTGTTTTTTTACATTCATTATGGAAGAGTTTATGGGGCGCTTACATACAACCTTTGCCAATCAACCATGTACACGTTGTTGCCACATCATTAGAAAAAAGAATAAGAAAAAAACCTTTACCCGACACCAGTTAAAAGCAAATGCTCAATTTTGAAAATTTTGACAAAATCAGCACTAATGAAATATGATGTAGGATTCCAATATTCCAAATTTAATTTTTTAAAATCAGATTCAAAGTGATAAAAAGACAAAAATAAACAATATGTATGCACAATATATATAAACAATACATATCCACAATATGTACAGTATAAACAGTATGTATACACAACATTTTCTTTAGCATGTACTGTTTTGAATGAAATCAGATACTGGTATATAATTTAAACATAAAATTACATTCTAAAAGGTTCCAAAAAAATATCAATATTTTAAAACAGTTTTGTTTTACATATGATTATATATATGATTATAACACTTCCAAGACATTTCTCCATGTAGGATTTCAGGTTCAAGATAATCTACAACAAATCCCCCCTCAAATCCAATCAGGGTAATGACATCACAATGGCAAACCACTCTTCTGATAATTTACCTTGATGTTCTGCATAATCATTTGCATTCCTTTGCAACGAAATAAGAAAGTAACCAGGTGTGGTATTTTGTTTAGGAGCCAATGTTGTGAATTTGTTGCCTATTTTGCATATTATAAAATACCTGATGAGACTAGTTTGATTGAAAGGTCAGAAGTATCCATTGGGACACTGGCATGCATAGTGTGCAATGTAGCAACAGATACAGAAATGCAGTTCAATGGTTATGACACTTATTAGGAGGGAAAGGGTTAATGACAGAAAATGAAAACAAATTTCACTAAACAAGAAATCTTCATCTTATATTAATTTTACAGTGTTGACACCAGTAGGCACTATCAATATTTTCATTTCTTAATATTTTGTTGTATGTAGTTCTATTAATTGAGAAAACATTTTACAAAATACATTTTCTTAAAAAAATGCAAATTTCATCATGACGTTTCCAAAACTTCATGTATTGCCATTTTCAACAATCAAATGCACTTTAATTAATAAATTTTGATCATTAATTTTTCATGTTAACCACTGGATCCCAAATGTTGTCTTTTCTTTAAGAGTAAAATAGGTTCCACATATGCCCCCCTCCCCCAATAAGAAGGGAATTGGAGTTGTCCAAGCATTCTTAAACAAGGGAGTAGTGTATATAGATTGATACGACAAAAGATAGATGGACAAATAGAAAAGGTCTATTGGTCTTTCCATTCACACCATGTAACTAGAAAGGCTCAATTTGCAATCTTGTAATGCTATTCAGTTTTCCAGTACAAATGTAACCCTGCCTGAGGCAAGTTAAAAAAACAAAACAATACTGACCTGAGATTTCTGAGCAGTAAGATCAAGGGCAACATCTTCCACAGGTGGCCATGACCCTGTGACCCGTACACTTGGACTTCGGTGAACACCGACTATTGATTCACTTGGATTATTCTTGAAACTTCCAGACCTACTCAGGTCGATGGCTTTGGCTATCACAGAGAATGGCTCTTTCTTTTCTGAAGTCTCTTTAGAACTAGCAGTTAATGGTTTAAAATTTCTCTTTTTGAATGTGAAAGGAATATTATCTTCTGTTGGTTTCATATCAATCTTCTGACCTGAATCTGTGCTCTCTTCTTTTGATTTAGTTTTTGTTTGAACTTGAGTATTAGCATTTACAATGTTTTTACTGGGGTTCTCCACCTGTAACACCAATTGAGCACTTTCACTTCTGTTAAGTTTAGTCTCCTTTTCCTGATTTGCACCATCGATTTCTTTTCGTGGTACATTTCCACCCTCAACTCGTTTTAATTTCATTCCCACCCAAGAAGGAGTTTCACTGGTTTGACTGACTTTAACACTTTGACTACGTCTAACATTTACTTGTGAAGTGCTTTTTGGAAGTGGTGTACCAGTCCCATTGAACCTTTGACCTGTAGCAGACTGGTCATCTGTTACGGTAGACTTGGCATCAAAGAAGTTTCTTGCTGAAGGTCTGTCTGAAGATGAGCTTCTTCTTCTAATGACTCGCCTTTGTGACGACGCTTGTTCAAAGGCAGGAACTGCTGATGAAATATAATCAAGTTTGTCTGAAAATCGATTGGTTCTAAATTCTTTCTTTGATTCAACTGCTGATCCTGATGAATTGGAAGAAATGCTGACTAAAGGTTCAACTGCTGACTTACTCTTTTCTGATTCAGAAATACAATTATTTCCTTCTCTTTTTTCATTCAATGTAGTGTCTCTTGTATTACTACTACTCGCAGTGTGAGCTAAAGAGCTTTCACTTGCTTGTTTGTTGTCAATGCCAGACCGCCATGAATATTTCCGTGGTCTTAATGAACCAGAATCCATCTCTTTTCTAACATCAAGTTGTGCATTTTCATTTACGTCTGAATACTTGCATCGCACTGACGAGTCACCTTCTATCTCCTGTCTCACATCAAATTTAGTATGTTCATTTCCATCTGAACATTTCTGTTTACATGATAAGCCATGTTCCACCACTCTTCTCACATCATGTCTTGCATCTTCATTTCCAACTAACTGCTTTTGTGGCTGTGAGAAACAATTGTCTGTTTCCTTACTGACATAAACGTTTTCATTGTCATTTACATCTGTATATTTTTCTATCCTCAAAGAGCTACCTTCCATCTCCTTCCCCACATCAAGTCTTGTATGTTCCATTCCGTCCAATTGCGCAACATTCTTACTATGATCCAAATCTGGCACTTTACTTTTTACACTCTCCACACAGACTGTGTCAACTAATCTCTGCTTCGACTCAGGTTTAAAACTTTCACTTCGCTTTAACCTGGATCCCTTTATACCTTCTCGGTCTACCAACTTTAAGCTAGACTGTCTCACCAACATAACTTTTGTTGCTAATGATCTGACTTGAACTATAGAATGTTTATGGTCCCCTTCAAACGAGACAGGAAATTGAGTATTTCTTTTGTCACTGGCACTGATGCCTTCCTGAATAACAGGATTGGCCTTCTGAGGACATCCATCCATGTTAATGGCATCTAAAAATTGAAAAGATTTTAAAAATGTCAAAATTAAAACATTTTCTAGTCTATATATAAATACCATCTGACAGCTGTTATGTACATGCTGTAGTTTTCAAATCAGAAAAAAAACAACACAAAAACAGCAGTTTGTCCATGAAGTTGGTACCATCCGAACTCCGAATTGCTGTATATGATCATCTCAGGTCATGCTCTTACATCTTAATCAGTAGCATGAACTGTAAAAACACAATTACTGAAGCCTTTAGGCCTTAAATGCACGAAATTAATTTTACAAATGATCTTCACATAGTCGTTTGAATGGCATGGTAGGTATTTCGGCAGGATGAACATCATCAATCATATTTTTGGAATAATATTGTATGAAGTTATCTTTGCCTCATATGTTTCAACAAACATATGACTAAATATCATTTATATACATGGAGAAGTTGTTTTTGTCATTGTTGTTTGGGCTTAATACCATTTTTCAGCAAATGATAGGGTTTACATGGAACCTCGGAAAAACCCTTGAATAACAACCACTGACACTTGGAGTATATATTAATTCCAATAATAAGAATGGGATTGAAAAAATCCAAATGTAAAGCATTTGTAAAGGTCAAATGATATATGAATTTCATAATGAATTTTATCTTTAGCTTATTTCTAATATCTAACAGATAAAAGAATAAATATTCATTCTGAGAATTAATCATGGGGTTGAAGAAGAATTAACTAAAACCTTCACAAACTGCCAGCAAAGTGACTGCAATGTTGTAATTTCCATGAAAGGACTCTATAGAGATAATGAGGCAGAACTTTGACCTTCTAGTTTGAAAAGCCTAATGTGGTACACTACATGCTTTCTAATGATAAAATTACATCCCTTAATCTGAAAAATCTTAAATGCTACAGAGCAAAAATTACAGAGTGATGGAAAAATTTGTTGTTAGTGATGGAAAAATTTGTTGTTAAGCTTGCTACTGAAGATATGAAGCACAATGTGTCATGTGACTAGTGATGATTTTTATTAGGGAAACCAAGCTACATCCCTAATCTAAAATACCCTAACATTTTAAAAACAGAAACGGAAAAGTGATGGAAAATTAAAATGCAGACCTATATATATGACCTTGATCCTGGAGAAAGAACACTAGATACCATACACAACATACTTTCTTGTGATAATATATACTTAATGTTTCATCCCTTAATCTCAAATGGCTTTACTGAGCAGAGGTGTAAGAGAAAATTTGAAATACAGAACCATGACCTTGACCTTGATGACAGTACCTCAAAAGTAGTATGCTACACACTTTATGATGTATAAGTACACCAAGTTACTAAATCTTAAATTAAAACTACCATGCAGAAATGAAAGTATAACTGACAATTACACAAATGGGTATACAATTAAATTCTTATAAACTGTAATGCTACTATTTGGCCACATTTTTGTGGGAAGACTGGCAAAAAAAGTTTACATACATACATAAACAATCCAAAAGAAAAACTTGTAAAATGATAAAAGTTTTTTATTTTTGAGAAAATTTCCCTTGTAAGTGTCTACTGTAAAACTATGATGATCTGCCTATTACATCATCAATGGCAACAGCAATACGATAAAATTGCCTTAAGTTTGAGTCTAACATTGCATACAATTTGTTTTGGGTTTTTGTTAATAAATAATTTTCAGATGATCAGTAATCTTCATTATTTTAAATAAGGTATTTAATACACCACCACATGTCAGCTATTTCCATAGCTCATAAAGTAATTAGTTGCTTGTGATCAAAGACTATGTCCCTCGTTCTCTGAAAATAGGTGACGGACGAAAATAAAATCACCAACCACCAATGTCTGAAAACTTGTGGTTCATTAATAAATTATGACAAGAAAAATTTGTGTGTCAAAAACAACATGGGCAAAGTCATATTGTATGGCACATTATATGGATTGGTTTGGTTTGGTGCTTTATGGCACAGAAACACAAGTTATTTAGTGCAGTCGATTGAAGTCAAGTATCTTGCCCAAGGAAACACTATTGAGCCCACCCAGGCTGGTCCAGTGGTAGAATTCAAACTCAAACCTTTTGATTGTGAGTCCAGCATTCTAACCACTGAGCCACTGTGGATCTATTCTGATTCAAAAATTACAAAATAAACACTAAAACTATATAGAAAGAAAAGGTAAAAACATTCCAGGACATAATTCCATAATCTCTTCAAGACTGGCATTCTGTATATTAATTTAATTTAATTATCTTTGAAGAAAATTGGTTGAATTCAAATATGGCAGAAATGAAAACCTGGAACTTACTGTACCTTTGACACTGACGTGACATGAGGTAGAGGTTTCTCCCTGGGAATTCAAATATGGCAAAAGTGAAAACCTGGAACTTACTGTACCTTTGACACTGACGTGACATGAGGTAGAGGTTTCTCCCTGGGAATTCAAATATGGCAAAAGTGAAAACCTGGAACTTACTGTACCTTTGACACTGACGTGACATGAGGTAGAGGTTTCTCCCTGGGAATTTCTGGCAACACATTCATAGCAACCACTGTCTGCAGGACAGGCAGCCATTATTTCCAGCTTTGCTCTCCCCTTCTCGAAGCTCTGATTAGAATCTTTTTTATTTCGAATTAGATGGCGATCCATTCGCCAAAATACAGTAGGTTGTGGGTTTCCCTTTATTCCACATTCCAGGATGACAGATTTCCCACAATCCACTTCTACATCACACAGGGGCTCAGACACTGATGGGGGCTGCTTTAGTTCTATAAAGTAAGAGCTTCTGTAATCTACATGGTGGAAATTATAGTTGATTTATATGCACACATCAGCATTTTCAACACCAGTGTGATAATAACTTTAACATTTTAGGTCTTGCACTGTTCTCACTAATTTCATCTGGCAGTTTAATAATTGTCAATTATGTTGTAACTTCTATCTGAAGTAATAACAAGCAACACTCACAAAGATAAATGTTATATTTTGATCCGGATTTATGCCACCAAACAAAGTTTTCAATATTGTGCAAAAAAATGTTCAAAATTATTGGAGAAGTAAACACACTAAATATTGTTCCACCAAATAAAAGTAATCAGCATATAGTTTTACCCTCTCCCATATATTTTACCAAAATCAAATACTCTCCACTATTTCTACTAGGTATTAAATGGAATCAACTGTATCCACCAAGTTCCACTGATACCAAATCTTTATTTTCAATTTCACCAAATTGTTATATTTATTTTCTATAATCTGCAGTTATTAATCCAGATCCAAAATATAATCCAGCATTAGTTTTCTTTTTTAATTTACCTGACAGATTATGCATCACTTAGTTTAATCCAACCTTCCAATATTGAAATTTAACTTGGTAGTACAAAGTTGTACTTTAATATTTAAAAAGGGTAACTACCAATAGAGGTTATATTTGTAATATTAGATTTTTTTTTACAATAAAGAGGTCTCAATGCTTATCAACTACATACTGAATTACAATTCAAATATGATTAGAATGTAACTGTTCAATAGAATTGCAATGATACAATACAATACAATACAATACAATACAATACAATACAATACAATACAATACAATACAATACAATATGCAATATGATTAGAATATAACTGTAATGATAATGACAGGGTACAGAAGGTAACATTCTCAAGTTCCCTCCAAAACTAGCTTTCTCAAGGCAAAAAACAAACAGCATATCTGTTTTTCATGTTTAGTAAAGTTTACAGCCAAATGACACACAGGAATTAATAACTTTACATGTGGTACCAATTATCATCACATTTATGGCTGCAATGAACCATAAATTTTTTTAAAGAACCCGTGAACAATAATGTTTCAATAGAAATAATTTGGATTCATATTCAATGCACAAATTTAAATGCCACCTCCCCCATTTTTTGGAAAAACCAAAAATATTAATTTTCACAAAACTGAATACAGAAGTAATTTTTTTTACTGTCTTTAAAGTTTTAGAAGAAACTGGGAGTGTGAATATTTCTGACCAAAAAAATTTTCAATCTTTTTTGAATTATTGTACTAAATCTATAGTCTGAACAATTTTTCCACTAAAATTCAGTACTATTCCAGTATAAATTGTCTTTCTTATGTAAAGCCAAATGGTGAACAAGATAGTTCCAGATTTTACAGTGCATAAAAATCTGATAGATAAGGATCAACATTGGTTGCTAAGAATCACTGGTGAACTGCATGGAACCTAATTTGCCTAAATTTTATGCAATGACAGATGTATCTTGTGTACAGTTAAATATGCCATGAAAGATGTTTTTTGTGTACAGTTAAATATGCCATGACAGTTGTGTACTGTGTACAGTTAAATATGCCATGACAGAAGTGTCTTGTATTGTAGTGACATTTATCCTTATAAACCTCAGCTGCAAATGAATTAAAAAAGTACAACACATGCAGGTCCTCACAAGTTATTATCAGCAGTTTTCAAGATGTGAGGAGCCAAGTTGGCTCAGGGGTTTAGTATTTTTATGTAATTCAATTATTTGTTTGTTAGTTTTAAAATCTTTTATATTTTTTATTTCTATTTATATTATATGTTATTGCAATGTTTTATTTACTGTATTTGAAAATTCCAGAAATTCAGTTCAGTTCTGTTTGACCTGATAAACAACCTGTAGTTAAAACATTGGAAACATTGCAGATTTTGCTGACCTTGACTCAAGACCAGCAAGGCAGTGGTATGTAAACAACTTATTTTATTTTTATTTTCGCAGAGTCAAAAATCATTCATTTTAGTTAAGGCTACACTAGAGTACATGATTTTATGCATGTAATATTTAAACATTGTTCTGCAGAGATGTGATCATATGACCCCATCTGGGAAACTGTTTTACATCTTAATTTACTGTATAGTTATTATCTTAAGAAGTAATAGTCAGTCATGATTTTAACTTTTGAAGCTCCAAGGTGTTTTGGTTGTGACCAGTTTGAGTTGAATTTTTCTATTTATTTTCCATAGAAAAAAACTAGTGCTCATCAGAACTCTTGGACAAAGGCATTTCTCAAAATTTATTCAGGAATTCTAAACTGGAATTTTAATTCTTTGAGATTCAACAAAGAACTATTGACACATCAGGACAAAGCAGATCACTTAAGACGTTATTGAATTCTATTTTGGAATTTTATCAGGATTTGAACTATGATTCACTTAGAACATTTTCCTTTTATTTTTTAATTCTGGATTATTTTGGATTCAATTCATAAACCATTTAGTCCTTTTTCTTTTTTTATCTTGTTTTTCTAATGAAATAAATGATTTGTTAAATTTTTATAAAGCTTGCTGGCTTCACTCTTTTCTTGTAACATTTGTACAAGCCTAGACACATAACAGTACAGCAGACTTATGACTAAAATGGTGTTGGTTCAAATCCTACTATTGAATCAATCAGCTACCTTTGTGTTCTCAGGCAAGGTATTTTATTCCAACTTCCTTGGCACTAAAAAACCTACTGGTGTTGCTGTGTTATATAACACCAAATATAAACATAAGGGCAACTGCTCAGCATTTCATTGTTTTCAAAATCAATTGTCATTTGGATACTACAATCAGTTTTCCCAGGAACAGATGAAAATTGAGCTTGAGCTTGTCTAATGGATTATCTAAGATGAAAATGTGATACAATTAGTAAAGCAGTGTTACTTTATAAATAACCATAGGCAATGAAAACATTATTTAAATTTTGGAGGCAAGGACCGAAAAAAGCTAAAATATACTTAGAAATTATCTATTAGAAAAAAAGTAAATATGGAAACAGGTTAAAGGAGGTCTTCTAATTTACCTTAATTTGTCTAATTAACCTTTCCTGTCTCATTTACCGTAGTTCTTCTAATTATCTTAGTTTTTCTAATGTACCAAAGTTGTTTTAATTTATCTTCTTCTGATATAAAAGTCCTAAAATATTTCTGCGCAGGGAAGGTTCTGCATACTGTATGCATTTTGATTAATATAATTAAATTAAGAAAATATGATTTAAAAAACCCATCTAATTCAGAATATGTTTCTTGGATCTAACAATTTTAAATATAGGGTACAGGCATGAAGAATATTTACAATCTGGGGGTTTCAATAGAATCTTAAAGATACTGTATGAATTACATATTATTATAAGCCAGTGGAGGTGTCAAAATAAATGTTAATATTGACATAATTAATATAGGTATCCTAAAATTTAAGTAAATCTTTCGAGCATTAAATTAAACTGTGCTTAAAATTGGGCATAAAGACAGATCTTTTGCATTTTCTTTGAACCACTAAATAATAGTATTTCTTACATCACACTTGTCTGATTAGATTCAAAATTACAGTAGATCATTGAAAGGTTAAAAGAGAACAGTTTTTCTTCATGTGGTCTAGAAGTCAGGATTCTAATATAGCTAAATTCAGGAGACTAAAACCTGATATGGGAATACAGAAAATTTTCTGGTAATCCACTACTATGAGGTTATATTTCTTGCAGGTCTTTTTTATGTACAAAAGTCTTTTTGTTAGTGAGTGGAGATAAAGTATATTTTAGTTAACACTGAGGTCCAGAGCTATGTCAAGTTATCCATTTTGAATACATGAAATTGATCTGTTTTTTTATTCATTTTGGTTGGTTTTACAAGACTTTAAACACATTATTGGTCATATCGTTAATAGGGAATGAGAGATAAGGTCAGCTTTGAAAAAAGACAAAATACCCAAGTTCTACAAATCCCTTACTCTTTTACTTATAGTTTTTTCATATGATATCACTGTCAGCCATATAGTATCACAAATTATCGATTTTATAAAAGACTATAAAGAAATGTGTCATTTTAAATAAATTCTTTTTGTATATAATAAAAGAAAACAGTCCATCAAACAAATAATGATCACCTGATTTTTGCAAAGAATTCATGACAAAACCATTTCTTTATTTTATCTGCCAACTGATTTTCTTTGTTAATAGTTTCATTTTCAACTTAACTGCTGCAGTGGACAGTGGTTGTCATAGTGATATTATTCAACACCGAAGACATAATCATATAATCATCTGACCAGTAGAACTAATTGTAAAATACACACCAATAAAACAAGCAGAAAATGGACTTTCGGTTGGTGTCTTAGTAATATGTGTGGGAACTGTGGTGGTTCAGTGGTTGGCAAGCAAGATTCACAACTGAAAGAGTGCAGGTTTGAATCCTAACATTGGACCAGCCCCTATCAGATTGCTTGCGATGAGCCAAGCATGAACATGGAGAAAGTGTTGGCAGTTGTAAATAACAGATTATTTGTGTCGTGACAGAAGAGACCTCCGATCTGGAAAGGACTGGGCTCACCTATCAAGGGGTCTGGAAGATTGCTGAATCATGATCACTGGGGTCACTATAGCCTTCGAGAATGACATTAGAAGTGAAGTTCAGATTTTTTTGAAAAACTCGAGGTAGCAGTCAGGATGGTTGGAAGCAAACGTAAACAAATAATCCCACCTGAATGCTTCTACTGTCCATGTTCTCTGTCCAGGACTGGAGAAATGTAAAAGGAGTTTTCACCATTGTGAGCAAATGGACTCTGTTATGGAGTGGTAAAGAGACCATTCCATAAAGACTGTTTTTCTTCACATAAATGAAGACTAGGTAAAAGACATGACCAACTTACTGTTGACCAACTATGGAACAGATCCTGATGGGGACTGAAGCTGAATATTTTGCATCAACCAGTTGTCAAAATACTGGAAGATCCGAATTCCCAGTAACTGGTGGTATGCCAATACTACACCCACAACTAGGTGAAGACTGGCTGGAGAAGCAATTCTGAATGGCAGAACACTTGATTTAAAAACCTTCAGGTCCTGGCAAAACTGGAGGCATTTGCAATGTGGAAAAAATATCAGAAAGTGCAAATAAGCACCGATCAATGATGGAGAACACTCAATTTGACAGACATATTGGATTCTGGATTGAGGAAGCAGTCCCCATCTTGAAAGGTTTCCCCAGAAGAAACCAGTTTAAAGGTGAGAGATTGATACAATCATTCATGATGCTCAACCATGTCTCTGAAAAGAGGCCTAAATGAGCACCTATGGGAATGTTTGAGAGAGGAATGTGTGGCAGGAGATGGTGTAAGTCCCTTGGGCTGTCCATCCCACTTATGAAAATAAAACTGTTTACAGAACCTCCTGCTAATGTTTTCAAGGTGACTGGACCATGAACCTGATATCAAACTTAAAAGATAGTGATCACATAACCTCATTTAGCATTCCATTTTGTTTGGGTACATGTGCCCAATCTGCAAAATGGGAGAATTCAATACACACACACACACACACAAAATAACAAAGCAGCAAGAGTTAAATGAATAAATATTATTTTACGACAATGAAATGGAAACCCAATATCAAACTGACATTGAATCACTTGTTTAAAATAATGAATTACCAATTCATACTAAGTTAGTGTAACACCTCTATTGCATTATTTCTTAACACACAAGACTTATTTGTAACCAAGTGTATACTCAAAAGAAGAGGGAAGTACACTAACTCCTAAAGGATATGATAAAATATATGGAAGACTTCCGTGCCCAGATTTGCCCCACTAATCATCTTTGTACACACCACTTGACAACATATAACTGAAGCTATGGTTGTGATAGACACTGATGGACAAACATTCAATTTAATTCAATGATACAATGTGGTAACCTAACAGATCCCTTCCAGAACTAATTTAAAAAGGAGAGCAGGGATTACCAACATATGCATATGAATATAAACTGGCTGAATGTAACAATGGGATATAATTTTGCTGAAGGTTTGGTTAGTTGGTTGTTCTGGGTTTTTAACACCAAATTTCTGCATGTGATAGGCTTTACATGTTAGCCAATATATTTGGAGGAAGAACACAGAAAAATCCTGGGTAGAACCACTGACCCACAATCTGCTACTGGCAAGTTTTTTTTCACATGCTCACATTGGTAGAGCCATATACTTGAATCAACACAGAGGTGTGATATCTGTGATCTGTGAGGGCAATAGTATTAGTCCAATCAGCTACCCTGGGTCCCATTGTTGCAGGGAAGATTGCAATGTGGTAAAACATAGCAAACAGCTAGTTATAATCTACTACACAGCCATTAATAAGATTTCTTTGAAAATATAACTTCTGTACAGGGGCATGTGAGGCGCACTGGTGAATTGTATCTTGTTAACAATTATCCACTCTGGGAGGATATATCCACATCAAACATATGAGAATTTGTTTAACTTAAAAAAAGTAAAAGCTACATAAAAAGCAATGGCTAAGATATTGCTGCCATTGAAAAGAAAAGTACATCAGCATACAGAAGAAATAAAAGCACAATATATAATATGAAATATCATTTCAACTGCATGTGTTCAAATTGGACAACTTAAGACAGCTCTTGCATTTCCTTAGTTAGGCATAAATAAAATGCTTCTCACCTGAACTTGATCCATTTAAGAAAGGTAAATAATGAACAGGTAAATCAAGTAAAACCTTTTGGACTTGCCTGGCACTTGATGTAGTAGGCAAATTATTAAAAGTGTAAATCAGTCTGGAAGAAAGTGCAGTCAAAGCAATCAATTGAAGCCTTTCCATTTGAAATGGTACACTTTTCAGAATGAAAAACAAAGAAGTTGAAAGCTTTATGAAAAATTAACCTAACATTCTTATCAAAAACTGAATCTGGCAGAAACAATCCATGATTCTCTCTATATTGATGTAGAAAAACTGTTGTTTCAATTATTCAATACAAAAAGTTTGTTTAATAAACCTTCATGGCAAGGCCATATACTGAAATTGCCTTCACATGCAATAAACTTTCATTTGTTGTGGTGCCATTGAACATCCAACCAAAACATAACCTTTAACTACATTTAATCACCAATCTGATAAAAAGGCAATTTCCTGTAAACCCATAATAAAAATACAGAATAAACTAACTGCCATAAATCACACACCTGTCTTAGTGACAACCATTTTATACTCTGAATTTCTCAAAAACAAAAGTTATGGTCTCTAAACTTTGTCATTGAAATTCATTTTTCATTTTCTTCCTGTAATAAATTCTGCAGACATTTATTCAGGCACAACAATGACAGCAGCAAGTTCATAATAATAATAGCAATTAAACTATATAAAAAATTAACAGAATAATAATTTGACCTACTTAAAAACAGACTGAAAACAAAGTCAATTTAAAATAAAAATTAAAATAAATTAAAATAAAGTAAAACAATGACTCAAATCAATCAAGTTCCAAAATATTGGATTCTCCTACCTTTAACAACCACAAGAAAGTCAGCAGATATCTTGCCCACTGCATTTTCTGCCACACATTCATATTTTCCACTGTGCTCTGAAGTAATATTCCTGATAATCAACATGGCAACCCGGCCATCATAAGATGATGAAAATGCGCCATCCCCGGTGAGTCGAGTCATATCTTTTTGCCAAGTGATGACAGGTTGCGGGGAGCCAATGATGTCACAGTCAATGATAACTTTGTCTCCTTCATCAGCAATTCGGTTCTCTGGTTTTCGAAGGAAAATAGGCACAACAGTGTCTGTAGATGTGCATTCTGTGTTAGAAATGTAAAAACAAATTAGCAAGAAAGTTTGAATTGTCATTGTTTATTGCTGTGAACAGATATTTAAAGACAAAAATGATAGACAAACCCAACAGACACTGAAAAGACAGAGAGAGAGAGAGAGAGAGAGAGAGAGAGAGAGAGAGAGAGAGAGAGAGAGAGAGAGAGAGAGCAATAGTTGCCCTATAATGGGCAGAATAGACAGAATTTAACTTAAATCTGGTCTTTATATTTTTACATGATATGGAATTAGTACCAATGGACACAATCAATGTATTTGACAAATGATCCTTATTCTTGATACCTGCATGAAATTATTTTTTATGCAACTGATCATCCTTAGCATATACAAATTAAATGGGTTAAATATTCATGGTAACCAAAATAGTTAAAATTGTGTTAAATTTCTCATGCCATGACTATGGAGAAATGAAGTTATATAACTTATTAAAAATGTTATTTTCAGCTAAAGAATTATTATCAATGGCAAGAAAAATCCTGGCACTATTTGAAATTCATTTCAAATGATAGAAGCAGGTAAAACAATCTTAAATTTACTGATATTAAAGCTATCCCATCACTGATCCAAATTATATTTTGAATTACTTGTATGCAAATATATTTGCTAAATTCAGTGTAATGTACCGATGGAATGCTATATAAATAAACCGACATCTGTTGAATAAGCTGCAATTCTTTGAATTCATATTTAAAATGTATCCAATTTATTTTTAATTTGTCAAGCACAACAGAAATGGATCAAGCTGGCTGAAAACTCATATTTTGCCTGTCCTGTCACAGCAGATGGCCTTGTATATCTTATAAACTAAAGCTGGGCAGATCACTTGGAAATGAAGGTAACTAAAGTCACCCCAATTCACAAAAATTGATTTATGAATGACATTAATAGTTTTAGAACAATCTCTATTCTACCAGCTCTACCCAAACAGAGAGAAAAAATACACATTCTGTCTAATAGATTTCTTCATACAACATAATGATTCAGGGGGAATAACTCATGTGAAATGACTTCAATATTGTAATTAGATAATTGGCTCAAGCTTTGATGAAGGTAGGCTTGCGGGAACTATCAATGTAAATTTTAGAGACTCATTTTACTTAGTGAGCCATACTTCAAGATAACCTGAACATTTATAAATGTGTAGAAAAAATTGTGAAATGGTTCTCATTTTATCTCAAAGAGGTACTAAACTGTTATAATAATAATAATAATAATAATAATAATAATAATAATAATAATAATAATAATAATAATAATAATAATAATAATAATGTTTTAAAGAGGGTGACACATTTAACTGCATGATTCTAAGCCTTCTTGTGTCCCTCCATTATATGCATTCTAACACAACACAAAATGTGGTTGCAAATACAATAATGAAAAAGAACATATAAATCATAATTCAACCTATATAAAAAATATATTTTTAGACAAACAAGAAACCAAATATACATGGACACAATCAACAGAAAATTTTTATAAGAACATGCTTTATTGTATATTGCATGTATATAATACAAAAAATAGTGAGACAAAAGTTGAAGGTCTAAAAATTGATACTTAAAGTTGTATGTCAATCAAACAGACTACACTATTCAATGATTTAATTTGATTATAATTAAATGCATTTATATTTGCTCTTTCTCTAATTTCCTTTCAGATTTTGTTCCAGATTAGAGGCACTGAATACTTCTTTGCTTCTAGATTGAATATAAATGGAGTGCTCTCGAACGGCCAACTTGTATAAAAAGGTGTTCCCCTGGGTTCAAACCAAGGTTTACTGCTATTTTGAATCTTTATTATTAACCTGACTCCTTCTTTGCAAAATTAGCTTTTACCAACATAATAATATGTTAATGATATTAGCATATCAGATTTACATTTCTCCCAATCTATACTAGAAAACACTCTACAATGTGCACTATATGTTTTGGAATTTGGTGCAAACACATACACAAAAACTGCATATGCATTTCGTTCTAAGTTGGTAGAAAACGTAAGTTTGATATGGCATTGGGATTCAGCAAGACCATCAGGCTGAGACATATTCATACACCATATTAAACGTGTTCTTTCCCCAGACTTGGTACAAAACATAAATGTATTTCTGTATTTATTACACATCCCCTATTTTAGGCTTTCTAATTAAATTTAACTTAATTGTATAAATTAAAATCAAAACAAACTGGGATTTATAAAAGCTTGATTTACTGCATCTGAATCTATCCAAACATATCAAAAAAAAATCTAAATTGATAACAAAAAGCCCCGACATATAAGATTTCTTTTACAAGAATACCTAATCACAAGTTATAACACATGACAAGATCATTGTGTACAAGAACCTAACATAGAAAACATATAAGACATGTTAGGAAATTTTAAATTTATTTATTTAAAAGTATTTTAAATACTCTTATTACTATCAAAGACTAAATACTTTCTCTCCCTGTTTTCTAGACTTAGGTTTCACAAAAAGCTGCATTCAACAGTATTTTGATTACTGTAAAAATGTATGGGAAGTTAGTACCAGACATATATAAGCAAGATATTTTGAATTATCATTGGTAAAAAATTTTGTATGGATTTGCCAATCAAGCACAAAATTAACTAGGAATATATTATGGAAAGGGTATTATGAGAAAATGTAAAATTATGTACAATATTATAAATCATTTCAGTGTCACCAACATTCTCTCAATCCTTTGCAATAAAATCTACATTAAACCAATAGATGGTCTTTTTCAACCAAAAATTCTAAAATTTCAAATCCTCAAGAAGATGCCTCTAAAAATTAACATTGCATATCCTGGCCCACTGATCTAATATAAATGAGTAAAATCAATAAAAGAAGTATTATCAGTGAATACTTCTCATCACGGCACATGAAATAGCTACACAATGCATCAATATGATTCACATTCTTTTACTCCTCCAAATTTTCTGTTACATGTTTTTTTTTTATATTAAAGCTTGTCTGCAACAGATGTTATCATTCATAAATACTTGTACTTAACAGCCTTGATCTTTTACCTGTATACTTGTACATAATAGACGCCCTTAGGGATATTAGTTTTTTTTAAAACTATATGGGTTACCCTTTCATAAAAGTTATTATTATTATTATTATTATTATTATTATTATTATTATTATTATTATTATTATTATCAATTGGAAGGATAGTTGGAGACAGAGATGTACTATATGGGCAAGAAATTTTATGAAAGAATATTGATAGAGAAATAAATAAACTGGCTAACAGTTCCGATGACGATTACCTATTGCAGATAATTCGCAAGATGATTTAGCTTCCCCAACTGCATTCTTAGCAACACATGTGTATGTTCCCTTGTCATCTAGGAAGACCTCTGCAATTTGCAATCTGGCCTTTCGACCATCAAATGTCTGTCGGAAGTCTGAGGAATTCCTCTGAATAATTCCATTTTTGTACCACCTGACTGTGTCAGCATCCTGTACACTGCATTCCAGCACTGCTCCACAGCCCTCATTTACAATAATATCCTGAAGGAATGTTTCAATCACAGGAGGCCTCATTACTTTCCCTTAAAATATTGATAATAAAACAATTTTTCAAATCAGGATTAAGACATACATACAATGTTGTTCAATTTCAGAGAAAAGTTTACAAATGAAGCTCCTATTCTTTACTGAGAAATGATTTAGTCTAATGGATCTCATATAATATTTTAATACAGTCCATCCAATTTTTATTACAGTATGTGCCTATTTATAAGTCGAGTCAAACTGCAAACATCAAAGATCCTAATCTACCCTAGCATAATGCACCTGCAGAACAGAGTTTATGTTGTTTATGTTGTTGGTCTACTGAAAATTCCTAACAAAATGCACAGACCCAGATCTGCTGGCATATAATGCACCAGAAGATCTGGGTCTGTACATTTTGCTGTTGGACTTGTCTTATAAGTGAGTATGTATGGGTATATATCCTATTTACTATGGGGCAACACAACTGTACCCAGAACTATGTGATGACAGTCCTTTAAAACTTGTCCCATTTATATGGCAAAAGAAGTTAATATTACCTCTGACTTCCCACAAAATCAAGATCCAATGGAAATATATTTATATAAGCAGCCATGAGAGAACTGATTGATTATGCTTAATGGTACATCACTACAAGAATGGCTATATTAAATTGAGGCAATTGGAGTAAATCATTTTTGCTCTGAGACATACCAAGATAAAACAGCTGTCCTGGTCTTTGAGCAGGATTTGAACCGATGCCATTTTTAGTTATAAGTTCAGCTTTCTAATAACTGAGCTACCATGCCAGACAGAACATAATAAAATGAAAAAGAAAGATGTATGTTTTGACAGACATTTTTCAGAGATTTAAAAAAAAAAAAGCTCTAAGGGAAGGAACTGTTCTGGATTTCAGCAAAGTGCTGGATAAATCTGGGGTTGTTTCCCTTTCCTCCTAGTTCAAAATTCAAGCTAAAATGATACCAGTTACAAGACTGTGAGCTCAGAAATTCTAATGTGAAGAAAATTAACATAAAATATTTCTTTTAAAATGACCAAAAAAAGAAATAAGACTACTTTTTAAATAAAAGGAGGACGGACCCAAAAATTAGTTTAAAATCCAATCTTTTATTTACAGTTAAGGGCCTTACTTCTTGGAAAGGTGAAGAAAGTGACTATAATACCAAGATGCTGAAGTTAAAACTAATTTCCAATTCATACACTGAAAGAATCTTCCTCTAAAATTCATTGAAAATTGACCAAGAAAACTCACTAATTCAGTTACAAGCAATCATTAGATTTTTTTCAAAAAATAAGGTAGTAAAAATAAGATTCTGCTTTACTTAATCAAGAACACTACATATGAATTAAAACAAATGTTTCATAAGCATTTCATGTTTATAAAAATACAATGAAAAATCTAAGTTTAATGACTGTACTATAAATTTTATTCCCCTGCTTCACTAGAAAAGAGTGATACTATTAGGTTTTACCATTTACTTGATGCATGCCTTTCCTTTCAAATTTCTTAAAAATTTGTTTGATATATACAGTTTATCTCAAAATCTGCAATCAAATCAACACAAAAAAAACACTTTATGTCAATCTGAAAATTGTAAAGCCAAATCAATAAAAAATATTACACTTCTTGCAAACAGAAGCACTTTTTGAGTAGCTAATAAAAGAGAGAGAGAGAGAGAGAGAGAGAGAGAGAGAGAGAGAGAGAGAGAGAGAGAGAGAGAGAGAGAGAGATTTTGGATTTTTAACCTAGCTTTAACAACATTTCAGTCACATCACTATGACATCTGCAGTGTGGTAGTTAATAGTGATTCCAGCACTGGGGCATCATGCAGCAGACATGAACCACAATGTACTACCCAGTCATGTTATCCTGACACCAGGCAGACCAGTCCTAGCACCAACTTCTTAAGGCTGAGTTCCTAGTGAGGCAGCTGTTAGTACCATTTTTATAAGCCTTATTTATAACTCAGCCAGGATTCAAACCTGCATCCAAGGTGGATGCTCTGACCACTAGGCCACCAGATTGGTCTCCAATAAAATCCAAACTCTTGTAGATGAAAATACCCAAGACACTCAAGCCTGAAAATTAGGTCACAATAAGCAATGCTTGGTACGGCTGGGTTACTCTCCATAAGATACCAATTTTCAAGTGTAGATGAAATGGAGTCAATAATTCTGAGGGTGTAATAAAAAGATGGCTTAAAATTAAAAACAAAATAACTACAGAGTGAAAAATAGGTCACAATGACTGGTTTTGTGTTTTATGGCACATCAATATAAGTTGGATATTAAGTGTCAAGGTAATTGGAATAAAGTGTCTTGTCCTGGGACACATCACATAAGTTGTTGTTGTTGTTGTTGTTGGGCTAAACGCTATTTTTCAGCACACAATAGGCTATTTATGGCTGCCAGTATTAATAGTGGAGGAAGAAACCGGAAAATCACCAGAAAGAACCAATGACCCACAAGAAGCTACTGGCAATCTTTCTCACATATCCACATTCACCGAATCCTACACTAGAAAACACACGAAGACATAAGCTGACCTAGGCTAATCCAATAGTGTGATTCAAACCCATGCCCTTTTGATTGCAAGTCCAGTATGCTTGCCACTGAGTTACAACTTCTAGGTAAAAACTGGCTGAAGATATTGATGGCATAACAAATGGATAAACAAAACACAAAAGTCAATCAAGCATGAAAGTTATTTATATTTGGTATGGTTCAATGATTTTTATCAATGTTCTAACCATACAAGATTTTATAAGTTATGGGGAAATATGGTCCAAGATACTTATAATGTCATTAGCAACAGCACAAAATTCAAATGTCAGAGAAACCTGCAAATTAGGTCACACTTAGTATTGGCAGGGTCTATTCTGGGATGCAACATTGCAGGATTTTTGCTAATTTCTAAAAAAAATGAGATGAATGTGCAAAAATCAAGCCCTACCTTTGTTTCTTCATTAAATCCGTCCATATCAAGAAAATTATCCTTTTCTTGTAGATTTGCCTTTTTACTTTTAACTCTAAGTAGACTAAGTTTAATATGGCAACTTTCAACAAGATGTCACTACATAGCAGTTTTCATGAATGCTGGAAAAATCTTGGATCCTACTTCACCTCTGCTCATTAAAATTGTTCTGTGGATTCATCACAATTAAAAGAAACTCAGCCTGACAAAATAGGTCATAATGATCTAATTTTCACATCTGAGTGACACAAGCATTTTCAGCAATTTGTATCAGATAAGTATGAACCTGCAGCTGCTGTCTAATCATAAACCCAAATTTGAATTACCTCCCTTGACATATAATACTGACCTGAAATGTAGTTGGATCTATACTTTCTTACCAAATTAGGACCATAAAGGTTGTTACTATTATTAACAATACAAACTATATTTGGTATAACAGAATGGACCCTATGCCAGATGCATGGAGAGATTCAAATCCTATGAAGCTAAAAGTGATTGTCAGATACAAAGATGCCAGATAACAGTACATGATGCCAGATAAAAGTACAAGATACCAGATAACAGTAGATGACTTACAAACTTTAGGCATCAAACACTGTTCATTCATTTTTTCGGTTGAATTCAGACAATAATTTTTAAGATTTTCACAAACGTAACATCTGAGTATTGTTGATGCCACCATCACCATCTTAATTATCTACAAAATCATATCAACACTAGAAAAGTGATAACACTGTCTCAACATTCAAAAGTGAGATAAAAAAACAACTTACTTTGGATGGAGATACTAGCTTTGGACTCAGCCTCTCCCACAGGGTTGTGGAAAAAACATTTGTATTCACCAGCATCATCTGGAGCTGCATCAGCAATGAAAAGTGAGGCCTTCCCACTAGTACCATCAAAATGAAAAGTGCAGTGGGCAGAATCCTCAATAGTTTTGCCATTACGATACCATATGACCATCGGCAGTGGTAAGCAAGTTACAGTGCATTCCAAAGTAACATTGTCACCATCTTGTGCTGACACATCCTTCATTGGAATGATTATCTCTGGACAACCTGAATACAAAAATCATACTTGTAGAATTATATTTTGCTCACTATGTATAGTTTCCAAAGTTAATTGAGTCTGGAAAGTTTTAATTCATAAATCTCAATTTTCACAATTTCATCAATTCTGGTGATCCTTTATTTTTTTTTAAATGACATTAATTTGGTTTATAAAGACATAGATTCTAGCTTCCTAATTTTTTAAAATTTTATTTTTAATAAAATAATGAAGTTCGAAAACTTTACAGATGAAAGTTAATCATTTTGTCCTTTTTTTTAATCCAGTGGTTCCCAACCCTCAGGTTGCAACCCTAAATTTAGGTCATGAGGATGTTCTGGAGTGTCGCCAAGATTTTTTTTTGTAGAACAAATATCATGAAGCTCAGAAAAACTATTATTTTAGGGTCACAGCCAAAAATTGTTGGGAACCAATGATTTAAAACTATTTAATATAGCTACAGCATATATTTTGTTAAAAAATTAAATAACACAAGGTTTTATTGTAAATACTATGTTTAACAATCTGATCTAATATGGAGACCAATTCACAGGCATGCAGATCTATTAAATACAATGTGGCATCTTTTTGATATTTTTAGTAAGGAATGAATAATAAATACATTTACTGAGAATTTTTTCTGACATTTTTTAAGATGTATTTATGACTTCCGTTTTAGAATGGTATACAGTCTAAAGAAAGAAGGTATTGGGACAAAAATTGGTGAAAAAAAGAACAAATGTACATTAGTCTGACAATAAATCCATGAATACTAACTTTGTGAATTTGACCAGCTATGCTGTCTGAAAACAAAAAATGTTAAACAACAATAATGCCATGAATGCTACATTAATTGCCTCCCTCCATTTTTAAGTGTGCTATATGTTGCTATATGTAGGTACTTGTATGGGAACAGTGAAAAAGGCTGTTGACTTTTTTGCCCCCAAATCAACAGGTTTCTTCTACCTTGTAAGAACAAGTCCTCCACACAGTTCAGTCAAGCTACATGGTATAAAACTAAACTAATTATACATAGCCATTTTTCTTCTTTCAGCTATAGTGACACTGACAAATGTCATTTTTACCTTAAATTCAATAGACTTCTTCCTTAACCAAATTGTTAGCAATCCACTAACCTTGGTGAAGATACACACTCAAATCTTTGTGCAGAAACCATCTTTTATTTTTAAATTTTTTCAGCCAGTGACCCTGACTTTTTCACCCCCAATTAAATTGCTTTTTCCTTAGTCCAAGATTACTAATGAAATTCCTCTGCCAACATGAACAGAAAACTTGTAGGAGACTCCTTTCATGTCTAGTTTTTTATCCTCTTCTTTTAACATTGATGGGAATAGATTTACAGAATGAAATTTTTGTGACATTAAATCCAATGTTTTGGTGCAAAACAGTTTCATAAGCAAATTTAAAACCTTTATTTCAAAGCACTCTTTTCTCAGCAATTCTGTCTGAAATTTCATCTCACTGAAGACTGCATTATTTGTTTCATGGATTGGAACAAAAATTACAGTAGTGTCTGCTGGTATAGTTAATGTCATGAAAGCAACAAATGTCATGTTTAATTGATGTACTTTATCACTTTAACACTGACCCTGAATTTATTAATGTTCCACAAACTGACATAAATGACAAGTACTGTTTGCCTAAGATATGGTTTCTAAATGGATTATAACTAAGTGGAGACAGAGAAATTCCTATGGAGAGTGGAGAAGTGTAAAAAAATACACATATTCACTTTCAATACCAATCAAGTATGACAATGATAATAAAATGAATCAACTACTACTTAATTCAAATTCTTAAGGTAAAAAGATGAAACAAACCTGGTGATATTTATGATTTTTGTGGCCATTTGTGACAACAGGTAAAAATGCTTGCAGGGCTAAAAAAAAAATTCAACTGTCTGCTCATCCATCTAATAGGTGGGTTAGGACAAGCAAAAACTGTGGTCCCATCATGACATTTTATTCAACACAACTTAACAGCAATTTAAAAACTGCTTAACTCTATAATGATGAAAATTGCTTTCAATCCTTTTCATATTTTGCTGCATTAGAAGCCATTACATAATTGTCTTTTACATCTTATATATGTTGCTAGACCTTCACTAATGAAATTTCCATGGGCATGCTTCTTGAGACTATCTGAATCCAAAGAGTCTTAGAAAATTAAAATTTGTCAGTTGTAAATTTCACTAATAATGAAAATTACTTCCATGTTTATTTAGCCAAAAGTATGCACCTGTACATCTTTTATTAGTTACTTTGAATAATTCACACCTGGCAGACATTATCTTCACTCTGTACCATTATAAAAATTTGTAACGAGACATTTTTGAAGACACTAATGTAATATCTTAGCCAAGACCGATGTAGGGATGTATGGAAAGATGTAGGGAGGAATGTAGGGATGTATGGATGGATATAAGGATGTAGGGAGGTATGTAAGGCTGTACAGATGGATGTAGAGATGTATGGATGGATGTAAGGATGTAGGGAGGTATGTAAGGATGTACAGTTGGATGTATGGATGTATGGATGGATGTAAGGATGTAGGGAGGTATGTAAGGATGTACAGATGGATGTAGAGATGTATGGATGGATGTAAGAATTTATAGATGGATAGACAAGGGCAACACTACCCCAGTCCATTTCAATGTGGGGCACAAGAAGATTTTTTCATACTGTTGACAGAAAATAGATTCTACAAAGATGCTTAATTTTTGGTAAACTTTTTGACATTATGAAATATATGTAACATTTATATTTTTAAATATAATAAAAACATGTGTCTCAAACTTCGGTCTCAAATATGAAATTGAAATTTACATTTTCTTCAAAGAATACAAATTACAATGTTGATCCTTGTAAAATCAATGCATTACACAGAAAACAATGAGCAAATTATTATCAGATGAAAACATTGATCACAAAGGATGATTTTAAGCTGTACCCAATGACCCTTTTTTTTTTTCATCTTGGCACACGAAAGTCTCTCTAAGGCACCTGTGTGGTTGGGTATAACAAGAGTAAGAAAAATAAAGATACACAACCATTATAATTGATTTTAGGCCAGCTGAATGAAGCATGTCCTAATCATATTGAATGGAGTGCATTCATTGGCATAAGGTGATGTCTTGCTCAATATGATTATCTTGGGCAACAAAGAAAAGCAAATTTTCAATGATCTTCAGTAGATAATGTAAAGATGAGAAGACAAAATCTTCTGCCAAAACTGTGCCGCATTGGCTTGCAAAACTGTATGCTGGGAGGAAACAATGAAAAACTGAATGTCAAAAATGAATTCTAGTGGAGAACTGTTATTTGAGCACCAGGAACTGAAAATCATAGTACAGAAAACTGTGATAGTGGAATCTGATTATTAACACAGGCACTTGAGTCACAGATTTATACATTTCTGTAATAAACATTCCCTTTTCCAGCACTGTATACCACACATACCTGCAAGTGGAGACCAACTTCAAACTGCACAGATACAGATCTGCCTTTGCATAATGCACATGCATATCTGGGTCTGTGCAGTAGTCAGCAGAATAAATAATATAGACCCTGATCTGCTGGTGCATTAAGCTATGGCAGATCAGGATATGTGTCGATTGCAGTTTTCCTCTGCTTATACACTTAAATTCAGTCATGGCTAAATAAGACTAAAGCACCATTTGCTACAATTTCCTTGTCTACTAAAACAACCATGAATTGAACAGTGGTTGGTTATCTTAATGGACATCAAACTTGAAGAAAAAAGTATTGTAGTCTAACACTACACAAAATAAAATCCTAGAAAAGTGACCACTTATTTCAGAAATTAATAAATCCATGATGCATCAGTACTTGTGATAATATGTGTTTGAAGGCAAAGCTACACACACACACACACACACACACACACACACACACACACACACACACATGAATGATATATCCTACACTCAAGAAAAACTAAATTAACTATAAAATGTCCCATTAATGACAACCATATAATCACTGTCCCAATTATAGCAATCATATAATCACTGTCCCAGTTACAGCAATCATATAGTCACTGTCCCAGTTATAGCAATCATATAGTCACTGTCCCAATTATAGCAATCATATAGTCACTGTCCCAGTTATAGCAATCATATAGTCACTGTCCCAATTATAGCAATCATATAGTCACTGTCCAGTTATAGCAATCATATAGTCACTGTTCCAGTTATAGCAATCATATAGTCACTGTTCCAGTTAAAGCAATCATATTGTCACTGTTCCAGTTATAGCAATCATATAGTCACTGTTCCAGTTAAAGCAATCATATAGTCACTGTCCTAATTATGGAAAGAAACATATGCAAAGAAAATGCTGCATTCACAGGAAATGACTGAGACTATCCTGACCCTTGATTACACTGTATATGGCAGTCTGCCAGTCTCTCCCATGCTTGCTTGTCAATCACACTGAATTAATAAATACCTCTATCTGCAATTAAAATAAAAATAACACCTAAGTTTACTTTTAAAGATATTTTCATTTGCATAATGTATTTGAGATGGGGATTAAAAGATTATGAACTCAAGTACCAAACTGATTTATGAAGCAGTAATGGTTTTAAAAATCTGCTGTGGAACAATCTAACAGTACAGTCTTTACCCTGTTTTTGACACCAGAAATAAAATTATCACATCCAAAAACAGAGAAATAGAAAATATTTTCAAGCAACAGACTGAAATCTTAAGGCTGAGGATGGGAGGGAATAATATTTAGTGCTTTTTTTGTTTAAGTGTCGTCCACTAACCAACCTATTCTAAGAAGTAAATAGGACAAAATCTAAATCTTTCTAGCTTATATTTCAATTTTTTTTACATCTGTTACATAAAATATTATTGTTTGCAAAATGAAAACATACCTACACTGAAAAACTTAATTTCTCAATGTCTGTGAAATTCGAGTTGTCAAACATTCTGCACATGAATATCTCAGAGAGTATGAAAAATTTTCATTTTAATAGGTAGACTGCATGGAGACTCAATGATTATTGTTTCATTTTAATTGGTAGACTGCGGAGACTCATTGATTATTGTTTCATTTTAAGCGGTAGACTACATGGAGACTCAATGTTTCAGTTTAAGTGGTAGTCTGCACAGTTGCACAGAGATTGTCAAAAAGACTACCATTTTATTTAATGGTCGATTGAATAGAGACTATCAATGACTACTATTTCAGTTCAATAGGTAGACTAACAAGGAGACTGTCAATGACAATTTCAGTTTATTTGGAAGACTATAAGGAGACTGTCAACCGCGCCAGTGGCTTAGTGGTTAGAGCATCTACCTCGATGGTCGAGTCATACCAAAGTTTTAAAAAATGGTACTAACAGCTGCCTCGCTTGACGTTCAGCATTAAGAGGTTAGTGTTAGGACTGGTCAGCCTGGTGTCAGGATAATGTGACTGGGTAGGACATCATGCTACATGTCGTCGCATGATGCTTCAGTGCTAGACATCACTATAAACTGCCACACTGCAGACATTGTAGCACATCACATCACAAGGAGAGTGTCAATGACTACTGTTTCAGTTCAATAGGTAGACTACAAGGTGACTGTCAATGACTACTGTTTTAGTTAGGTAGATTGCAAGGAGACTGTTAATGAGTACTGTTTCAGTTCAATAGGTAGCCTACAAGGAGACTGTCAACAAACTACCATTTCATTTTAATAGGTAGACTCAATGAACTGTCAATGACTACTGTTTCAGTTTAATAGGTACACTACAAGGAGACTGTCAATGACTTCTGTTTCAGTTAGGTAGACTGCAAGGAGACTGTCAATGACTACTGTTTCAGTTTAATAGGTAGACTGCAAGGAGTCTGTCAATGACTTGTTCAGTTTTACTGGTAGGTTGCATGAAGACTGTCAATATGTAGTAAAAACTTCAAGTCAAGACTCACAGGAATATTCCTTCCTTATTCCTAATGTTGCCCCAATGATAGACAGAACTATAAACTGCCACACTGCAGACATTGTAGCAATATGACTCAAACTGCTAAAGCTACATTAAAAATCCAAACACACACACACACATACACACACACACACACACTTCCTTTATTCAAACTTCTTCAGTTATATCCGCAAAGTATGGCCCACTACATTGTGTACTATCATGGACTTATTAACTGGTGCAAAATATTAAAATATGGATTCCAAATTTCCAGGCACTAACTGCCAACTTGATTAAGAAAATGAGTGATATATGAGGGATTCATTTACCAAATTTTAATGGAAATTTCATTCATGTTCAGAAATTAGGGACCTACTGTTTGTTAATTTCTACAATAAAAACAGTAGGATCCGCACAAACCTGAACATTATAAGCAGATCCAAGAGTTATCTGACCATGTTACAATGAGAGAGATTTGCATGAATGAGTGTTGAAAAAATATCAAAGCATTAATTCAGATAGTATACATGACAAAATTTTAAAATCAGTAAATTTTTATCATATCTATATATAAGAAACAAATATAAATTAAATAAGTCCTGTCAAGGGAAATTCATGTTTCCGTTTTATAATTTAATTTGGAATCATTGCAATCATCATAAATGTGATGTTCCCTCTGGTATTAAAATGTGAAAAATTGTTAAACATCAAAACAATGTCCACAAGTGCTTCCTTTGAAAACCTACTTAACTGTATTCTGATCTGTAACTTATAGAAATGTTTCTTACATTGCAACAATCAATTAAAAGATGACCGGTTTATTTTGTCATGTTAATTACATCATTTATATCAAATCAATTCATGGTGTTAAATTAAAACCCTAAAAGACACACAATCCTAATTGTGAAAGAGCCAGCAGTCATGATCATGCAACAAAGTCAATCTTAAAAAAATTGACCAATCAAACACTGTTTTAATATCATTATTTAAGTTGCACCATTAAAGTATCTAATGTTAATAAGAGATCTGTCCTAATTATTACAAATGTGATCAAGGATAGTGGAAGGTAAACAGGCAATCAGAAGGATGAGCAAGACGTGTTTTTGCAATTGCTTGCAATAAAATCACATTCTATATATTTTCTGAACTCAGTCATAGAAACTTTTAATTTGGATGTTGTTGCTCCTCAAACTAACTAGGTTTTTTTAAAAAATAATCTAGTTCTGTTCTGATTCAACAATAATACAACAATGTATTCATACTCAGATGCAAACAACAGAACCAAGTGATGTAATAATACAAATTGTTTTCCCTAATGCACATGGAAGGTCTTCAAACTTCTTGGAGTAATATATCTAATGATTTTTCAAAGCCTGGTAACCTTAAAAAAAGAGGTAATTTAAAAAAGAAAGCAAACAAGTTCAATTAGAAAATTATTCCCAGTGCAGTAATAAAATAAAAAATCAGTCATTTAACACACACACTCTCTCTCTCTCTCTCTCTCTCTCTCTCTCTCTCTCTCTCTCTCTCTCTCTCTCTCTCTCTCTCTCATCACTTTTGATGTCAACTGCTTTCTTAGTTTTTCTTAATTTTTAATTTTTTAATTTTTAGAGGTACTTCAGTAAGTTGTAGCATCACTTATACTGCAGTCCATATTTTTGGACAACACTGTACACAAGTTACTGAGGAAAAGTTGTATTTTGCATAATTCAGATTTTTAATTGGTAATGACAATTGAAACTTTTATTTAAATCAGAACATACCCAAGGGTCTTCCAAGGCGCGTTTCCACTGCTTCCTGATTCTCATCTTCATCTGAACCTGACACACTTCCATAACCACTACTTGCTTTAGAAACATTCAGTCTGCCAATAGGAATCACAGATTGTGATTTCTCTGTAGCAGTATTGCTAGTACTCTCCTGGTTTTCTACAATTGTGGGTGGCAAAATCACATTCCCTTTGTTCAATGTAACTTTTGCTTCAGCATGTTCACCCCAAGACTCATTCTTAGACACTGAAAGATTGTCAGAATCAACACACAACTCATGTTGTACGAGTTCGGAGCCACCGCTATCACGAGTTCGCTTAATATTGTAATTGTGGCGCTGGAAGTACTCGGAGCCTCTTGAGGTTATCTTGCGATGAACTTTAGTGACATCTTTTTCGTATGCTGATGTGCTGCCACCTGGAGAGGTAACTACAGATTCAACAATAGTATCTGTTTCCTTTTCTTCAGTTCTGCTTTCAGTTCGTTTAAGTTTAGTCCGTTCTGTCACCAAGCAGCCTCCCTCCTCATATTGCTTAATTTCTTGAACCATGACTGCACCATCATTATCAGAAACAATTGATATTGCACCATTTTTGTTCAAAACAGGAATAAGATCAAGTGTAAAATGTGATGAAAACACTTTCTTGGAAGGATTGGATTCTGAAACTTCTGTAAAAATAAATAAAATAAAAATCTACTATAAAGACAGATTAAAGCAAATGGGTTGATAGGCAAACACATAAGCTATCTCCAAATCCTGAAATTTAAAGAAGAGTGACCTATTAGTAGAATCTAAAAGTTGGCCCTGTTTACCCTAACCTTATTTCTTGCCTACAATTTTGGAGGGGCAGAGTGGTCTAAAGCTTTGACCTTTACAGATCACTTCACTGCCATCTCACCTCTGTCTGACTCCACACTTGGATAACATAGGTAAGTGAGAAAGCCTGCCAGTAGCTTCTCATGGGTTGGTGGTTCTTCCCTGGGTTTTCTAAGGATTTTTTTCCTTCTTTAATACTGGCTGCCATGAATAGCCTATCTTGTGCTGAAAAATGGTGTTAAACCCTACAACAACAACAACAACAACAACAACACTATGTTGGACCCCTTTCATATTTAATTTTGTACACTACCATTCACCTTTTATTCCTAGTACCCTGTATATTCTGGATCAGCATTTTTGTCCAATGTCACTTACAGTGCTAAGTCCAAAACTGACTATTTTAAGTGCCAATATGGCATGCTATGTTTGTGACTTGTCAACATTTGCTGACAATTATTGAGACTGGAGTAAATAAAATGTATTGTTTAACTCATCTGGTAATAACAATAAGGGACATCAAACCTTTTTTAATACATATGGCAGCAGAAAAGACTAGCAAGAGACTCCATGTCCCATTTAAATGACTAATCTTGAACAAAGTTACATTTGCAATAGCTCTTTTAAAAAAGACTTTTTGCATTTTAGGTATTGTTCAAAGTTGAAAGGGGATATGTTGCTTACTACAGCTATACATCATTATACGACAGACACATATCACAAAATAAGCGTCTCAACACACCTCCTAGATTAAACTGCATGCAAGTTTTGTTCTGAGTTAGGGGAAAGAATGAGTTTGAACTGGCATAGGGAGTCATGAGTGACTCAGAAAAAAATATGAATCTAGGTTTGTATTTATTACAAACTCCTTGTATGCTTTCTAAATAATTATAGTTTAATATGTAAAGGTGGTGCTCTACAGTTTCGTATCTAGCATGAGGTTAGAATTTTAAAGAAAAAGAATTTCCACAGACGTCCTCACTAGTTATACTGGCTATATAAAAAAAGACATTGTATATCTTAGATATTGTTCAAAGAACCTTTAATTCCCTTTATTTTGGTGTATGATTGATGGGTGTAATATGGGTTAGAGATTATACAACTTGGCCTAACTCAAGATGTGCACCTTTCCAAAAAACTGCTAGCTCTACTTGCTCATTTTCACTTCTCGAACTTCAGAGGTAAATTATAAAAAAAGGAGCCAATAACTTTTTTTACATTTTATGTATTTGGTAATTCATACATTGCACTTTCAGAAGCTGATATTGTCTAGTTTGGCAAAATTCATTTTCCCTATTTTATTAGCTGCCAATTATAGTGTACTTTAGACACATTCAGATTGAATTTTGAGCACAAGGGAGCAGCCATTTTAGCAGTGTGCTAAGATCATTTAAAATTTCCAAAAGTACAATATCCAAAGAAATTTCAGCCACATTACATGAAAGTAGGATATAGGTATGCCAACATTCTCTCCACTGTGCATGTTTAAAAAGCAAATAACTTCACCTTACATACATCACTCTCTCAAAAGTACATAATAACTGGTAAGTGCCACCAAATACAATTCAAAACAAATTGGGATTTATTTTAATGGTTCAATTCACTATCTCTAAAATATCTACTCACAGATTTTGAAGAAGAACCTATTAGTTTGAATCTGGATGTGTAATGCAGAAATATGGATTGAACAGGTGTATCAAATGCCAGATAAAGCATATATGATTAAATGGGTATGTAAAAAAAACACAGCACAATATTTATGATACAGCTACCAGGTACCAGGGGATACAATATATATTGCAATAAAGGAGTCATGATATAATACCAAATAATAAGCAAAGATTTATCACAATATATTTTCACAAAATTTACATAATAAAAATAATTTTTCTAGAATATTTACTAAGGTAAAATTACACAGGCAACATGTACCAGTAGGTACAGCATCATGCTAGTCTGGTCTTCTTATCTTCCACATCTTGAAAATGATATGGAGGAGACTAAGTGTAACCAGTCTATTTGACCAAGCTGATCACCTGAGTGCTTGGATTGACTATACAAATATAGAAAAGGGTAATGACTGAAGGACAGGTGAAGGTTTCATCTCATCTGTTGAGGTGGGGTAGTCTAACTCCCATTCCTTAACTACATTTATTATCTGTGTAACTCATCACAGGGAAAAGTTCTGGTTGATGCATTGGTTCAACTGATGGCCCTATCTCATTGGTGTAGGTTTATATACCTACTCAAAGCCCTTTCTGCAAGCACAACTGCCTTTTTTGGCTAGTCATTAATTAATAGGCAAATGTATCACAACCCAAAGGTTTACAGGACACATGGTACTATTTGTATTGAAAAATGGGATCCAGCCTAGAAATGAGTGAACTTTAAATAGAGTATATACGGTTTTGGTCCTTTGGTAACATTGTATATTTACCAACCTGCTTTACATTCAGCAAATTAAATGTTTAGGTGAGACCAAATGGGATTTTCAAGAAAATAATGAAACATCTCTATGACATTTGCAAAAAAAGGATATACAATATCTTTATTATTTTTTTTTAAAAAATGGTATTTAAAAACAAGTAATAAATATTATTTTATCTCAGATTTTTTATTAACATCATTGAATTTAATAAAAGTGGGTATTTTCACACACATCAATAGCGTACTATATGTAACTCCTGTAGGGATAAACAGTTATGTTTAAATTGGAGTCCAGGTGTTATATTTTAAGTGCCTAAAAAAATATATTTAAGACAAGCACCCAAATGATCCATACAACACATGTATCTCAAATGACAAACAAATTCTGCAACCTCTTAAAATTTTGACAGAACTACATAAAATTAACTCATGGTCAGTCCAAATATGGCTCAAATAACTTTTTTTTGGTCATCAAATAGCAGCTAAAAATTCCAACCTACCCCCATCCCGATTTTCATTAATATTTTAAAGTTTTAAGGTCTTCTACCAGTTGGAAACAAACCATTCTTTCTACAAACTATTTATTATATAGTTCTGAAACATGAAACATAACAACTTGTTTCAAAAAAATAATTTTTTGTGCTTTGACTAATGGAATATAATTTGCTGTGCATTTATGCGATTTTTTTATTTCTCCTATATAAAAAGTAGTATCCAACTTCTGAAATCTATGCAGATGCAATATTAAAATGACTGTACTTACATACTCTTTAACTGTAGTCCAATTTAGAAACAAATCACAAGTACTTCTACTTGTTCTCATTGTCTAAATTAACACATACAAAGATTGTATAAAATGAACCCCACCCCATGTCTTATTTCATTATATCTGATTTTACTCTAATATATACTAGAATATCCTCTAAATTAAACAGCAATAATGCAAAGAACAATAAAAACAACAATATTATGCCTTTAGAACATTATGTAACTGCTCTTTATCAAGCAAACAGAAAATTTCAAAAATGGGTCTCTCATACATTAATTCTCAAAAACAGGACAGAGTATTAATTTGCATTGTTAGCTGTGGTGCACAAACACCTGTACATGTATTGGAGTTGACTGCATTCTTGTTTGAGTCTAAACAATTACTTTCATAGCCAAAAACTTGATTCAAAAGTCAAACAATTTTGCTGACACTAATTGGCAATTGGTAAAAGTGGTAAATATCAAAGGTAATGATTGTAACAATGGTCTAATTGAATAATTTACATGCACCATTAGCTGTACAAACATATGTCTGTGAATATTTAGGTACAATTATGACCAAAAACATCTGATAAGTGTAGCTAAATAGGAATACATTTTGCCGCCATTTGATTAAGACCTATACTAAAATGTTGGGCTTTTTTTACCAATTTTACACATCTGACCTTCCGTCTAGTATATTCTTAATTACCTGAATAAAAGCAATCACAATTTTTAAAATGAGCTCACAGTGATGTAGCTAAATATTTTATGACTTTTTCCACCACTATGTACAAATTTATTTTTAGTGCTTTACCATGTAAAGTTTAATGCTTAAACAAACATGGCTGTGTTTAGATTTATTTACAGAAATATTGAGAGACTGCATTTTTTGTAAAAACTTGCTGACTTAACACAGTGATCTATCTGAAACTGTAGCTTAATTCCAAGTTTCAACCAACACAGTCTGACAATGATTTTATTAAGGGGTTTACATGGTCCTAGGAAGTCCTCTGTTGTACAATGCAAACTCTACATATGATGTTAGATAAGAAATGGATAGACTGTTGTCATTTCTGGGAAAGGCTGCTGTCTTATTTAAAGAAACAGAAGATGCAAACCATGATTTTGCCTATAGTTGATTGACCAATAAAATGAACAGGTGGACAGCACAGATGTTGTCTAACACAACTGGATTGATTAGGCAGGTTATACAAACAATGTGCATAAATGTGAAGATTTTAATCAAATGTACAAGTAAACAAACTTAAATCCATTTTTTGTGTTCTTAAAGACAACTATCAAAACACAAGGCTCTCTACAAACACTGTTATCAAAACATACAGCTCTCTAAAAAAGATTGCTTTTAAAGCATACAGCCCTCTAAATAGACTGCTATCCAAATGTACAGCTCTCTAAAAAGACTGCTATAAACAACAGCTCTCTACAAAGACTGATACCCAAACATAAGACTTTTAACAGAAACCACTATAAACAACGACAGCCATCAAAACATAAGACTCATAACATATTACCATAATGAACAAAGACTGCCATCAAAATCTAAAACTCATAACATAATATGAACAAAGACCGACATCATAATGTAAGACTCTTAACATAATACAGCTATGAACAAAGACTGACATCAAAACTTAAATCAGACTCTTAACATAATACTGCTATGAACAAAGACCACCATCAAAAAGGCTCTAAACAAAAGACTGCTATGAAAAAAGACTGCTATATATCATAAGTCTCTAAGCAAAAACCACTATCCAACATAGGACTCTCAACAAAGTCCATTATCAAAACATTTCGCTTTCAGCAAAGACAGCTATCAAAACAATTGGTTCTAAATAAAGACTGTGGTCAAATCATAGGGCTCTCTACATAGACAACTATCAAAACATTTTGCAAACTTATAGAAAGGCCACTATCAAAACCTAGAGATTCTCCAGAAACACAGCTATTAAAACATATTACAAACTATTCAGGTCTTTTAGGGGATATAAGGTGCTTAAAACTGAGTTTGGTAGTTAGAGTTTAATTAATTAGCTCCTATTTTGGGTAATTCTAACATACATTATCAGTTGCAAAAGAGTGTGTGTGGAGAGTGGATCTATGGCTTTAATTTGGATTATACAACTTAAATTTTGTGCAGACTATGGTCAAATAAAGGTCTGCAACACCAACAACCATAAGTTTCACTCTAGAAAATGTCTCCAGGGGATGCTCTCTCTGAATAGGGTTACATTAAATGTGGAAAAAAAAACCCACTTTGCTAATTCCCTTTAGTGCAGTTACATCAAATATAAGCACTACAAAAGTTTCCTCAGGAAAATACTGTGTATTTGTTGGCCTGAGATAATCTGCAATTAATAATAAGAATAATGGGAAAGAATAATGTAGCAAGAGATGGAAGTGCAGATTTACAAATGAAATGTAAATAGATAGGATATGTTACACTGAGGAAATTGAGAAAGAACAAAATGAGATAATCAACAAGAAGGAACTCACTAGGCAAAAGGAAATGAAGGCAAAAATATACCTGGTGCAGAGAACTGGAACAGATGAAGAGATACAACTGGAGTGAGATTTAAAAAATGGCTTAATTAAGAAAGAATGAAATGGACAGGAGAATTCAATAGCCTATGGTTTGCACAGGGTCAGAAGGCTTAATAATAACACAAATAACATAATACAGTGGAGATGTACCCTCAGATAAGGTCAGGATAACATCTACTCCAACTCACAATAAGCAGATTATCTCCACAAATGACAAAGTGTCACCATTGATTGGTAGGATAACAGTGGACTTGGAGAAAACAGGACTGATCTGCTATCTGTTTAATTCAACAATTAGTTAGGTATGAAATGTATTGTGTTCCATTTGCTCCAAGAAGGTGTGAATAGTAATTGCCATCAACTGAATTAAAAAAACATAGCTAAAATATTTTTTATTCAAGGAACAACTAATATTTAAATCAAAGAAAGAACTGTATTTGCTTGCTTAGATGAACTCAACTGCAAAACTGCAAAGATCTGGTATAACATGAAGAGCTGGATGGATCTGTACAACTGGAACATAGACCCTGATCTGCAGACACACTATGCTATGGCAGATGAGGATCTTTGTTGTAGGGTTTAATGCCATTTTTCAGCACAAAATAGGCTATACAGATCACTCCTCCTCTCTGGGCCCCTATTGTTTGCAGTTTATCTTAAGCTAATATGGTAATTGCCTTTACCGGTATGGAATAGTATCTGGTAGAAGAAATTACAGTTCTGTTCTACAGAATATCATTCAAAATGCTTTATCACAACCTAGATTTTAAGTTTATTGCAATCAATAAATTTCCGTTGTTCCACACCTTTCACTCCTCCAATGGTTTAGCAATCACCTAAGTGAACCCTGCAGTAGGGACAAGGGCACACTCAGTGGAGGCTAAATATTTGCAACAAACTACTTTTCTTATTAGGAAGAAAACCCAGAATTAAGTTTTATACAGGGGTGAGGTGGGTAATAGAATCTTTGTCCTATGCCATTGCCCTGCTAGTACTAAAAAAGTTATAAATCTAAGCAAAAAAACAAGTAATACTTTATCATTACATATTGGGAGAGGAAAGACTGAATATCAGCAAATTGTGGTCTTTCTTACCCATGAAAACCACTAAAATGCACATTTTTAATGATGTCTGGTAAAACCATTGCACTTTATGTACCTGTATGCACATGTCTGTTCTGATCAATACATCTTTTGAATTCAAACATAAAGTAGTGAATAACATTTTTTTGATACTATGGGAAAATGTGAAGTTTGATTTTTGTCACATTTGCAAACTGGTAACAACTATTGCAAAAACCCATAATTAAACATAAAAATTGAGCAAAATTAGAAATCCAAAAATTTTTACAATATGGAAAATCTCCATACCTGGTGAATATCTTTCATCAAATAGCATTTAACAGGTACAATGGCATGTCCTACAGACTACTGAATCATGTGTCATTGTCAATTGACACTTAACTGCTGCTTGATAACTTCCTCTAGTAGCTATACATTTTTTAAGTTGTGACTCATAAATTATCACACTTATGTTGATTTAACAAAAGATATAAACCTTGCTGAATAATAACATAACAAGTAACTTGCCCCAATCGGCTCAATGAATATAAATATTTAACTGGTTTCTTAAATTTTTTGTGTCTAACAGACCAATACTAGACCATATGAATTAACAGTATTGATCTTTTTATATAAAATTATTTAGTGTTAAATAGGACTCCAATAAAAATCTGCCCATTTACACAATAAAATTAGCTCAGTACAGTCTGCCTAATTTGCTTTTCTGAAAAACAAGTCAGACTAAAAACAAAAATTAATGGTAGTTGATTACCTTGGTCCAGGGAATTGATATTGTCCTCTGTGTTCTGGAAGTAGGAAGTGTCAGAATTTTGGATTTTTATTGCACTTGAAACATCTACCTGCCCACAGTTAATCCTATCCTTTCCTGTTTTCCGAAAAGGTTTCTCTACAGACTGTGATGGCTCTAAGTTCCCATCAACCTCCTCACTTTCCACCTCCTCATCCTCTTCTTTAATCATAACACCAGGTGTCTCCTCCAAGAGCTTCTGTGATTCATCCACAGCTTCAAGAATTTCTGAGAAAGCTGCTTCAATATCTATGGTGGACATAAGTTTATTCAATTCATCTGAAGGTGGAATGGATTTCTTCTTTCCCTCTAGCCAACAACTCCTTGTATCTGTACCAAACTGAGGCTTATCCCCCTTCCTTTCAGTAGTTTTACACTCACCCACATCACTTGCTACACTGAACTTGTGTTCTTTTTTGTACTTTAAGGAAGCATCTGAAAAAGATTTAGTTATGATGCGCTGACTTGATGGTTTCTGTGATGATGTGCTGTTCACAGAATGCCTGGAATTGTTTGAATTCAGTAGGTCCTTGTAAAGTAACTCTGAGACTATTCCTTCGGAATCACTCAAAGTTCTTGTCACAGATTGTCCTGATGCACTTTCCAAATCATCTGACTCAGAAGAATGTGATTCACTTCTGGATCTGGAATGGTGCCTTGGTGTAATTTGTCTCCTATCACTCACAGAGCGTGGGAAAACTTTAGAAAAGGCAAGTTTTCCTTCTGGAACAATTTTGCGAAGACCATTAGGAACATGTGTTTGAATGCTCTGTTTGGTTTCAAATACTTCCTCATCAGCACCATCACCTGAACATGAATTTGTGAATGAAGCATGAACATGAAGGCCTTGTTTTGTCCTTAGTGTTTCATTATGACTTGCAATATGCTTTGAAGTGGAATTAATGTCAAGTGGGAATTCATGAGGTACAAGTCCATTACATTTCTCCTTCAAAATATTGGAATCCCTTGCAGATGCTGAATTATGTTTCTCATCATCTTCCAACTTATCCCTAACCGTCAAACTCTGACTGCGGACAATCTGAATACGTGGCCGTGGAGCCTCTGGGATGACTTCCTTTGGTTCAGGTCTGGACGGCTTCCTTGTTTGATCAACAAAGCTCTGACTCCGCTGTGGACATTTCTCAAAACCATTCACATCGCTACCAGAATCCCTTTCTGCAAATAATAATAATAATAATAATAATAATAATAATAATAATAATAATAATAATAATAATAATAATAAAAATAATAATAATAATAAAATAATAACAACAATAATAATAATAATAATCAGTAATACTCCATTTGTCATGCTTTTCATGCATATTTTCAACAAAAGATGCCATTCTTTTTTTAAGTCTAGATTTACATAAAGTATTAGCTTTTAAGCACACATCATCACCATAATGGCTATATGGTGCCACTTAAAAGTAAAATTCTAAAATAATAAACACAACAAATTGCACAGACAGTTATGAAAGACAAATTCTTCCAAATAATCGCAAGCATGAAGTACAACAAAAGATAAAAGGCAAAGATGTCAAAAAGCTGTACTATATATATATATATATATATATATATATATATATATATATATATATATATATATATATATATATATATATATAACATATGAAAAAGAAATATAGTTAAAATATAAAATAAATATTTATATAATTTTAATGTTTGCCAAAGGTGAACTAAAAAGATTGAAAAATCTTATTCATGCCGTGTGCAACATTTAAAATTTTCTATAACTATTGCAATTGTCTGATGCCTATTTCACCCTTCCATAATTAGTTTCTTCAAAAATATTTTTTTTTATCCAGATATCACCATTTTAGTCAGGCCTACACTTTATTTAGCTAAGTACAAGAGACCCAAGTTGGCTGAGATTGCTCACCTAGCTGACATCTGAAAAACAGTGAAATGCAAAGTTGACCATAAGTGGATAGGATACTTTATGTTGAAACTTCTCGTTCTAACAACTATTTCAAGGTTTCTCAAGTTTTTACATCTTCATCCAAAACTGAATGACACAGCAGTATAATTTTTCAGGCATTAAAAAGCAACTAAGCCAGAATACACTGTATCAATATTGGTCAATTATCTGAGATAAATCTGAGCAAATGATTTTCTGTTTTCAGTAATGGCGACCACATATGATTACAGAAGTCAGCATCTTTTTAAATCTTACAGGCATTTAACCCAGGATGCCATAAACAACTCAAGCAATGTTAAGCTGCTTTTAAGTAAAGTTATTTACAGGTTTTTCTATTTTTAGTAACAGCAGCCATATTTCAAGACCAACTGATATGACTTGTACAAATTTAGAAGCCACACATTCTAGGATGCTTCTATAAATTTTTGTCAAATCCTGTTGAATGGTTTTTGAGAACACATAGGATTTTCCATTTTTAGCTCTGTTAGACATATTTGATGACAAATCCACAATATTTGTATAAATTTGAAATAATAATAATGCACATCAATTCTACTGAGCAGTTTCTGATCTGATATATCCGGTTTTCTTCTATCTCTATTAATGGCAGTCAAATCAGATAGTGGATGATTTGTTTATTTTCATCTAATTCTGTATAGCAATTATTTTGCAAAGATATAATTTGAAGGGTTTTTTTCTTCATTAATGATGGTAGATTGGCATAATTTGTAAAAACAATTGAAATCTTGTTGTGCCAAGATGCACTCTGTCAAATTTGCTCACATTCTGTTCAGCAGATTTTCAGAAAAAGCCATCCTTCTATTTATAGCAACAGAAGCCATATATAATAGCAGATCTGCATCATCTGTATAAAATGAAAACCATTCCAGGATGCTTTCTATCAAATTAGTAAATTTAGTTGACTGGTTTTTAGAGTCATTTAAGAGTTACTCTACTCATCTATATAAAATTAAAACCATTCCAGGATGCTTTCTATCAAATTAGTAGAATTCAGTTGACTGGTCTTTAGAGTCATTTAAGAGTTACTCTACTCATACTAATGATCACCATATTTGAAAATCCAATACATCAAAATGTTTATTGACAAATTTTGTCCAATTTTTTGCAGTTTAGGATAAAAATATTGTGTAAGGGATTTTCTATTTTCAGTAACAGTAGCTAGATTTGACTGCAGATTTGCAAATCAAATCTACATGAGGTATACAAATTGGTCAAGCAAATTTTAAAAAGCTGTAAATAACTGTGAAAAAACAATAGAAAATGGAAAATTCATGACCGATGAAGTACCATACCAAAAGCTCACATTGCAGTTAGCCAGATGAGATCCAGCTTTAACAATCCAGGGCATGGATGGACAGACAGATCCAGGGCATGGATGGACAGACAGATCCCTGGTGTGGATGGAAAGACAGATGTAAAGACAGCCATATGGTCACTTACAAAGTGATGATTATGTCATCCTGCCACAAATGGGACTCCAAAATAAGGGATTTGAGTACATCTCTAAAATTTAAATACAGTGAAACCACATTAACCCCAACACTTGTTCCTGTCTTGATTATTTGGGTAAATGAAATCCTTCCAAATCGGAATTATTAGTAACAGATTCCAGATTTTATTGATGTCTCATTTAAAAAATGACACAGTATTTCAAATGCATACATAATAATTTAAAAAGAAAATTATTTATCTCTACATTTTAAAAATGACCAAATCATAACTGGCCAACAATATAACATTGTTTTCAACATTAAATATATGCATGTACAAACTCCTCAAGCAGACAAGATTCCAGTCTTTGAAATCGGCAGGCAATCAACAGGCAATCAACAATGGAGATAATATTTTTATCACTGTAATTTGAATAAATAATAATTTTGTGGGGTAGACATTTACCTAGTACATTCAAATAAATATCCATGTCAACTTCACTGTCACTCAGTTTTCCACAAGCAGAAAGGGAATAATCTCGAACATCAAAAGAGCATAGAAGAACCGTTACAAATAAGGTGTTATCTAGACAGAACAAGCTTATCATTCAAGGATAACTTGTAGGTCATCTGCAAAGCAATGAGTAGGATAGAAGTAGAATGTTTAACTGATAAATCTCTCCTTTGTGCTACACTTTTCAATTATGAAGGAAAACGTGTCATTAAATCAGAACTAGTCAAGGAAAATTTAAAGTGGAAAGACTTGAGATCAAACAAGGTGAGATGATAGGACAATACCACAAATCATTTATATAGGTTAGTATGTAAATATTGCACTAGATATCAATGTCACCTACCATTTATTAGCTCTTCATGGAGGACTGTATCAGTTATCAAATTAATTCAAATTCGTATTTTACAATTCTGTATTTTACAATTCTGACGTTCTAGCTTGGCAAAATTACTACAAGTGCACTTGAAATAAGTGTGAAATTTCTTTCATGGGCCATTTTAATTGATGGCTGTGTATTGAAATTTGAGAGCAAAACCAAATAATCTAACTATATAAACAACATAGGCATATAGTGTTAATCTTTATATATATGTTTATGTTAATTCTGAACACTATTCAAGTGGCTTTTCTGTCATGTAGGCAGAATAAACTGCAGAGATTTTAGACTTACTGATCTTATTCATTCTCAAATGAACTATGTATCCAAGATAGTTGATTGTTGTTGTTGTGGGGATTAATGCCATTTTTCAGCACACGATAGGCTATACATAGCGGGCCAGTATTAATGTTGAGGAAGACACCTTTAAATCTGTGGAAAGAACCACCAACCCATGAGAAGCAACTGACAAGCTTTCTCACAACTCCACATTCACGGAATCTTAGACTTAAACCCATGCTGACAGAAGTGAGATGGCAGTGATCCATAATAGAGATCGCTTTAGACCACTTGTCTACTCAGGACTCCTCCCAAATTATCGTTTTAAAGAGATCTTCAGCTTTTAGAAGATCTGTTCAGCAAAACAGTATAATATAATAAAACATCAGTTAACTGAATACCTTTGGGATCCAATATTTTTGACATTTTATAATTTTATAAAAATGAACAAAATAAATAGGATTCATTTGCATTAAACCACCTTGCTGACACCAAAATACTATATGTAGCCAGTCTTCTAAGAAAGCCACATTACAGATGCATTGTTGTTGGTGCGAATATTTGATCTAAATGATCTGTTTCAAATTTTTCTTGTCTTTTACATAGTAACATTGATTAGAATCCATATTTCAAAAAGTTTGCTGCTTTTGCAGTCTAAAACATATAATCAGATTCTTTACAGTACATGGACCCTAAGCTCCACATTCCACATAAATGCTTTGTTTCTCAGTCTGAGCTATTTGCCTATATAGTAGTGAAATGTGTCTTTATACAATTTAATTAAACGGCTATTTACAGCAATTAGTAAAACAGTAACTTGTATATAGTTTTAAATGAAATAAGATTTTATACTTCAAGTTTAATAATCTCTACCAGTAATCTAACAATAGAGTAAAGCTATTTCATGCTTATAGTTTTGCTGCAGACATTGAAAATAAGTGCAAGCATGATCTGACAGAGATGTAGTAATCATTTACATATTAACAAATAAACTTCTAGACATATCACTGAGAGATTTAGTTCAACATTGGAAACGCCAACTTATATATCAGAAAAACTCAAAACTGTTTTAGAGAACTATTATATCAGGATGTCTTCCAGTAAGTTCACTAAATTGATGTATACAAGGAGTGCAATACCTGATAGTGGGAAATGTTTTTGTGACATCATTCCAAAAACACAGACCAATTAAAAAAAGCTGTCAATGAGCATAAACTAGTAGCAAAAGCTCTAAGTTAATAATTGTCAGTCAGTCAATGATAGTGGGAAATTCTTAATTTGAATTTTGTTTAATATAGAATAAATATGTTGCCTTCAAATTTTTATTTGTTTGCTAATTTAACAGGTAGCCTACAGACCACAGCAGAGTGACACAATTAATGAGGTTCACTATATATCAAACAAATAATGACCAGGGGCACCTCTGTAATCTGCCCCTACAAGAATGAAAGAGTGTGAATTGAGCTGTAACCTAAGACACTAGAGATAAATTCAATTAAATGAGGTCACTAGTGACTAAATATGTAGCAACAATTGGAATAAATCATCAATGTTAAGGGGTGAACTTAGACAAGTTCCAATAAAATATCACATACAATGGTCTAATTCAGTAAATGGATGCCACATGTTCCACCCAAGCTGGATTAAATTGACTATCCAATAAATGGAACAGCATCTGAACCATCAGCAATACAGCATCCCTGTCTGAAACATAACAGCAAGCAGAATTTGAATTAACATTATCCTGTATATAAAATATTTTCTTACACTGCCATGCATTAATGTCATTATACAGCACATAAAACTACTATTATTTTGTTACTGTGAATTTATTTTTTTTCAAAGGTATAAATGTGTGTAATTTTGCATGTACAAAAAAAATGTCTTTTTTGTCACTATGTGAAGGCATCCTATTTTATTTACTGAACATCATGATCATCATTCATAATCAGCTAATCAGCGAGTCTTAAAATTTGTGACTTTTATCAACCATGAAATCAATTTAAAAAATATCTGATTTCAAGATATTGTATATAATCGCTTATAAATCAGATCAAACGTCAAACTGCATAGATCCACATTTGCCATTTGCATAATGAGCAGTACAAATGGGTCTATGCAGTTTGTTAGGAATACAACAAACAACAAAACACTGAAATGCCAGCACATTTTGAGAGGGTAGATAAGGTGTATGTTATTTGTAGAAGAATCTGACTTATAAGAAAATATGTATGGTACTTTATTTTTAAAGTGTATCTTACCAGACATCTGTATTCATACTTTCCATCATTCTTCTGTACTCTGGATGTTAGCTAAGATTAAGAAAGGACTGGAGGAAACATTTATGTCACATCTCAATTATGCAATATTTTGAGGTGTTCCTTTATACCTAAGTGGTGTGCAATGACCCAAATTTGATTGCTCTTCAGTGGAACATTAAACCAAAAAGTCAATGATCACAGCCTGAAATGAGTGCTGTATATACTCGATTATAAGTTGAGTCCAACTGCAAACTGCACAGACCCATATATGCTGTTACAGTGTTTTAACAGATCTGTCTGTGCAGTTTAATAGGAGTAGAAATGTTCCATGCCACATGTTGGATTACCATGGCTATGCAATAAATGGAACAGTATCTGAATGATCAGCAATACAGCATCCCTGTCTGAACATCACAACAAGCAGAATTTGAATTACATGTAATATAAAATAACCTACATTTTCTTATATTCCTGAACAAACAACATAAACCCATGTCTGTAGGCAAATTATGCCATAGCCAATCAGGATCTGTGTTCTTTACTGTCTGACTCAATTTACAAGCCAGTGTATCTGGTATGCTATTACACGAACATAAACACTGGTGTCTTTTCAAAGATAAGATATAATTTACAGGCTATAAAACAGCTGTTGAACTCTGTATTAAAAAAGTCATTTTGCATAAATTATCAAAATGTTCTTTATATTTACCAATGTGTAATGTGAACCTGATTAGGGAACAGCACAGGTCTAAATAATCTGTTAGCCACTAAGTGATACAATTTGCTTGACATCATATATGTGATCAACAATTTTAATGGAGGCAGGTTTTGGTTGGAATTTCTGGTCCACAAGTACCTTGAAAGGCACACTCTTCCTTGGATTTGTAGAAGAACAAGACTAAGTTCTATTAAATATGATAGTTCAGAACAATCCTCAGGTAAAATAAAAAAATTCCTGGTTTAAAAGAAAATGATGGCCTTAAATAGCATCAAAACACAATCAAAATGTATGTCATTGGTGCTTAACCTCCAACCAATACATGGAGTGCCAAGCCAATGGAAGTAAAATGTCTTCATCAGAGACAACATGGTGGCCAATTTACCAAGATAGTCATGCAAACCACTAATTGCATCATGCATTCTAAACACTAAGCAATAGTGGTTCATGAAGCATGCAATAGCATTATCTCTGGTTTTGGCATCTATACTATGGACAGTCTTGTAAAAGTGGTGGACATTGGATAGGTTGTCACCAGCTTTCACATATGCCAATTTCTGGAATTGTACCTGAGGACAACAAAAGTACAAAGCAAGTGTGTAACAACTGCACTACTAGGTCCATCTCTATTCAACTATCAAGGTATACACACACCATCTGAAATCTGTATGCCTGATATACTAAAATACTGTATGATTTTGAATATAAAATAATTTTACATTTGCAGGGCCAAGATTGTCCACTGTATCTGCATTATAGTCTCAGATATACTCATTATCCATGTCTGCAACAAGTTACAGGAATCAAGATTCATTGGTTACATGTGTCCGGTCAAAATGAAGACACTCACACACCTACTTTTCATTATCTGATGATATATAAAACAAAGAAATAGTCAACATTTGCAAAAACAAGATGCAAAAAAAACAACCAAAAGTATACAGATATAGAAAAAATAACATCAATATATCCCTAAATATATTCAATGGTTACTCCAAACATTTTGAACAAAAGAAAATGTGAAATTATGAAATGGAAAACATACCCCACCATGGACATATTTCCCTGGCCATGCTCATCCATTTTAAAATTGCCCTTACTAAGGATAAAAATTTCCTGGATGATTCTTTGACTTTTGAATAAAATTTAAATCTTCCCATATTAATTTTATATATATATATATATATATATATATATATATATATATATATATATATATATATATATATATATATATATATATATATATTGGGGTCCGAGAGTGGCCAAGTGGTCTAAAAGCTGTCCATTATGGATCACTGCCATCTCACCTCTGTCTGCGTGGGTTCAAGTCTAGGGTTCAAGTCTAGGATTCAGTGAATGTGGATATGTGAAAAAGCTTGCCAGTAGCTTCTAATGGGTCAGTGGTTCTTTCCAGTGATTTCCAGGTTTCTTTCTCCACCATTAATACTGGCCATCATGTATAGCCTATCATATGCTGAAAAATAGCGTTAAACCCAAAAACAACAGCAAAATTATAAATTTCCTGAAAACTAAAAAATTCCCTTAATTTTTTTCTGATTGGTTGGAATTTTATTATCAATCCTTGCCTCTGATGACCCTCAGAATGACATCTGTCTCTGTTCAGAATGATCTCTGTCTCTGTTCAGAATGATCTCTGTCTCTATTTTGTTAAAAAGTTTTTTTTGCCTCCTAACAATGTAAAAAATTTGAACAAATTCCATCTGGACCTTATCATGCATCATATATTTTGTAAATGCAGTCAGTATTCACAAAGAGCTCTACAATGGTAAACTAAATACCTGGTAACCTTTACCATGAGAAAATATCAAGAATGGTCATGTACCATAAATTATCCCAAAACAGGGGATGAAACTAGATATCTATTGTTGCAGAAGTATGACACTGTCATAAAGATCTGATACTTTATTCAACTTTTAAATGCACTCATATGCTACCTTGAATGCTGCTTTTCAAAAAGAAAAAAGTTGACATTCCTGAAATACCATAGAAGCATATCTAAGAGACATTGAGACTCCTCCTTTCATCGGGATGAGCGGTGGTTGCAATATAAACGTTTTCCACTCCTCAATGAAGTAGGTCCTTACTCTAAATATATTTTATATACACAACATGCTTATATATTCTTCATCAATATTTTTCTAACTTCTTTTTAAACTATAGTAACCTGGTCACAAAATACTTCAAATAAACTGAGGAGAACACTTGTTTTTTAAAGATTAAAAAATTCTCTGACTCTAATGTACGGAAGCATTTGTGGTTTGTATGCCAATCTAATACATATACTGTTCTAATTTTGTTAAAATATATTAATTTGAAGTTTGATGGGAAAATAAATTTAAGATCCAATCCCTTTATAATTACTAATATAGTCCCACCAAACTGGAAAATCAAGCAAGTGAGAAAACAGCCTATACAGACTGGTTCATACAAGTTCTACAAACAGAAAAGCAGCCACTACATTATGGCTCATACATCCATGTTATGTGAATAGGATAGCAGCCCATACACACTGGCTCATACAATTATGCTGTGTGAATGAGACAGCAATCCATACACACTACTTTATACAACCATTTGGTGAAAATGGGAAAGCAATCCATACACTCTGGCTCATACAACCATAATGTGTAAATGGGACAGTGAGTGGCCCATACACACTGGCTCATACAGCCATGTTGTGTGAATGGGACAGTAATCCACACACATACTGGCTCATACAACCATGCTGTGTGAATGGGACTCATAGTCATGTTATAATATTGGAACAGCAGCCTCCACACAATGGTTCATACAACCATGTTATAATAGTGGGACAGCAGTCCCCTCACAATGTTTCATACAACCATGTTATAATAGTGGGACAGCAGCCCCTACACAATGGTTCATACAACCATGTTATAATAGTGGGACAACAGCCCCTACACAATGGTTCATACAACCATGTTATAATAGTGGGACAACAGCCCCCTCACAATGGTTCATACAACCATGTTATAATAGTGGGACAGCAGCCCCTACACAATGGTTCATACAACCATGTTATAATAGTGGGACAACAGCCCCTACACAAAGGTTCATACAACCATGTTATAATAGTGGGACAACAGCCCCTACACAATGGTTCATACAACCATGTCATAATAGTGGGACAGCAGCCCCTACACAATGGTTCATACAACCATGTTATAATAGTGGGACAGCAGCCCCTACACAATGGTTCATACAACCATGTCATAATAGTGGGACAGCAGCCCCCACACAATGGTTCATACAACCATGTTATAATAGTGGGACAGCAGCCCCTACACAATGGTTCATACAACCATGTCATAATAGTGGGACAGCAGTCCCCACACAATGGTTCATACAACCATGTCATAATAGTGGGACAGCAGCCCCCACACAATGGTTCATACAACCATGTTATAATAGTGGGACAGCAATCCCCATACATTGGAGATTCAGCAAAATATTTTTGATGTCTGCACCTTGTAACCACAGGTATGGCACAACAAAAATGAACAGAAAACAAATAAGCCAACATCATCAAATTCTTGGCCTATCCTGCCTCACAGAACAAAATTACAGAAATGAAGTCTACATTTTTGTTCACTCCCATAAATAGCATAGATGGTTTTTCATCGCAAAGGTGGACTGTAACCCTATTGTACAAGAAAAAATGTTACATTAAAAATACATCTTCTGTAACATTCATAACTTTGGAGTGATATCATTATTCAGTCTGCATTCAATTAATTCCATGAAGACATAAGTGAAGAAATTTATGCAAGATGTTTTCTTTTGGACTGTTGTGGTAGAGCATTAAAAATACAAAAATGTATTCATATAGTTAACTAAGGGAGTAAAACTATTTGTCAAAAAAATGCACACAAAAAATGCTGAATGTGCCAAAATAGAACATTTTTTCAAATTTCAGGATAGAGGGTACAGATAAACATGCATACATCCAGAATGAAATGGTTTTCATTGTCATGCAAAAGATTTAAACAATATAACAATATTTTAATGCTTATGGAGAAATGTTTTTCTCATTTAAGTTGCATACAACATTTTGCATTTCTCATTTGGGTTACATACAACATTTTGCATTTTTCATTTGGGTTGCAAACAACATTTTGCATACAAATATTAATATACAGTGTATCCAAAATCATTTTTCAGACAAAAAAGTATTATATGTAATGACAATTATAGCTAAAATAATTATTAAAAAAAATATTGTATACAAAAACAAGTATATTGAGAAATTATATAAAGAATAGTGTACTGTTGAACAGTAACAAGATTCAATCAACACTGTTTATTACTGGTATAAACACTAATTACTGGTGAAACAATAAAAATTTGAATGTTCCTGATAACTGTTTAAAATGAAGTTAATTTTTTTTTGTTGTGATTTGCTTTTCAAGCTACATTATGATGAGAACAGCAATTATATGAGTATCCACTTTAATCTTAATTTCTGTAAATTTTCAAAGATATAGACATTCCTTGGCATAGAAGAAAAATGTTTTAAAATTACCCTTCTCATTTTGGGTCAGATTTTCTATTTCTCTCTATTACCAGCATGGGTTGCTCAACAATAGCTATGGGGAATACCCACATTAAACATTATACAAGAAAAGGAACTCTTCTGATCAGACCACTACAAATAAAATATTTAAGCATTCTCTTTCAAAGTAGTTATCTTCTTCTAGATCACAAGTATATTTTTGGTAATTATATATATCTCCCTGAATGTCATCTTTTTGTGAGCTTTTCTAAAAATAACTTTGTATGGTAATGCATACTGTTTATTCATGATGTCCACCATGATAAAGATTACTCTCCAATGAAAAAATTCTCTATCATATATACATTTACCAGCTTACAATCAAATAAAAATAATTCTCTATCATATATACATTTACCAGCTTACCTCCAATGAAAAATTCTCTGTCATGTACACATTTACCAGCTTACCATCCAATGGAAATTTTATTCTATCACAGATACATTTACCAGCTTACTATCCATTAGAAAATTTTCTATCACAGATATAACCATAATCTCTCCCTTCTCATGATTATCAGTATAGAAATTTCCAGGTAGTGACAACTGCCTTAAAGAAAAGCTATATATAAAGAAATCTTTCCATAATGGATATTTGCAGGAATACTAAAACTAATCCCTACATATATGTCCTGAAGTGGAAGACTTCAATCTAAAGTGGACAAGGAACACTTGTGTTGAAAATCTTTTACTTGCACTGTACATAAAGAACATAAAAAAGGGGAGTAGGAATCAACCCAAACCTCAGTGTTCACAAGTTTCCTTTGAAAATTTGTGTTTTTGACTTTACTTTGTTCAATAAAGATATATTTAGACCAGGTGTGCACAATACATCAATCATGATCGACCAAGGCGATTGCAAGGGTAGTGCAAGTAGATCACATAGCATTAAAAAAAAATAGATGTCAGCCTATATATGTTTTGCATTTTTGTGGTAGGTAGATCATTTTGGCTTGGTCATTTTATTATTAGACCAATAAACCAGGAGTTATAAATGAACTGGGTATTTTCAAGGTTAAATACACATTTAGCATATTAACTTCATATACATTTAGCAATTTGTGACTCAGAAAAATTATACATTTTTGAAATAATTTTATCTACCCCATAAAAAGTGGCATCTGCTTCCATGCTATGATATTTGCACATGAATAAAAATGAAGCAAGATCTTATTTCAACACCCAAGAATGAGGAATGTTCAAAAAAAGCATATAAAGAGCAATCAAATTATTTCTTTAAAGAAATATCCCAAAGTCCATCTTTTTACTCATTGACATTACATCCTTAATATAATATGGCACCTACAAAGTGGTAGCTACTGTCATCCCCATTTCAAATATTTACAAAAGGCCATCAGTGTTTCAATCATACATCATGTATATTTCATAACATTTGCAATTTCTTCATTGATAAAATGTTATAAAATATGTTTTGCTTCAGAATATGTTTTCATTGTATAATGTGACTTAAATCTATGAACAGTGTGTTTTGAATCTATCAGCAGAAATTCTAGTATGACTGGAATCCATCAAAAGAAATTTTAGTACCTGATTAGAATCTGTCAACAGAAATTCTAGTACCAGACCAGAATCTGTCAATAGAAATTCTAGTACCAGACTGAAATCTATCAATAAAAAATATATTATATGAATAGAATCAGTCAACAGAAATTCCTGTATTTGAAAGTGTGTTATAGAAACTATATTTATCATAACTGTTAGCTTTCAAAATTGACATGAAAAATACTTTTAAATTGTTAATTAGTTTTTAAAGACACTTTCAGGATTACATTTGGCTATATCATGGCTAGGAAATGAAAATTAAGTTCCTTTCCCAAGTAAACATCAAGACAATTAAACCCTTGAAATGGGAGATATTTTAAAGTTTCTTTCCCCAAGGACAAACTAAGACATATGCCCTCTTGACTGAACTGGGCAGGTACTGGTTTTATGAACCCCTTTGATTCCCCCACTGATTCCAGGAGATATTCCACCAAATAAGCTTTCTTACATTCCTCCCTAAAAATATACCCAATTTTTATGCTTATGAACTTAGTTTTATGATGCAACAACTTTCTGTGAAAAGCATTATATGTGAAAAAATTAGATCCTAACGACCTTAATAAGAATCACTTGATGGAATGGTAAAATGCAAATATGCATCATTAGAATGACCATAAAAATAAACTTGAACAAATATATTAGCTATAGGTCACTCTACTTTCATAAAATGTGGAGAGAAAATGCATTTCATTCTTGTTTAGTATAATAATCTACACTCTAAATCAATCTGGAACAAAATATGAGAAGTAACCAAAAAGTAAAAGACCATGTATGCTAGAATAACACTGAATTTTTTTTTTATAAAAGTTTACAAACAGACTATGTTAAATTTGCTATTAAAACCACCCACCCAAACATTTATATTCATTAATATCACTTTTAACTCTGCCAGGAATTCCCTGCCCATGTAAAGCAGTTGGAGGTTTTGGGTAGCTCTGCATACCTTATTATGATTTAGCCTAATACTTATACCAGACAGGAGTTTCTACTCTATCATGGGAGATATATAAAGTGTCCCAAAGTGTAAGCAACAGATGTAGTTGATACATGACTTTCAAAATAGTGAATCTTAGCAATGTGCTAGCTGAATTTTGAATGCAAGATCTCAGCACAATGCTAATTGAATCTTACAACACTGCAACATAATGATAACTGAATCTTAAATGCAACTCTGCAGAACAATCCTTGTTGAATCTTAAATGCAATACTGCAGGATAATGCTAGTTGAATCTTAAATACAACACCTCAGTACAATGCTAGTTGAATCTTAAATACAACACCTCAGTACAATGCTAGCTGAATCTTAAATACAAAACCTCAGCACAATGCTAGTTGAATCTTAAATACAACACCTCAGTACAATGCTAGTTGAATCTTAAATACAACACCTCAGCATAATGCTAGTTGAATCTTAAATACAACACCTCAGTACAATGCTAGCTGAATATTAAATACAAAACCTCAGCACAATGCTAGTTGAAACTTAAATATAACACCTCAGTACAATGCAAAGTGAATCTTAAATACAACACCTCAGTACAATGCTAGTTGAAACTTAAATATAACACCTCAGTACAATGCAAAGTGAATCTTAAATACAACACCTCAGTACAATGCTAGTTGAAACTTAAATATAACACCTCAGTACAATGCAAAGTGAATCTTAAATACAACACCTCAGTACAATGCTAGCTGAATCTTAAATACAACACCTCAGCACAATGCTAGTTGAATCTTAAATACAACACCTCAGTACAATGCTAGCTGAATATTAAATACAAAACCTCAGCATAATGCTAGTTGAAACTTAAATATAACACCTCAGTACAATGCAAAGTGAATCTTAAATACAACACCTCAGTACAATGCTAGTTGAAACTTAAATATAACACCTCAGTACAATGCAAAGTGAATTTTAAATACAACACCTCAGTACAATGCTAGTTGAAACTTAAATATAACACCTCAGTACAATGCAAAGTGAATCTTAAATACAACACCTCAGTACAATGCTAGCTGAATCTTAAATACAACATCTCAGTACAATGCTAGTTGAATCTTAAATACAACACCTCAGTACAATGCAAAGTGAATCTTGAACACAAGACCTCAGCACAATGCTAGGTGAATCTTGAACACAAGACCCTAGTACTAATATTAGTACCCTCACTCCTACCTTGTGTACAAAGTTGATGCTACAACATTGTAGCTACACAAGACCCCAGCACAATGCTAGATGAATTTTGAACACAAAATCTCAGTATATTGCTTTTTGAATCTTGAACACAAGACCTTAGCATAGTACTAGTTTATACCTCTGCCATCATCATACCAAAGTCTCTGCAGGTGAGACAAAGAGTATTTAAAAATATGAATAACCATTCAAAAAATGGAAACTTGCAATATGTGTATCATCCAGAAAGTATTTATAGCCTGATTTCAATAATTACTTTTAATTTGTCAACTGGTAAAATTTTCCCTCCAAAATTGTTATTCCATGAGAAAAGAATGTCATTACATTTGTGAAATAATCTACAGTATGAACTTGCCAGTATTCTTGTATTAAAAAGTATGAACTTGCCAGTATTCTTGTATTAAAAAGTATAAACTTGACTATATTCTTGTAATAAAATGTATGAACTTGAACTTGACTGTATTCTTGTACTAGACAGTATGAACTAGACAGTATTTTTGTACTAGATTTATAATTTGTAATGTCAGAATCTTAATCTAGACAAAATAAAATGTATCTGACTATAGAGAACAATACACAATTCAATACTTACAAGCTCTAGGAAAGCACAAAAGGGCTACACAGGTAAAATCCTTTAGATTACTTATCTTAATGAATTAATGACTGGCTCTTAACACTCCCTCTACTGAAACATGTCATCAAAACACACCTAAAGCTCTCTGTGACTGAATCTGCTTTAACTGTAAAGCTTGAATTACATTGGACACACAGTCTGTCAATGGAAACTGAGGAAGATATAAAATGACAGCCCACCTATCCCCAACTTTCATATCTATTGATCCAGGTTTATCATAAAACCGACACCCCTGTACCTCCTTTACATCTGCCCCAGGTGGCAAATTACATCCCCAACTAAAGCTATGATTAAACCCATTGATAAGATCCTTGCTTCTCAACCACCAACCAACACCTTTAAAAAACACTTTTAGCAACATCATGCTGTCAATATGTAATTTTCACTCCAATACATACAGAGGACTCTTCAGATTTTCAGAAGAATAAATTAAACATATTTTTGGGATTTATTAAAACTTTTACTCATGAAAACATATTGATGGCTACAGATGTTAAGAGTCTCACCCGAAAGGTACTGAGCACTCAGCTGGGTTAATATACAACCAACAAAGTGAACTCGATGAAACTCTATGCACGCTTGATACCTATATATCCCCTGGCTGACTCCATTGTAAATATCTGCCCTCCTAAAACAAGAAGGAGCTATCATATTTTCAAAAACACTCTTTATCTTCCATCTTCAGTTGTCTTGCTAAATTTTGTCAATTTCAGGAAAGGTTGTTGTTTTTGTTGTTGTTGGGTTTAACGCCATTTTTCAGCACATAGATTATCCATGGTGGCCAGTATTAATGGTGGAGTAAGAAACCGGGAAATCTTCGGAAAGAACCACCGACCCAGGAGAAGCTACTGGCAAGCTTTCTCACATATCCAAATTCAATGAATCTTAGACTTGAACCCATACAGAGATGAGATGGCAATGATCCGTAATGGAGAGCTATTTAAACTACTTGGCCACTCTTGGTCCCTAGGGAAAGGTGTATATCTCATAATTATAAATGTGAAGAAAAACTGCAGAACATGGAAACTACATAGCCTTCACATTGTGCATGCATGACTTACAATCGATTGATTGATTGATTGACTGACTGACTGATTAAGTGAGCAAGCCATTGAGTGAGTGGGTGGGTAATTAGTTGCTGTATTGTGTTGATTGTGTTTAATGACACATCATGACATGAAATATAATGTGCTGAGGAAATGGTTAAAATGACATGTAGGCACACCAAAGCAGATGAACCAGCCTCTAATGGGCAGGATTGAAACCTAGACCCTTCTGGACACAAGTCAAGCATGTTAACTGATGACCCTGTGTCTCATAAGCAAATCCTACAAGTCATCATACACTGTAATTACTTTACTGAACACTAAATTGTATACTATATTGTACACCAGGCTGCTAGAAAGTGAAGAATGCATACTGCTATACCTATCAGAGAGAACCCTCTCTATAAATGACAATCACAGGACCTTATGATTCTGTCCCAATAAAAAATATGTCATACTGAGAATTGGGGCTCATAAACCAGTGTCCTCAATATGGAGGTGTTGGCTAAAACAGGTGTCACTGGATAATACTTTTAGCTTTTTCATTGTTGAAACACATAAGCAACAACACACTGCCATCTCACCTCTGTCTGCATGGGTTCTAGTCCCAGGCTCAGCTATATTGGGTATGTCAGAAAGCTTGTCATTAGTTTCTTGTGGGTCAGTGGTTCTTTCTGGGGTTTTCCAGGTTTATTCCTTCACCATTTATACCATATATAGCCTATCTTGTGCTGAAAAATGGCATTAAACCCTACAACAATACCATAAGCAAAAAATCTGATTTATGTCAACATCAAAGCATATGTATGCCAGCCATTTATTTAATTCCTCTTCTCCATAGCAACTACATGTAGCAATAGATGCATAATGGGGATTATTGACAAGTGGGCCTTAATGAGGTGGACTATAGGTGAAGGCTGCAGTTGTGGAATAAGGTACAGAAACTTTAATTTTTTTAGTAGACTTAACACAACCTTGACCTCTAAACTCCAGAATTGGAAGATTGCTTAATTAGCTAAATTCAGAATAAATATGAAGTTTGGTGAGAAATTTGCTGTAGAATAAAAGTTAGTCTGCAAAACAAACTTTTCTTTCAATCAGAATAATCCTGATTTTGACCTTCTGACCCCAAATTGTTGGCTTCTTTCTCACTGCAAGTGCTAACTGATCAACAAAGTTAATTGCAGGTCCATGAAGCAGAAATCATGTTAATATTCAGAAACCATTTTCCTTCTTTCAGCAACAATAACTTGACCACTGGCCTTAAGACATTGAAATTAATAGGGTTCTACTTAACACCAAGTAGGAGTCATACCAAAGATTATTTTAAAAAAATGGTACTAACAGCTGCCTTGCTTGGCACTCAGCATTAAGAGGTTAGTGTTAGGACTTTTTGGCCTGGTGTCAGGTCAGGATAATGTGACTGGGTGGGACATCATGCCACATGTCTGCAGCATGATGCCCCTGTGTTAGACATCACTATAAACTGCCACATTACAGACGTCTTAGTGATATGACTGAAAAATTGTAAACAGCTCTGTTAAAAAATCTAAATTGTTCAAATTACACCAAGTAGAGTTATCCAGAAAATTTGGTGGTGGTATATGCTTCAGAACTGCAATATATGGCAAGTAAAAGAACAGAGACAGACGTATCATATGTTTTCCCAAAATTGCTGATATATATGAAAATTCCACTACACTGGTAGACCACATATTATGGACTTATTTTAACTATTCTGTTGTTAAAGCCTGATAGTGACAAGATTCACAAATTTCCCCGGGTCAGCTGAATGTTTGTAAGTCAGTTTTGATTATATTCTCTTTCATGTTAAAGTAGATTTTCTACTGATACACAAAGAAAGCTAAGTGTATTGTCAAGATGCCCCAGGTTAAATAAAATGGGTCACTGGTGTCCCTCTATCCTACTGAATGAATTGCTTTATATGCCTGACAATAACCAGACCCCATACAAATTTGCAATGAAAAGTTACCTGTATAAAGAGTTTAGCTTCAAATATTTGATCAATGTCCATTCTAAGTTGTATACTTGCTCCACAATTAATACTTGACCTCTTTCTAGTCAATTAATTTGAGAATTTTTCTTTTCAGTCTCAGATACTGTTACATGTGTGAATTGACCGGTCAACAAGGAAAATCTTTATATCGGTCAACAAGGAAAATCTTTATATCGGCAGTCTCTCAGTACCATCACATATGATTTCTCATTGAAATTTAAATATTTGCATTCAATTAAAGTCATCTCAGACCATGAATATTTAAAATAAAACTAATTAAACTCAGGTAGGGAAAATTAAAGCAAAATCTACTGACCACACCTATATAGTTTTCTTATAACAAGTATGCTTTTGCATATAAGCATAACAATCCACAGAGTAGGGCATACAGCGTGTGAACAGTGTTTATGCCTAACTCTTTACACATATGTGCCATATTGATGCATCACCAGGTAGTACCAGAGTTCCAAGCTCTGTGACATCAACAATATCCATGATAAACCAAAGAAGAAAAGAAAAGTAGAAATATGAAGTTCTACAATTATACCAAATAATGTCGATTTTCTACTTACATTAAATCACAGCAGACAAAAATAAGTATTGAGATAGAATTTGTTAGGCCAACTGAAAATAACCGGTTTTGGAACCAGACTTTATGTCTGGATTTTAGGCCTTTTTTTCTTAGTTCTAAAGCAGGACTAAACAAAACTGTAAACAAACTGAAGAAACTAGTTTGCAACAAGGACACTTTGAGGTTTGGAGTAAAAAGGGACCAAGACTATAATGTGTCCAGTAAGTGAAACCAATTTCACCATTCTGCTGACATATGCAGGCACAACAGCCAATGAAAGCATCTTTTATATAGCTATACATCTAAAAAAGGAAAATCTCACTTAAAACTGATGTGTTTCGATTCAGTCAGATGTAACGCAAAAAAATGTGTTTCTGACCCCCATTCTAGGTTGAAAGGAAAATCCTCCATGGAAAAATGAGTTAAGCAGGCAAGATAGAAAATGCAAGTATGAAAACAGGATACAAACATTAATTCATGTACTACATGTAATATACCAAATTTTGATTTCTAAACACACATTCTGATGCTGCCAATGCCACCATTGCATACTGCAGAGGACTGAGTCTATCAATATACAAACTTCAGACATATAGGAAAAACTTTCAATAAAACTGAACAGAAAAAAAATACCTTCCAACCCATGGTTTTCTTTTGGACTTGACGATTTGTCCATTTGTGTGACAAAAATTTTTATCAAATGAAAAATTGTATGTAAAAGTTTATAACATACTGTCTGATAACAGAGATCCCAAACAAGGATTTGCATATATTAAGTATTGACAAACATGGAAGGAAAATAAAATCTCACAGAAAACAACACAAATTTTATTATTTTGCTATACCTGATCCAGGGGTGAATCAATTGATATGCAACACAGGTGTATAGTTTCACTCCTACTTGACAGTCTTCAGCCTTGAAATATTATGACTTTTATTTAAGGGCCTGAAATTTAAGTCTACATCCTATGCTGTCTGAAAACACTGAATTCAAAACATTTAGACGCTGTTTTAGGAAATCAATAAATGCACTTGGCACCCTAAAGTAATTATAATATCTCAGGTGTCATTGATTTTTCTACCATTTTCAAAACACGTAATATGGACCATGGAACAGGGATATTTTTGTATGCAAAGGGTTGAACTGAAGAAAAAAAATTAAATTCCTCAGTGCTAGACATCACTATAAAACTGTCACACTGCAGACATTGTAGCAATATGACTGAAAAATTGTTAAAGCTACAATAAAATCGAAATAACACACACATTCACACAAACACACACTTACACACTCCTTATCACCATCAATAATGTATTATCATTCTTTAACACCTTCAATGATGTATAATTAGTTATTGTTGCAATGATGCAAGTATTCAGTGTGAAAACGTGAGACATTCTTTAATTCTTTATGATTAATGTACCAGCTGTATCAAAGCATGAAATAATCTGAATTAATGAGAATCTTGCTGCATGGCATAAGTGATAAAATCATGCAGCTTGATGACTTAAAGAATATGCAAAATAGACAGGACTAAGTACAAGAGATAAAACAATTGACAATGCAGCCATGGGTTTTTATTGCACTTTTTATAATGCAATGACAGTGTTTAAATGCACTCATTCCATTCTGAGTGAATAAAAAAAAAACACAGCCTGAAACACTGGCTATGATCTGAATTTTTAAATTAATATGATGGCACAGAGCAAGGCTCTGATAGTGATTGAAGCAGATTAATTTTTCAAAAGTAACAAGGCAAAATGGAAAGAGTCAGGGCATATAATACAGAAAACTATCCCTATATTTTCCATATGAAACAAGAAATAACAAATATTATGCTTCATCATTGAAGTTTATGTACTGAAATTTCTAATAAACTTCAAAAACTATCCCTGAAGTCTTCAAAAAAATACAACTTTACCTTATCGTATTTACTCACATACAAGTTGAGTCAAACTGCAAACAACAAGGAACCTGATCTGCCATAGGAAAATGCACTTAGAGATTAGGTCCTACAGATTACTCCAAACAAACTGCACTAATACAGATCTGCCAGCACATTATGAGAAGGCAGATATGGGTCTGTGCATTCTGCAAATGGACTTGTTTTATCGTGAGTACATACAGTATAAGAATTAGAAAATCTATTAAATGTGCCAGTCTTTCTGAGGAAGTAAAAGTCAGCATTTATGATTTTTTTCCTTAAAATTCAGGGTCAGATGTAATAAAAGATGTAGTTTTCTTTGAAAAGTCTAGAAAAAGTAATGAAGTACTCTCAAAGCAATATACCTGTATTTTAAGTGGAGACCATCAAAGGAAATCTGAGACTGTGCTTGACTATCTATAAAAAAGTGCCATAAAAAAGGTCCCAATGCAAACTTGTAACACAGCATTTTTATAACCCACAAAAATGATAAAATGTGTTCATTACAAACAAAATAAACTGAAAACGTACAGATAAAAATAATCCTATAACATTTATTTCTATACATTTATTTACTGTTATCATATAGATCCTGTCTAAGATGACTGAGAAAATATTCAGTATTACAGGTTTTGATCAATGAGTTGTAGTGTGCAAAATAAGAATGTGATGAAAACACAGAAATTTTTAAGATGATGATGATGATGATGATGATGATGATGACGATGAGATAGTATCCAACTGAGGTAGAATCTGTCACACTCTGGAATGCCAGTAATTAGACAGATTAAGTGGGGCATCACTCCAACTATAGACCTATGTAAGAACTTGAGATAGTGAAACTCAGGGCAGTGTAGCTGAGGGAGTGTTCCCCGTTTGTATGTATGTATGTATGTATGTATGTATGTATGTATGTATGTATGTATGTATGTATGTATGTATGTATGTATGTATGTATGTATGTATGTATGTATGTATGTATGTATGTATGTATGTATGTATGTATGTATGTATGTATGTATGTATGTATGTATGTATGTATGTATGTATGTATGTATGTATGTATGTATGTATGTATGTATGTATGTATGTATGTATGTATGTATGTATGTATGTATGTATGTATGTATGTATGTATGTATGTATGTATGTATGTATGTATGTATGTATGTATGTATGTATGTATGTATGTATGTATGTATGTATGTATGTATGTATGTATGTATGTATGTATGTATGTATGTATGTATGTATGTATGTATGTATGTATGTATGTATGTATGTATGTATGTATGTATGTATGTATGTATGTATGTATGTATGTATGTATGTATGTATGTATGTATGTATGTATGTATGTATGTATGTATGTATGTATGTATGTATGTATGTATGTATGTATGTATGTATGTGTGTGTATATATGTATGTATGTATGTATGTATGTATGTATGTATGTATGTATGTATGTATGTATGTATGTATGTATGTATGTATGTATGTATGTATGTATGTGTGCATGTGCATGCATATATATATATATATATATATATATATATATATATATATATATATATATATATATATACATATATATTTAAAATTATATTTAAAATTGGATGCACTCCCATCCAATTTCTATCACACCTTGAAATTAGCCCTGCTTTGCAATACTATCATTTGTTCTTTTTTTCTGAAATGATGACAAATAGTTTAACAAGCAGGTTACAGGATATGGCAAGGCTTACTGTGATCTAAGTCCTACAGGAATTTATATGGGACAGTATCAGGTTGATAAATCCCCTAACAAACAGCCAGCAGAGGGTGATCTGAATTGCCCTCCTTATTCATTATTAGATAGACAAATGGAGGCCTGGTCAAAAGGTTAGATACCTATACCCTGAACAGACTGTTGAATGAAAAATAGATTATCAAAATACTAAAGGAAAAAAGGTACAAGGATAATTCTTTTCAGGTGAATAAGAGGCCCTTGTTTCATGCAAGACAAGGTTCATATGTGCAGATGTCAAGCAAACCAATCCATGATCTTAATGATACAAGCTTATATACCAAGTTTGATCAAAATCTAATAAGAAACACTGCCTATAAAGTGGTAAAATGCTCTGAACATCACATGACAAAATGACACATAATCAAAGTTCTCCATGCTCAAGACGATATTTAAACTTTTATTTTATGCATAAATATGATACATAGCTTAAAACTAAATATTTTCAATAATTAGAATATCTGTATTATCTGCAAGAGTTTTCCAATTCCATTTCCCAAAAACTGAAACCACTTCATAAATTTACTTATAACCACACATGAGCTCAATCCTTGAGAAGTTAAAATAAGTTGTAAAATGAATGCAAGGGTGTATTATTGAAATATAGCTATTAGTAATGTGTGTGTTGCAAAGGACCCCCACTCATCAGGCCCAGCCATAGGGCAGGGCAAAGGGAGGCAACTTCCTTGGGCCCTGCATTTCTCCATGATGCAATTTTATTACATGGAGCCCAGTACTCATTGCTTGCTGCCTTGGGCCACATACATCCTAGGGCTGGACCTGCCACTCATTATAACTGGCTTCATGGATTCTAAAACTGAGCAATTTTAAGAAACCAATGTTAAGAGAAGATTTTTAGGTTCCATGACTCCTCAAAATGATGATATAGAATGCTGGAAATCCAAATTCTTCAAGATCTCATCAAAATAAGCAAAACCTATGTAATGATATGAAGTCGTATTCCTACTCTAAATGGTACAAACATAAAACTGCAAAAAGTACAGCTAAGAACAAGAAACAAAATTCACATCATATTCCATCAAAATCTGTTTACTTTTTGTCAAGCTATGTATATTACAAGCAACATCCCATATAAAAGTATAAACTTATTTTACAAGGGCTATAACTTTCTCCAAAACAGTATAAACAACAAAACACATGTAAAAGTCAAATGTACATCTAAGAGATAATTCTCTTCCCACATTCTATCATAACATATTGACTATTTCTCAAGCTTTGCTGGTTACAAGTAATATTAGGAGTTTCATGTTATAACAAATTTGCATGACAAAGGCTAGAGCTCTATCCAAAATGGAGTAGTTAAGTCTTAACTCATAGAAAGCAAATCAAAGTCAAGGAGACAATATTAATGACAATAGTATCTTAACATGCTGGATGCTTTTTTTTTTATGTCTTTCTTTATCTATACCAGTTACAAGAAATATTCTGGGAATGCTTTATTATAAATGCTAAAAGGTTGTCATTTTGTAGTAAACTAGATGTATAAAACCTTAAGACTGCATCTTTCAAGCTTTAAAACAAAGTCAATTAAAAACAGCAGTAAACTTAAATATAACATCATAAAGTGTGTGTGTGTGTGTGTGTGTGTGTGTGTGTGTGTGTGTGTGTGTGTGTGTGTGTGTGCATACATGCACATGTATACGTACACATTCATCCACCTAAGAAACCCCTAAATATCTCAATTAGCCAGATATGTCCGAAAGGTCCACAGCATTTCCAATTATGTGTTACCACCTGTTTAACACTCTACACAACAAAAGAAGCCTGAAAGGTTGAAGAGTTATTAAACAACTGACCCAAGGTCAATACTACAGCCATTACATCAGTCCCTCAGTCCTGGTTTGTATCAGCAGTGTCAGCACATGACACCTTCAGAAGAAAAATTACATCAAGCTTAGGAATTATGTTAATCTTAGGCCCAAATTAAAAAAATACTAGGTATAACAAAACAACTTTCATACTCATACTCCATAACTTATCTGATGAAATGATAAAAAAAAAATTCTGTCCAACTTTACTGATAATGCCCATTACTTGCATGTTGTTTGTTTTAGAGGTAGTGTGTCAATTTGTCCAATGATAATTCAAATTAGAAGAAAAAAATAAAGTTGTTGGGTTAAATTTTAAAGTATATTTTTCTAAAAGAAAAAATGTTTGATAACTTAGTATTAGAGGAAGCCACTGAATCATGGAAGGATAATGCTAATAGTAAATGCTAAACAAATCCAGAACCAAAACTGACACATGATCCAGTGCATTTAATAATTAGATATATCATCAAAGTTAAATTTTTGTCAGAATCTGTTATATCTCTGAATCTTTTTATTTTAAATTTCAAAAATATATAGCTGCCACATTAATTTCAGGAAAAAACATCCAAGAACCATTAGAATTTCAGGAACTGCCAATTTCAGTGTCTTTTGAATCTATATTTATCACAGAAATGATCATTAACTTGTCAGTCACATGTTCTCTATTATCATCGAAGCTATTTTTTTAAATTAAAAAGTGAAAACTACAAGGAAATGAAAAGCCTAACATCTGATCAAGTGCATCAAATGAAATTGCTACCACTACATCTGAATGACAACAGAAAAAAATTAAGTTAAGCCTCTTCTTGCAGAGTAGAAAGCATCTGAAATTTAAAAAACAACATTTAAACCTAAAAGAATACCTTAAACCTGTCTAATCTTTGCAGCAGTGACTTCAAACATCGTCAAATGGCAAATTATACTGGTCATTAAAATTTCTTAACAATAACACTTTATCAATGAAATGAACATTACCTGTAATTAACACCTTATCAAGCTACCTGTAATTAGCATTGAAGTATGGTACAATTATCAAGCAGATATCCACCAAGTTGCTGCTTCCTTGAAAAATCTTTTGCTAACTAGGGAGTCAAACTAAGCCAAGAAAATTGATAAAATGAATGTCATCATGTGAGAGCTCTACAAACACATTACACACCTTACACTGAGATATAAATCAGAAAATTTGTAGTGTACAGATTTTCAGAGGAGTCCAGCTACACCTCTCTAGTGTAATATTACAAAGTATGTCAGCAGATGAAAGGTACATATTGAGTGTCTGAAAAGATTTGGGACAGTTTCTGGTTCAAAAATTTATTGCACCACCCATTAATTACACTTAATGCCCAAATGATGTAGTAGATGTTGAAGTAGGGTGAAAGATTCCCACTCCAACCACTAAATATTTTATATCCCAGCTCACTGCAGCACCAAAAAATGTGATGCCTAACTTTTGAAACATTTAATTTGTTAATTGCCAAGACTAACCTAACTCTCTGATCCCCTTCATATCAGATTAGACAGGTTCCCCCATAGAAAGGTTCCTCCATATACTAAGTTATATAAACTGTAAAGTTCTCAGTTTTTATCACCTGATGCTTGGTCCCCATAGTTAAATAGTAAAACATGAAATCAGCAGAATGTTGCATCTTACCTGCTCTGCCAAGGTATATTTTTAACACCATCAAAGGCAATGGAACATAAAAAATAGGTTACTGCAACCTCCTTTTGCCAGGAATAAGCAGTACACTCCACAATAAATGCATCCATTGGTTTCTAAATGCAAAGCCTGAACATTGATACCTACACCAAAAGCATCATAAAAGTGTCACCTATATACTGCCTATGATTTTTTGTCTAGGTAAAAAAATGTGACTACTAACAACTGGAAAGCTCCATCAAATAAACAGTTTTGCAAACCCAACATGTGTTTGGTTTATATCAAACAGAAAAATAGAGCCTTCCAATATTTCACAGCAATGGTTAAGGAACAGAAAAGGGAGCCCAGATTATCTGGCAAAGAATTACTGACAAAATCTAATGAAATAATTTACAATATCCCATAATATGTTAATTGTACATGTCTGACAAATAAACAATGAAGCACAATAAAGCAAAATATAAAATGAAAATATATTAAAATTCCGAAAACAAAAAGATATGGGTAACACATGCAAAATCCTTAAAACATCGAATCAAATGTCTTATGCATGATGCTGCATTCCCACGAAATGTCCAAGATTTCTCAGGTGGTACACAAACGTCATCATATAGTTTCTTCAACCTGTTCACATGTCTTCCCATGTGCATCATCATGTAAAGAATCTTTTTTTTTCTTCAATATCATCAATTTGATACCACAAATAAATTTCTTAGCACACCCATTTCTGACCAACCCTGACTAGGTAATAAATACAAACTTGTTTATTGAAACAATTACCCAGATTAAAACATCTGATTATTTACAATGTCAGATCCTGTTTCAGAAGAAACACATCAAAATATTAAACAAGATAAATGCCTGCCCTGCTGGGCAAACTATGGTGAAGTTGACTTCACACTACTAAAACATACCCCTTATTGACCATTACTCATGATTCAATTGACTACTAAAACATACCCCTTATTGACCATTACTCATGATTCAATTGACTACTAAAACATACCCCTTATTGACCATTACTCATGATTCAATTGACTACTAAAACATACCCCTTATTGACCATTATTCATGATTCAATTGACTACTAAAACATACCCCTTATTTACCATTACTCATGATTCAATTGACTACTAAAACATACCCCTTGTTTACCATTACTCATAGTTCAATTGACTACTAAAACATACCCCTTATTGACCATTACTCTTGATTCAATTGACTACTAAAACATACCCCTTATTTACCATTACTCATGATTCAATTGACTACTAAAACATACCCCTTATTGACCATTACTCATGATTCAATTGACTACTAGAACCTACCCATTGCTTACCATTACTCATTACTCAATTGACTATTAAAACATACCCATTATTGACCATTACTCTTGATTCAAATGACTACTAAAATATACCCCTTATTGACCATAACTCATGATTCAATTGACTACTACAACATACCCCTTATTGACCAATATTTCTTGATTCAATTGACTACTAAAACATACCCCTTATTGACCATTACTCATGATTCAATTGACTACTAAAACATACCCCTTATTGACCATTACTCATGATTCAATTGACTACTAAAACATACCCCTTATTTACCATTACTCATGATTCAATTGACTACTAAAACATACCCCTTGTTTACCATTACTCATAATTCAATTGACTACTAAAACATACCCCTTATTGACCATTACTCTTGATTCAATTGACTACTAAAACATACCCCTTATTTACCATTACTCATGATTCAATTGACTACTAAAACATACCCCTTATTGACCATTACTCATGATTCAATTGACTACTAGAACCTACCCATTGCTTACCATTACTCATTACTCAATTGACTACTAAAACATACCCATTATTGACCATTACTCTTGATTCAATTGACTACTAAAACATACCCCTTGTTTACCATTACTCATGAGTCAATTGACTACTTGAACATAAACCTTGTTGACCATTACTCATGATTCAATTGACTACTAAAACATACCCCTTATTGACCATTACTCATAAATCAAGAGACAATTAAAACATACCCCGTATTGACCATTACTCATGATTCAATTGACTACTAAAACATACCCCATATTGACCATTACTCATGATTCAATTGACTACTAGAACATACCCCTTACTGACCATTACTCATGTTTCAATTGACTACTAAAACATACCCCTTATTGACCATTACTCATGATTCAATTGACTACTAAAACATACCCCTTGCTCACCATTACTCATTACTCAATTGACTACTAAAACATACCCCTTATTGACCATTACTCATGTTTCAATTGACTACTAAAACATACCCCTTATTGACCATTACTCATGATTCAATTGACTACTAAAACATACCCCTTATTGACCATTACTCATGATTCAATTGACTACTAAAACATACCCCTTATTGACCATTACTCATGATTCAATTGACTACTAAAACATACCCCTTATTTACCATTACTCATTGACTACTAAAACATACCCCTTATTGAGCATTACTCATGGTTCAATCGACTTCTAAAACATACCCCTTATTGACCATTACTCATGGTTCAATTGACTACTAAAACATACCCAGTATTGACTCAATTGACTACTAAAACATACCCCTTACTGACCATTACTCATGGTTCAATTGACTACTAAAACATACCCAGTATTGACTCAATTGACTACTAAAACATACCCCTTACTGACCATTACTCATGGTTCAATTGACTACTAAAACATAACCAGTATTGACTCAATTGACTACTAAAACATACCCAGTATTGACTCAATTGACTACTAAAACATACCCCTTACTGACCATTACTCATGATTCAATTGACTATTTCTTTCCAAGATAGACAGTTGTCAACCTATACAACTTTCACTAATTCTGAAACATCAACTGTTTTCAAGAGAGTTCAAAAATGAAATAAATGTGAAACCCATATAAATAAAGTTAAGTGCAGAATTTCAATAGGTTATGAACTTCTGTTCCCACTTATTTGAACACACTATAAAAATACACAAAACTTACAGCTGAAAAATGTTTCAAGAATGTGCAAAGGATTGGGAAATAAATTTGTGTGTCACTTTTCAATGAAACCCAAAGACTCCTACTACATTTTTGATATATCTCTAAGTACATCTGTCACATATAAGCCAACTCAAAAGGGTACGGATTTAGGGGTGTCAAATGTCAACTATATAGAGGAGGCATGAATACCCAGGAATTAGACCCCTATATGACCAGGGAGTGGTTTATCTTACAAACCCTCAGTTGCTTGATGAATCTATGGCACAACTAAAAATTCCAATGTTGCCAATTCCACATTGAACACAAAGAAAACCATATTAAACCAGGAATACTTTATGTGGACAAGGGATTACCAAAATTAATTCCAGATCAATTTCTGACCTATCAAGAAGACTTGATACCATGTGAAACTTCAGAATAACATTTTGGATATATGCATTCCCTGGTAGCCAGTTTGTCACCCTAAGTCCTCCAAATAATTGTCCACTATATCCTCCATATGATTGATCATAAGTACCAAAGTACAGGATTATAGAGGATAATGATTTCACTACAAAAAAAATTGGACCACTGCAATATTTGGTTCCTTTTAATAATTAATTGTCTAACTGCAAACAGCATAGACCCAGACCTTTTAATAATTAATTGTCTAACTGCAAACAGCATAGACCCAGACCTTTTAATAATTAATTGTCTAACTGCAAACAGCATAGACCCAGACCTTTTAATAATTAATTGTCTAACTGCAAACAGCATAGACCCAGACCTTTTAATAATTGTCTAACTGCAAACAGCATAGACCCAGACCTTTTAATAATTAATTGTCTAACAGCAAACAGCATAGACCCAGACCTTTTAATAATTGTCTAACTGCAAACAGCATAGACCCAGACCTTTTAATAATTGTCTAATAGCAAACAGCATAGACCCAGACCTTTTAATAATTAATTGTCTAACTGCAAACAGCATAGACCCAGATCTGCAACTGAATAATGTGCAACAGACAGGGACAATGCCTTGTGTAACAGAATAAACAACATAGATCATTTCATACAGGTATATAATGCAATACCAGTCTGTTGTTCACATGTGTGTCCACACTGAACAAAGAAAAACTTTGCATGAAGATGATTCATTGTAACTGAGCCCCAAAATCTCTCTCTCTCTCTCTCTCTCTCTCTCTCTCTCTCTCTCTCTCTCTCTCTCTCTCTCTCTCTCTCTCTCTCTCTCTCTCTCTCTCTCTCTCTCTCTCTCTCTCTCTCTCTCTCTCTCTCTCTCTCTCTCCAACTTGAGTATACACTCAAAATTTTGATATCTACTAAATACATGATATATCAAAGTATCAATACATTTTGAAACTGGAGTCTGTTAATATGTATACCTTGTTTTGATTTGTTACAATTTAATTTATGTAATGGTCATGTTTGGGAGTTTTAAGGCACAGCTAGGTTTTTACCATTAAATACTGAGGCAATCAGAGTAAAATTACCTTGCTCAAGGATGCAATGAATTAGTTGACCGATGATCCAATCATAGAATTTAAACCCAACCGTAGTTAGAGTCCAGCATGCCAACCACTGAACCACCATGAGCAACCTAGATTTGTCACCATCAATTACAACAAGAAGGAAGGTGCATCAAGCCATCAAACCCTTTCTGCATCCAAATGGTGTATGTGTGTGTATGTGTGTTTTCGTGAGTGTGTGTGTGTGTAACAAATAGAAACTTATTACAACAGTAATTTTAAGTCGGAGTGTACACTCAAGTTTTTTATGGAGCCAGATTTTGTCTTGTTTCCCATAATTTTTCTAATGACCTTAAATGGCTAAGTTATCTACAAGACAGGATACAATGTACAATGCTGTATTTTGAGACTTTAAAACACTTTCAACTTCATTTATATCTTGTGACTTTTATGGAACTGTGCTGAAATGAAAGTAAAATTGAATGCTAAAGTCATGGTGAACTAATGCTGGCAGTATAGTGATAATCCATCACTATTTTGTATATTTATGATTTCTGAATAAATTACATTTGCAAAAATAAAATTAAAAACAATTACCTTTACCCTGTGCACGAAGGTGTCTGAGAGTCAAGCGTATCCTTCTTTTTTCCTCATAGTCTGTGGCTTCAGTCAGCTGGAAAAAAAACAAATAGAATACTATACATGCTGATAGAAAATATAAAACTGAAAGGCAATTTTAAAAAAACCCCACAGACATATATACCCTCTGCTACTTGCAAAAATGAAAATGCAAAACATTTTTTATGAAGCAATGTAACAATCAAGTTTCATGACAACCAGTGCAGGTTATTGCCAGCTACATTATAATTCTCTTTGATACACATGTACAAAAAAAGACCTTCCCATCCCTCTGAATAAAGCTGTCCGCATTATAACATATTAGAAGCAGTCTATAACTGACAAAATTATATTATGTACCGATGCAGAGTATAGTAAGAATTATAAAAAACTGAATGTTTTGTATTGTGTAAATTACAAACATATTTTCATTTTATGGCATTTGTGCATTTAATTTTGTTAACATTTTAAAAAAGAAATTGGATCTACAAATGACCTTCATGTTGTTTTCTTTCCACACGTATTGTCAAACATCTGATAGTTTAAAAAACAACAGTTTTTACAAAAATTATGGTAATGAGGTCAATAGTACTCTACACTGGTACTTTTTTATCTCTAGAATGGTATTATATTGAGGGGTATCATAATGAAGAAAAGCTTTACTTTACATGCAGACATCAGTTGCATAGTAGAATAAGTAAATTCTTGGAGTGAATTGAAACCAAGGGTTTAGTTCACTTGACCATAAAGCCAATTATGCTTAGGGTTTGACCCACCATCCTGCATACAGTATGCATCATCAGTCTTTATTAGTAATTTGTACTCCAAGTACATCCTGCATACAGTATGCATCATCAGTCTATTAGTAATTTGTACTCCAAGTACATGCTGTATACAGTATGCATCATCAGTCTTTATTAGTAATTTGTACTCCAAGTACATCCTGTATACAGTATGCATCATCAGTCTTTATTAGTAATTTGTACTACAAGTACATCTTGCATACAGTATGCATCATCAGTCTTTATTAGTAATTTGTACTCCAAGTACATCCTGCATACAGTATGCATCATCAGTCTATTAGTAATTTGTACTCCAAGTACATGCTGTATACAGTATGCATCATCAGTCTTTATTAGTAATTTGTACTTTAAGTACATGCTGTATACAGTATGCATCATCAGTCTTTATTAGTAATTTGTACTCCAAGTACATCCTGCATACAGTATGCATCATCAGTCTATTAGTAATTTGTACTCCAAGTACATGCTATATACAGTATGCATCATCAGTCTATTAGTAATTTGTACTCCAAGTACATCCTGTATACAGTATGCATCATCAGTCTTTATTAGTAATTTGTACTCCAAGTACATGCTGTATACAGTATGCATCATCAGTCTTTATTAGTAATTTGTACTCCAAGTACATGCTGTATACAGTATGCATCATCAGTCTTTATTAGTAATTTGTACTCCAAGTACATGCTATATATAGTATGCATCATCAGTCTTTATTAGTAATTTGTACTCCAAGTACATGCTGTATACAGTATGCATCATCAGTCTTTATTAGTAATTTGTACTCCAAGTACATCCTGTATACAGTATGCATCATCAGTCTTTATTAGTAATTTGTACTCCAAGTACATCCTGTATACAGTATGCATCATCAGTCTTTATTAGTAATTTGTACTCCAAGTACATGCTATATATAGTATGCATCATCAGTCTTTATTAGTAATTTGTACTCCAAGTACATCCTGTATACAGTATGCATCATCAGTCTATTAGTAATTTGTACTCCAAGTACATGCTATATATAGTATGCATCATCAGTCTTTATTAGTAATTTGTACTCCAAGTACATCCTGTATACAGTATGCATCATCAGTCTATTAGTAATTTGTACTCCAAGTACATGCTATATATAGTATGCATCATCAGTCTTTATTAGTAATTTGTACTCCAAGTACATCCTGTATACAGTATGCATCATCAGTCTATTAGTAATTTGTACTCCAAGTACATCCTGTATACAGTATGCATCATCAGTCTTTATTAGTAATTTGTACTCCAAGTACATCCTGTATACAGTATGCATCATCAGTCTTTATTAGTAATTTGTACTCCAAGTACATCCTGTATACAGTATGCATCATCAGTCTATTAGTAATTTGTACTCCAAGTACATGCTGTATACAGTATGCATCATCAGTCTTTATTAGTAATTTGTTCTCCAAGTACATGATGGAATGGTGTGACATTAAGTAAGGTGGTGTAAATATCATTTTCTGGGCATGTGTGGGCAAAACAACTGATGGCTATTTTGTCTGAATCACCCCATTGCATAAGGTCCCCCTTAGTTCTCAAAAACTGCAAGTCCATTAGCAGACAAACTCTGTAGAATGTTCTTCAGGGCATGGTCTGATAAAATAGGTTAAAGGTGGCTTCTATGCACAATTACTAGGAAAGCTACCCCAAAACAAAATTCTATACAGCTAGTTACACCAAACAAGAAGTATGATAGAGCCAAACTGGCTTCCAATTTGCAACTATATAAATACTTTTGACTTCATCATTTGTTAATTTCCATCATACTTGGTAGGAATATCCTTAATAGCACTTTATCAAATCAGTGCCCAGAAAAGCTTCCCCAGCTCTGACATGGCTTCCATGGCAACAAGATAGAAAACTTCTTTCAATGTCTTCTACAGAATCATGTGTCAATGTTGATCCAACATGGTTAATCTGCTCTATAAACATTGTGTTTAACATAGGTCCTTTAGCTACAGTATGATATACACAACATGGAAAACCTGCTTTCAGCTCCTTCAGAATCTCCAAGCAAATTCTGATTAAAGCGACTCAAGGGTCATGCTTCCCTAACAATGATGTGGCTTCCATCCAACCCAGGTGGAAAACACATGTGAACCTCCTAACCAAAGACTTTTCCTCCAGAGATGTCTCCCATCCATTCCATCAATCACTTAAATTTCCTGTATACTCAAAATTATTATTTTTAAATTATGCATCTCCCAAAGCTAAAATGACAAAATCTAAATAACCAAAATATCACACTAAATTCAGTAACAGATGACAACAGGAATTTCATCGGTTGGAATCGATTTGAAAGGGACATTCAGCCATTCCTATAAAGTCAATTAAGAACTTCCCAAATTTGATCCAGATAGCACCAATAGTTCTAACAACAATGACCTGATTCCACCCACAGACAAGAAATATTTAAAACTTTTTGGTGTATAGTTGTATTAACACTGTCAAAGCAGATGTTGAAAAAGCATTTCCTATTCTGAGGAAAATTCAATCTGATTCCAGAGGAAACCTGTATCCAGTAATGATAAATCATCTCCTTTAAGTATTATAATAACATCGGTCCCTGCTACAGATATAATACAGGCAATGATCTCATATGAAAAGTGATTGTGATAAACGTTATGGATACTCAGTATGAAAGATATCAAGTTACTGTGTAAGTAATTAAGACATGATATGCACATCTTAATACAGAAAAAGGAAATTTGTTCAATACTCAGAAGCATTGTCCATTCTAAAACCTGGGTCAATGAAAATACTCCTAATTCTGAAGTCTAAACTTCAGATCAAATTTTGCAAAAATCCTGATCTTTCTTAAAATGACCTCTCTGGTGTGTCACATGTATCGGAAAACCATCAAGTGATGCTTATAAAAAATGATGTGATATGATTATGATTTTTAACAATTTTTCAGTTATATGCTACAATGTCTGCAGTGTGGCAGTTTATAGTGATGTCTAGCACTATGGCCATGACATGTAGCATGATGACCCACCCAGTCACATTATCCTGACACTAGGCCAAACAGTCTTAAAGCTAACCTCTTAATGCTGATCAACAATCAAGGCAGCTGTTAGTACCATTTTTGTAAGTCTATGATATGACTCGACCAGGCATCAATCCACGACTTCTCCCATCCAAGGCACACTCTAACCACTAGGCCACCGGGTTATTATAAAATATGACAATTATTATTAATATATCAAAATCCAATCACTGAATGACTTTCCAATGGAACAGCTTTACTATATAAACAAATGTCCAATCATGAACACCTTTCAGATTTGTGAAAAGGATGACAATGTACCATCTATTCCAACAAGTTACTCCATTAAGTAAACTGTTGAACAACATGCCACCAATTCTACCAATCATTAGATCTTTCTTTTATCTGTTCAAATGCAAGAAAACAATGTAAAAATACTTTTGTCATGCACTTTTAAAGCAATTAATTTAATAATCACAATGATGCAAGTAGTAAAATGTAAACAAGTCAGGTGAGACAAAAGTGATTTTCTGGAGAAAAAAAATCCAACTGACAGTTTATATAATTCATTGTACATACTCCCTTATAAGTGGAGTCTAACTCCAACATGCAAAGACCAAGATCTGCTGTTGCATAATGTGCTAGCAGATCTCAGTCTATAAGGTTTATAACAATCAGTAGAAAGAACAACACAGACCTTGATCTGCAGGAACATTATGTAATGGCATGTTTGGGTATATGTTGCTTATATAGTTAAACCCATCTTGTAAATCAAGTATACCCAATAAATTCAAATTTCATATTTTCCTGCATCTAGTCCAAATTTGTTCCCTATTGCCAAGGAAAATATTGTGATTTCTCCAATAAAATTAGTCAAACCTGTCTTAAAGGATACCTGTATCAAACAAATACTATGGTATGTCCTTGGACAAGGCATGCTATTCCAACTGCCTTGGCATTAAATTGATTAAATTGCTCTAGGGTAAAGCACCCAACCAAGCCAAATATTTGATCTTAACAGGGCATTTTAAAAGTAAAATTATTATGACCCTCTCCATCTGGTAGCTCCTGACTAAAAATTTATTAGATAAGGCAACAGAGTGATCCGAAAATAGTTATTCCTTGGGGAAATGCAAATTTTCAGATAACATAACCTGCAGGTCTCATCCCCTCTCAGAGATTGGAACAATTTTCTTTTACAATACTGAGAGTGCCATATGAACTTTTGATATACTTATGGCTATCAAGGTAGTTCTAACTTATCTGATGGTCATTTATTCCACCATCTTTTTTAAAGTCATTCCTTAGTTTACATTCCACCTTGAATTTTTGCTCAGTAAGCTTAAAACAATGTATTTGGTCACCAAATATTTTATGTACTATTTAAAATTATAAAAAATTTAAAAAATATGGTGTCCAAAAAAATGAAAGGCACAGATATTTGTATTAATGATTAATCACTGTCCAGGCCTTTATGTCTCACTGTACTTTAATCAATATTGATGAAATAATTTTTTATATTTGTTTATTTCAAGTCAAATTAGCTCATTATTCATTTAATTTGTATGCATTTTTAATTCCATAGGACTGATACCAGATTCATGATACAAAATAGTGCAGCAATTAAACTAAATTTCATTAACAATCTGAAATTAGATTTGACTGTAATTTTAGTGGATAATCCATCAGCCATGAATTGAAATTGATCAATTCATCAAGCCTGTCATACACTCTTTGAAAATATAATTAAATCACCTGGCAGACTGACAGTTTAAACAAATTACTTCTTAATTTTACATTGACCAAATTCTAAAATCTGTACCACCCATACCAGACATACTAAAAAAGGAGAAAAAAAAGTAATTTCAATTCAGTTTAAATGGATAACATTTATATGATGTATAAGACCAGTTCAATTACATACTACACAGACCCAGATCTGCCATCAAATAACATGCCAGCAGATCTAGGTATGTGTAGTTTGTGAAGCAGTAATCAGTAAACAGCATTGACTCTGATATGCAGGTAAATTATGCTATGGCAGATTGGGATCTATGCTGTTTGCAGTTTGACTCAATTTTTGGGAGAGTACATATAGTATATCAGCTTAAAAATTGCATTTTGTGAACATAATCATCAGCAGACATGGAATATCTTGCAGTCAGAAAATACATATAATTAATCTTTTCAAGTTACAAATAAATATATTCTTTTTTATCTGATGTAATTTTAAATATAATAGAATCTTTATTATCAACACATAACTGGAAATGAGCAAAGTATTTGTAGCAATATGAAGCAGACATTCATGCAGAGAAAAAAAAAACTTTAAAACCTAAACTTTTCTACTGTAGTGTTAATTTTGTTCCTAATTATATAACTAGTATGAAACTTTAACTATAAACATATTTTATACCATATATACTCACTCGAAACTTGAGTCAAACTGCAAACATGAAAGATACTGATCTGCTGTTGCATTATGCACTTGCAGATCTGGGTCTATGCTTTTTGATCTACTGATTACTCTTAACAAACTGTATAGACCCAGATCTGCAAACGATTTATGCGCCAGTAGATCCGAGTCATTGCTATTTGAAGCTGGAGTCAGAAGTGAGTATATACGGTATTCTGCCTTGCTGAATTCATTCATTTCTGTAAAAGAATTATCTTTATGCAATATGCTTTAAAAATTGACTGATAAGCAATAAATAATGCAACTAAGAATTATCATGTAGCATTATTCATTAACAATAAATGCATATAAAATGAAAATGCAGGTAATCTTCTATACTTTCAAAATTAAACTTACTGTATATACTCATATTTAAGTTGATTTTTACTTATCCCATTTTTCAACTTCATAAATGACTCCATTTTTCTGTCTCATCTCTATGATACTTTATATAAGAATAATTCTCAATTCTGCAGGTTTGACAGTTTATACTCAGTACATGTACTACAATAATGCCAGTGTTTTGAAACTTGGATAAAAATACAGCTGAGAAGAACTTAAAAGCAAATATAAATTGCAGGTCCCTCAAGAGAATTGTAGGCCCCAACATAAAAGTGACAAAATAAGAGAAAATAAAGACTTCAGTTGTAAGCAACATGCATTGTTTTTTTGCTCTCACTGATCAGTTGTAGACACAGGAAAACACACACACACACACACACACACACACACATATATACACATAAATTAATCAAATATGCTGATTGGGTAATAATTATCCCATTCTGATGACTTTTCAATTCAATTTTGGGCCAATACCTGAGTAAACCACATGTACATGCATTTATGATGATTCAGTTTTCACATAGGACTATTCACTGGCCATCAGTTCAACATTTTGTCAAATGCATGGGCCTTATAATAATTATACTGGCACATGTCCAACAGTAATTTTATACTGCTAGGTATAATGCTGACACTTGTGTTTCTTTTTAGAATGTCTAACCTGCATATTTAAAGGTTTAAGTTCCCTGTTTGTCAGAATAAGAGCTAGTTTGTTTTTTCTTTAATTCTCAAATGTAAAACATAATTCCAATGGAATCCAAGCAAGATAAGTTGTTTCTGACTGTCTATTAGACTGGCTATTACTGGACTGGCTGGCTATTACTGGACTGGCTGGCAGATAGGTGAAAGTTAGATTTCTTGGTCCTAAACTCTAGTCCTGCAATGACTAATTTTTTTAAGTAAAGAAAATCAGGTCTCAAAATTGCATTTTTTTGCACTGTATTTTTTTATGTGTGGGGAATGGCATCCTGCTTTTCTGTAATACCAACTGCTTGGGTCTATTGTGAACTGTGACAATGTCACAGGATGTGGAAGTATACTGCAAAATGTAAAGGAGAAAACTCCAATACAGGGAACTATTGCAAAAAGAGTTTTAGATTGACACTGTCAATGTCAATCTCAATCATGTTAAACCAACCAGTTAAATACAGATTTAAAGCACTAAGTCTATCTGACCTCAAACAACACCTCACTAATTATCAGTCTTGTATATACTTTGGAGATACATTTATGGTATTCCTATCTTTAAAAAAAAGCTGATTCTGCAAACATGATGTCTGCCATTTTGCATATATACCAAAAAAACCTATTCCTTAATAACATGTACACAAGGCGGTCCAATAAATATAGATCACAGGATAAAAGAGGTCACAAGTTACTGATGGATCTTTGAAAAATTAAGAAAGGATGGAAATCAACAGTGGGAGTTGTATTCTCATTTAATAATTGCACTGGAAATAAATGTCAATAAATTGCTTTGTCACATTGAGTACTTTGCTTTTCTGTATAAATGATCTTTATTTTCAATATATCCGATTTATGAAAAATCATTTAAAACATTAGTCCAAGTGATTTGTCTCACCTCACAGTGAAAATGTTATGTGCTACATCAATGCTTTGTGCATGTCAGTGTGGATATATTCTAGAGTTACTCTAGATGCAGAATAAAACAAGCAGTGACATTTATTTAGAGAAATAACAATCCCAAAGCTCAATTATTTTTAGAACTGTTATATTTTAAAAATACTGATGCTGTAATTTCAATGCAGTTCATACCAAAATTTCTGCTCATCTTTGTGCAAACCTCCAACTACTAATTTTGAAGTGACTGGCCAAGTGGTCTAAAGCACTGCCCATTACAGATCACTGCCATCTCACCTGTGGCTTTAAGTCATGGGTTCAGCCAATGTGGGTATGTGAGAAAGCTTGTCAGTAGCTTCTTGTGGGTCATTGGTTCTTACTCCACCATTAATACTGGTGGCATGTATCCTATCATGGGCTGAAAAATGGCAATAAACCCTACAACAATGACAACAACATAAGTTCATAATAAACTTTGGAACTTGTTACTACATAATGAACCCTAGCATGTAGTACACCTTTCATTTGGTTCTTTTGCTATTTTTGATTACATTTGCAAATGAGTATGATAAACCACAGACTGATGTTAGATACTTGAATTATTTTACATATACTTACAGGGTTCTTAGTGGTCAATTACTCAAATATGATTATATACTTAGCAAACATTACTGGTAGATCTTACACAGGTTGGATCTGCATGCTATTTAAATTTTTTAATCTATCCCATTTACTTCAATTGAAACAAATAATGAACATAATAATACAATGCACACTGCCTTTTAATTGACTGTAACACTTTGATCAATGCTTCCACAAGTCAAAGACCAAAACCCTACTTAATGAGGTTCTCACAGAAACAGTGCAGAGGTTGTTGTGCTGTTTAATTGACCCTTCCAATACCAATGGGCATATCACCTTTATGATAACTTGAAAGCAAATAAAAAAAATAAAATTGAATATCTTAATTAAAGTATTCCCACTATTACTGCTTTTTTAGTGCTCAATATTTTGTCACATATTGTTCATTAGTGCATTGAGAATATATTTTAAATACTTTTTAAAAGAAATTTTGAAATATATAACTTTCAAGAATCAAATTTCTAAGTACTAACAGCTATTTTTTTACAATAAAACAAGTGTAATATCCACGTTTCATTTATCTGTTTTGATCACAATTTTATGCATATTCTGCAAATAGGCCTATTGTCTGGTCATTTTCTTAAATAAAAAAAAATAGGATTTACACCCACCATCAAATTATAAGCAGGATTTCATGTTTCTGGGGTGCACTAAAATGAGGGAACAGTAGTCAATTTCATACTGTACACTAATAACATAGTTAATAGACAAATTTTCATCATAAATAGGACAGAGCAGAAACAACAACAAAATATTAGGATTTTTTTTAAAAATTGGGCGGCATGTCTTGGAAACTTTGCTGACAAAATAATTTACTAGTCACGGGCATTAGGCTATCCAGTCAGCCCAACCATGTTTGGTACAAGTGTTCATGCAATAAGTATACAAATTGTACAAATATTATTAACATTCAATTAACTTAACAGTCACCTATATCTTCGCTTTTCTATAGATGGCAATGAGGAATTATCTCAAAAGGGAGTCCAGATAGTTTAGTTGGTTGAGTATCAGACTCACAATCCAAGGGTTGCTGGTTCAATACCTGCCCAGGCCAGACTCGGTCAGCTGCCTAATTGTGTTCTTGGGAAAAGCTTATTTGGTAAATCATTATTCATGAGTCACAGAGATGGGAAGGGTGGGGGCTTGCTTAAAACTTTTCATCTGATTTTGTGACAAGTTTTGTCTAAAGTAACATTTATGTGTAAACAACACAGACAACATGAATGACACACCAACAATATATGATTTAAGAAGCTAGTTCAAAATACATGTGCAAATTCAATGTCCAAGAGGGATATGCCATGGAATTGTATAAATTTATTTCTTTATTAAGTATATGTACTCCGGGTTTTATTGTGTACAACGATACCCAAGGGTGATCAATGTATATTCTACAATATTTAGAAACTGTGAGTTCGGTTTATCTTGCACACGCCACATGTGGAGTGCTTTAGACAGGAAAAACCATACACAAATTGCTTAGACCATGTTGAGCTACATTTCCTGTGCAGCATCACATCAAGCTAAAATCAAATCCTTACATTACAACCTGGATTTTGGCATCAAAGGTCTACTTTGAGACCTACATATCTCCAGCTGTTAAGGTATGTAATTTATTCGTTTTTTATGCATTGTACGTTATATCTATTGTATTATCATGTTTGATTTCATATTTCTGTCACTTCGACTAGTTTAGTAAATGCTGTTTAGTAAATCCTAATATGTTATATTCTTATCCCTGATTTAGCAAAAACTCTACAAGATTGCATTTAGTGAATGACCCTTAGTGCATTATGAATTTTATAATTGCCAATTTACTTCTGAACCTGAATAATTGTTTGTCATTTTATAATGCAAGATTGATAATGTATATAACTTACCGTATATACCTCATTGAGTACTACCATATATACCAGTGTCATGCCTAGTATACGTAGGTATTGGATATATTTTAAGCTGTGTTGTGCTGTAGAGTGTGCAGTGCTCTGCTGAGCTGTGCTGTAGAGCTCTGCTGTATGTATGCTGCATTTGTAGTGCTGAGCTGTGCCATGTGCACAGCTATGTAGAGCTGCATATGCTGTGTAGAGCTACGTATGCTGCATGTGCAGTGCTGAGCCTTGCTGTGGTATATGTTTTTGAGTGCTTCCAATATTCCAATTTGAGGGTGATCAGGACCAAAGTGGTGGGTGCTGATTGTCTAACCCATGAATCAATGGTGGTCTGTGACTACAAAATATCTCAGCTTGTTTGGCCAGTGGAACTGGTAGAAAAGAGTTAAGGGAGTATAGACATTGCTCCAGATATATAATATTTTGGCCATGGGCTAATGTAGGGTTTTGTGTAATACCCAGTGTTTTACTATTGAGTAAAACTATCAATTCGTTATTTTGAACGAACTAACATTTGTTTTGCTATTATGAGTAAAACTATCAATTCGTTATTTTGAACGAACTATCATTTGTTTTTCTATTATGAGTAAAACTATCAATTAGTTTTTTTGAACAAACTATTATTTGTTTTTCTATTATGAGTAAAACTATCAATTCGTTATTTTGAACGAACTATTATTTGTTTTGCTATTATGAATAAAACTATCAATTAGTTTTTTTGAACGAACTATTATTTGTTTTTCTATTATGAGTAAAACTATCAATTCGTTATTTTGAACGAACTATCATTTGTTTTGCTATTATGAGTAAAACTATCAATTCGTTATTTTAAATGAACTATCATTTGTTTTGCAATTATGAGTAAAACTATGACTTGGATATTTTGAGCAAAATATCTTTTGTATTTTACTATTGTGAAGATCATATTTCTGTTTTGTGATATACCATGAATCGTTCTTTCTCTATTTGTCTTGGTATTGTATTTGTTGCATTAGTAAGAATGTGCTAATTATGTTAATTAGTTCCATATTGGGACCCGTGCATGCACATATCTATCATACTTCATTTGATATTTTCATATAACATTAAATATTGTATTGTATTCCCATCAATGGTGTTTTGTTGTTAATCCAAAAATCAAAAACTTGATTATCTTGTTACAGGATAATTACACCTTTTAAAAAGGTTTTACTTAAAAAAATTAAAATTAAATTTGGCCAGATTATTCCCCATATGATTCTGGTTTAAATCCAGTATAATCTGAAATGGTTACAAGCTGAAACAAAATTTGTGACATCCAAACAGATGAGAGACATGGGAAATATGGATAAACAGAGACTGTAATATTTGTCCCCATCAATAGAATGACAGGGATATAAAAAACTGAATTCACAAACTGTGCACATTTTTGTACCTCTGCCAGACTTGACTTAAGATGGTAGTCATCAATAATTGTGAAGTCTTTTATTCAAATTTATTTAAAAACATGCCAAGCAGTTAATTACATTTCTGGGGTCTTACATAGTGCTTACTGTCTTTATCTTGGCCATGTCAAAATTAAGTCCAATTATCTCCTTGAATGTCTTACCTATTTCTTTTTCCCCCATTCAACTATGATCTTGAAAATCAAAATTAATAATATACAAACGTTATGAAATTATAGATTTACATGCTGAAAGGGCATGCTAACTGCAGACAAAATAATTAAAGCACCGCTATTTAGCAGGATACATACAGTTACACTTTTAACAATAGCTGTTTGGAATGTATTTAAAGTTGTAATACATTTCTTTAATAGTTTTTCAAATTCATAGAAAATCTGTAAGGTATTTTAAAATTTTAATAATCCTGAAAATAATTACCAATATTACAATCATTTTCATGTAGACAGTTAACAACACACCTTAGCTTGCTTTTAATAAAAATTATCTTTCAAAATTACATTGCAGTGTGATCATACTAAAGATTGCTAAATTTGTGTTTTTGATTTACAGCACAGCAGCACAAATAGGTCATTCAGTGCCATGGCAATTGGAGTAAAGCGATTTGCCCAAGGACACACCACAGAATCCAAACTGGGTTGATCCAAAAGTAGGATTCAACCCAAATTCTTTCTGTTGCAAGTACATCATACTTACGATTGTCTCCCCACATCTCATATTTAAACTGGGCAAAAAGAACTGAAGAAATCAAACTTAGACCATTTCTTCCTTTTAACTGCTGGATGCAGAAAACATCACTGATATTCTTCAAGAGTTTTAAATTGGCTGATTTGGTGGGCATACTGAATGACTGACTGCTTGGCACTATTTTCATTTAGGACAAAGCAGAAATCATCAGAGGTCTTTTGGTCAAAATCCCATGTTGATATAACCATCCAGAAAAAGGAGTATCCCTTCAGCTACTGTTGTGGCCATACTGGACACTACATGAGCACCATTTTAATTTTGGATTTACTAGACATCATGAAAAGACTTTTAGTAAAAACTCCATGTTGATATGTGATGGCATATATGGGTCTGTACAGTTTGCATTTATGGACATACAAGCGAGTATATACAATACTAATTATGTCCTATCACATTGCCTTTGGTTCTGAGAATATTGAGTATCCAACATCCATTGAATATATTTGTTTTTTAAAAAACTAAACAGACTGTCATTTATAAAGTCACACATTCTATCATTCTGAAGAGAGGAAAAATTACTATGAGACTGAAAATAAAACATACCTGGTTTAAATTAAATTGGTAAAACCAGAAATGTCATCCAACAAATTCCATTCATTGCAAAGGATGTCTTATTTAAGCAATTGGTAAACTGACAAACTTCTGAATACAAAAAGGAACATTTGAACAGTCTGACTAACTTTCAACATGACAACTTTATTTGAACATGACGACTTTATTTGAACTGGAATATGCCATTTGCAAATGCTGTTTACTTTATAAAACACCCTGATAACAGGTTCTGTTTTTTTTCTCTTCCACACACCAAAAGATTATTGTGTAAACAAGACAAATGTCTAAATCACAATGATAGGTATTACAGATTAAGGTCTGTTTTCTGTTCTGCCTATGGTTGCAAAAAAAATGAAAACAAGATAGACACAAATCTACCAAGATGGCACCTATGGGTTTATCAAAGGTCTGCATTAAGTATCAAAATATGAAAGATTAAACCTTGTCACACATAAACCATAATGATATACATGCATAAAAATGCTTATTTCCAGAGAAGCATACTCAGCTCTTTTAAGACAGAGTTTAGTTATGGTATTTACTCAGTCAAATTGCAAACAACAAAGATCCTAATCTGTAGTTGTATAATGTGCCTACAGACTAGGATCAATCATGTATGTTCTACTGATCATTGGGAGCAAACTGCACAGTGCAAGAATGTACAGCAAACAGTTCGACAATCATTTTATACTGGCAGATATAGTAAATCTGGGAAACTGTCTCCCTTTCCAGTCACTATTTGAACATTATTTTTCCTCATTAAGGCCATCCCTGTGTACAAAGAGCTTTCTTTCATTAAAACACCTTCACTACTTTCATTAAAACACCTTCACTATGGCATGATTTCATATATCATGCTGTAACACTATGAACCCCAAGGCCAGAATCATACCCATGTATAACAAGATAAGTTAAAACAAAACAACATAAACCTTAGTGTTACATGTTATCTTTATTTACTTTTCAAAACACCAATAATTTGATAATTTCTCTAATAATGTTCTCTATTCATGACATGGTTCTCCCCATAATGCAGTTTATTTCATAGTATGTTCAGCAGTTATAGCCCCTGACAAGTATGTTATTACAAAGAAAAGTTTATTCTGAACACACATTGTATCAGTATTACTAAATTTTTGATACAATAAACATTATGTATGCAGCCTATTTTCTTGTGCCTTTTCATTTAAACACTTCACTGAAAAACATTTAAGATCAACACGTTTTATTTAACATATTAAAAAAACCCCAAAAGATTAAATTCAAAAATGAGCTGAATATTTTAAGAAATGTTATAGTTCAAATAGGGGGTGAGGAATAAAAATCAATTAAAAAATCAGTATTACATATCAGCTAGTAACAGAAGAAAATAGTGGAGACAACAAGCTTTGTAAGTGTTAACAAAGATAATTTTATTTTCCTAGAAAACACAGTAAAAAAAAGTGAAAATGTAAAACAGGACTTATGGTTTACGAATAAACATCCAAATATTTATCCTAGAATTGTGAATATATGTGAACCTTATTAATAAAAAGTTCTAACTGAGTCTTGTTTTAAAATCATGTTTCCAAGATGGAGGATGATGTCATATGAAGTCTTTACACGAATGTTCAGAATTTCACATTGAGCCACAATTTGTACTGTACTGTTCCAATTCAGAATCAATTTCACTAAATGCTTTTTGTCCTAAACCACTTGTATAGTTTTCCAGGGAAAAAATTATTATTGAAAAGTAGATGAACTATAGCTGTCAAAGGCACAAGGTACAAATCTAGCGTTATAGATGTAATAAAAATTTTAACTCACTTTCTGGCACATGGAAAATATACCATTCTTCTTCAAGGTATTTTATAACACTCTAATCCAGCACAAGAAACATCATGCCTTCTTCTCATGGCATTATAATTGAATATGACCCAGCTAAGAGATATTATATGACTGCATATTTCACAGGGACCTATGTGTATTTAAACTAAACTGAGATGTCCTTACATGCTACATGCCCATGGACATAACATGGTTATTTCATCATTTGACAATGCATAGTAACCCGATAAAAACACATACTCAGAAAAGACTTTGAACACAGCCAATCGTTTGCATTATTTGTTTATCAAACCCAGCTATCAAAATCAAAACAACACTTAGGAAAGCCTAGAACCATTTACAGGCCAAATAAACAAAACTCTTACAAAAGCCAATAAACATATTTACGTTCTAAATAAATAAACTCTTACAGAAATATCAAGTTTCCATGAACAATAATCATCATCACAATAAAACAAAATGATACAAAAATGAAATAAAAAGAATTCAAATTTTACATATAAGTAATTTAAATAAAGGGTCATAACAGAAGCTTTTAGATGAATTTAATATAAAATATAGTACAATACACTATGCTCAGCACTAAAATATGCTTTTTCATACCCATGTATATCATTTATGTTCTGATAATTTCCAGTACACACACACAGACACACACACTCACATACTCACATGCATGGTATTGTTAGTCTACAAAGGAATGAAGAAGGAACATAGATCAATGTTTTGATTTATATTAAAATGATGATAAAAGAAATACCTGTCAGGTGAAATGGATGAAGCAAGTTAAAGCCTGGTAATTATCTGTTTGAACAGACACTGCATTTTATGGAATACATTGTCAGAATGTTCAAGGATACATCATGATAACCAGCCTCTGAACCTTGCATACAAATCAATTTTTCACATAACAAGTGTGTGTGTGTGTGTGTGTGTGTGTGTGTGTGTGAGAGTGTTTTAGGGTTTAATGGCGTAAAAGTAAACAACTTCAAAAAGAAATTCAAAGGTACACCTTCCAAATAAATGTAACATTAAAATACTACACGATAAAAGATAAAAGGTAAAGTTGTTAAAATTCTATACAGCACATTTAAAACAAAAGAAATAAAATATGAAATCCTTCAAATATCAGGACAAATTTTATTATATAACTGCATTTGCCTTTAACAAACCCAAGATTTAATCATAAAAGTCCTTAACTGAATCAAGAAACCAATTTAGTACTTAATTTTAAAATTAAAATTTTAAAAACAATGTGGTCCCTTGTCAGTGGACACGGCTATAAAAACTCAAGAAATTGAAGATCATTCTGAAAATATGGAGGAGTCACATGTGTACCCTACACATACTGCATGACTGGCACAATACCTTTGAAATTTGTTCATTATGAGGAATGCCAATGACAAGAGTATTGATCTTCTTGGAAGGGTTTTCAATCTATATTCTGTATATTGTAAAGTGCATAGATCATGCCAATATTTACAATATTTGAAGTCATCCATTTAGAAATGTGCAACTTTGGCTGCTTTGTCTGCCCTTTCATTTGTAACCTATAGTACCATTAGGCACCAGACAATAACATGGTAAAATTAATATATTAACATGTACATTCAATAGCACATACAAGAAAGAATATAGGAGCTTGCAACATATAAATTTAAGAAATATGTTTATGAACTAAAGGGTGATAAATTTTTTTTCTAATATAAATGACCATTATGGTTTAACACAACTGTCACACAAAACAGCAGAAAGTTTATGGAATGAAGTATTTGGCAAAAGGTTACCAAGTATTTTGAAGTTAAATGCCCAATTTATAATGTCTGCATTGTGAAGAATGAGTTTTTTCAGTGAAGGACTCTTAAGAGCAGCTAGCTGAAGTTGTTGCATATGCGATGTACAAGACTCAACAGTAACTTTTACTAGTAGTAGTGTGTACAGATCAACCTAATTCAAACAAAAATAAGATATATTCTACAACAGGCTGCTGTGCAAATATCCCTTATATGTGTTGTGGAGAATGAGGAAATATACACAGTAGCTGAGGTCAACCACTTGCAATACTAAGATTTTGCTGAGATAGTGAATTTGTTTATTAAGACCAGTATATGAGGTTACTAAGGAAAGGCACTCTGTGATCAGATTTTATTTTCAGGTACACAATAGGACAACTTTAATGTGGTTGAATCTGCACTTAAGCATGTCAAATTAGTGTGAAATTGATAAAGCACTTGCTTCAAATGGATTAAAGACAAAATTTCCTTTTAAATCCTTTATCAATGCCACCTTCTACTTGGAAGACATTGGAATACAGTAAAACATGTGTTGAAAGGCCATCACTTCTGTCAACAAAAACTAGTTTCTCAAAAATGGTGGCCTTTAAAAAAAATATGTGAAACAATTGATCTATGCATGAAAATCTGATCTTTTATCATAGATGGTATTGCAAAAGAGTGGTATTCCAAGATAAAATGTATCTGTGACAAATTGGCGGCCTGCAAAACACACCATTCTCTTTCACTATGGTTCGTTGCTAGGGAATGACCTCCGTGGTGTACTTTACCCAGTGTGGATAGATAGAAAGAAGAATGCAAATCACTGAACAAGTATATTGAAGAAATAACAAAATGAGCCCCCTTTCAATGAACAAATTTAAAATTTAATCAGTTTATCAACAGAATTTAAAATGAAAAGAAATCAATGACTTGGTTACAAAAGAAGGAAAATGGTACTAACATGTACTCAACAACTAATCATGCCGTAAACATTACTTTGAACAATCATCTATAGCCATCTCCTGCCTTTAACTGGTTGATTTTTGGGGAAGGGTCTTATGTCATTCTCTTGTACCATAGCATCTGACTCTGCTAGATCTTTTGACGGATTCCCCTTTATGACGTTCAGAGATGAAATGAAAAATAATCATCTATCTCTAGCCCTTTCTACTTTAATTAAGTTGACTTTGATACAATTCCTTTAACCAAAGCTTCTAAGAGTTTTCAAAATTGACACATCACAGTATCTATCATAATCTATAATAGATTATGATAGATACACTTTATCTTGGAATACCACTCACAATAGGACCAATAAAACACCTCTGAAAATCAGCAAATTTTTCAGTGTCTTGTGATGCTAAGTAATTTTATTTACCATATATACTCATATACAAATCAACACCGACCACCACCTGCCGTCCCATAATGCACTGCTGGATATGGGTCTATTCTATCTGAGGAAGGATTTGACAAGTACCCAAGTTAGACTGTTATAACTTGCAATTTCAAGCATACTGCAAGAGACCCATGATTTTTCAGAGCTTTATGCAATGGCAGACCCCAGGTATATGCAGTGTACATGTAATTAACAGGCAAATCAGATACTTTTGTACTTACACATGAACATGGGTCACAGGTTCATACCTGTTTGGATCCCGACATGATAACCTGTTATTGTTGACACTTCTGAGATGCAGCTAATCTTGTTTATGACCAAGTTACCAAAGTAAAGAAAATAAAATACCCTATCTAAAGCTTCTTATCTTTTTACATGGTTCACAAATAAAAACACCATCATTTAAAGCAGAGCAATTCCATGTAACAAGCTAGTGTCTCTTTCTAAATCCTATTCTCTAGTTCCTTTTAACAATGATAACAGGATTAAAATTCAGTGGCAACTGAGATAAACTTTCCAATCCAAACAAGACAGATATTCTGTGTTCACAAAATATCTATCGCACCAACACTCCACTGCCACTCCAAGCACCAACACTCCACTGCCACTCCAATAGTCATAAGTGGATGGACATGAATTTACACCATCTTCAACGTAACAATTTCTTCAGGATAGAAGTTGTATTTACTCATGTTCCAGAAACTGAGCTAAAGAAGGCAAAGAGATCATTAACCAGTACCTAGAATTGTATACACCATCTGTCTATAAAAAAATACTGAATTATGTCTTTAATTTTTAAGAATTTTTAATTGTAAATTATTTTTTCAAATTGGTATCCAAAAACATTTTTAAGAAATTGATCACAAAACAAAAAGGTCAGAGCCATTGCCAACATCTGTAATGAAAGTGTATCACTCACGATGCTTCTTTAACATCTTTAGGTTGATAGTTCCAAATAGTGAGGGGACCCCCCCCCAGTGGCCAAGTGGTCTAAAGGGATGTCTGTTACGGATCACTGCCATCTCACTTGTCTGCAAGGATTCAAGTCTAACATTCTGTGAATGTGGATCTGTGAGAAAGCTTGCCAGTAGCTTCTTGTGGGTCGGTGGTTCTTTGTTTGGATTTCCCGGATTTCCCTGGTTTCTTCCTCCACCATTAATACTGGCCGCCATGTCTAGCCTATTGTGTGATGAAAAATGGCATTAAGCTCCAAAACAACAACAACCAAATAATGGGACTATAAAAAGGCATACAGTTCCAAATGTTTGGACCATAAAAACCAAACAGTTCCAAATGATTGGTCCATTAAAAAAAAAAAAACAATTCCAAATGATTGGACCAGAAAAAGCCAAACTATTTTTGTAAAATTCACTTTGTGGTTTAGAAAGAATTTTTTTAAACAGCATAAAACCTAGTCCTGGTAAATTATTATTCTTATTAGAATATGGCCCTTTTACTAAATAAAAAAATGTATATAGCTGAACATGCATCTCATAGAAACTTTAAATATAAATCTAACTTTTAAACATATTCTTTCATAGATAGGCATCATCTTGAAAATATTTAAACACTGACAGGAATTAACAACAATGCTGTCAATGGTACTCCTGATGAGTCATTTATTTCCACCCTTAACATCTTTGCTTTAGAACCATCACCCCACATGATGTTAAAGTAGTCAAGATACTGTTGAATATAACTTTTATAAAATAATCCTATGCTTAACATTTAGGTACTCTATAGTATTTTAGATTTAAAAGATTATTTAGACATTGTTCTGGTAAGATTACTTACATTATTACACAATGGTATATCGTTATCAATTTGAATTCTTAAAGAAAATTCAGGTAACATTTTTCAGTTCTACATCATTAAAATCGATGTGAAAAATAGTACCTGTTATTAGTCTGTTATATCTCTATGTGTGATTATCAGCATCTCTTCAGATTTGTCTAAATTAATGACCATTCCATCATGTTTACACTATTTGTCAAATTCAATATGAACCTTGTGCAAATTTCTTTTGAACAGAATTCTTAAAAGAGTTCATAACATTTATAGTGGTGTCAGAAACATATAGATCAGTCTCAGTATTTAATGTATGCAAATGTATAAACACAACAAATAGTAGTGGCCCTAAGAGAGCTCCTAGAGGTACTCTACAAAGCACATATTTAAGGCGGTACTACTCACTCAAATTTAAGTTTTCATTATGTGTGCATACTTGGTAAACATTGACTGCATTATTATACCTCCATTATATGTATAATGTTAATATATAACTCCCTCATTATAACACTGTTCATGTAAGCAATAGAGTATAATGCCTTATAGTGAGAATACAATATAAATGAAATACACTGTACATATAATTTCACTAATGCAAAATTAAATAACACCCACTTTATAACAAAAAATTATAATAAAATGAAAATCCATGACCACATTCTTTTTATAACAGAAAAGGTATTATAATGAAATGGGAATCCATAACCACACCCACTTTATAACAGAAAAGGTATTATAATGAAATGGGAATCAATAATGACACCCACTTTATAACAGAGAAGGGATTATAATGAAATGAAACTCCATGACTATACCCACTTTATAACAGAAAAAGTATTATAATGAAGTGCCTTATAGTAAGGAAATGCTGAAAGAAAAACTTTTCTGACAACTCTCCTCAAGCTCTATATGATTAGAATAAACTATAAATGTGTTCATGAAACACGTATGTCCCTCCAAAGTAACCAAAAAGATGCATGAACACAGAGTTAGAAGGATGACTTATCATAGGTAACTAGGAAACATTTCATGCTGTGTCCACATTTGTGGATGGGTTTTTAAAAAGTGAATGACAGCCATATGTAACATGAACTTCTGATAAACAGAACAGTAATTTCAATGCCAAACAGTGCACCTGTGGTGCTGCTACAAGAAGTAAATTAAAGGGAAGTCACCAATAACTATACCAAACAGATAAATAATAGATACCATCAGCAGGAAGAAGTACAATCAATTTAAAGAGCTACAGGGTACTACTTATTATTCAGGTCATCTAAAACACTTGATAATTTATCTTAGTGAGTTATGAACTTTGGGAACAATTAACCTATAAACATGAAGGAAATTAATGGACAGCAATTAGCAATGGATACAACTTTACCATCAGTTACAGGATTGTTATCTTTTGCATGATGATTAAGTAAAGCAAACAAAAATGAAGACCAGTACTCCCCAACTTTTAAGGATGCAACTGATTGCACCCACCCAATAAAAAGAGCACAGACCAAAACCTACTGAGGTGAAAGACCTACCATATATACTCACTTATAAGTTTGGTCCAACTGCATAACAATACAGACCCTGATCTGCCAATGATTGGGGTTTATGCTGCTTGTTCTACTAAATACTCCTGACAAACAGCATAGACCATCATCTTTCAGTGTATTATTCAATAGCAGATCTGGGTGGATGCAATTTGCAGTTGGATCCATTTTATAAGTTAGTATATATATATATATATATATATATATATATATATATATATATATATATATATATATATATATATATATATATATATATATATATGAGTTTACCACACAAAATCACATGTAGAGAGAGAGTACAACAGGAAGAATATGGTCAGATGGGTTCATTTACCTGTAATTGTTACAGTGACAAAAAATCTGTAAGATGAAAAGAGATCACTTTCAAAAGCAGTGGGGTTCTATTTATTAGTTACAGCCATTTTTATTACATTTCAAGACCTATCATTCAGGTCATTAAACAAGGGCAATGATGCATAGTAAAACAGCATACATCAATGAGGCAAAAATTATAAACAGCATGAGGCAACATCAGAAATAAATCACACCTGACACAAATATTTGGCAGCTAGATATTTTATACAAAACAAACAACATTTAATCTTAAGTTACTGGGACATATTTCTTACTTTTTAATAGACAACAACTTACTTGAACTGCATAATAGCAACAAAGTATTGCTAACACCTGGAAACAGGTGAGGAGCTGTCACTAATATCAACCAGAATTATATTTGCATACAAGATACCCAGACATTATCAATTATAGTAAACAGGATTATTTTCAAGAGCAGTGGGGTCTTATTCATCAGGTCATACTTCTGAAAATCTAAAGTACAAAAGTTGTTAAATTAGCCAAAAACATCATTTATTAAAAAAAAATATCAACAGCAAAAGCTATTTGACATAAAGAAGCACCCTTTTATACATTACAAAATAGTTTCAATCTCCAAAAAATTAAACTCTACTAGAGTATATATTTAAAACATTCAAGATCATGAGTCTCAAACTAAGATCACCCTGAGGGCTTCATGAAGGCATTTTCAATGGCCCAAGGGCTATACCAGCTTTGTCATCTCCCATGACACCTTCTGATGCCAATCATTTTGCAGGCCAAAGGATACAACATGGCAGGCTGCATGTGACCCATTGGGTATGGTATATCAACTTCATCTTGTTATCTGTCCATGAATCTGTTGTCAAGTTTATGACAAACAAAAAGAATTCTTTTAAATTGTATTTAACAACTTTTGATTTGCAGTAAGGTTTCTGAAATTCTTTGCAACCCCAGGTGTTTGAGATCAATGAGTTATATGTACTAAAACAATACAGTATTGTCTGTAATTTTGCATTTTTTATACCTGCTTTTTCCAAAAGTTGGGTATGGCATATCAACTTCATCTTGTTATCTGTCCATGAATCTGTTGTCAAGTTTATGACAAACAAAAAGAATACTTTTAAATTGTATTTAACAACTTTTGATTTGCAGTAAGGTTTCTGAAATTCTTTGCAACCCCAGGTGTTTGAGATCAATGAGTTATATGTACTAGAACAATACAGTATTGTCTGTAATTTTGCATTTTTTATACCTGCTTTTTCCAAAAATTGGGTATGGTATATCAACTTCATCTTGTTATCTGTCCATGAATCTGTTGTCAAGTTTATGACAAACAAAAAAAATACTTTAAAATCAAATTTAACAAATTTTGATTTGCAGTAAGGTTTCTGAAATTCTTTGCAACCCCAGTGACCACTGAACAGAGTTATATGTTAAAAAGATATCAAATCAGATGCTTTCTTCTCTATTAATTATTCTATTCCTTTTCATGCTGGTAGTCTTAAAATTGTATAAATTAAAGATGTTAGAGATCATCTTGCACATTGACTGGCTTTTAATCCTCTCACTTTCATGAATCTAGGAAATTCTGGTAAGGTCATTGAAATATTCAGGATATTCATGAAGCGATGGAACAAGTGAAGTTATTTAACCTCACCCAATAGCATTTTACATTTATTTTGGGGGGCCTAAAGCTCTGACCGTTGTGGATTACTGCTATCTCACCTCTGTCTGCATAAGTGGGCAAGTGAGAAAGCCTGCCAGTAGCTTCTCGTGGGTTGGTGGTTCTTCCTGGGGTTTTCCAGGGTTCTTCCTCCACCATTAATGCTGGCCGCAATGCATAGCCTATCTTGTGCTGAAAAATGTTGTTAAACCCTACAACAACAACAACAACATTTATTTTGAGTCTCAGAAAAAAATTCACAGAAAATCCAGGTGAATATTTCTTGTCTACCAATAGCTATAACAACCCTTTTCATGAGGATAGGAAAGCAGGAGGTGGTGGGCTATTTGTGTATGCAAAAATGGTACTGTGCTAAATGATTGTAAGATGTAGAAACATGGAAAAACATAATCCAGTTAAACCCTATGAAGTTTCATGTACACATCAAATATTTATAAGTATGAATGCTATGAGGGTCACATGGACAAACATTCATGTCATTAAAAGTGTTTGACATTCTAGTTGACATAAGCAGAGGCCTTCTCAATGATCAAATAAAAGGAATCAGATGATATATATAGCTTCCTTTGGTTTGGTTCTTTGATTTAGTGTTTTATTACACAGCAACACCATCAGGTTATTTAGTGCCAAGGCAAACAGAGTAAAGTGCCTTGCCCAAGGACACACACCAATGTATCTAACCCTGGATGGTCTCAGGGTAGGATTTGAACCTACACCCTTTCAGCCATAGGTCTGGCACAATAACCATTGAGCCATTGCAGCCATTGCAGTTTCATTTGGCATGAAGCAAGTAGTAAATGAAACCATGCAGAGTAATACATACAACTTAAAGACCATATTTATACCAATACAAAAGAAAATGTTCTGGAATTAATGGTTCCAAAGATTGGTTTAAGCTATCATATTTTCTTAAATATAAAGTCAATAACAGATCAAAAGGAAAAAAATATCCATAAATACATTAGTTGTAGATACTTTGAACTCATTAATACTACTCAGTTCCTTATAATATTAACAGACTATCTGAATACAGTCAAATCTCTGAAGATATTGATGATATTTTTCTAGGTATATGGATGGATCTTTGAATGGAAACAGAAGACAGAAAATTAAAATTAAAAACGAACAGGATAAAGAAAGACCACCAACCAGGTCAGCTCACCCTAGATGCAATGGAGCAAAGAGAAAACATGTAGGAAATTAAGATGAACATAGAATTCGGAGGAATAAAGTTTTAATATGAAGTGTAACCCAAAAACTCGCAACAAAAAACTGCTGGATAAAAATAGAATATATATATATATATATGTATATATATAGATATATATATATATATATATATATATATATATATATATATATATATATATATATATATATATATATATATAACAGTCAAGTGAAAACTAGAACTTCAAGAACCTAACATATCCTCTGTTTACCCAGAACCCAAAGAGTTTGCAATTCTGATAACATAAATTTAAACATTCATGAAATGAATTTAAAATTTATCTTGCTGTATATAAATAAACTAAATGACTGTAAAATCACAAGAGTTGATATTAGTGGACCAAGGCTTCTAAAGGCATTGATTTTGTTGTTGTTGTAGGGTTTAACACCATTTTTCAGCACAAGATAGGTTATACATGGCGACCAGCATTAATGGTGGAGGAAGAACCCTGGAAAACCCAGGGAAGAACACGAGAAGCTACTGGCAGTCTTTCTCACTTACCCACCTTAACAGAGGTGAGATGGCAGTGATCCCTAACAGTCAGAGCTTTAGACTCTCAGCCACTTAGGTCCTTTTCTAAAGGCATTGATATGATGGGTCTAAAGCTTCTAATATGTCTTCCAACAATGTAAGTAAATTAGCAGTTTAGGAAAAGTGGTCATACAAAATGTGCTAATGGACAGATGGTCAATAGGTCATTCTATAAGCTCTTCTGGTCTCTGACCAGTAAACTGTTCATTTTTTTTTCTATGATATCAAAGAAGAGGTGAAGAGGTACTATAATGAGCTGACAAAAACCAGAGTTACATATTTTTTTTTAAGTCAGTGTTCATAAAGTTTGCTTCAGAAACCATTATCACTGTCCACCCATAGAAGCTAAACTATTCTGTGTGGATGTAAAAAATTTAGAGTAAGTCTTGAGTGAGAGCCATTATAGGCACTTATTAAAACCAGAATTCACACCTTTATTAGCCATTACATCTGATCTCACATGACAAGCATGGGCCAACTCTTCTGATCCATTCTCCTTCACCAGTACACACTACTCCTGACCTCTTATGAGAAACCTATCACAACATACTTTTATATGGATCTGGGGAGGACTGATCCTTCTCAAAAAAGGCTAAATTTCTTCCAAAGATATTATTTATCCCAAATGACTGATAAACCAGTGATGATAAGTAAGAACAGTCCACACACACTAACAGACCAGAAAATGTTAGCAAACTTGAAAAAGCCTATTTATGCCACAAGTTACCACTATCTGTTGTGTATAACCAGAAACTCTCCACTTCTCTCTGTTGGACATGACACAGTACAGCGACATGGAACATTTTAAGCTCTGGCTCCATTCAATAACATTGAAAATATTTTCGACATTAACACTGCTCTTGACATGTGGTCAGTAGTTTTTGAAAATATTCTAAACAATGATGAACCAACAAAAAAGAAAATATCTAAAATCAATATCAACCTAAAATGGATGATTTCTGAAATAAAGAAATCCAGACATAAAAGAAATAAGTTGTATAAAAATAAAGACTGGAAAAGCTATAGAAATTGGTGAAAAATAAACTCTTAATAAATGAATCTAAGAAAGGTTATTATGCAAACTGTATGAGCTCAATCCTAAAAAGAAAACTCCATTCCAAATTAAAATAACATCATTTCTTCTTTAGTGCAGGAAATAGCTGACATGTTTGACCAGTTTTTTATTCATATAAGTGAATAAAATTGTTGTAAACCAGACTTAAACACTATCATAACTTTTATAAAGGCTAGAGTTGATGATTTACAATTTGCCCCTAGATATTATGATTGAAAGTGACATTTTCTACACTCTTAGCAAATTCAACAAAAAGACATTGTGTGGTACAAATGAGATGACCTGAAGTCCTACACTTATCACCATTTACAGCATGATCCATTACCTACTTACTTAACCTCAGTATCACTTTAGGTGTCTTCCCAAATAAACCAAAATGTGCTAAAATTACTCAAATTAAACAAAGATGTAGAAGGTGTTCTGGAAATTTCAGATCCAATTCTATACTACCAGCTTCATCAAAGATTTTTGAAAAGCATGTAGCAAAACAGGTTTGTAACTGTTCTAGTACCTTTTCCATAAGAAGCAGTCAGGTTTCTGCAAAGAGAATTTATGTCAAACAGATCTTACAAAATTAACTGATTGATGGCTGGAAGAAATGAACAATGGTAACCTAATGTCATATTTCTAGATTCTAAGAAAGCCTTGATCTAGTTCCACAGTCTCCTGTGTAAGCTACATTGTCAAAGATTTCATACAAAAAATGGTTACATTCATATTTATCTGATATCAATCAACTAAACTCTTTTGGAAACCCCCACTCTAACATCTTTAATATAAAGCATAGTGTTCCACAAGGCTCTGTACTGTGTCCCCTTCTTTTTTTAAAAAATTATGAATGACATTCCACTCTATACTCAATATACCAATACCTCCTGTAATGTTATTTGTTATTCAAGTACAAATGCAGAAGGTGTTCTATACTATTTTTTAAATAGAAGACATTAGTACACCTAGGAAGGGGAATAAAGACTGCCCTGAAAGTATTTTTTCCATGAATTTAAACCTAAGTGAACATGTAACATAAACCAGCTGCTGGTATATATTAGTTCTAATCCAGTGTGGAATATCCATTACTTTTACTGTCAAGTGATATTTCAAAGCAACTTAGATTAAGGCATACACTACACTGACATGTCTGGAGATGATGCAACAATTTCTTCATGTAGCCATGTCTATATGTAAACTAAATTCAGACCTTACATCAACTGAGGTGTGGTCAAAACAAAATAAGATGGTAAAAAGTTTATCTTAGACAAAACATATACTGTACTTATAGTAACATCTAAAACACTTGCACTGTAAGGAAAAATGATGTGTGCAGCTGAAAATGTAATCTATCAGCTATTAGGAGTAATTTTTAATATAAGTCTCAGGTGGAAAAGAAACAAGTAGACAATAAGTGTAGGACTGGTCCCATGGTGTCAGGATAATGTGACTGAGTGGGACATCATGCTACAAGTCAGCAGCATGATGCCCCAGTGATAGACATCACTTAAACTGCCATACTGCAGACATGATATGACTGAAAAACTGTTAAAGCTACCATAAAAGTCATAATCACACATTTGCTGTTTCAGTTCTATCCTTTTAAAAAATAAAATTTAAAAAACTAAAATTGCAGTATCTCAAATGCATAGATTAACAAAAAAAACTAGAAAATTTATCACTTGCTTGTTTTGCATCTTTTATATTGGCATATTTATAAAAGTATGTGAAAATGACTAATGTATGTATGTATGTATGTATGTATGTATGTATGTATGTATGTATGTATGTATGTATGTATGTATGTATGTATGTATGTATGTATGTATGTATGTATGTATGTATGTATGTATGTATGTATGTATGTATGTACATACATACATACATACATACATACATACATACATACATACATACATACATACATACATACATACATACATACATACATTAGTCATTTTCACATACTTTTATAAATATGCCAATATAAAAGATGCAAAACAAGCAAGTGATAAATTTTCTAGTTTTTTTTGTTAATCTATGCATTTGAGATACTGCAATTTTAGTTTTTTAAATTTTATTTTTTAAAAGGATAGAACTGAAACAGCAAATGTGTGATTATGACTTTTATGGTAGCTTATATATATATATAAATTATACATACATACATACATACATACATACATACATACATACATACATACATACATACATACATACATACATACATACATACATACATACATACATACATACATACATACATACATATTTTTAACTATTTTTGTACCTAATTCTGTTTTATGAAGAAGTTGGATACTCACATAAACTTACTGCATGCCACATTTGTGCTGAATAGCTAAAGGTGTATCTAAGCAGAAGTACAGTAATAACTAACTGCAATGTATACATGAAGGTGTTGTTGAAAGTCATTTTCAAAACAGTGTATTGGGATTGATGAAATAAAATTTTATATATGCAGTTAAATTCTCCTACTTTCTTAATGTATTTTAGGATGTATTTGTAAGTAATTATTTTCATGAGAAAGAAACATTTCCATGAAGATGTATGTATATATGGTGGTTTATTGTGGGCTGCAAAGATTAGTTGTGTTTAACTGAGTTTATAGCCCTCTTTAAATAAAGACATCATCATCATCATCATCATCATCATCATTATTATTATTATTATTATTATTATTATTATTATTATTATTATTATTATTATTATTATATATAGTATGTATAGTCATTATTATGTTAAGTTTACCACTGAATATATATTTTTCATGACTGATATGGGCACATTGCAAGAAATAAACTTCAAACACAAAACTTAAAAACCAAATTATTAATACATGCTGAAAATGTCCTCTGTGCTATTTGCTTAAAAAAAACTTATCCAAAGCCAGTTAAATATGAAATACTGTCATAGTGAGGTTCGATCTTAGCTTGTGAGATCGGATCAAGTGGATTTTGAGTCAAATTTGTACCAATGGGATGAGCGTAATCCACTATGCCAAGCTGTGTAATCCACTGTTGAGATTTTCTTTTGCAACAGTGAGATACTAAGAAGAGATGTACACCAACTTCATATCCCTGAGAAATGAACATCAAAAACACAAAATTTAGCTCAAATCAGTGAAGCATAAAAGTATAGGTCACAATGACCATCTTTTGCAATTAGTGCTCATTAAGAACTTGGCCAATCTAATCCACATGTATCTACAATGTTAGCCTCTTTGCCCCCTTTCCAGTGGGTGGGGTATGTGTTTTGAAAGCTACCCAAATAGTTGTGCCTAAGAATTGGGAAAAAAGAAAGGAAGAGATAAACTGAGATTGTACAGATGTATATGCTTTAATATATGCAGACAATATTCATATGCAATTGTAGGTGTGAAGTTCTACAACAGCTATTATACAAGTTTTCATGCAAGAATAAAGACATTTCATAGAATATGACTGAGCACAATCTATATTCTCTAGGTGAACATTTGTTACTTGGGTTGAAATCAAATGGTAGATTTACCATTTATAATTTAAAAATAATGACTTCCATGGACAGTCTACAACTTAGTAGGTCTCCCAAGAAGCTTTAATTGCTACGATTTGATGTATTGATCCTTTCCTTTAACCTAGTGAAAGATCAAACATGAATTAAAATACCCGTAAAATCAGTAAGATTATCCATAATAGTAAATCTGGCCAAGGTAGCACTCAATGTAAGGTATAGACACACTGTTATGCTCAACAGCCAAATGCAGTTTCTTAGGAGTAATCAGTCAGAACACAGACCCTGATATGCTGATGCATTATGCAGCAATAAATCAAAGTCAATGTTGACTGCATTTGGACTCAACAAGTATGCATGGTAGTGCATAATATGTAATCCATAAAATGTAATGTATCCCCCTTTCTGTGGACTCAGGGTAGCAGTGGGAAAAAAAATGATGCCATCATCAACACTTATCATATAAAATTATCCCTGTGTCTCACTGCTTTCCCAGTGGGAAAAAAATGATGCCATCATCAACACTTATCATATAAAATTATCCCTGTGTCTTACTGCTTTCCCAGTGGGAAAAAAATGATGCCATCATCAACACTTATCATATAAAATTATCCCTGTGTCTCACTGCTTTCCCAGTGGGAAAAAAATGATGCCATCATCAACACTTATCATATAAAATTATCCCTGTGTCTCACTGCTTTCCCAGTGGGGAAAAATGATGCCATCATCAACACTTATCATATAAAATTATCCCTGTGTCTTACTGCTTTCCCAGTGGGAAAAAATGATGCCATCATCAACACTTATCATATAAAATTATCCCTGTGTCTTACTGCTTTCCCAGTGGGAAAAAAATGATGCCATCATCAACACTTATCATATAAAATTATCCCTGTGTCTTACTGCTTTCCCAGTGGGGAAAAATGATGCCATCATCAACACTTATCATATAAAATTATCCCTGGGTCTCACTGCTTTCCCAGTGGGGAAAAATGATGCCATCATCAACACTTATCATATAAAATTATCCCTGTGTCTCACTGCTTTCCCAGTGGGGAAAAATGATGCCATCATCAACACTTATCATATAAAATTATCCCTGGGTCTCACTGCTTTCCCAGTGGGGAAAAATGATGCCATCATCAACACTTATCATATAAAATTATCCCTGTGTCTCACTTGCTTTCCCAGTGGGGAAAAATTAATTTACTGCACAAGTGTATGCAAATAATAGGCATTGTTCATTCAACATGTGATTTATAGTGAACAGCACTGACACTGATCTGCTGGCACATTATAAGTTGTCATATCTTTATTATTATTATTATTATTATTATTATTATTATTATTATTATTATTATTATTATTATTATTATTAGTAGTAGTAGTAGTAGTAGTAGTAGTAGTAGTAGTAGTAGTAGTAGTATGACTTTATTTAAAGATATATGGTCCTGTGCTTTTAATTGCAGGAATGGCAATATACCTAACTAAATATAGCAAGACATTAAAACAAAATGAAAGTATTTTTATGTAAAATTCTTTCAAAAATAAATTCACCTTTATTTCATAACTTGGAACACAACTAAACTATGAATAAGAGCCACCTCTTAAAGAGCAATTTCCACAGCCCCAAACCTTTCTTTAGAGTTTGGCTTTAAGTTTAACTTATTTACAGAAAATAATAGAAATGTAAAACATATTTCTGTATGGGGAAATCATGTTTATTACAGATAATTTACTTACTTTGTTGGAAGACTTATTGATGGGCAGAGATTTGGAATGTTTATTGTAGTCCCCATTCAGCTGCTTCATATGTCTTTGGAAATACATCCTGCTGACTTGGCTTGACAGTTTCACAACATATCCATAAGAATCAAAACACTGTGTAAATCATATCTCTTTAACTGGAATGCACCAACATGGAAGAAAAAAAATTTCCTGGTCTTTCAAGTAAAGTATTTATGTTGTGTTCAATTTGCTCCAGCTTGTCAGTGTTATAATCTGTGAGAATGGCACTGCCACTAAGCTGTTATCACAATTATTGATTGAAAATTGGGACTAAAAAATACAGCTTCCTGCTGTGTTATTGATTATCAAAAGTTTTGCTGATCTAATATCATTAACAGACAAGATCCAAGTATACCTGTGTAACCAGGTAGAATACATGTCTAACATCCTAATAAAAATGCAACATAAATTCCAACACAGGTGCAAAACACCACTAGGCATTCACTGATTTGCATATACACAGAATTCCTGATGAGAAGTGGTTTCTTAATCAATCAAGAAAGACTGAGCAGTAATAGATTTTTTAAAAAAAACTGGATAAAATCAAACAGCCTGAGGCCATTTCTATTAATTAAACAAAGTACCAAATTTATTTTATTACATTTCCAATTTGATGCACAAAGCTACTTTTGTATTTAATTTTTTTTTAAAAATTAGTCTAGAACAGAATCTTCTAATACATGAAAAAGACCAAATAAATTTCATAAATAATCATTCTGATTCATAATATTAATATGAATTCAAAGTTTTCCTGATTCTCCGGGAACTTTTAAGATTTGAATCAAATCACCTTCACATTCAACTGTCAACATCATCTGCTAATTAAAAGCCATCAATATAAAATAAAGTCACAATATTTCTCAAGGATCTCTTAGTCAATACAGAGAATGACTGGTGTTCTTTTTAGAAATGTATTTTCCAATACAATCTACTCCTATGATGTGACTTCTTGATCTAGATATCTTCTATGAATACAGAACAGTTAATTAAACCAGAAATGTAAAAGAAATTCAACTTGTACTTAGTACAGGACTGACGTCAGAGAGCTTCATTTTTATACCTATTATGTACAACTTGTTGCTAGTATTCAAAATAATTCTACTTGTGAAGAAAACTCTTATCCAAAGCAAATACGTGGTGTGGAGTTAATTTTCAAAATCTTTGCATGTGGTGAAAAAAACATGTCACTAAAATCACCTGTTTTATTTGACTATTTCCACAACTATGTCAAATATGTGAATGAATAGGAGAACACAAAACCTGAATAAACAGATCTGTTTCTGTTTGTACTGGAATCATGTTGAACAAAATGGCATCCTTTTTTCAACATGACTATTTGCACATGTGTCATCATTACACCCCCTTTAAGTAAGAGCGGTGCTGTAGTATTGATCAAACTTAATTAATCATCAGGAAAATCTTCATGATGGTCTGGCATTTAATCCATCTTCAAATAAGCATTATTAGCCTCCCCTTCAAATTGAAATATTTTCAAAACATTAATTCCACCTGAAAACCATAACATTGTATGCTGTTCTTTTTATTTCCATATTGTATCTTGCGTCTGAAGAATGAAAAGTCTGGCATGTAGTTAAGTAAACTTTTGCACAATCTAAGAATCACTGAATAAAAGGCTGCAGAAATAAATTGCAAAGAAAAATATAAATTGAAGGGCCTTTTAAAAGTAACTGTCAGTTTTAAGTGCTCCACTTAGAGGTTGCACAACAAATATCTTCCATTATGCCAGAGCAAGATCATTAAAAAAAGAAACAACTGTATACAGCCAAGGAGTACTCCAAGTACACTTAGTTCCTCCACCTATCTTTCAAATTCCACATTTAATTCATCTGTATGCCAATAAATAACTTGACATCAACATTGTTTTGATAAAAAGAGAAAGTACTTCAATGAATTACATAAGAATCACAAAACTCTTCCAGCTGTCAAGGCAGATGAATCAGTAGAACAAAATGTCCCTTGTCCCCTTGACCTCTATTTTTGGCAAGAATCAATTCACAACTCAGATTAAGGGTTTAATCAATACTTCTGTTGTTCTAGAATCTTATGAAGATAATAGTGCTCTTAAGCCACCGGTACTTGCCATGTTCTTCAAACAAAATCAAGATGGCAAACACTCCACTCAATGTCCTAAAACGCTCCTGATACTCAAATACACATATCAAAAATATACAGTATCTGATCTGATCGTTTAATCTTCTTCAAACCATAATAATATGTCTGTAAACTTAACATGGTACTTCTCATATATTTTCTCGAATGATTCAAAGGTTTTATGTCTGAATTCATTAAATTCCAAAGTTTAATCCAGCCAGAATTTAATGCAGCTGTTTTTCATTTCAATCTTTGGACTGCACCTTTATGAGATTATCTTCCTTCTTAAATAAGAAGTCAAAATAACACACAATCTAAGAAAGAAATGTCATCAGTTATGATCTAATGTTCCTTAAAGCATATAGTTTGCCATATACACTTTCCAAATCACACTGACAGACGATCAGCTCTTACACATGTACAGAAGAGCTCTCCTATTTTCAAAGAACCCTGACCTTCAACCTATAAGATAATTACGACACTGCCATTGGTTATCAAAAAATATTTGTATTAGACTACCAGCAGTTTTCAAAATCTTATTTAGTTGTAACTGTGCACATGAGGTAATGGCTAGGGGATGGGCATTTAAAAATCAAAATTAGACAGGTAATAAAGCTTTGTTGGGACTACAGTAAAATATTTTTAGGAAGGATCACAAAATAATAAACTACAGGGAAGGATTGTTGAAGAATGTTATCATTCCTTACTACAGATTAATAGTGTTGCATCAAAGTCTTTCCATAAAATAGATGTAAACCTTCCCAAAGTTCATATAACCATATACTGTCTATACTTACTTATAAGTCAAACTACATACAACACAGTCCCTAATCTCCCATCAGATAATGTGCCCACAGATCAATGTCTATGTTATTTTTTTAACCAAGTACTTCTAATAACCTGCACTGACCCAGATCTGTCAGCCCATTATGCAATGGCAAATCTGGGTCAGTGCAGCATGCATTTGTAGTCAAGATACAAGAAATATATAAGTACATGTATATAGGTTAGAAGTGTAAATCTTACATAAGGCTGAATGACTAATCAATGTATCAGGTTGCAATTGATTAAATACAATTAATGAATTTTTAATGCAAACTTGAATATGTCACAATATACCAGAGTTCAAAAGGAAGCACTGGCATTTACTTTATGACAAGTGTCAGAATTAAAAATACTTTCCAAGATGGTGTAAAGCCAAAATTTAAAAGTTCCATAAAAGCTATTATTACCTGGATTGAAGTCAAATGTAGAACAAATAATGTGTCATAAAGCAACTGAGTTTTAAAAGTTTTTATTTATTATATGCTTATGTGTGAACTATAGAAAATCATAGCTGAAATATTTTTAGTATTTTCTACATTCCTACATGTGATAAATATATCCTTATATTGTCATATGTGAAAGTGGTGTGCTAAATCACTTGTTTTGACTTGCTTTTGCAGTCAGAAAGGGCAAAATAGTTTACAAAATGTCAAGATAGGGTTGTAAATTTTAAATATTCAATATTTACATGTAACTATTTCTCATCTTTTACTTTTTCATGATGAAAAATCTCATCCATTCCATGGAAATACATCCTCCCACAAAGAGGAAAATTGTCAATAAAAATGTCCGCTTGTGAACCTCACATGCCCCCTGTGCAAAACAGTCATCTTTTTAATTGACGCTGTTCTGTCAAAATGTGGGGGGAGGAAAGCATTTTGATAGCAGCAATAACTTAACCATCTCTATAGCAAAACTGAATTTGTCAGTAAGGTTGGTAGACTGATGTTTTAACTGATCAAAAACAAACAAATTGTGTGTACTCATTATTTAAAGGATAGATCCACTTTACAAATTGTTGGCGTCCCTCTGGGATACATATTGTGTTACAATATGGGTCCCTGAGAAAAAATGTCTGTGCTTTATTGTGCGAACGAGCAGAGGTAAAAGGAGGAGAAGATAGCATTGGTTCCCCAAAATGCTGCCTTCATTGACGTCTTTCAAGGAATCGTTTTGATAGATCCATAAGGCAGTAATGGCTCAAACCTTGTGATTTTAGTTTCGTGAAAGGTTCCTCTTGGTGAGAGACTGATATGCTCTTCTGATTGTGGTGATGATCCACCATGAGATAATGGCGACAAAAATATCAAGGGAGTCCTTAAGAGCAAGGAAAAAAATATTTCCTACTTTTTTGATCCCTTTCAAGACATTTAGATAGAAAGGCAGTGCCCTAACTGGACAAAAAAGACTATTTTATCTCCAGCACAGATTCACCTCAGACTGCTAATCTCTTAAAGGTAATAGTGCTACCAAAGGTAACTAATTTTTGCTAAAAATCTCAGTTGACAAAGGAGAGAATGGAATCACAACTGCCATTAAACTGGAGACAGTCAATTTCAACAGATAATGCAAGAATTTTAGGCATATTCTTACTGATCCCAATGCTACTAAATATACAACCTTGAGTATGAGGTCCACAAAGGTCACTGCAAGCAATGATTCATAGGGGGTTGTAGTTAAAGACCATAAAACACAACAGAGATTCAATTTGGGCAAAAGCAGAAGACAGTTCTTGGCAGCTTGGAATACTTAATCAGATCAGCAGTCAAGTCTGAACCAACTGCCATGCCCTGTGTGAATTTAAGTGTGCTGGAAATGGCATCTCTATAGCCCTTGATAGTCAATACTAAACATCTTTTGTTTTTGAAAAGGAACAAAAGGAAATCAGCAATGGATGTTACAGAGGGACAGCCAGGATTAACATGTTTCCTACTGACCAATCACAGATTCTTCTCTGGTAAATATGGAGAACATGTGAGTTGTGGTGAAGAAAGGAGCCCATGTATTGTGACAGAATATCCCTCCTATTAAATAGAAACTTGGTTTGATCTATCAACAGATCTCAATGCTCACTGGGGCCACGATAGGGCTATGATCAGTGGAAGTTCTGACTTTTGCATAAGTTGAGGTAGCACTCAGAATGGTAGGAGGGTATATGCAAACAGACAATCAGACTGGAAGCTATGTCCACCACTGCCCATGCTCTCTGGTCCAGGACAGGAGAGACATTAAAGAGAAGCATGTTATTAGTTGCAAACAAGGCAACAAGAAGCTTTCTTCACAATGAGAAATGAGACTGTTATGGAGTGGTGAGAAGTTCATTCCTTGAGGACTATTTTACCTGTACTACAATGACCACCAGACTGCCTCAGAGGGTGATGTCCTCCCAGGTGTCCAAGGAGAATCGGTTCCAGACCTACATGCAAAGAGAATAGGCATATGTGACTCCTTGATATCAGAGATATGCAAAGATGGATATATTGTCATTGGAGACTATGACACATTTATGATTTATTCTGTGAATGCATCTTGGAAATGCTAGAAATATGGCTTTCAGTTCGAGATTATTCATGGTTGATGTTGAGGGAAATTCGTGATCAGTCCAAACACCCTAGAAATGTATGCCTTCCAGCTTTAAATGACAGACCCATGAATCCAGCCTAAATGGTGATGTAAGCCTGGTCCTAGTGGAACCCAAGCTGAGAGAAAAAATCTCAGAGCAGTCTCCACCTTGCAAAAAGGAGCATATTTGGAGATGTTCTAAAGTGACCAGATCTGCTGATGCCTTCAAGGTTCCTGGTAGGGATAGGTAATAGATGTCTTTATGCACCTCTAAAAGTGCCAGGATTTAATCTATCTGATCCAGTGAAACCCAGACTAGGTTCTGGTTCATGAGAAAGTTCACCCCACATAAATGAAGTCCTGAGATGAAATAAGTTCCAACACCTTGAGGTTGGGTAACAGACTCAACCAAGTTACTGTGGAAAAACTAAAAGAACAGATTCTGATGGAGGGACTTAACCTGAACATTGTGTATCAATCAGTTGTCAAAATACTGGAGAATCTCTCTTCCCAGTAATTGGAAGTAGGACAGTGGTATTCCTACAACTCCAGTGAAGACTTGAAGCAATTCCAAATTGTACAACTTCTTGGTTAAAGCAAGACATTTTTTTATATGGAGGAATGCAGAAGACTTCATTTGGGACCCCTTAGATGACTGCAAAAGAAATTACCAACCTTTTGTCCATGCTTGACCAAGCCTCCAAAAAGAGACCTAGATAAGCACCCCCAGGGACATTTGGGATAGGAATGCACAGTAGATGAGGATGTGAGTCCCTTGTGCTATCCCCCTCCATCTCCTTCCTTGTGGTAAAAAGGCTGGTTGAAAAACTTACTCCTAGAGCCACATTTAAACAACAACCATATATATACTGATAAGGAGGAAGTCTCAATTGAGTGCATTGGACTGGGACTGCATCTGTTTGAAAAATTTAACAGCTGGCCCATGGAGGTGGTTTATGTTAGAACATTTCCTGGTTGACTTCAATGGTACAGGAGCAGTAGTGAAGATTTTAAGTTGATAATCATTTAAACTTTATGAACCACAATGAGAATGAGTCCTCTGAAGAGTCCTCAGTTTCCAGCAGAGCAGTCCTTAGCGTTAATGGCAACATTAAGGAATGTACTCAAATTGAGGCCAAGAATACAAGGTCAAGGATGAAAATACCACTCTATATACCATCAAGTGATGTCTTGGTCTCTGGAGCAAGTCCATGGGTAGAAGGTGGTAAACTTCATTAACTCCCTTATCAAAAGACCATATCTCCACCTTTTCTTCCAAATGTGAGAAGCTGGTGGGCCTGATGAAAGGCATCAAGCAAGCTGTTTTTACCTCAAACTCATTGGAGTTAATGAGGACAGATAACAAAGAAAGTGAGGATTTGACATTTCCCATACCTTATTGTCCTGATGAGTATGGAATCAGTATTCTAGAAGTTCCACGATGAGTATGGAATCAGTATTCTAGAAGTTCCACAATGAGCATGGAATAAATATTTTAGAAGTTCCACAATGAGTATAGAATCAGTATTCTAGAAGTTCCACAGTGAGTATGGAATCAATATTCTAGAAGTTCCACAATGAGTATGGAATCAATATTCTAGAAGTTCCATGATGAGTATTGAATCAGTATTCTAGAATTCCACAATGAGTATGGAATCAGTATTCTAGAAGTTCCACAATGAGTATGGAATCAATATTCTAGAAGTTCCACGATGAAGATGAGGCAGCTTATCTTCCCTGGATGATAATATGCTTCCAGTCTTCCTGGTAAATGCAACCTCATAAGAGGGTGATGGTAGGACACAAGACACAGTAACACCTCCACTTTGGGTTCTGGGTCCAGTATCCCCAGTGGCTACAAGAGACTATTTACACCAAACCCCATACAGATTAACTGGAATATAAAAAATGGGGATGGAGTGGTACTGATCCATTCTCTTCCTTAGTCTAGACCCACTAGACAGACTCCCTTTTCTGTACAGGATTGGATGGTAGTGTGTGTCTGATCCCTATCCCTATACAATAAGGCCATTCATTGATGTAAAGGCAGGTACAAGATGGTTGGTGGCTGGTATAATCTGTACACTGACTAATCACTTTGACAAACTGACCTAAAAAAAATCAATTGATGAGGGGCATTGACAATTCTTCTGCCCTCTGTAAGTATGCCAGCCTCATCAGTCTGTATTGTGCAAAGAGTACAACAATTCTTACATTTGCGATTAGACAGTGTGGGTGAGTGTCCCAAGCAAAGGATATTTTCTTTTTTCAATAATACCAGATACATGACCTTTAATATGTGGCTACACTACTTTTAAAACATCACACATTTGTACCACACAATTAAATATATCTGGTATTAATGTAACAAAAAGAAAATATCCTCTATCTACTTTAATGAAGGGCACCAGAAAAATACATTTCTGAAAAATTACCTCAATAGATTATGCCAACTACAGTTGCCCATTTTTATTATAAACTTTCGTAGATCATTTAAAAATAAATATGTCATCCTCACTGAATTTGATGTAGGTTGAAATACCAAAACTGCAAGAATTATATCTACAAAATGCAGAAATTACCTCAAAGCAGAATACATTTCTTCAAATTACCTGGAATTATTTTGCTTTTTCTTAAAAAAAAAATGGTTAAAAAATGCAAGGATACTTTCCAAATAAATAGATGCTTGAATGAACCTCACTCTAGCAAACCTTATTATTATCTAGCCATAAAAAAATTAGATGATTGGTTTCACATATCTGTTGCTAGATTGACACCATTTTCATTTAGAACCAAGAAGATACTACAAGTCTTTGTATGGAAACCATGTAATGATATGACTTATTGTTTAGGGGAGCAATTTTAGAAAGATTTTCAGGATGGCTATCCTTGTCATCATGTTAGATATCATTATAGCAACATTTCCACCCAGGACAAACTAAGTAAAACTTCCACAATTACCCTATCTCCACTGTGATCAAAATGTTTTCATTGGCAGCTGGACATTAAGAACACAAGTATTACTGCATGTACTCAAAATGCAAACAACAAAGATCCTGATCTGCCATAACATAATGTGCCTGATAACTCCTAACAAACAGCATAGACTCAGATTTGCTGGTGCATTAAGCAAAGGCAGATCCGGGTCTGTAAAGTCTGCAGTTTGACTTGACTTTTAAGGGAATATATGGATATACATGGTACTTATGATTTTGTCAATTTGTCTTTTATTTGTTTATCCTTTAAAACACCTTAAAGAAGTAAAATTCAGTAGGGACTACATCAACTTCATCAGACAATAAACAGAAATGTTGCTGACCAAGCTTGTTCAGTCATTATACCTTCCAAATTGTTCAGACTCTGTTAAGTCATCTAACATATAACAAAAGAAGTGTGAAAACAGCTTGTCTCCTGTAATTATCAAAAACTCAATAACCAAATGAATGCCAGTGGATAGGTAGAAGTGTTGCTAAGCAAGCTTGTTTGGCCATTAAGCTTTCCAAATTGTTATAACTGTATAGCCACAAATTACACCACAAACAGATGTGAAAGTTTATCTGCTGTACTTATCAAAAACTCAATAACCAAATAATTGCCAGTGGGTTTCTACTACAGGCATTACTTTGGTCCTTCACACTCAGTTGTATGGATTGCACTGAGTAGTCACATGATATCTTAAGAATATAAAACCTAGGCACAGATTAAAAAACAAAAAAACAAAATTACTTAAGCAGCGACAATTAGTTTTTATTATTTTCCTCCATGACTTACTTGGGGACCTTAAAAAATGAACTTTACTCTCCATCCTTCCCAATATGCCATTCAAGTAGGTGATTTAGAGATTTTGTCAAAAATTAAGTTTTAAAAGCAGTAGAGCTGACTAAAATACTGGTGAAATTCTAAAGTATATTTTTGTAAAAGAGAAAATGATTTGTATAAAAAATTTTCAGAGGAAGCCAATTAATTATCAAATAATAATACTAACACTAAAGCAGCAACAAATCCAGAACAGAAAATTACAAATTCTGTCCCATACCAAAAAAGCTGTTCAGGGTTGTATTGGAATTTCAGTTCAGACATTTACTGCACATGCTCCTTCAAAGAGAAGGAAAGAAAAAAAAAATTATTCAGTTGAACTCAGTAAGTTCAATCTAAACACCCTGCAGTCTAGGAATAAATGCATATAAGAGGAAAAGGAAGCCCCAAAGTTTAAACTTTCTCAATTTTGAAAGATGAGGAAGTATTTGCCCCCCTTCCCTTCCAATTGATGATTTTGTTCAATTTGTTTTGTCCACTGTGATTAAAAGCAAGGCGAATTTGTCCAAATGTTCTGGATAATAAAATCTTGGTCCCTGTAAATTGTAAATTTATAATCCCATCAAAAACCAATCATGAAATTTGAAGAACGTTGTCTGCTGTAGTGCAGCAACAAGATCAATCTCTTCTAAACATCGGAAACTTGTGGGGCTTGGTTTTGTACCAAATTTAGTCTTGGCATCTGGTTTACAAACGAAAACTCCATTTCTCTTGGGAGAAATCAAACTTTTTTTCCTCTCTGCTACCAATGCTGGCAGATGATCCAGCACTTTTGCCAAAATAGGCTCACTTATTAATACATCCATGCAGTGGAGAGAAACACCCACTCAGAGGGTTGTTGTTGTTGTTCTGGGGCTTAATGCCATTTTTCAGCACACGATAGGCTATACATGGCAGCCAGTATTAATGGTGGAGAAAGAAACTGGGAAATCCACAGAAAGAACCACGAGAAGCTACTGGCAAACTTTCTCACATATCCACATTTGCCAAATTTTAGACTCAAACACACTCAGACAGAGGTGGGATGGTAGTGATCTGCAACATAGAGTGCTTCAGACCACTTGGCCACTGGCTCCCCCCCTCAGGGGGCAAATTAGTAAAGTATCATTTGTCAGGTCAGCACACAGAAATAAAGGTTTTTCAAAATTGAGTCTCAGAATGCCTCAATGAATCATGCTGGAAATCTACTGGCAATAATACAACCCTGCATGGTGAAAATGGTGTCGATGGTGTTGTAATTACAATCACAATTACCATGATCCCTCTGACAAACTTACAAGATACACGAAAGTCATACAGTATTATTATCAACATGAAAAAATCCATGTCAGTTAAAATTTTAGCATCGGTTGGTAATGACTCATTTATAAATAACCAATTCACAACAAAGTTCATGAATACAGTAGAACCTGTCTTGAAAGACCACCTTTTTTTTCACAGTTCTACCTAAACCCACCCAGACCAAGATATACTGAAAATTATTTCCATTGTTTTAAAGTATCTGGCAAAGATGTACATGTTAAAACAGTTGTCATTTAAAAATTTGATGTGCAAATCGGCATGTTTTATAGTTTTGTTAACAGATCCAAGGTCATAAAACTTCAGTGTTGAATCTTGATGATATGAAAATACAAAAAATATTGTTTCATTCCAAATATTAGAATTGTTAAATACGTCAAAACCTGGACGACCAACAATGCCATTAGTTTTAGCCTAATCCTCTTCATGCCTAGTTGGCACAGGCATACACCACTGTCCTGTGCCAAATTCTTTATTTCTCCCAATGATAGTTTCATGGTCTTCAGCTTGGCATTTAGTGTTCTTCTCCATGTATTGGCAGGGCGTCCTATATTTCTCTTGCCTTGGGATTCCAATCTTCGATTATGCCTTTTCTCTAAGTGTGGCCCACCCATTGCCATTGCCTTCTAGAGATGGTTACTTTGTCCTTTTCCAGAGTTCTTCATTGGACACTTTATCAGGTCACCAGATGCGAAGGATCTGTCTCAAGCACTCGTTGATGAAGACTTTGAACTTCTGGTTCAGCACTTTTGTTCATTTCCATTCACAAGGCCATTAGTTTTAAATAAATATAAACCTGAATTGTATATTGTTAGAACACTCCTTTTCTCTTTGGATAAGAAATAGAAAAAGTGGAAGTCAAAGCAAGTGTTTGTTTCCTTCAAAGCTTATAAAAGATGCATTGATAAGATGGCTGAAATACATTTTAACAAATGATGGAATTGGTACCAAGCAATTAACAGCTCATTCAACAAGGACAGCATCATGTTCAAAGGCCAATAACCAAGGGCTGACCTAAAAAAACAATACTACCAACAGATCTTCTGCTAAGATATTTCACTAATTTTATTGCAGAAGCACAGAGCAAGCTAAAGCTCAGACAACCTTTCCAGATACTCTTCTGTCATCTATCTAAAGCTATTCCACAGAAATCCAGGATCCATGACATTGTGGATTTTTTCTGTATATTCACTTTCTCATAACTTGTTTTGATATAAATAACTGAAACTCCAATATTCTACAATCGTTTTTACGACTACATGTAACCTTTTGTTCACAAGCTTTAAAGCATGCCAACTGAACCCTGAGAAAGCTTTGTTGGTATCAGAAAGAGTGGACCCCTTATCTAAGCGTTACTGGGAATGTGAAGGATATGGTGCCTTCTTTGAATACCAGACAAAGCTGGAAAGGTTCAATTTCCACCCTTTGTAGAGATATTCATCAAACATAGTTGATATAACTCCCCAGCCCAAATTTTGGGTCAACCAAACATCTTTCTTTCAATAAAGAATGTGGCATGAGCAACACTGGATATTTATAGTGTTAAGGATTCAGGGTAGGTCAAATGTAACTTTTTTTCGTTCTTTTTGAAGTAGCATGGAACTGAACTGTCACTTGAATCCTTCACACAATGTCTCATTATTACTGTTGTGGGGCTTAAAGCCATTTTTCAGCACACGATAGGCTATACATGGTAGCCAGTATTAATGGTGGAGGAATAAACCAAGAAATCACTGGAAAGAACCACCGACCCACAAGAAGAAGCTACTGGCAAGCTTTCTCACATATCCACATTCACTGAATCCTAGACTCGAACCCATGCAGACAGAGGTAAGATGGCAGTGATCCATAACAGACAGTGCTTTAGACCACTAGGCCACTTGATGCCCCCACATCGTCTGGGATTTAATAAATGCTCCTCATTTCATCACAATCTCAGCAATTCTAGGATAAGGAGTCCATTTTCCAGTACATTTAATAATTACATATATATATATATATATATATATATATATATATATATATATATATATATATATATATATATATATATATATATATATATATATGTCTTCTCTTTGGTCACAAACAGTTATTTATTCTAAGAATACATTTTCATATTAAATTTTTAAAAAATATGACTACCACTTACATTTACAAGAGCCATTAGAATTTCAGAATCTCTGATGTATGTAAAAAATGTCTGCATACAAACAAATTTCTGATGTCATAATGATTTTGCCTGACACATTCAAACCATCACCAAATCTTAGAAGTTACCCAGCAGAAGTGAGAAATGGAAACATAAACATGCAAATCAAACAAGGGCCACAACTCTTTATAATTAAGCTTCAAAGCAGTGAAAATCAAACTTGATCGAGGTATTCTTAATGTAAAGTCTTTTATTTTAATCATGAAATGCCTCCACATATCTTGCATGGAAATTAAACGAAAAGACAAATTCTGATGTCAAAAAGAAGACATTAGCTTTATAACATTATTGGAAAATATTGAGAATTGAACTTGATCTATAAGTTCTTAACATAAAACCACAACCCACCAGCCCACAGGAAACTTCTGGCAAGCTTTCTCAATACCCACTTTGGCCAAGCCCGAGACTCAAATCCACATAGACAGAGGAGAGATGGCAGTGATTGGCAAAGACCACTTGGACACCATAGGTCCCCATAGTTTTGAGCCAGATTTTTTAAAATATTAAGTCCTTTATTGTTTCTATGATATTTTATGATGTGTTCATAGTAAAAAACCATATTCACCCTTGTATAATTTTTGATCTCCAAACCAGGTCTACATTACTAAATTACAGAATGTGTAGAAGTTTCAATATACTGTATGTATCTGTATTAAACAGAAGAGTTGGGGGATCCCAAAAAATGTTGTGGTGGATGTGCTTGTCTGTAGCTTCGTTAGGCATTGTACATTCAGTTATCCAATCAAGTGGATGTAAAGAAGGAAATTCCATAAAAATGGATAAAGACTTTATACTGCTTATGCTTACCAGTTTACGCAGTTTATCCAAATCATCAATTTTTTTGTAGTCAGTAGCAGGTAACTCATTCTGACTGGTAACCTGTTTGCTAACTGTATCTTTGGCTTCCCCTGAAATCTGGAACTCAGCTTCTGGGAATGATGGCTCACTTAAAATGCTAGTGCCAAACTCTGAGGATGTTTGAACTGTTGATCTTACAAGTTCTGTATTAAAAAAACACAAAGAATCTTATATATATATATATATATATATATATATATATATATATATATATATATAGTTTTTTATTTATACACATATACAAACAAAAAACACTGGATTCATTCTGTTTAATTTCCAGCAATTTAACTGACTCCTTTACATAAAAATTCTATATCTTAGTACATCCAAATATTTTTCTGCAACAGCAAGTCAGAGACAGCTAGCAAGGCTACACTACATAACAGCACTTTGACTGTGCGCACACCCACCCACCCACAGGAATCTGAATAGGACATTACAAACATGCATCATTGTGTGTGTGTCTAGCTACACTTTTCGTGTGGGAAATGTAGATGGTAGTTGTGTCAGTGTTGTGTGTGCCTAGCTACACTTTTCATGTGAGAAATGTAGATGGTAGTTGTGTCAGTGTTGTGTGTGTCTAGCTACACTTTTCATGTGGGAAATGTAGATGGTAGTTGTGTCAGTGTTGTGTGTGTCTAGCTACACTTTTCATGTGGGAAATGTAGATGGTAGTTGTGTCAGTGTTGTGTGTGCCTAGCTACACTTTTCATGTGAGAAATGTAGATGGTAGTTGTGTCAGTGTTGTGTGTGCCTAGCTACACTTTTCATGTGAGAAATGTAGATGGTAGTTGTGTCAGTGTTGTGTGTGCCTAGCTACACTTTTCATGTGAGAAATGTAGATGGTAGTTGTGTCAGTGTTGTGTGTGTCTAGCTACACTTTTCATGTGAGAAATGTAGATGGTAGTTGTGTCAGTGTTGAAGGTGAGACTGATGTTGAGACAATGATGAAGTTGGAACAAGATATATCTCAAGACCTGTTTTTTTTTAATTCAAGAATGCAGTACTCCTCAGAATGCTTACAGAAATCATCCTAATGAATGCAGTCTTGGATATATGTCTGAGGATAATTAGAAGGCTTACAAAATATGTTAAAATCCACAATACGACAATGACAATTGTTATGAACACTTTTGAATATTAGTATATACACAACACTGTAATTCTTATGTATGTTTGTGAGCTAAAAGCATTACTGTTCTTCATTATACCATCTTAAGTCTAATTCAATTCTGGATATAAAACAGCACCAAAATAGGCCCAATGACCAAAATTAAAAACATGAATATCAGTAATTAACAAATATTAAATGCACAAAATATTATCAAGTGATAAAGTATATTAAATTTATTCAATGTAAGATTAATATCAAATGTTTAACTTGTATTTTCTTCCCAACCATTCCCATCTTTGCTAGCCAAGGTTTCAATATGATAACCCAATCTACACCATGATGGATCTAGCAAATAAATTGGTGCTAAGACCTATGAGACATCTATTGGATTTCATGAGTTGCTAACCTTAGTATGCAATGACAACCATAGTATTGTGTACAGCACATTGGCTGAAAATGGTGGAAGCTATTGACATAAAAAGGATACTTTCGAAGTTTAACATTGAAAGTATGACTACGCACCTGAGTGAGCGAAGCTATTCAGGTGTATTTGAGTGAAAGTTATTTGTGCAATTATCACGGGCAGTGGAAAATTACTTAACTATCAGTCCATTTAAGTTGTGTGCTCCTCTTAGAAAGTGTTCAAATTTGAAAAACTTAACTTTGATTGGAAGCAGTGGCTTGCTGTCACATTCAAGAAATTCACAGATGTGAAGCACAGAAATATCTGCTTGATATACCAAGACGTAGATAGAGTTATCACATCAGAACCTTGGCTAGCAAAGATGAACCACCCCCATTGGAAAGATTTTTTTGCTTCATTGCAACGAAACCTTAAACACATTATTGGCTATATCATGCTATGGTAATGGAAGCTAAATGCTGACTATGACTGGCTTGGGCAGGTATCCAACCCACAACCCACTGGCTTGTCTGGGCACATAACCATAATTCATAAAATTTGAGATCATTCTTCCTATACCACAGTTCAACATAGTTGCCATAAGTTTGCAAAAATGTATAACATACAGTTCAACTCATTTCATTTCTGAATGGACCCATAATATGACCAACTTGTAATATAGCATCTGTTTTGCTCCAAAAGTAAATTTAAGATATACCTGGCTCATCAAATTTCATGGTGTCTACTGCAATTTTTAAAAAGCTTACTGATTTTCTTAATTTTGCAATCCTTCATATAGGAAAGAATTTCACTGGCCCATCACAAGGGTCTACTGGTTTTCTTATCAAGGTAGATTCATAAGTACAAAACAGCAATTAAATACCACAACTAAGGCATTATAATGAGGTAGTCAGCAATAATATACAACTAAGGCATTTTAATGAGGTAGTCAGCAACAATATACAACTAAGGCATTATAATGAGGTAGTCAGCAATAATATACAACTAAGGCATAATAATGAGGTAGTCAGCAATTATATACAACTAAGGCATTATAATGAGGTAGTCAGCAATTATATACCACAACTAAGGCACCATAATGAGGTAGAATAAAAAAAAACTTCTGCAATGATGAAAAATTATATTTTCATACTTCATGCTTCCTGTAATTAATCTGGCTAATGACAAGTAAGTTTTTCATACCTAGCATTTAACACAAAATATTCCTTTACAAAGAACAGATACTATGAACATCATCCATCATTATAGGGTCAATAATGAAAACTTTTATAATTCAATCTGGCACAAAATTTCTCTGCATGTATCTAAAACATTCAAATAGACTTTAACACATGATCCAAAAGTAAAGTTACCACAGAGAGACAATCGATAAACTAGTTTGACATAATTTCAATATTTCAAAGGATCTGCAACATGTATAATGCCCTGACCAAAACAAACTGACATGGGTGTAGCTCTATTGAGCCCGTATAGAGGGGCTATTAATTTGATACCACTGATATAAACACATTTTCTGCAGTAGCTGTTGGATGGCTTGTTTGAATGGTACTTTAAAAATATTACTGGCATCAGGTCACAATTAATAAGTCCAGTTCATTATGCACAAATGTAGTTTCAGTCTATTTTTAGAGCCTTTTTTCCTGTCTCCGTTTGGTGGTGATTAACAAGAGTTGGATTTAGGCATTATTGGTATGAATTTAAAGGCAATTGTTTATTCCTTAGAATATGAGCTTACTGTGTGGGCGTCTGTGTGTGTTTCAGGGACAGTGTACAGTGAGTAATAAGGTCTTGGAGATGATCTGAAAGTGAAATTTGTGTTCCATTGCTTGTTGGTTTGTTGACAGTCAAGCCTTTCAAAAAAATGCTGGTCAACCCTTGACAAGAACTTCACCATAAAGTCATCTTTCAAGGTATTTTAGATTAACATATGATTTGTATTGATTGTCACTCAGTGGAAAGTTCAGTACTGAAAAACAAATGTAGAGAATATATAGTAAAATTAATTGTGTTCTATGGCCTGTCATTGCAGCATTTGAGTAAAGTTTAAATTGGTATAAAATCTGTATTATTAATGACAAACACATAATATTTTCATCTGTTATTTATATTTACTTAAAAAATATAAAATAAAATTAAATTTAAAAAATTAATTTTTATTTTAAAAATTTTAATGAATTTTTTTTAAAAAATAGTTCCAAATGCACATATATAATATTTATTGGAAATGATATTAAATGATATCAGCATTCATATATTTCTATACCATATGCAAGCTTTAATGATCAATATTTGTCAAATTTTGTCAGAGAAAATATCTTTGTAAGTCTAAATGAGACCTTCATTTAAAATACATGAAAACAAAATTTTATTTTGTATTGTGCCATTAGGTCATTCAAACTATTTATTAGGGTTCCAAACAGTTAATTTATGTGTTTATGATAGGGTGACTTTCTTCGCAACTGCTTGAAGCTGGATTTGGTTGTCAGATGCTCTCTCAGGCGAAAGCCATTGGGGGATTCCCAGGGAAAGTGGCCTTCATGAGTGGCTTAACTACTAAGCCCAGAAAAACCTGTTTAAAGTAGGCAGGCAAGTTTCTGTCGACTCGAAACCAGATGCTTTGAGCAGACGGAGGCCCGCTAACCTTGGGTGGTAACCCATCTATGATAAGGTAAACTCTGACTTCTAACCTTCACTGCCTTGCTACTATACCCATACATGGGAAAGGCTAAAGGAGTAAACACCAACAGAAAATCTGGAGATGAAGTCCCTAAGGTGACTTGGCACTGCTTTTAGAGTCATCTCGGCAACTCCTGTGACGTGCTGTTACCATGATGCATAGCTTGTCCATTCCCTTCGATCCATCAGCTGTGTGGAGAGTGGGAGTCAGTTGCATGGGCAACAGTTGATTCTCCATATCACCCTGCCCATTCTTGCACTCTAAAAAGGACACATCGTTGATACAATACAGGAAGCAACAGTTACTGGTTATAAGTCACCACTCGATTGGTGTAGAGTTAAACATCAGGGGTAGCTTCCAACAGTGGGAGAGATCAACAGGTCTCATTGGACAGCTATCACCTGTCTTGAGCTGGGCAGCCCCCAGCCAATAGGGTCCCGTCCCACCACAGCTTGCCTGCCATGCTGGGTGCACACGGCTTAAGGTATGTGAGCACCTGCAAGTGGGCTGCAACTACTGCACCAGGAAACAACAAAAGAAGAGCAATAAGAAAACCAATAATTCTTAAGCTAGGTACTGGAATGTTTGGACTATACTGACTGGGCTTTCAGATGATCTCCATGCAATCAGTGATATTCGAAAGACTTCATTCATCAATGACAAACTTGCAAGACTCCATGTCGATATCGACTCACTACAGGAGACATGGCTACCAGATTCTGGGTCCCTCTGAGAAAAGAACTACATGATCCTTTGGCAAGGAAAGAGCACCAACAAAGTCAGGGAGTATGGTGTTGGTTTTGCCGTCAGGAATTCTCTGCTGACGATGATAGAACCCTCTGAACAAGAAACAAAAGACTCTTTGCCTCCACACCACAACTGGGCCAATTAACATGATCAGTGTTTACACTCACACTCTCAGTGCCATCACAGATACCAAGGATGCATTTTACAACGAGCTCGACTCGCTCACTGACAAAATTCCAAAGGAAGAAAACTTGATAGTACTGGGCAACTTCAAAGCTAGGGTGGGTGCCGATCACAACTCCTGGCCTTTGTGTCTTGGCAAGTTTTGCATTGGGAAGATGAATGAAAACAGGTAATGACTACTACAGATGTGCTCATTCCATGACCTCAGCATTTTTTTTCAGACAAAACCACAGCACAAAATGTCTTGGAGGCATTAACAATCCAAACACTGGCATCAGCTGGACTTGATCATCACAAGACGGTCTGTTATGTAGGGTGTACTGCTTACTTGTACATTCCAGTGCTGACTTCGACACAGATCACTTACTAGTTTGCTGTAAATATAAGATTCAACCAATGAAGAGTGATCACTCTAGGCAAGTGGGTAAACCACACATTGATGTGAGCAAGACGTCATATCCAGACAAGGCTGAGGAATTCACTTACGATGGGACATCAGAGATACTGTGTACAGTACATCCACAAAAATCTTTGGTAAGAAGCAGATAAAGAACAATAACTGGTTTGATACCAACTCTGCCTTACTCATGCCAGCCATAGAAGAGCGTTGCAGTGCCCACCTGGAATACAAGCGTTCACCCTGCCAGAGGACACAACAGGCATACAGGTCTACCAGAAGCAACGTACAGAGGTTAGCATGGCAGTGCATGAGTGAATACTGGCTTCAGCTCTGTCAAAGCATCCAGTCAGCAGTAGACAATGGAAAATCATAGGCATGTACAATAGCATAAAGAAAGCAACGGGTTCCACAAAGAAAGTGATAGCACCACTGCTGTCTCCTGCCGGTGATACCATCCATGACAAGAACAAGCAGATGGAGCCCTGGATGGAGTATTACTCTGAACTGTATTCCAGAGAACCATGTGACCAACAATGCCCTCAGTGCCATTGAAAACCTCTCTTGTATGACCAAACTGGATGAGAAACCTACTTCGGCAGAACTAAAGATGGCCTTAGAGAAACTGACCCACACCTTTATGAACTTTTCTGCCAGTGCTGGGATGAAGGTGCAGTGCCTCAGGACATGAGAGACCCCAACATCATAACCCTGTACAAGAACAAGAGTGACAAAAAAGACTACAACATCTACAGGGGCATATCACTTCTCAGCATCTTCTTTGTTGCTCAGTTTCGTGAAGATATTGATTGGTGTAGTGCAGCATTGTGGTCTACATGATATTATGGGAATTCTCATGATCCATTTTGCTTTATGCATTATTAATTACTAATAATATTTGTTAACTGACACTCCGAAGATTACATAAGAAATATTCAAACAGATTACATATCTGACATGAACAAATATCTATATATTTTAGACTGTCAAAAGTTGACATACAATACATCACATTACTTTAGTGAATCTGTAAGGTACAGTTCTGGCTGTGTACACTTCAATTATCCCAAAATTGTATTTTCATCACGAATATGCCTATGTATGGTAACATATTTCAATTTAGTACTTTGACAAAGTGCGGTACTGTAGCAAGTTCAAACAAATCATTTGAATTATGTTTGCACATGTGATTTTAACAAGTACATTGTATATCTCCCACACATGCAAATGTCCATCCTTTTTTACAAGTTTTGGAAATCAGATTTCACATTTAGTTGATGATATAGGATCTATTGGCACCTAAAGCCGATCTGTGTGGCCACATTTGGCTGTATTCACATGCAATTTCCAAAATTGTTATTTTTCTCATGAATAAGATTGCTTATAGTGATATATTTTAATTTAGTACCTTGTCACTTGACTTTCATGTATACTGATATGTACTAATGTTTGCACCAATGATCAAACCTCACCTTCCAACATTGCCTTAAACCTTATGATACATACTCTACCTGATCAGTTATTTAACCTTTAAATGGCTAAATATGCTTCTAGAAACCTCATTAATTTTTGGATGCATTTATCACTTTAATACATGCCCATTGCTTCACATTTTTAAGTGGCACTCTGTCAAGTTTACTATTTTTCCCCATATTTGCATCCTGAATGTTATTTTGAAATCACCATATCTAATACATTTTAACTTCATCTGCCTACATCTTTCTTTGTTTTAGAATTAAGTGAAACATGTTATATATTTTCAGGTCTTGTCTGGTATCTGGAACAAAGTATTAGAGTTGGATCAATTTGGAAGCTCTCCAGTAGTCCAATGGTGATAGCAAGGTCTCATAAGGACTTGTGTAGTATACTGCCATAAGTGACCAAACATTTTAACTTCATCTGCCTACATATGTTTTCTAGAATTAAGTGAAACATATTATATCTTTTCAGGTCTAGCCTGGTATCTGGAACAAAATGTTAGAGCTGGATCAATATAGAAGTTCTGCAGTAGTCAGGTGGTGATAACAAGGTCTCATAAGGACATGTGCAGTGTGCTGCTATAAGTGACCAAGATTAGTTCATATCAGCACTGATAAATGGCACCTCAAAGACATGACTTAGACCTTCATGAAAAAGATTTGCACCATTGTTCAGTAAGGTAGAACCTCCCTGAAACTGTGTTTTTATATCACATTGTCGACTTTTGTAGTTATCATCGAATTGAAAAGGATTGCATTCTTGCTATAAAACATGGTAGTGGTCCCATCAAAACTTTAAATTTGAGTGTGCTATTAGTTATATGAAGAAATGCCTAAGTACCTGACACAATAAATGTGGAATATAGCACCTGTCATTGTTTCTTTAGTGTGTATACTTATATGCATCTGGAAAGGCATATTGCAATTTGCTGCCAAAATCACTGTGAGTTTCAGTATTCTGGGTAAAAATGGTATTAGTTGTACAGACCCAAACTTCATTAGTCAACTTTGCTGTCTAAAATTTGTCAAACTGTATCTTTATCACTTGTATGAATTTTAATTTTTCAATAAAATTTGCTTTTAAAATTGTTTATTTAAATTTCCATTAAAATTTAATTATCAATATTTTTAAATTTCAAACATATTTTCACACTGGCCTTATCATGAATTACAATTAGGTTTTACTGCATTGAAAAAATTACTATAAATAAGGAAGATATAGCAAATTTAGTTTTGGTTTCTCAAGAACACTTGGAGCATGATTGCACCCTGTGGAACACCAACACTACATACTTTCTGACAGCTGTCATGTCTTTTTTGCAAGGAAATTCCAAAAGACTCCATGTATTAAGTTGAAAAAAGTGTGGCATGCAAATATAATGGTTTGGCTAAAATTGACTATACAAATCAGGCCTTTCAGGAATTGGGTCACAAATAATAGTTCCAGTTCAGTAGCCATGACCGTAGTCCCAGTCCATTTTTAGAGCCTTTTTTTTTTTTGTCTTCATTTGGTGGTGACAACAAGAGTTGGATTTAGGCATTCTTGGTATGGATTTAAAGGCAATTGTTTATTCCTTAGAATATAGGCTTATGGTGTGGTTGTCTGTTTGTACAGTGAGTAATAAGACCTTAGTGGTGATCCAGAAGTGAAATCTGTGTTCTACTGCAGTTGGTTTGTTGACAATCAAGCCTTTCAAAAAAATGCAGGTCAACCTATGACAAGAACTTCACTGTGAAGTCATCTTTGAAGGTATTTTAGATTAACATATGATTTGTATTGATTGTCACACAGCTCAGTACTGAAAAACAAATGTAGAGAATATATAGTAAAATTAATCATGTTCTACTTGCTATATCATGTCCAAGAAATGGAAGTGAAGTTATTTCCCAAGGACACCCCCAGACAGATAATCCAGGTTGGTTTGAGTAGCCAATCAAACCCACAAACATTAGGTAACAAGTCTGATGCTATACAGACCAATCTAATCAGCTTCTCCCTCTGTTGTGGGACTCACAGTACTAATTCAGTTCCCATAGTAAACCTATGCAGACAAATTGATATTAAAATTCAGTAACTTTAAATTTCTGAGTGCTCATAATCAAACCTATATTTATCAGTATAGATAAAACCTGGATGTCACTTGTGGTATACAGAAAAGGCTATGAACCTCAGCATTTTCTGGACTTACATATGCATTCAATTCTGCAACAAAGAGTCACGTGTCAATTTTATTGACAACCATTCCAAATTTAAGACTGATAATGGACTGAAATTCCACCAATAAAACAATGTCTCTATTTTTTCAGTTACAACTCAGATACTCTTTCACAAGATTTTTTTTCGTACAAAATAATACTATTAACCAATGACAGCCAGCCAAACCCATATATATACTCTATTGTTTGTTTACCTATTTCAGACTGGTTCCCATTTTTCCGTACATTTAATAGTGTGTCCTGTAGCAACGGCCAGAGGAAAATTTTCCTTTTTAGTGCAGCACAAGAACTAATGTATGCAAATGTACTGTACATATAAAAACTTTTACACCAACTAATCAATATGAAATTCTATTTTTTGTGTTTATCTTCACCTGAAACACAATCTTTGGCAATGCATTGATAAAATTGGAGTGATCTGCTCTTTAAAAATTGTAAATGTCACATTATAATATTGGATGCAGATATGACAGCTATGAAAGCTGGTTATAGAATTGTATAAGAGTGGAGAAAGTAAGGGATAACTCAATGAATTATTCAATGTTCACAAGTCTACCATTTCATGGCACATAAGTAAATGTGAAAAATAAGGACAAGCAGCTATATGGAGGAGAGAAAGATTGTCAACTTCAAAAAGTGGTGAAGAAAAACAGATGAGGTTTTTTTTAGATTAGGGATAATGACAAGGTGTAAGCACCTGAAAAAAAAACCATCCAGGTGGACAGTTCACTGCTGACTACATGATTATGGGTTTAAAGAAATACAAGAATTCAGAAGACATTGACAGTATCTGCTAATAACAAAAAAATCCAATGAAGTGATTAAATGGAATGAGATACATCATGGCTGAAATAAAGTAATACTTGCCCCTGAAACCTAATCTTCATTAGTCAAGGTTCCAATATGATAATCCAATCTACACCTTGGCATATCAAGCAGATATTTTTGTGCTTTGGGTTTGTGAATTTCATTGGATGTAGTGGCAAGCCAACACATACAATCTAAGTTGTTCAAATCTGAACATGTTCCTACATGATCGAGACAAGGGGATCACACAACTTGAATGGACTAATGTCAGTGTTGATGGTGAAACACTGCTGAAGCTGTAACTAGAAAAACCTCATAAGAAATTAGACTGCTTTTTTATTCAAGGATACAGTACTTCTCAAAATGCATACTGAATCATCCTAATGCATGCATTCCTGAACACATGTGAGAAAGTCTGACAATAAAAAGGCTTACAAAATATGTTAAAATCCATGACAATTGTTATGAACACTTTTGACTATTAATATACACATAACAGTAATTCTTGTATAAGTTTGTTAATGTGAGTTGAAAGCATCACTGTTCTCCTTCATTATACTGTTGTTAGTGTTTATTTTGGATATATCACAGCACCACTACAGACTCCATGACCAAATGTGCTTGAATTGTTCATCAAATGTATGAAAAATAGTTTTAAAAAATGAAGATCAGTGTTTTATTTTAGTCCCATTTTACAACTTTGACAAAATTAAATGCAAGAAATATCATCATGTGAAAAACTAGCTTAAACTTATTCACAGTAAAATTATTATTGAATGTTTGACTTATGTTTGGTTCCCAACCACCTGCACTGGAAAAATCTTTTATTCAATGTAATAACACTTTAAACACATTATTGGCTATTTCATGCTAAGGCAATGGAAGCTACCATATTTTATATCATTTTTCGTATATGAAAAAATAATTATTATTTTCAGTGTACAAAAAATTAAATGTAAAATAAATATTTATCATTTGGTGGTACTATGTATGAAAAAAAAGGGATTGTACCAAAACAAGTTCTACATTACACAAGCTACTCGACAACTTAACAAGTCAAATGTACAAAGAAAACATATTTTCTGTCTCATTCTGCTCTCAATTCAAGAATCTAATTAAAGTACATCAAAAATACTGATATTATTATTAGAGAGAGAGAGAGAGAGAGAGAATTATGTCTCAGTGTGCAAGCTCATCTGCATTTAGAACATATGTAGCTGTTATGTTGTATAATATAGGCAAAATAATCAAGAGAATCTGAAAAAGTATAAGTTATGGGCATTATTTATTGGTAAATTGTACACAAGGTGATGACTGACCACATAGTCAGGAAATTAAACACAAGTTGTATTTTTACCCCAACAATAATCTCAAATTGCAATAAAAAAATAACTTGAAATCAACATTTAAGTAATGCATGTGAGTGCATATGTAGGAGCGTGTCTGTATGTGTGTGTGTGTGTGTGTGTGTGTGTGTGTGTGTGTGTGTGTGTGTGTGTGCAGCATGCCAGAGATCAATCAAATTTTTTTCAGTGTAGTTGTGATTTGTAGCTTTTGCAAAGAGAAAAGACTTATTTCAGTTACCTGACCTTAGTGGGATAATCCTCATGTATTATGACCCTACTATATTCCATTAGGAATAAACACCACTAAATCAACAGTTCATTCTTGTTTTAATTACCATGTACATTGTCACAACAACCACATGGCTATGTAGTTATTTACACTGTAATTAACCCTTTCCCTCACAGAGTGTATGGCTTTTTAGCCCTTCGATACACATGTAGCAAAGTTACACAGTACAGACTCGGCTACCCATAGGCCTGTTCAGCAATGAAGTGTATGTTACGTTTAACAGCAATTTTAACCATTTACCATTTTTGGTACACATATGTATGGAAAGATTTAAGAGTAAAATACAGTCGTCATAGCTGTATAATTATTTTTCCCAGAAATATTTTGTATGTGCTTTAAAATCTTGAGAGAACTCGTTCACTATCAAATCAGTGAAGCCGCATGATCAAATGTAGCGGCATATTCATATACTCAAAGTTTACAAGTTCTTTGCGTCTAGTTCACTAAATCAGCTGAATTTGATAATTTATAAAAACTAATGTCTTTCTACATCAGTATCAGAGCCTTCACCTAAGTTTATTGAAGCTTTCATAGTTGTAATTCTTCTGGAGCAAATACTGAGGATATCAGAGACCGCCACTTTGTAGAATTGAGAATATGATAGAGTTACGACCTAATTATGTTAAATAGCAGATTTCAACCAAAACATAAACAGTGACCATGTGATCTGACATAATGGTCATTCTCACCAAGGAAGGTGGCACTACAAAAACCTGCTCAAAATGGCTGCTGTTTACAGAGTTGCTAAAAGGCATTTGTATGGTAAAGTGTCAAAATGCGCCTGCCTATATTCCACTGTGGTAGATTGCCAAAAGGTGCTTGTATTAGGTAAAGGGTTAAACATTCCTAGGTCTTTGGTTATTCCAGTTGAAACCAGATTGAGGGCAGAATTGACTGGAGAGGTCAAATCAGCAAGGCAGCCAGTAGGAAAATGAGGCGGCTTACTTTAGGGAAATGAAAGTTTGTAGATGTGCTATTGAATCGGTTGTCCATATAGCAGATGTTATAAGGACAAGCGATCATATGCATTACTTGTTATTTGAACTCCCAATAAAGATAATAGTAGGGTATATAATAGAATAGATTTGCAATAAAATGTTAATTATATCAAAGTCAAAACAGAACAAGCACTTAAAAGATAGTATATATATATATATATATATATATATATATATATATATATATATATATATATATATATATATATATATATTATGTTGACATGCTCGGGCCCAAGGAAAAATTTTCGACATAAGTGGATGTTGAGATAAGTGTCTGTGGTGGGTTAGAAAAAGATACAAGTTAAACCACAGCAGTTTGCAGCTTTATCAATAAAGCATGATGAAATTTCTGATAACATGAAATCACCTTAATGGTATTATAATACCATTTAGGTGATTTCATGTTGTCAGAAATTTTGTTATGCTTTATTGATAAAACTGTAGACTATAATATATGAAATACTGTAAATGCAATTCTATACAACAAAGGCATGAAATGAGGTAGAGTCAGCAATTATATACCACAACTAAGACATGATAATGAGGTAGAGTTCAAATAACAATTTTCTGCATTGATGATAAATTATATTTTCATACTTCATGCTTTCTGTAATTAATCTGGCTAATGACAAGTAAGTTTTTCATACCTAGCACTTATCACAAAGTATTCCTTTACAAAGAACAGATACTATAAAGTTGTTCCATCATTATAGGGTCAATAATGAAAACTTCTGTAATTCAATCTGGCACAAAATTTCTCTGCATGTATCTAAAACATTCAAATAGACTATAACACATGAACCAAAAAGTAAAGTTACCACAGAAAGATAATAAACTAGTTTGACATTATTTCAATATTTCAAAGGATATGCAACATGTATAATGCCTGGACCAAAACAAACATGGGTTCAGTTCTCTTGAAATCAGCAATGAATTGGCCCATACAGACCGACTATTAATTAGATACCACCGATATAAAAATATTTTCTGCTGTAGCTGTTGGATGGTTTGTTTTAAATGGCACTTTAAAAATATTACTGGCTATATCATGCCCAGGAAATGGGAGACAAGCTCCTTTCCCTAGGACATGTGCAGACAGATAATCCATGCTGGCTTGAGAAGCCAATCAAACCCACAAACATTGGGTAACAAGTCTGATGCTATATGACCAATCTTTTCCCTCTGTTGTAGCAGCTACCAGAGGAGGATTTTCCTTTTTTATGCAAAACAAGACCTACCATTTACATATAAATAAGCTTTTGCACCAATTAATCAATATAAAATTGTTTCTTTTATGTTTATCTTCATCCAATACAAGCAAATGAGTGAGGTCTTTCACCAAGGCACTGGTAAAAGAGGAGTGATCTGCCCTTGAAAGATCATAATCACATTGCAACAATGGATGCAGACATGGCAACTTTGAAAGCTGACTATAGAATTGAATAAGAAAGGTGAAAGTCAGAAAAAGCTGTATGAAAGATTTGATGGTCACAAGTCTACCATTGCATGGCTCAAAGTAAATAAGAAGTACAAGATGAAGCTGAAAATAGCAGCTGCCATGGATGGACAGAAATTCAATGATGCTAGGTGAGTGCCGAAGCAAAACAGATGACAGGTTTTTTTTGAAAGATTAGAGTTGATAACAACGAATAAGCACCTGAAAAAAAACTATCAGGTGGACAGTTCAAGATGGATCTCATTGTGATATTAGTTTCTATATCAGAACCATATTCACTGATCTGACATCCTAAAAGTTCATTCTGTGAAAAACCAATTCTGAAACAACTCTACATTCATGGGCATTTCAAGATGGCTGCCAAGGTAGACATATTGGATATCTGAGTGGCATAATTTTTATTAGAACTATCTAAGACATAAAAAGTCTTCATGTAGTGAAAAAAACAACTCATCAGTATGATTTTCTGTTTACATTCAAGACAATTAGTGATAAAAACATTGGTATTATTTTATTTAGGACCAAAAGGACATCATAACAAATATTTTAATGAAAACCAATGTTGATAGGACCATCTATTCACAAAGTGTAACAATAACAATATTTACAAGATAATTACTGTGGTGATAATGGATGCCTTATTGACACCATTTTCATTTAGTCCTAACAAGACCATAGAATAAAGGAGTGTTCTAAGTTTTATGGCATTCCTCAAAGTAGTTTAGGAGGAGTAGTAATGAAAATCATGCAAAATGATGTACAGACAAAATGATGTACAGACAAAAGATGACAGACCATTCCAAAATCTACATGTATTCTATCACTCATATCTATTACTAATGAACCCCATAATCACCTGCATTTTAGGTATTTCTGGGGCATAATTTGAACCAAAAAAATTTACTCTAAGAAACATTTTAGTTGCTCCCCCACCACCCACCCAATCAAGCTTCCGCCTGTTAACAATGAGGTTAATAAAATGAAAGGATCCTAAAGTGATAACTATATCTAGCTTCCAAAATTCAGAAGCTTTACAAAAATCTTGACTTTAAAAAGTCTGAAAATAATTTATTACTGTTAATTGTTTTGAATTGCCACTTATTTACATCTACATTATACCTTACAATGCAACATTTTAGCTATACTGAGACATTCTTGTCCCATTGGATCAGAACTATTGGTTGGTTAATTTATTTTAATGACAGGTTTTTTAACACATTTTTGTCTACATTATGATGACAAAAATGGAGTTTTAAGTGCATTTCACAGAAAGACTGAATCTGCCAACCCAGATTAGTATTTGCAGGTATCTAACCCTAACCTTTGCTCTACTGAGCTACCATAAATCTGTACCTCAGTTAATAATGCACAGCAAAAAATCTGTATTCTGCATCTATATGAAACACCCATTTCAGCAGTGTTTCCAACATTAAAACAATCTTCCTACACAAGAACCAGTAAAAGAAATGCAAGAATGAAATAAAAGTATGAAAACAAATGATGGATAATATAAATTAAAAAACAAATTATCAGATATTTCACCTATTGTACGGTTAGAAAGTCCTCCTTCCATCCTTCAAGTCAATCACAACACAATGTTGATAAATACCAAATATCTTAATGGCATGACATTACACATTGGATGAAAACCCATACTGAAACCTTAACCAATTATACCTCTCCCTCTCAAGCTGCACAGTCTATATTTGATTTTTCCAAAATAGAAAGCCAGTACAAGTTTAACTGTGATATATTGTTTGCTGAAGTTGCCCTCCAGGACTGTTCAATTTATGCCACCTTTGTCAGATATAAGACAGCAAGTGATACATGATTATAAGATACTGTAGACAATAAAAACACTATCTTTAAGTCATTATATATATATATATATATATATATATATATATATATATATATATATATATATATATATATATATATATATATATATATATATATATATATATATGCTATTGGCAATTGCAAGAACAGTGAGAATGTGAATTGGAGAGATCTATGCATAAGATAGATATAATCATATTCTTTTACTTACCAACTCTGTAATGGATAAAATGGATAATCAACTCCCTTCATATTACTACAAGTAACACAGTCACATGTATAAGCATTTGAATTGGATGGCAGAATAACTTTGGCTTGTAGTTTATCTTGGAGACATTTGTTTTATTTTATTCAAACCAAAACTGTCTGTCAACTCTCCAATGAAAGCTAATCAAGACTTTTAAAAAAATTGTATCTGATATCAATATAAGATATACACTGTACATGGAAATTTTTTTCCTTCACCACCCATTATATCTATCATTCAGGGGCCCTGAGAGGCCAAGAGGTCTAAAATGGTCTAAAGTACTTAACAATTACAGATCACTGCCATCTCACCTCTGTCTGCATGGCTTTAAGTCTCAGATTCAGTCAATATGGTTATGTGAGAAAGCTTGCCAATAGCTTCTCCTGTATCAGTTGTTGTTTCCAAGGTTTTCCGGGGTTCTGCCTCCGCCAATTATACTGGCTGCCATATATAGTCTATCCTGTGCTGAAAAAATGGCATTAAACCCTACAACAACACAACAATAACAGCAGCAACAACATCTATCATTCTGACCAAACTTGAATGGCTTAGCAAATCAAATTATGGTCATTGAGAAAGAGCTACATGTAGTTTAATTCTAGTATTCTCTAAAATAAGAAAGAAACCAACCATACATTATGTGAAAAATGTAGAGCTGGAAATATTACAACCATATGAGAAGAATTCATCCTCCCATAAGGGTGAACCAGAAGATTCCAGAACATCAGATCTCCTCTAGGACAAACCACAGACATGCAGCCCATATGCACCGTCCTTCATTTATATTTTTGCAGCCTAAGTTAGTGGGACATCAGTGTGGGGTGAGAGGAGGGAATCTGGCAATAGCAACAGATATGTTTTACATCATTATAATTAGTTTTTACATCCCACCCCAACCCCAAACAAGTCTACATTTTAATATTTATAATATCCTTGATGCTATTGCATGGCTTTGTCAGTCTGATGTGATAAAGATAAACAAAAGAAATACTAACCCCTGACAAGTAGGAGACTACTGCATAATGGAATCTGCACTTTCAGAGGGATTATAATTGGGCCCTAGGGAAAAATGCCTTCACCAGCTAGTGAGTGAAAGTAAAAGAAGGAAAAAGTAGCATGAGAACCTCATTAACATCTTCTGATAAAAAATGGGTCAGATAGGTCCAGAAGGCAACAATGGGCCTTAATGTTCATGAAAGACAGATTCCTATGGTAAGGGACTGGTAAGCTCTCATGAAAGGAAATGCAATCCACCTAGAACTGATGGAGGCTGAAGTATCAAGAGGGAAAAAAATGTTTCCTGCCATTTCTTCTCCCTTTACAGAAGGCAAAATAAAAATGTAAAGCCTTAAATGGACATAAAAGCTTATTTCAATCATTCCCTGCATAGATAAAGCTGAGATTGGAAATCTCGACTGATAGCAGATGGAAGCTGCTACTTTGCCAATTTTGCTTAAAAACATGTTTGGGAAAAGAGAGAAACTGACTAATAATTTCCACTTAACCTGATACAGTCCTGCTCTATGGATAGACGTGAAGATGACTCCTTTATCTCAAAGCAGATTATCCACACTTACCCCACATCCTGTTTAGACACTGTTGTAAAACAGAACAGAAAAGACGATTTGAGTTCTTCCATGCAACTAAATGCAAAAAAAAAGTCATATGTGGTCTACACTTATATGATAATTAGGAGAAGACATCTTACTCATTTTCATATTTTTAATGCAAAAAAGAGATGATAGTTCGGTACAAAAAAATACAATTAATTCAACCAGGCTTAAACAAAAAATAGGGACAAAAAATTAGCAAAAAGCAGTTGGTACTTTTCATAAATAAACAAGAATTAAATCATGTAAATCTGCCCAAAACACTAATATTGAAAAATAAATGGTTTTCTATATGAATATGACTGTAAAAGGTGGTGTGCGACCTGCTGTACCATGTATAATAACACAATTCACCATATCAATAATGTGAATTACAACAATTTGCAACAGGCATGTTTGACTGATATTAAATCTTACCTCTTTTTAATTCTTCAAAGGCAAATAACTACTTATATACTGGCTTTCCAGTCTAACCGCAAACTGCACAGACCAGGATCTAATGTCGCATAATGTACTGACAGATCTGTATCTATGCAGTATGCATTGAATAATCATTAGAGCAAGAAAAATAGACCTTGATCTGTCTATTCTTTATCTGATGGTAAATCAGCATCTATGTTGTTTGCATTTTAACTCAACTTATAGGAGTTATTATGCAGTATGCATATCAATACACATTACTTCTATGTATCTAACAGTACCTCCATCTTCAAATATATTTTAATTTATTATTGTTATTATTATTATTGTTATTATTATTATTATTATTATTATTATTATTATTATTATTATTATTATTATTATTATTATTATTAGACAATTTACTGCTATATTATCTATAATATTTCATACCTTTTTTAATTTTTATAGTATGAATCTATCAACTCCTCAATTTTGTCATCTAATCTTGGGCACTGACAACATTCTTTGTTGTTAAATTTTGTTTAAAAAAGTTTAGGTACCTGAGAAAATAAAAATTAAAATGTTCATCTTTAGGTATTTGTATGCTTGAAAAAATAATAATAAAAAATATACAAAAAAATTAAACAATTGTATATTTTGTTATTCAATTTTTGCTATTATTTCTTGCACACAAGACCTACCTATCTTACCTTTACTGCTTTATCCACCTGAGAATAATTTAGAATACATAATACAAATCCTCACTGACACCACTAAAATTATTTCATTTACTACATGACATAACCAAATGAAGCATCTATCAAACTGACATTTAGCATTGTACCACTAAAACTTCCAAGGGGGAAAAAGGTCATTGCACAGCTGGATCCAAATAATCTGTCCATAATCAATCTACTAGTGTTATATACCATCTACTGTACACACCTGTAACTTGAACTTCACATATGGTAGAATCTGCTAGCATTTAAGAAAATCTATTTCTTCAGACTCTTTATACAAATTTCATGGAGTACTTCTATAGTTTATGGAACATTATTTTTTTAAATAGTGACAGAAACGAAGTGTATATATGTGTTGTTGTCCACTGAAAGGGATATGTAAAATGATTCCCATACCTACAGTGTGCCAATGGCAATAGCAGCAGGAAACATTCAACTACAATAACCCTCTTGACAATGTGACAAACTCTTTCATTAGATACCCTAAGTGCTACATCGAAGTTGCATTTCAATCTATATAAAATGTTTATTTCTGAATGCGCATATACATACATACATACATACATACATACATACATACATACATACATACATACATACATACATACATACATACATACATACATATATACATACACACACAAGATATGCACTCTGAAATAAACATTTTATAGATTCAGAGTGCAACTAGTGGTGTATATAAAACATATGCACTCTGAAATAAACATTTTATATAGCTGTGGAGTGTAACTTCCATGTAGCACTTAGGGTATCTAATGAAAGAGTTTGTCACTTTGTCAAGAGGATTTTTTTTAGTTGAGGGATTCCCTGCTATTGCCATTTGGCACTCTGTAGGTATGGAAATCATTTTACATATCCCTTTCAGTGAACAACAACAAATATATACACTCTTTTACTTGAGTGATGCCAGGGTCATGGTATAATAAATCTCCAAGGGAGAAATATAATCCAATTCATCATCCTTCAAGAATCAATATATCAAATTTGGTATCAAAGTGAATTCCCCTAAATTTAATAGAATGGACTTAAGCATCTCAACTTGTTTTGGGGATATTATTTAAAACTACATGGTATGTACATGACAGGTAGCCCTGTCTTATTTTCTGTATTTTGCTTTTTATATAAACTTTTGGAGTTTCTAAAGCAAAATTAAGCATTATTAATTAGTTACCAATAATCAAGGTTTTAAATGATAATGCATTTTTAATTTACACAACCAGAGTTTCATCACTAAATTTTTAAATGTAACAATAACACCTTTTATTTAGCATGAAGAAAGACCTGTCAAATACTTTAGATTAAGGGTGCACACACTTTTTCAGCATGGGAACTACTTATAAAGTGCCCAAGCTAAAATGATCTACCTAACCAAAGAAATGCAAAACATATATAGGCTGACATCTATTTTTGTAATGCTATGTGATCTACTCACACTACCTTCCATCATCAATGTATTGTACACCCCTGCTTTAGATAGTGTGAGGGTAACCAGAACATTTGCAGAGTGAAAGGTACAGAAACCATCTGGAGAATTGGACTAATACTGATTCAAATGTGTTATAAGTAATAAATTACAAATGTACAAATGCAATAAATGTAATCATAATTTACAATTCTTCATACTACTGATGCCTTTTTTTTTTACCTGAAAATGGGATAATTCATTAATAAAACAATCATAAGATTTGTCTTAAGTTAGCTTTAACTTTAAATATTATTCAATTTACTTTTCAAAACAGATTTTATTCTAAAGAATAGTGTAATATAAATAATAATTTAAGAATTTAGGGGTACAATACCATTTTATTTTACTGTTAAATCACCAAGTGTTCAGTACAAAAGGATAAACAAAATTCATAAAAACTTACAAAAATTCAATTAAATGGCACAAAAACTAACCTGGTCACACAAATGCTTAAATATAAAAGCTTATTTGCCTTGGTCAAGCAGTTTTGAAACTCTCACAAATGATTTCTACCAAAATGTTTAAGTACAAAGTGCAAAAGACTGATTTTAACAAATTAAACTAGACTTGCAAATGGCAACGTGTTAGCCCAATGCAGCCCAATAAAGTCTAATGTGAATGAGTTCAACTTTTTATAAAAAAATTAATTAGATTTTTTGTAAAAATAACATATAATAACTAAGTCATCTACAGTGGTATAGAACCATGCATATTAAATTTTATCTCACTTTACAATGTTTTTTGTACAATCCTCACTTTACACTTTACCATGTTTTTTGTACACTCTTAACTTTACACTTTACCATGTGTTTTTTGTACAATCCTTATTTTACACTTTACCATGTGTTTTTTGTACAATCCTCACTTTACACTTTACCATGTGTTTTTTGTACAATCTTCATTTTACACTTTACCATGCATTTTTGTACAATCCTCATTTTACACTTTACCATGCATTTTTTGTACAATCCTCACTTTATACTTTACCATGCAATTTTGTACAATCCTCACTTTACACTTTATCATGCATTTTTGTATAATCCTCACTTTATACTTTGCCATGCATTTTTGTACAATCCTCACTTTACACTTTGCCATGCATTTTTGTACAATCCTCATTTTACCCTTTAATTTTCTATTAAAAAATAACCAAAATAGTTGCATTAGTGGCATTAAAATCCAATGAGGCCATTTACAAATGTTTACAGAAATGGCTACCAAATTTTGTCTATGTCATGTACCTTTTACACAATCCTGCTAACAAAGATTTCATAAAAGCATCCATGTCCAAACTGTCAGAATTATTGGGAAGAAAAGCATTGAAAAATGGCTAGGTAGTCAAAAATCTAATCAGGTCATCCACACATACATACAAACACATCTACCAAATGTCATTGGTTTTGGCACAGTTGTGCTAATTTGGTTAGCACCAAATGAATCAACATACCAAAATCTTCAAAGGGTACTTCAACAAAAATGGAAAAGAAATTGCTCATGGCATGGAAATCTAATCAGATCATAAATATATGAATCAACATACCAAAATCTTCAAAGGGTACTTCAACAAAAATGGAAAAAAATTGCTCAAGGCATGGAAATCTAATCAGATCATAAATATATGCTCACAAACATGGGTACCAAAATGTCTCTTCATCAAGCTGTGATTGACCAGGCAACTGGCCAATCAGCATAAATGTCACCTGGGCCATCTTAAGTGTATAGCATAACAAACACCTGCTGACACAGTACTGTAATCTCAAAACTGGATGAACAAGAGAGCTAAATCTCCAAGTTTCAATCTCTAACAGTCTTTAATATTAATCAGAATAATGTTAGGATCACAGAATTTTGAAATTTTTCTTAACATTGGTTTCTCTAATATACAGTTTGTACTCAATTTTAAGTTGAATCCAACTGAAAACTGCAGACCCAGATTTGCTGTGGCAAGCATCCAAGAATCACAATATACACTAGCTTTAGTAACTAAATATCTATCATAAAATTGAACAACAAATATCCATTAGCTTTTAAATTTAAAAAAAATCAGATTTATAGACTTCTTTTGCAAACCTATTTATCTCCCTTAAAAAACTCTTATTTATTATTTACAACTTCCTGTAGTCAGAATGGTCTTCAAATTTATTGCATTGAAAACAAGTTTCACTGATTTAACCATCCAACTTGCAAAGTGCCATTTTAGAACAAGGATTCTGCTGAATATTGTCTTGCCTTGAACAGTCTTGGACTTCACAAAAAACCCTAGTGTTGATGCTTTTCTTATGTGTGCTGACATCAGCATTGCAAAAAAAAAAACAAGGAGAGGAAAAACTTCAATTACTATTTCTTTGCATTTAAATAAAGGCCAAGACCTCCCACCCCCAGCCATTGGGCGTAAGTTTACACCTTTTCTGGCATCTCAGGCAGTCTGCTTGTCCTTGTCCTGATCCAACTGACTTTAAGACAATATAAACTACATGAATTACCACCTACTAACATTAACTGGCCTGCACAGAGGTGGACTAATGATAAAGTCTAGAAGAGGTAACAATGCTTATTCTAGCTTTTACGTTTTCTGTAATGCATGCACACCATATAGACTTTGTCAAAATGGTTATATTTCTGGCTGAAACTGCACTTTTCAGGGTTCAACTGCCATTTCAGCATATGACATCATGACACTGGCATGTGCTTATGTTGTACAATAGATACAAGAACTCTTATTTGTATTTTAACATTTTACAATCAAGATAAAACAAACCATAAAACTTACTTTTTACCACATTTTAGAATAGTGAGAGGATAAAGTAATCTAGTTCTTTTAACCTTTTTACTTTGCACAAGAAAAATTTTGGAAGGTGACATCTACAAGAATTAGAAAAATTGTTCAGATGCCTGGATGTCAATGTAGAACACACCCAATGCACTATCCAGCATGTGGTATCAGGAACTAATGGAGGCAGTAGCTGTGCTGTCCCAGCAGTCAGTGTGCCTGACTGGCATCAGAAAGGGTTCAAATTGTACCCTGGGATCAGCTCAGGTCACTTTACTCCAGTTGTCTCAGTCCTAAAGAACATTACTTAGTGCTGTGTTGTAAAGCATCATTCAGAAAACAAAATCAAACCATCTCTGTACATATATTGATTTTTAAACTCCTTCTATCTCTAAATGAATTAATCAATGTTTAAGAGGGCAGGGAAACTTTGGTTATGCATTCTTTGGTACAGATTCATGCAATGACCCTGAGCTGGTGACAAGAACTAAATAAAACCTTCTATCTAACTATCTAACTATACTCTTGTTCTCTCACAACAGGAGAATACCATCTCAAATCATTTCTAATTGGAGTGGTTCACCATTTTATTAAAGACCATTCACCCCCTGGTGGCTATTTAAACCTCTTCTTAGCATGAAAGAAGGGTTCAATATCAATGTGTGTGCTTAGAATCCAAATACCTTATCTATTTTATTAAAGTAAGAGACATCATTCAGTAAGTGTCAAGAGTCATTAAACAAAATCGATTACAAGACGGCTTTTATATCCATTTGACTAGAATCATTGTATGTTTTATTAGTTATATTGGCAATGTTAGCATGTGACTTAATAAAATTAATATTCTGGGTGTTAAATCTTTTAATGATCTTTTAAATTATTACAAGGTTAAAAATATGGGCAGTAAATGATTTTCGTCAGGTACAGTACACATCTACAAGTCGAACTGCAAACAATATTGGCTCTGATCTGCTGTTGTGTAATGTTCTGGAAGAGCAGGGTCTATTAATCTTAACAAACTGCATAGTCCCAGACCGACTGGTACATTATGTGATAACAGATCTGGATCTATACAGTCTGCATTTAGAGCTGACATATACTCAAGTTAATAAGGTACTAGTTTATCACATTCTTATACCATCATCTTTCTGAAGAAAAAACAAAAAATATCCAAATCTGGCTTTGCATGATTTACCCTTGTTACAGTTGGTCACGAAAGACTCATTAACATGAACGACAAATATCCATGACATTTTAAATTTAAAAAATCAGATCCATAGCCACTTTTGCCAACCTAGTTGTCTCCCTTAGAAACCTAGCTCTTGTTTAAGTTATTTACTACTTCCTACAGTTAGATCTGACTTGCACTAAAAACAAATTTCATTGATTAAACCATCCAACTTCCAAAGTGCCACCTAAAGTTTTGCAAACATCTAAGTTCTATCTTGAGATCATTAAAGAAATATTATGTTATATAAGACAAGGAAAAATATTTGATTGCAAAGAAAACTACACAAGTCAATGAAATTCAAAAGAAATATGTGCATTTACATACCTTTCTCAAATCAATCATGCTTTTAACAAACATCGTAATTTTATTACATTCAATACTGAACTCATTCTAGACCTAGATTATAAAAGCATCAATTCTGAGTTGGATAAAAACTGCAGCAGAAATATCACTTTATGAATGTTAACAAGTTCAGCAAATAATACATAATATAACCTCATTGATATGCATAGATCTTCGTCATTATTAAAATCATCTGAGATCTTGATGATATAAGCCTGTATCCAAAGTTTGATCAAAATTAGATTTAAAATATGGCCTCCAGAATGATAACAAGAAATTATCAATGATCAGACAACAAACTGCAACAGAAAGACAACAGGTCATACCAAAACTGCCCCTGGCTTATTAGGTAGGTGAGAAATTAATTTCTAGAGAAACATCTTAAAGGAACTGAATTATAAAACATCAAATATCATCTAAATAGGTGTTTGAGATGTCATCTAAAATAGGTGCTTTACATGTCATCTAAAATTATGGGTGTTTGAGATGTCATCTAAAATAGGTGTTTGAGATGTCATCTCAAATAGGTGTTTGAGATGTCATCTAAAATAGGTGTTTGAGAAGTCATCTAAAATAGGTGTTTGAGATGTCATCTAAAATTATGGGTGTTTGAGATGTCATCTAAAATAGGTGTTTGAGATGTCATCTAAAATTATGGGTATTTGAGATGTCATCTAAAATAGATGCTTGAGATGTCATCTAAAATAGGGGCCAGATATGTCATCTTAAATAGGTATTCAAGAATTCACCTAAAATTGGTGCCCGAGATGTCACCTTAAATAGATGCCTGAGATATATAAAATAGGTTTCTAAGATGTTATCTAAAATAGGTGCCCAAGATTTCATCTAAAATAGGTGCCTGATATGTCATCTAAAATAGGTATGTAAAATGTCACCTAAAATAGGTGCCTGAGATGTCACCTAAAAAAGGTGACTGAGATATATTCTAAAATAGGTGCAATAAATGTACTATCAAAAACAGGTAACTTAGATGTCATCTGAGATGGCATCTAAAATAGGTGCCTGAGATGCCATTTAAAATATGTGCCTGAGATGGCATCTAAAGTGCTTGAGATGGCATCTAAAATAGATGCCCAAGATGACATTTAAATGTGTCCGAGATTGCATCTAAAATGCAGCTGACCAAACTCCACAGACAAATCTCCATACCTGACAATGCTTAGTCCACCTTTTAAAGGCCAATCATATAATCAGAAAGATCAATTTTATCACTTAGATTTCATGCTCATATACAAAAAAATAATACAGAAGCACTAAAAAAACTGATGTTCACTGGATATGATAAGGTATCACACACAATATTAAGCAATTAACTGTTAAAAGAAACAAAGAAAAATGACTATTTTATTGCAAACCAAATAATATTGTGTATCAACCAACAATTAGTGAACAATCCAAAATTATGGGAAAATGCTGTTTGATGACAATCAACAATATTTTCAAATTTAAGATATCACATCATTGTTCTAAGAGAGAACTAAGTTTTTCAACTAATATAAAAATCAGATGTACATTGTACAGAAAAATATTGTATATACCATTTTAAGGTGGTTCACTACCCTGATATTTAACCCATTTTTCCTTTGCATTTAATCCAATATATCAGGTAAGTGATCTGACCTAAGACCAAAAAGGCCAGGTGATTCTATTACACCAGGACCCAGGTCAGTAAGGTCTTGGTAAACATAATTTAAGCCTATATACATATACTATATACATGTAGAACATGAGGTACTCTAATGAAGATGATTAAAAATCACAAAATAATATTGTCATTGACGATGATGATGATGATGATGATGATGATGATGATGATGATGATGATGATGATGATGGTGGTGGTGGTGGTGGTGGTGATGGTGGTGGTGGTCATTTCACTATCCATGCTAGAATTACTGCCCATATTTTGAAGTTATTCTTCCTGTAACAGTAACAAAAAATGATAATCTAAGGCTAAAATCTTAAATGGCTCAAACATTGGTTCTATTTATTTTGATCTGCCTTCCATGGAGAAAGGTATAGGGTATAATGAAGTAATGAGCATTGTGAACACCAGTAACTAATAAAAACATGTACAAGCAGCTGATGATGCTAATGATGAAATTATGATAATTTTGGTTGGGTGGCAACAATTATGATGATGGCGATGATGATATTGTCAGTTGAGGGGGTGGCAAAAATGATGACATGGTACTAGTGGCAACAACAATTAAAATAATTATGATGATGAAGGTGGTGGTAGTGGTGGTGTGAATGATGGTAATGCCAATGATAAATCTCATTTACAATGCAATTAAATTAATGGCAACATACAAGTAAAGGTCCCTGTAATAAAGATCTTTTCCATTCCATACTAGTCCTGCTGAACATGCACTGTCGATATATGACATGATTAATTACAACATTAAAATAAATTTATGGCATTGTGAATTAAGGTATACAGGGTTACAAAATATAAATCTGCACACACACACACACACACACACACACACACACAAAAATAAGTACAGTGTATTTGTATTTTGTAAATCAAGGAGATATACATATTTTTGATTTTTAAAATTTGCAACATATGTGTGTGTGTGTGTATGTATACCAAAATACAAAATACAAATACACTGAACTTATTTTTTTAATATTTACATTCAAACCTTTGTATTACAACCATTTAAGGGACAGGCTAAGAAAAGTGTTTTCATAAATTGAAGACCATTTTACCAAGGTCATGGTAATAGTTTGTTCATAACTGAAGACCAGTTTAAAGTAGGTTTAATGACACAAATAAGTTCAAAAGCACTTTCAACTTTCGACAGAAAATAAAGGATAAGCATATGAATGACGTTTCCTATGCTTCTACAGTCAGAAGATGAAATTCAAAATTTCATCATCAGCATTAAGTCCTTTAATTGTAAAACTAATGCCCTTTATTTCAAAATATACCCCTTTAAAAGAACTGAAAGTACCCTCCTCTCTGTGAGAAATTCCTATTAGGAACACTAACAAGGCAGTACATCCTATGGCTCCCATGGACAGCAATGTAATGACGGAGTGATCTTGTTCAATGTGAAGAATTTATGAATATCTGAATTGTCATCTACCTTAAGAACTTGTGATCTCTATATGCAGGTAAATATTCATTGATTAATGTGAAATATTAATACATTAAAGGTCATAACTTGCAAGTGACAATTGTCACTACAGCAAGTAATATAAATGACACATTATACACAAGCCCCAGTGTTTAACACTACTCAAAGCAGATATATGAACTTTGGGGGTGCTGAAACCACTTTTTTTTTCAATCACTCTGACCTTCACATCTGACCTTTTGAACCCAACAGTGACCTTTTGAACCCAACAATCAACAGGCTTCTTTCTTACCCTAAGTTTAAGCCATCCACAGTTTGGTTCAGATCTCTGATGCTGAGCTGATGTTATTGAGCAGAAACTACAGAGACCTTGGCATTTTACCTTTTGATCCCAAAAGCAATATCCTTCTTCCTTAACTTAAAATGTAAGCCATCCACAACATGTGGTCACCCTACATGATGTAGGCAAAGGTTATTGTGCAGAAACAATTTTTCTTCTTTCAGTCACAGTGACCTTGACAGTTTTATAACTTCTGTTCCCAAAATTGATAGGGTTCTTTCTTACACCAAGTGCAAGCCATCCAAATAGTGTGATCTTGTTATGTAATGTTGAACTAATGTTTCTGTATGAAAACCACTTTATTTCTTTCAGTCAGTGCCCTTGCCCTCTGAGCTTTAAACCCCAAAACTTTTGTAGAGTTCTTCATTAGCATAAAAGGAAACCTTCCACAACGTTTGGAAATTGTAGATAATGGACAACAAAAGCTATTGTACAAAAACAAAATTTGGAAACAGACATACAGATGAACAGACAACATAGTACACTCCTACTTATTTCAAAGATAAAAAATTAATGAGACCTACAACACAAAATGCATTTATTGCTTTTATGTGAACATATCTGAAAAACTGCTCTAAAAAATTAAATCAATAATAAGTCAATAGGTACAAGGTAGAGTAATGTTCCCTATGTGCTGTCCAAAAATGAAATTTCTTTACCAAGCTTAAGTGATACATGTGTCACCATGTATAACCAAATCATAACACAAGCTTTTAAATGTATTCATTTTATGCTACATTGCACCCAGTGATACAAAAAATCCTCAGATGTTAAAGTGACATCAAGAGAGTCAACAAGCCCCAATGCTCTGTAATAAAATTGATTATATTAAAAATATAAATGCTTCAAAGATAAAGGAGTCAACCATATTGGTAATCCGATATCCAACTATTCATGAATAAAGTGGAATTGATACCAAATTTGTAAATTTTTACAATAGTTCTATTCCTAGGATAAACTGAATATCTAGGTCATTCATAAGAGCATAAATCACGTTGCTTTTGGCAAACACTAACGCAGGTCATTGACATACAAACATAAAAAATAGTTTTAAAGATCAATGAAGGCACGAAGATAAAAATCTGAGTATAATAAACGGCAAATTGCAAAAACTTAAGTCCATATTTATTTAGGCATTCCTTGCACAATAAACACACCAAAACTGGAGTGGATGTTTACCCAGCATTCCTTTCAAAATAAATGCACAATTTATAATTTGTACAAAAATCCTTTATGTCCATGGTGATGAAATTGCCTTCGAAGTGAAACAATTGTAATGTGCAACACAAAAACCTATGTGTCCAGACTTATTGATTACTTGCCAAGACCTATTCTGGAATGAAATGAAAAGAAAATAAACTAAAACTTAAAAACAGAAAGCTCTCATAAATCTTTCAGGAAAAAGTGTATCTAAGCAACAAAAACTTCAAAACTATCACAAAACTGTAATGAATTAGAAATTACTGCAAAAATAGTGCAAAACTAGGATGACTGTATAATTTAACATAACAACAATATAACAAAATATGCATAAATGATTCAACAATATAACAAAATAGGCCAAAAGGATTAAATCATAAAATTATTATAATTTTACCACATGACTGCCATGTTATTTATGTTAATATACCCAAATCATCATATGTGTATTAACACTTCACAACATCACAACCGCAGGCACTGAAAAGGCATAACAAGAAGATATGCAAATGTATCTGAAAGTTAATGCACAACATTATTCAGCAGTTTAAAGTCAAATAAAATCAGTCATTTTCAATGTGCAATAAATTTTATAAACCTCATAAAACAGTTTCAATCTTCTGCTTACCATAAGTTTAATATCAGGCATCCAGCAAATGAATTATTCAAGTCTTTTCAAAAAATTTCAAACAAGCACTCTATTTAATGTAAATGTCAAAACAGAAACAGCAGAAGCCACAAATACTCCTTTTTCGATTAAAACAATAATTCTTTTCCATGCTTGTTGCTTTCAAATTCTTCACCTTCAGTTTTTCCCTCCCCCCATCTTCAATCTCTTTCAATGACAAAAATTTTGCCCAAAGTCAAATTTGAAATTATACCCATATGCTCAACACATGCAAAGAATTGTAAACTGGCCTATGTTATAAAATCAGGCCACTACAAGTTTGTCAGAGAATAACTAAACTACTGTATTTCCACAATTTTAAATACATCAAAATCTGTAAGTCATGATTACAGATCTTAACTGGATTATCTAATCTACACAGGGTAATTTCATATAAATATTTGATACTTATATTCACATCTCTGATATGCCAGCATATATCAGACCCGAATACATCAAGATATACTTAAAGCAATATGAATTATATTTGCAGTCAGGCTTTATGTACAAGTAGAGAATCAAATATTTCAGCACAAGTCAAGCAATTCTCAACAACAAGTGTACACAGGAAAACAGGCATCGAATAAAAATTTACTTTTTTTCATCATTTGAGTTTTAATTTCAACAAACATTTCCCATCATTCCTATCCTGATTGGATTTTTTTTTAGCTTTGCTTGGACATCTTGGATGTCAAGCCCTGGCATCGGCAGCTACATAAACAGTACGGACATTTTGTCCTGTTCTGCATGGTAACTTTTTCATTTCAAAGATATAATTTGCATAAATTTCCCCCTTTTAATAATTTCAGTGTTCACATTTTTTAATTACCAGAAATGACTTACTTGAGATCACCAAACTGAAGAAAATTTGTAAATATAAAAAACTGGAGTACTCTGTTACCTTCCACTGGCAATAAAACAAATATGTGTCAAAAAATAAATAAATTGTTCCTATTAGCTTTGGTAATGAATTCTAGTAACAATATTTATTGTTTCTGTTTATCCATAGGCTTACAAATCAAGCACATCAAATTCAATAACTGCAAGTAACCTAAATAATGCATTGTACCAGCTTTATTGGATAGCTAAATCAGAGTCTATTTACTGAAGTGTAAAATGGGTGGTGTCACATGATATTTTAATTAATTCATTTCATTCCACTAGCTAATAGTCACTGATCCATTTCATTTAGCTTGCTATGAGTCACTGATCCCTAGCTAGAAGTCAATGATCCACTTCGATTAACTAGCTGAGTCACTGATCCATTTCAATTTAATAGCTATGAGTAACTGATCCATTTCAATTTAAAAGCTATGAGTCACTGATCCATTTAATTACACTAGCTAAGTTATTCATCCGTTTCATTCCACTAGCTAGGAGTCACTCATCAATTTCATTCCAGTTAATGAACCATTTCATTCTACTAGCTACAAGTCACTCATCCATTTCACTCCAATAGCTGTGAGTCCTCATCCATTCTATTCCACTAGCTATGAATCACTCATCCAATTCATACCCCAAACTATGAATCACTCATCCAGTTCATTCCACTAGCTACAAGCCACTCAACCAATTCATTCCACCAGCCACAAGTCATTCATCCATTTTATTCCACTATCTACAAGTCACTCAACCAATTCATTCCACCAGCCACAAGTCATTCATCCATTTTATTCCACTATCTACAAGTCACTCAACCAATTCATTCCAACAACTACAAGTCATTCATCCATTTCATGCACAAGCTGCAAGTCACTCATCCATTTCATTTCGAAAGCTATGAGTCAATTATCCAATTCATTCCACTAGCTATGAGTCCCTCTATCCAATTCATTCCACTAGCAAGGAGTAACTCATCTAATTCATTCTGCCAATAAGTCACTCATCCATTTCATTTCACATCAATCACTATCATATGTAGCTAGTCAAAACAGTGTTTTGAATGTGCCCTCTTGTGTATCACAGATTTACTGCCAATAATTGACCAGTGAGAAGACTAAGTATGCAGCCTGGAATTCAATACTACAATTTCAATGATCTCCTACTGACCTGACTAAAATGAAAAAATTGTCTCTAAATAGTTTAAATTTCAGTAATTGAATGTGATGTGTCATTGTCCATAGATGTAACTTGATTATTCTCAGCTGTCTTCCAAGGTCACTGTAATGACTAATCTGATAGAATCAGTCTCTTGCAACTGCATCAAATCAGGGAAGTGGTAGATAATCTTCTTACTAGTTACATGTGTAAAGGCCCATGTGGACTGAAGTTGAAAATCTGACAAGTTACATGTGTCAAGGGTCCATGTGGAATGAAGCTGAAAATCTGGCAAGCTCCATGTGACAAGGGTCCATGTGGAATGAAGTTGAAAATCTGGCTAATTACATATGTCAAAGGTCTGTATGGAATAAAGTTGAAAAATCTGACTAGTTACATGTATCAAGAATCTATGTGGAATGAAGTTGAAAATCTGACTAGTTACATGTATCAAGAATCTATGTGGAATGAAGTTGAAAATCTGACTAGTTACATATATCAAGTATCTATGTGGAATGAAGTTGAAAATCTGACTAGTTACATGTATCAAGTATCTATGTGGAATGAAGTTGAAAAATCTGACTAGTTACATGTATCAAGAATCTATGTGGAATGAAGTTGAAAAATCTGACTAGTTACATGTATCAAGAATCTATGTGGAATGAAGTTGAAAATCTGACTAGTTACATATATCAAGTATCTATGTGGAATGAAGTTGAAAAATCTGACTAGTTACATGTATCAAGAATCTATATGGAATGAAGTTGAAAAATCTGACTAGTTACATGTATCAAGAATCTATGTGGAATGAAATTGAAAATCTGACTAGTTACATGTGTCAAGCATCTATGTGGAATGAAGTTGAAAAATCTGACTGGTTACATGTGTCAAGCATCTATGTGGAATGAAACTGAAAATCTGACTAGCTACATGTATCAAGAATCTATGTGGAATGAAGTTGAAAAATCTGACTAGTTATATGTGTTAAGGGTCCATGTGGAATGAAGTAAAAAATCCACGACTAGCAAAGTCTGGAAGTCTTGTCATTAATAGTGCTAGAGCATGATACTTTCCACTTGTACACCTCTTAGACAGAAAGCACTTGTAAAACATTTTGTCAGGTTAAATAATGGTTTGCACCTCTTAGACAGAAAGCACTTGTAAAACATTTTGTCAGGTTAAATAATGGTTTGGACTAATAAACCAAATCTCCAGTATAAATCTGAAGCATTTTAATACTCGTATTTCAATAAAATAAAAAATAAAGAAACAATATATCATTCTGCTACTCATTTTTTTAAAACATTAAATCATCAATATAGCTGAACCAGGTATTATTGGTGCACAACCATTTCATAACCATGCACAATCATTCTACTGTCATATGATTTGCAAGGAATATTTGGACATATACTCTGGTTTACGCAAAGAAAATATTTTTTTTAAAAATAAAACGGTCATTGATTGAATGATAATAATAAATGTTTGTTACGGTTAATACTAATGTTTAAAACAAATTTTTATCCATCTTTTTATCAGTACTATCATATAGTTGCAGGTTTGGATTTTACAGTAAACTTGGTTCTTGTTGACTTTATATCTTTCCTGAGTCATTGAAACAATATTCCATATAAAACAGATAGAATTGAATAATTATAATACTATAACTGGTTTTTAACTGCTCAACAAAATACACCAAGTAACTGAAAAAATGTTAATAAACAAAATTTAAAGAATTTTATTTTCCCAATAATTTTCAACATCTGAAGTTCTACAAGGTTTGAATTTGAATAATTTAACTATAATTATGTATGGTTACATGGATTATAGTGTTGAATGTTAAAAATCAGTTTTTAAACCAGTCTTCAAAGGTTCTATTTCAATTTGCAAATATGTGCTTTTATTATTATTTGTAGGCTAATTTGTTACAAGATCAACAATAACAACAAATACAACCCTCCCTCAGTTTCATTAGAGCTACCCAGCTGTAGGTAGGTGTATATGTGTGTGTGTGTGTATGTGTGTTCTGGATTTTAATGCAGCTTTAAAAAAATTTCAGTCATATCACTATTACATCTGCAGTGCGATAGTTTATAGTGATGTCTAGCATTGGGGCATCATACCGCAGACATGTAGCATGATGTCCCACCCAGTCACATTATCCTGACACCAGGCCAACCAGTCCTAACAGTAACCCCTTAATGGTGAGCACCAAGCAAGGCAGCTGCTAGTACCATTTTTCTAAGTCTTTGGTATGACTTGGCCAGGTTCAAACCCACAACCTCCAGCATCTGAGGTGGACACTAACCATTTAGGCCACCGGCGCTGTCCACCTAGCTGCAGGTAAAAGATCAATGAAATAGCATATCATTTTACAAATATAAGCAGTCACAACAAAAATGAACACTGTTTAGCTCTGAAATTATTCCTACTCATTTTAAATGCATTAGGAATGAAGTCCACTTTTTTTCCTTCTGTTTGGTTCTCTTTGAGAAAATTTCCACAAGGTGTGAAAGTTTCATAATGCAGGGGTATAAAAATAATTTATGTCTGTTATAAACTGTGCATATCCAAAGCTGCCATCATAAAATGTGCCAGCAGGTCAATGGTTAAGCTATTTTCCTAAAATTATAACTAGCAGAACAGTACAGATCATCATCTACCACAGCATTATATCACTGCAAAGAAATGTAAATAAGATGCTTGATTCTTATTTAATTGATTTTTTATTTTGAGGGATTTAATGCCATTCATAGCACAAGATATGTCTTACATGGTGGCCATTATATTTTAATGGAGAAAGCACAGGAAGACCCTAAAAAAAACCCCACTAAACCAAGGGAAGCAACTTGGTAGCTTTCTTATACAACTACAATTGTCAAGCCAAGGCTCTAACCCATGTGGATAAAGGTGAAATGTGGGGCATCTTAGACCACTCAGCCACCTGGATCCCTCTTTTTAATATGTAGTTTTATTATTCATGAGCCAAAGAATAAAAGACTTGTGATTTACAGTCATTTGATTGAATAGCCACCAAGGCATTTATCTCCCATTTCATCATTATATACTGTAGCCAATCATCTGATAAAAGAGCCATTAAAACCAACCAGCCAACCAACCAACCAACTAACTAACCAACCAATATTAGCTTTTGAAAGCATCTGGCTAAACATGTCTTGCAGATATTGTCATGAAGTGTTCCTGGGTAAATATGTCTTGCAGATACTGCATTTAAGTGCATCAAGCAAAACACATCTTGTACATACTGTGAAGTGCATTCATCAATCATGTGTTGCAGATATTGTGGCAAAGTGTATCTGGATAAACATGTCTTGTAGATATTGTCATGGTTTTCCATCTAAAGCCCTAGAGATTAAAACAGCTTTTTCAGGTCTCAATGTTCCTAACGAACCTTAAAATCAATTAAAACTTTAATATTTGTTATTTTAAAAATCTATAACTTTCAAATCAATTCCATGATAAAAATATTTCAGATAGTCCCTGCATTAAACTGAACAGATTTCTGCCCTCTAACTTCCATCTTCAGCAGTAAAGAAATGTTGATGTTTATACATTGTTTGTTGATAAACAAGGAGAATAACACCTATATTCTATTAATTTTTTATTTGAATCCATACAAATCTTACTCAAGACCTTTACAATGTCATTTAACTAGATTCTGATGACTTAGTACAGTTTTTTCAATACAGCTTCACTTGGGGTGGTGGGTGTCAATGCTGAAAACCAAATTTGGGTAGGTTTCAACCTACCAAAATGCATTCTAAAGTATATCAAAGAAAACAATATAAATCTCCCATTTATAATCTGTAATGTGCTGAAAATGTTTTTAAACCCACAAAAAACACTTAATATTGTCCTTAAAGTGGTGGATAAAACTTTTTTATAACATAAACTGTATTTTTTATAAAGTCAAAGACATATTTTGTTTCAGAACATCATCAAAAGATGACTGGGAATCCCCTTGACCAATAATACTCGGCACATGTCCAGACATGGTATTAATCTGAGTGTAACTTTTTGATTCATGCTTCCTAAGCTACCCCACTTTCAGAAAAATTTGGCAAATATTTACTGAAGATATATCTGTCTAATAAACCCACCCACAACATTTTGATAAATTTATTAGGCTGCCCCCCTGGTCTTATCATGGGAGAAATAATTTAGTGAATGCATGATCACAACACTGTTAAACAACCAGTCACTTGAATGATGCAGTAGACACTAATAAAAGCATACTGAAATACTATGAAGATTTAATAAAGGGAATTTTATTCTCCTGATATGAATTAAATGTTTTCTCAAATATGATGTGGTATTTTCTGTACTCAACTCAATTTAAGTCATAATCAGATGGAGGCTAGTGAAGCCCTTTTGAATGCATCAAAAGGTTTAGCAATCAAGATCATTTATAGGTGCATTTGATTATATGGCTTTATTTGAATGAGTGTTCTACAAACTGATCAAGTACTATTATTTTAATTATGCATAAGGATTCAAACTAATTCTAAGAGAATAGTTTATATTGATCAAACACATAATCTTAAAACACTGACTGCTTAAACTTGAGCAATATACAAAGAAAACTTGGTGATCAAATAGAAACATTTCTTAATGTATTTTCCTATCATAGCTAGAAAATAAAAATACTATCGTTGAATGTAATTTTAATGACAAAAAGCAAGTTTTCTTAATACTTTATCAAATCAATATGATTGTTGATTAAAAGGAGGTTGGATAATGTTGCATAAAATGTACTCTGAATAATGGACAGAGAAGCAAGAGTATAAAATTACAATAGTTCCCCATCCCCAATAAAAGTACAAAACAAAACAACTGTAACCTTGCAAACTTTGTTATGCAACAATGGATCATTGGATTCAAACTTGAAATGGAAATATTAACAGATACACGATGTATGCATAAGCCAACAAAGTGACTGTACAAGTGGTAATGAAACATACCTTCACGTTTGCTTCTTAACAGCCTGATTTCTCCTCTTAATCTTCGCCTTTCACTGAAGCTGGCGCTCTGTTTAAGCTATAAAAGACGGTTATTTTTATTAAACTTGTTCAACAGTATTAATGAGCACTGTCAAAATATTTATGGAAAAAGTGTTTTACAATAAAGTATATATATATATATATATATATATATATATATATATATATATATATATATATATATATATATATATATATATATATATAAATAACCAATTCTCCTAATACAATAAAATGTAATGCTGAGGAAATATACAATTCTGCATCCTTTTCTTCTAATACCAATTGTTAACTTCCTGTCTTGTAAGGGGAACAATTTCCTTAGCCTGCATTTTTATATAAATCAAATGGTGGGGTAGTTAGTGTCCATTTAAAATTGTGATCTGACATTTAGGCTGGTAAACCTGCCATAATCTGACAAACATATACACAAACATCAATGAATTTCATAAAGTACTTGTATTTCTGTAGCCCATTGCATTGGGTGTCTGATTTCAAGATATTTGAAGTGTTATTAACATGTACTGTTTCTGTCAAGTAAAAGTTTTTTGTTACTATAAAAGCTTTGAGAAAAGTTGGTTTAGCAGGTATGCTTTTTTCTTTTTCTTTTTTTTAAAATTTTTTTAAACATATGAATCAATATATCCCTAATTTAAATTGACAAATTGAAGAATTATAAGTATTGATTTGTCAAAATAGAACAAAACAATGGAATCTGTGAGATTTTAGTTGGATTACAGAAAATATAATATTCTTAATATAATATTCTTTACTTAGCCTTTTATTGTATTTGTATTAATCCACACACAACTGACAGCCGCAATGATGAGGGTCTATGCCATTCAGACTTTACATCACAAGGAAGAATATTACAGACCATTACCTACCTGCATGTTATCATGTGGCAGGTTTTTTCAATATAATACATTTAAAACAAAACAAGCCTTTTCACAAATGAGTTTATATCCAATACTAATCCTTTTATAATTTTAAATATATATTTTTAAGATTCTTCCAGTTAAGACTAATCCTTTTATAATTTTAAATATATATTTTTAAGATTCTTCCAATTAAGACAGCTGGGTTACACTATAGCAAAGGACTTCCGTTATTTATACTGTATAAACTCATTCAAATAACTAGGAAAATAAGCTGTACAAAAATGATTTGTACTTTATTTACATCACTAAAATAATGGAAGAGACCTTGAAAAGATTTTCATTTATATACATATAGTTGCTTACATGTCGGACTAAACTGTAAACAACATAGACCTGCTGTTGCATAAAGAGCCAGTCTGTTCTGCTCATTATTTCTAACAAATTGACAGACCCACATCTGCTGGCATATTATGTAATGGAAGAATTGTAATTTTGGATCTCACTGACCCCAATATAGTAATCCATTCAGTAAATAATGCAAGGGTGATAAATCTTTCAAACATGTTTTGGATTTCTATGGGTAGTCTCCCTCTCAAAAGACCTAATCATACTGCAAGCAAGACGATGAGATGCAATGAAACTATTCCAATTTCTTTTGTATCAAAAACAAATTTGATAAAATCTTTTCTGGTAAATGGAAATGGAAGAGTTTGGAATTGCGTATGACATTGTTCCAAGAAACTACATGTATAAAGTTTTTTCCAACCTGATGGAGTTCATTTCACAGGGCTTAATTAATGAAGACTTACATTTTCTTGTAGGATCTTCTCTTGTCGGTCAAGACCAGAAATAACTTGTCTTGTTGCGCCCACTGCCTTCATGCCACCCCTGGTTTCATTATTGATCAACTCTATGTTCTTGTTCTGTTGTACTGACATGTCCTCATTTCCTTCTTCGACATCTTCTTCTGCCTTATTAACCATATTTCTGGCTTCTCTATCAACTTTTAGATGTTTACTCTTTTTCATTTCTTCATCAAAAACTGTGCATATATTCTTAGTCTTCTCCATTTCTTCATCATCCACATTTCCAGTTTGTTTCTCAAACTCTGATATGTCATTATATTCTCCGTGTGTTGGGACAGAAATATCAAGGTCTCCATTCTTTCGACCACTGACGTCATTAACTGTAGTGGTTTTCCTCCCTTCACTTACTCTTCTCCCTGAATTTCTATTAAAAGTTTCATCTGTATAATTCTGATTGAAAAAATTTTTTCGTGACACAGTTGAACTTATTGGACTTAACAGCTGTCTAGGAGACTTTTTCTGTGAATAATTTTCAGATTTCCTTTCAACTGAATGCCTTGGAGTTTTGGAATATGTTTGATCTTTAGCATCTGCATCATTACCTATCCTAATGGCAGTGGCCCTGTACAACCCATCTTTAATATTTTGACTAATTTCCATTCTCTCCCTTGACTGAACATTTTCACTAAATTGAGCTGACTCCATTGACTGAATTTTCTCGGTGTTAAAACCATGACTGGTTCTAGCATTTCCCAATTTAGGCAAGTGCTGTCTAGTCTTCGAATCATTCTCTTCTGAATTCTGACTGGAACTGGTTGTGCCCAACGTCCTGACTATACTAATTTTATCATTATCTAAGCCAGATTCTTCAAAGGCAAAAACGTCATCATTTCTCCTTGAAACTCTAGTATTGGGTGTACCTGGAGAAACGTCACTAAAACTTTCAGTACTACTCTTTCTATCCAACAGTGGTGATAATCCAGATGAAGATAACTTCCGAACTGTTGCAGGTTCAAATGAATATGTTACAACTTTGTCACCATCAAGTCTGAGTCCACGAAGTTCACGTAGTGATGCTCGAATTTTACGTCTTTCATTAAAGTCAGTGCACGATAAAAGCTGGAAAGAAAAAAAATATTCTTAAACATATACATGTATTCATGAGCCCTTCTTCATATGTTGAAAAATGAGTATAACTCAACACGTGTCAGCAGTGAGGTCAAATCTGAGGAAATTTACACAACTTACCATAAGCTTTCACTTCAAATCATGATTTTCATCTATACAATTTTTAGTAGGTAATAAGGAAAAAAGCAATAATGAAACAAACAACATACTGACATTTAAAACTTTAATTATTAATACAACCAAAACAGTACATAAATCGAGAGCATTAAAAATCATTACAAATGTCTGTACACAGCAAACCACAGCATATACTTGCTTGCAAGTTGGGTCTAACCGAAAGCAAGACAAACCCTGATATGCCATCACATAATGCTCCATCAAACCAGAGTTGATGTTGTTTGTTTTACTGATAGCCCTCATAAAATGTAGGGTGAAGGGTAAATTAAATTAATGATGTAATACTTACCTGTTGCATCTTACCTGGATGGAAGATACCCTCAATTGTATGATGAGAGTTCATCCTCCCATAGAGTGACTTTATAAACATATTTAGTTTTACCCGTCATCATATAAAACTTGTATTTTAATATTAGCAATACATAACCTGTTGCATTCCTGAATTTGCCAGATTGGTGGGAGGCTGATGAATCCCACAAACTGGTGAAGGAAAAGATGAAGAAAAAAAAGGAATACTCACCCTTACTGTAGAAATGTGAACCTTTGCCAGATTGCATCCACATGGGCCACTTTTTGTGTTACTACCATCAACTCCCACCCCCAAAATATGCCTTTACTTTTTGAGCAAAAGAAACAAGGTAGGAGGAAAAGAAGGTCATGTGACATTATAAAAATACAGCTTTCATCACAAAGGACAAATGAGTTTGATATGTGCCCATATTGAACTTCAAAGCTTTAATGTTCATGAATGAAATGTCCCTACATGTAAATCGACTCTTGATAGTTTGGTAATCAACCTCAAAATGGTGGAGGCTGTAATATGAATTGAGCCCTTATGGGGCTAAAAAGATGCTTCCTACCCTTTCTTCTTCCTTTACAAGCAACCAAATAAAAATATTACGTCCTAACTGCACATTAAGTGTATCCTAAAAGCAAGGCATAATGTCTAGAGGACCATAGAAGTCTTACCCTTTGGAGAGATGAATTTTGCTAGTTCATCTTTTCTGAAGCCAATGAGAAGAAAACAGTTCTGAGGGTAAGGTTCGGGGGGAGGGGACTTAAACACCACAAGAAACAAGGAATTCCATCTAGGCATTAGTGAGCTTGACACCAGCCATTGCAGCTTGAAATACTGGATTGCGTTAGCTATGTGAGAGTCCACATCAAAGGTCAGATCATCAAAAATTTATGTTAGAAGGGGCTGCTCTTGATAGAAGAAAGTAGAAGAAAATATATTTGCATTTAGTGAGGGACAGCAAAGATTAATGTTTCCTGTTGCAGGGATCACAAAAGATTCTCCATGTGGTCTGCCAAACCATATCCTGTGGCCTGCAAAATGGTTGGCTTCATATGGTATCATGAGAGATAACAAAATTGGTGCAGCCCTTAAACCATGGAAAATGCCTTCATGTAGCCCTCAGGGTGGTTTGAGTTTACAGTACTGTAAATTAAATCCCAAATAATCCAAAACATTCTATTACAAGTCTAAAAGTACAGAATATTCTGAATGCATTTCAAAACTCTTGAATGTGCTGATGTACCAAAAGTTTTGAAGATATTTAAGTACCAATAGACTTAAAAAATATAGTGATTAAATCCAAGTTGTCTTTGAATGAGTTCACAATAACCCTTAAATAGTGTTCTACTACAGATATCAGGCAGCATTTTGTAATTCCAATGAATAATTTAAATAAATGATTCCTCTCCAATTATATCTTAGCACAACAGTAAATGATTCCACAGACTGAACTTAAAATGGCAATGTATAATTTTGTATACCACTACTTTATATAAATCCTAAGACACAATAAAATTACCTGTCTGTGAGTAACAACTTTGCTTCCAGAACATCCAAAGTTTGAAGGCTAAACTATGATTGTTTAAGCCAAAGAGGAGATGTCAATGTATGCTTAACAGTAGAGGTCTCTGGAATACTTTTAGAATCATCCTGAAGAGTGGGAAGGCAACAAGGAAGCAGACAATGCAATAGGCTTAAAGTGTCATTGCCTGGGATCTCTGCTCTGGAACTAGAGAAATTTAAGAGCAGAGTTTGTTGTCAAGCCCTGCTGCAAACAAGTCCACCAAGATTCCAACCTAAAGTCTGAACATGAATCTGCTATAAACTGGTACAGAGACCAATCTGTGAGGACCATATTGCCCCTTTTGGGCAAGCTGTCCACCTGACAATGTTTTGTTTACCAGAAATGTGGGAAACTTGGAGGGTAACTCATTCAAAAATTGCTCAGCAAAGAGGTGTCAAATCTCCAAGCAGAAAAAAGGGGCATGTGTGCCTATTTGTTGCCTTAGGTACACTACTGATGTCTTGTTGGTTGAGACCATCATGCAGCAATTTCTTTGTTGACACACCCCTGAAGTGACAATAGTACTGCCCTCATTTTCAAATGGTTTATGTGGAGAGAATATTCTTCCCAAAACCACAAATGCTAAAGAAGTAGCCCTCTTGGCTCCTGGCAACTGCTTCACCAAGAATCTGATTAGTCTCTGAACAGATAGGATTGAGGTTTGGAGGCAAACATGAGGACCCCAGCACACAACAAACTGTTCACAATTCATCAACTAAATTGGATGATGGTGGAAATCCATACCTTGTAAAATGGGGAGGGGGTAACATTCAGAGAGTCCCTGTGTGGTTACAGTTTGCCTGAAGAAAAGATTGAGAAGGGCTCATATGCAATCTGCTTAGGGGAACTATGTGTACTGCAGTGTCAAAGGTCCACATAAGTAATTGATAAATTGAAAATGTGGTCTTTGCTCTCAACAACTACAACAGGGTCAGGATCTTGTCTATTGTGTCCCATTCATCCCCATAGACAGACTCTTGAGATGAAGTAAGTTCTGATTCCTCAAGGTTGAATGAACAGTCCAGCCAAGTCAATATGGGACAACAGTGAGACAGATGTAATATGAGAGACGCTAAGCAGCCACCTTGATTGACAGTTGGGAGGGGGCAAGAGACCTAACTGGAGGAGGTGTTTCCTTTGCCCATTCAAGGTCAAATTTGTGTAAATGTAAAAGGACTGATAGGACATCTTTATCTTGTTCTCACTCATGGGAGACAGGACTTTGTGGCCCAGTGTTTCTCTGTTGCAAGAGATATATGGAGGAACGAGGGTCATGAAGCTAAAGGACTGTCCCTAGTGGTATACTCAGCTGGTGAGTAAGAGTGATTCACAACCATACTGAGACATTTCAGGAAAGAAGATATACCATCCCCTTATACCCCACTGTAAGAGGGATGCTGGTCCATGGGCCAAAACATTGATCTCTCTACCATTGGGAAAAGGTCTTCAAGTCATAATTGTGACAAACAGAGAAGTTATTTTTGGACAAATCAGGAAATTTGCAAACTTTGGTCAGGAGTTTTTTTAAACTCCAAATGAGGAGGATTGTTATCAACATGCTTTTAGGATGCAAACAAAGATCACAACAAGAGAACAGATTTCTCTTTCCCACATTAAAATATGCACATCATCTCATGAATCAGATAAGGCCACTCAGCAACTTGTCGCCTTTAATGCTGTCCTTATATACAGCACAAGCATTTTTTGCCTTTCAAACTGTCCTTATATACAGCACAAGCATTTTTTGCCTTTCAAACTGTCCTTATAAATAGCACAAGCATTTTTTGCCTTTCAAACTGTCCTTATAAATAGCACAAGCATTTTTTGCCTTTCAAACTGTCCTTATATACAGCACAAGCATTTTTTGCCTTTCAAACTGTACTTATATACAGCACAAGTATTTTTTTGCCTTTCAAACTGTACTTATATACAGCACAAGTATTTTTTGCCTTTCTTAGTAGGTTACTGCCTGGATGATATTTGTGGCAGTCCTCATCACTGTTGATCTTGGAAGATGATGAATCAATACTGAATCCAGGATTTTCTGCAAATGGTCTGAATTTTCCTCAAACTGGCTAGGATTATTTCAGCATCTGCATTGGAATAGGGTATTACAAATATACCAAAACATTTAAATTGTTTACTGCCTTTGGGTAGATTAAGGTTGCTGACTGACTACCAGGACTGCTCATAAGTGGTGCTATCTGCATGGTAGAATCTGGGAAATTATTTTAAAATCAACTTTACAGGAATTTCGGATTGCATATTCATGTCTCTTGAACTTGACTCCACCGAAATTCCTGTTTTCATACAAAATTGACTTTCATGCAATATTTTGATTATTTAAATATTTTTTGTACTGGAGATAACATACACTTATATGTCTTGACAGGGTTCAAATAATGAGACCATAACTGACCTGTTTTCTGTCACTTGAGTTCTTTAGTAATGATTAATCCAACTATCAATCCAACTATGTCTTTAATCTTAACAAAAATTACTTCTAATCACACAGAATATAATCCATTTCAACAAACCTTAACCATGGAAGCCAAACACACCCTGCAAAAAAACAAACAAACAAGTAATGTTAATAATTTGCTTAACCTCTTCAGTAATCCAAACATTAGCCATTAACATCTTTAATCCAATTCTTAATTACTACTGATCACACCCATTATAATCCACTGCTTTGGTGGCCTAAGTGGTTAGAACATATGCAGGAGGTTGTGGTTTCCAACTCCTGCTGAGTCATACCAAAAACTTATAAAAATGGTACTTACAGCTGCCTTGCCTGGCACTCAGCATTAAGAGTTTAGGGTTAAGACTAGTCTGCTTGGTGTCAGGATAATGAGAAAGGATGGGATATGATGCTACATTTATGCAGCATGATGGTCCAGTGCTAGACATTACTATAAACTGTCATAATGCAGACACTGTAGCAATATATGACTGAAGATTGTTTAACCTATGTTAAAAATCCAAAATCACACTCATTATAATCAATGATTATGTTTAAGTTTTTTTTCTGTCAAATTTGCAATGAAAGCATCCTACTTGCTCAATATATGCCAGTTCTCAGTCACATGGTCATAGGAAGGCATTACCAAAACTATAGTACACTGGAACAAGGTGAAGATAAAAGGACACAAAAATCTTTTATCAATTTATTTTCACAATAATTTGAAGTAAGCCAGAGATTTCAAAGATTGGAAGAACAGGAGACACACTCCCAGCAGAGAGATTCTCATCTATGATATATTAATTTGAACATTTTTTTTATTCAATACCACATTTCAATTACCTCAGCTATGAACAATTCCCATTCACCCTCCACAAAGTCAGATAAACTCTCCACCACTATCTGGAAAGTTGGCAGGTATGTACATGTGCATGTTACATCTGATGGGTGGGAATAAAAAATAAAACAAGATGCCCTAAAATCACTCACATGACTCTCATCAAATGTTGCCTAAAGCAAAAGTAAAGGGCCAATATGTGAATACTTTATGTCAAACTTTATCAATTTTCATTAAGCTGTTTTTGAGAAGAAATAATATAAAGGAATTTACATTTTTAGTAATGATGACCAAATATGACATGTTTTTGTACAAGCCTTAAATAACATAATGCCAGAATGCTAAAAAATCTGGTCAATTCTGTTAAACATTTTTTAAGTCTTAAGAAAGTGTTTTTGTAATTAGTAATGGCACTGCAGACACACATCAGTGGTGTAGGTTTGAAATGCCTTGATGTAAAAATACTTTTTTGTCAAATTTGATCAAATTCTCTCAAGCAGATCAAAACAGTAATTGTGCAAAGGTTTTCTAATTTTAGTTATGGTTGCCATATTCATATAAACTTTGACCTTAAATGATACCTAAAAAAGTATTTCCAATTCTGTTTTTGGTGTGACTCCAGGTGTCACACAAAGTACTTTATTGTAAAAAATATAAGACATATTTAATTGTAAATCAATGTCATTTCTACTCATTTGTATGATGTTGCTAATGGGTTTTTTTTAAGTCTGAAAATTCTGTTAAATGATTTTACAGAAATGTCATTTCAAGTTAAGTTTCATAAATATTTTCTCTTGATTTAATGTTGAGAAAACCTTGAAAATGGCAAATGATGAATTGACAACAGCAGCCACATAATAGATGCAAGTCCATATCATCAGGTATCATGACCTTCAACCAAGTTCAATTCAGTTTAAATGTAATGTTATACTTGAGTCACCAAATTGTTTGCAGGTTAAAAGGTCTTTTAACAATGGGATATCATTGCAGTATGTAAACACTTGATCTCCATTTACAAGCAACTTTGTGCTCCCTTCACACAAAAAATACTTAATACATTATCTCTAAACAGTAATTAAAGTATACAACAATAATTAAAGTATACAATGTCAAAAAGAAGCATATAACACAGATGTAGACATGAAGGAACATTTTTTGCTGCTCAACTGGGCCATTCAACTGGTAAGCAACCTTTAAGAAATATCACTGGCCCCACTGTCACACTATATTAATTTCAGTACAACTTAATAAAACAAAATGCAAGAAGTTTCAATAACAGACTACAAGGAAAGCAGAAAACATTTAATTTTAAAGATACAATACTTTGACAAAAGTACAAATTTCATTTATGGTAAAACAAACACTCTAAATCCAAATGAACCATGAATACTCATTTATAAGACTATTCCAACTTCAAACTGCACAGATCCAGATCTGCCATTGCATATTGTGCCAGAAGGTCTGGATCTGTGCAGTTTGTTTGGAGTAATCAATAGAATCATGTGCATCATGCTACAGTAGATCAGGATCTTTGTTTTTAGCAGTTTTACTTGTCTTATAAGCAAGTACATATGGTATTCTTACATGCCTTGAAAACATGAGACCAACTCAAGGCTAAGGGAAAATATGCACAACATAATGTAAGGAAAAATAAAATATGAAGTATGACAGATTAAACAAGCTAAAAAAACTTTCTATCACTCAAAATTTGGAAGCAGAAAGTGCAACTCAAAATTATATTTGGAAAGTCTTCAGTGAATTCATTGTAGGAACACAAAAAAAAGACCAATTAAATTCACTCACTTCTGGTAAATGACTGTCACTGATAACACTGACACTGCAAATATTTTCAATAATTTTATCATCAACATTACATTAAAGGAACCAGTGATAGAAAACATATTTGATGAATTAAAAAACATCTGTAGGTTTGTATGATTCTCTGTCCCAGCATTAACAAAGAACTTTGTTCGAAATTCTCTCACAGAACATGATATTAAAAAAGCTACAGACTTGATCAAAATGGTCCACAACACATGGCAACATCTTCCCTGCTATTACACAATGCATAAAATTTATAATCAATTTAAATATTACAACCTCAAATATCCCTAAAATATCAAAAACTGCTAAAGTAATGTCTAATCACAAATTACATGTAGTTTCTAAGGAACTATAAATCAATTTCAATATTACCAACGTGTTCATAAATTTTTTGAAAAACAGGTTCAGCACTCATTCATGTCCTATTTAACCAAACACCTCAACAAATCAGGCTTTAAAATAAATCACTCATTCAAAAAGACCTTGATCTCCTTAACTAATGAATTGCTTCACTCAACTATCAAGGCAGAATAATAAGATCTGGACTTGTAGATTTCATAACATTTCTGTCATGGTGGATCCTGAGATTAGTTTGGGAAACAAAAAATGTACTACTGTAACAACAGAATAACTACAGTACTGTAAACGTTTACTTTATAGTTAGAAGATAGAACATGTTTATATCAATGATGTCTTGTCTGAACTTGGAACATGTAGTCATACAAGGTCCTATTTTTGGAACATGTAGTCATACAAGGTCCTATTTTTGGTCCATTATTAATTACATTATTTATTTAATGACCTTACTGCTTTTACTGAGGGATTCAATTTCATTAATAGATTATTCAGAAGAGGACACAACATTATCAGACATGCAAACCACAAAGCCTGAATGGGAAATTTCTTTACAGGCTGCCATTAATTGAACCACTGGTACATAAGCAAAGGCATGTTACTGGTATTAACAGTTGTAAAAATAAAATATTACTTATCATAACATGTCAAAAAAGATCAACTCTTGAACTATGTTTAATATGAAAGGATACAAATTTGCACATGGTCTGTCATGACAGACTACTTTTTGTTTTTCTATATAATAATCTATTATGGAATGAATTTTAAAAACTGGTTCAATGTGTGAATAAATATCCTAAATTCAACATGACAATACAAAATTACAGATTGCCCATTTACTGCAATTAGAGCTGAATAATGCATGCAATCATGGCTGAAAACTTTATTTGACCAATAACATTTGTGTAATGTAATTTCTTTATATGGTATTCTATGCTGCTAACAATATTCATGCATTGTAACAATGATAATATAAAGCAAGGTATCAGCTTAAAGGATTGCTTGCACATGCAATATTGGATAATCAGACAAAATTTCAATTATCTGTATTTCCAAATTTATTGAGCCAGCACTCTCTCTTATGGAATCTTCAACTGACCTGAACAAAAACTGGCCACACAAAGCTGACCAGCTGTTAAATCAATCCCTGCATTATAACCCAATCATTCTGAACTAAAACTGGCATTGGTGTCAGAGGGTAGTTCTTATTAACCACCAAGATAAAATTAATGCCACCCAAAAGCAAACCCACCAGGTTGATTTGATGCAATTAGTTACACCCTAGTAAAAACTGTACTGAAATTACTGCTTTCTGGTGGAATTCCACTAGAAAAGACTGGAATCTTGACATGAAAGGGATTCACAATAATGTGATCTTTATGTTTGAAATTCCTGAAAGGAATCGAGAATTTGTGTTAAAATATATTTAAAAAATGGATGATTATAATGCTACAGGACTTTATATGATTGGACCAAAGCTACTAAAGGTATCTGCACCTGCAGTTGTAGAGAGTATAGCTTTAATTTGCAATGAAAGTATTAGGTCTAATAAATTTCCACAAACATAGAAAACTGCCAAGGTTACACCATTGTGTAAAGCAGGAACAAAAGATTATGTAGATAACTACAGACCCATCTTTATCCTTCCTTGTCTCTCCAAATTACTAGAAAACATGTACATGATTCTTTTCTCAACTGTTTGAACACTTCTGGTCTTATTCATGATAATCAGTCTGGCTTTCAACAGTGAAACTGTATCTTGATTGATAAATGGCTGAAAGCATTAGATCAAGGAGGAATGGTAGGCACTATTATGGTTGATTTATGTAAAGCTTTTGATCTTGTAGACAATGACATTTTGCTTGAAAAGCTAAAAATCTATCAATGCAGTGAAAACTTCCCAAACTGGTATCTTTAAATGGTCAACTTCTGAAAGTAAAAATATTAATTGTGGAGTACCACATGGCTCTATCTTCAGACCTCTGTTATTCATTTTATTTATCAACGAATGACCTCATAAAATTGGAACTTTGATTTCTTCCACTAACCTCTATGCAGATGATACTACACTGTCTGAGATGGGTAAAACCAAACGGTACTTAAAAATAACTTGCAAGATGCTCTAAACAGACTTCAAGTATGGTGCAAGGACAGCAGTATGATCGTAAATACAGAAAAAAATGAAAGCCTTACTAGTTACAATGCAACAAAAACAAGCAAGGCAAGATAGTGACAAACTCCAAGTCCTTTTTGACAATGTGAGCCTTAATATGACCTTTCATGATAAAATACTTGGTGTATTCATAGATAACAATCTTACTTGGTCTGTTCACATAAACACATTTCATAAAAGTTCATTCTTATCTCTGGCTACTGAGGAAAATCAAAACATACATTCCTCTTCAAATTGGATCATCTTTCATATCTTTCATAAAAGTTATATTCAGCCATATCTGGACTATTGTAACGCACTTTGGGGTAATTACCTTTAATTCAAACATAACAATACTTTTAAGACTCCAAAAGAGGGCTTTCCATTTAATTCTAGATCAATGTGTAGACATTTTCAAGATGCATTGAATAATATAAAGGTTTTAACAAAACATGAAAGAATATTTCATAGAAAAGCCAGATTGATGTATTAAGTATCCAAAAAAGCCATTCCTAACTAAGCAATATCTTTCACCAAAGAGATGCTGATGGTACTCCACATTTAAGGTCCATAAGAAGCAAACATTACATTATACCAAGGCCAAAGAAGCAATTGTATATAAAATGATTCAATATACTAGTTCACTGGTATGGAACATCATTCCCAGTGACATAAGGCAGTCTCTTATCATTTCATTTCATAATCAATGTATAAAATTGATGAAATCTTTAGAAAAATTTAACAGTTCTAGTACAATAAATAACACCTGCTTTTTTGTTAATTTTGCATCATTTTCACAACTGAATTTTTCAAAAAAATGATGATATTTTGTATTTTATATGTGTTTATGTTTTCTCAGATGCCTGTGCATGTGTTCCAGGATGATACTTTGACTTTTAAAATCACTTTACTATTTAGTGTCACACTAGATTCTTCACATTGTGTTGTATAGATACTGTATATATTGTACATAACTGATAGAAGGCCTCAAGGTAGATTAGTTCTGTAAATAATTGAGTTACCTTTTTCTAAACAAAGTCTTTATTATTATTATTATTATTATTATTATTATTATTATTATTATTATTATTATTATTATTATTATTATGGACATTATAGTGGCCATATTAGATGTAAGAATGACAATAGTTTTTGTGATGTGTCGAATTTTGAAAACTCTTGAGGAAAACTCTTAGAAGCTTTGTTTAAAGGAATAGTATCAAAGTCAACTTAATTAAAGTAGAAAGGGCTAGAGATAGATGATTATTTTCATTTCAAAGGGAATTCGTGACGACCAACGACCAACGTAACATGACCACTGAGTCAGATGCTATGGTACAAGAGAATGACATAAGACCTTTTCCCAAAATTGGCAGGGTTAAAGGCAGCAGCTGGCTATAGATGATAGTTCAAAGTAATGATTAATTACGGCTTGATTAGTTGTTTAGTTTTCTTGTCAATCCAAAAATTCTACGAACAGATTTAGGAAACAGTCTATTCTGATTGGTTAATATGGATTTATGGGCATAACTCTGTAAGAAATTAAAGGTTTTACTTTAGGAAAATTCAGCAATCTTTAATCTTTCGAAAGGGAAGTTAAATGATTCCGGGATCGTGTGAGACGTTATCTCGTGATTTGGCAGTAAAGCAAGAGTTTTGTCTCAGCAAGTAGGCAAACTCTACATTTTGAATTCATAAAAAAGTACGTTTTCATTATTGAGTAAGGGGCCAGATAGTTGTCGCAGTAACGAGACAGACTATACGTGAGATTCGTGGAAATGAATAAAGAAGCGGCAAAAGGAAACAGCTTTCCTGGATTCACGTGAGAAATCCCTTAACAATCATAGGACCAGAACAAATTCTATGCAGAAATCTAAGTCCAGAGACGATTGTTAAGTCAGAGTTTGGCGGACAAGAGTCCAAGACGAAAAAGCTAGACAAAGATCGACATAGCAGGGACAAACGGAAGTCTTGATGTCTGCATAAATTAGGTGATGAAGTCTCTCATCGTTGCACTCAAAGGTCACATTTCATTGGCAATGAGGATAGCAATTTAACATTGAAAGTAATTTCACATTTAAAGAAATTTGTATTGTCTTTTTTATTTGAGTACATGTTAGTACCATTTTTCGTTCTTTTGTAACTAAGTCATTGATTTCTTTTCATTTTAAATTCTGTTGATAAACTGATTAAAATTTATATTTGTTCATTGAAAGGGGGCTCGTCGTGTTTATTTCTTCAATATACTTGTTCAGTGATCTGCATTCTTCTTTCTATCTATCCACACTGGGTAAATCACACCACGGAGGTCATTCCCTAGCAACGAACCGTAGTGAAAGAGGTTGGTGTGTTTTTTGCATGTCGCCAATTTGTCGCAGTTTTATTTAGGATCATAACTCTGTTAATGAAAATCCCATAACAGTATGAGCAAGAAGTGTAGCAATAATAAGAATTTCAAGATGGCAGCCATAGTGGTACATGGGATCAGTATTACTAGACATCATAATAAGTCTTCTGGTGAAAACCCCAGGTTAATATAACCATCCAACCAGAAGTTACAATAACAAGATTTTCGAGTGAAACCATTTTCGTTTAGAAGCAAGTTGACCATCAGGTGATTATTAAGTTTTATGTCTATACTTAAGCAATTTATGAGGAACTGCATTAACAAACTTGATCTTGATGGGACGTCAAACAACAGACCAACCCATGAGCTGTTTTGGTCTATGATCCATGGAGCTAAAATACTTAAGATAAAATACAAAGTAATCAAATAAAGAAAAGCTATGTTGTTTCATAGCATCAGAAACAACCATTAAGTAGACCACATGAAGTAATGGAAAGAGAAAGAATTAACTTTACTACTGTCTATTAATTACATAATACAAAGATTTTACTTGTTTAATAAATTAAAGAAAACAAATTACTTTCTAAGTCCTGATTAGAAGTTAATGGATGTTATCAAACATTACTAAATAATTATTAAGACATTAATAATTAATGATTAAGTAATAAATTTGTTATTGTTTGCACATGAAAAAATATCAATTTACTAGTAATGAGATTTCATTTGTTTCTAAATAATAACTACTGGTCCCAGCTGGGAAGCACTAATTAGTTATATAATTGACTCAATTATACACCACCTAAACTTTAAGAAAAACTGTAAATCTACTAATTTCAAATTATTTACTAATTTTTTTTATTTGCAAGTGAAGGAAGGAAAATAAATTTCTGATAAAAATTAGTAAATGTTTTTTCTTCTGCAAATAAAATATGAACCCTGAGTTCTGAAATTGTGCAATTTTTTTAAACACCCAATTTTAGCTTGTAACAAAAAAGTTCCCTGAATTATTTTTTTACCCCTTTATTCCTCTGTTCTAAATTTTATCTTCCAAATTTAAATCAATATTATTGTACAAAATGTTTTTTTTAAAAAATTCTACAAACCAATGATTCAACAAGAGTCCCTGGAGGAACTAAGGCTCTACTGGACAAAGAAAAATTTCCAGGAATCCAATATAACACAGTCTTTTTTTAAACTGTTGAGTATTGAGAGCTTCTGAGGAAGTCCAACATACCATATTGGTCACAAAACAGTTTCTCACATGTCCTAGTTAACATGTTCCCCAAATACCTGTAAGTGCAGGACAATTTTCTTTGTTATGACTTTTGATCTGACCTTGATATTATGGATACAAACTAATTAAACTTTTCTCAATGTCTTCTTATACCCAAGTGAAATGTTTGGTTAGATCTTTAATTAAATATTTTTTTCTTAAACCCCCCCAGCTGTTTATGATACAATTTATAGTATTCATTAGATATATCCACAAATTAGGTATAATACAAAATCCATTAATGTATGTGTTAATATACACACATGCCAGTTAATAACATAAGTCAAGATATTTATCCTTAAAATCAAAGTCCAAGTGCTGATGCAATCAAATACAAAGCATAGTCAAAATTCACTAGTAAAATATTGACTATATATGTAGATCACTGTGTTTATAAAAGCTCAATGAAGAACAAAAAGACAAGAGGTGACTTGACTCAAAGGTCAATTAGGAATTGTTTTCAAAACTCCTCAATACAGCACAGATATTTTGGTGGTCAGACCTATACTATTTTCTTCAAAAGCACTTAAATATTGCAAGAAATGTATAAAATTCAGTAGTCCTGCGAAAAGCTGTGAATTATGTGACCTCTCTATAAGACAGTGCATTTCCTTGATCAAATGACATTTATTCACTGCATGGATTTCACATATTTACATTCAATCCATCACAACATCAAGTTTTCAGTCATCACTAGGGATAAAAACAGGTTTTAAAAACAATATTATTGCAGCTAATAGCACGATTTTGTTCTTGTAACTGAATGTTCTCTTATATACTGCCTGGCATCTCAGACCTTTAATACATGTACAACATAGAACATGCCTTCTTGTCTTACTCGTGACTCTTCTTTTGACCTGGATTTCAGTTCCTTAAAAAACAGTTAATGTTGGTCACAGAAAGATCTGGACCTTCATTGGACCTCTAATTCATAGAAAAAAATTAACCAGTATCATTGGAGGCAGCAGCATTGGACTGGTGTGTGTGTATATATATATATATATATATATATATATATATATATATATATATATATAAACAAATTTTGGTTAACAGAATGCTCTACAAGACACTAAATGAGACATTCTAAAATGACTAATATGGCCTACACTCATGCTACAGTTAAAATGTATCAAAGAAAAGAAAGAAAAACTGTCACAGAGATTTCATACAGAGAAAACATATCCATATGGAACACATTTTTGACTATCTAATGAAAATCTCATATCTCCATCATTTTCACTCTGGTTACGTCTAATATGGAAATTACAGTACATGTATAAAAGATATTCCGAGTTGCATCCAGAGCAAAGGCCTATGGGGTTTTCACATTAATTTTTGTCTTTTGTCCCCCAAATTGTATCCCTGTGCACCTGTTGGACACAATTTTCGTCTATTGTAGTTTAGAGAGAGAAAAACTCAAAATCTCTTTGGTGTATGTCCATTTCAGCTTAAGTTAAAATACAACTAGTGAACAAATTTCTCCAATAATGTAAATGCGAAGCAAAAATGCGAAGCAAGTTGTGTAATAAGTGTAAGGGATTAAATAATTTTGAGTTCAATCTGTAAAGTTGGGTACAGAAATAATGTGCTAAAAGCTGAAGACAATGTTGATCATAAGTTGTCTGTAATTAACTTTATCTTTCTTTCAGATCAGTCAGCAGAAAAGGAAAATTATTAGAGGATGAAGTTTATAAGATAAGGAGGAAAATTAGACAACTTGAGGATCTTACAGCCAAGAAGGAATAGACATTAAAAAGTGACTGCTGCAGCAATGTTAAAGATCCATACAGTAATCAAATGAACAGCTTAAGTTGCAGATGGAGACATTCAGTAGTGACATTAGGTGGAATTTCATTAAATTAAAATTAGGCCCTGACAGTCTTTACAAAAAAGAGTTATCTGACAGGTCAGTTTGGGGGTGGGGATCCAGGTCTTTAGTGGAATTAGCTCCATGACAATCACAGATAAATATGCTTTCGCAGTTGATTGAACACAACTGTCCCATTATCTCTTGAACAATTTTTAAAGAAAAATTACAAAACATACAGAAAGTGTTGCTAAGAATAAAAAGGAATATCGCTTAATGTCAGTTTACATGTTCTTTGATGCATGTTAGAAATTTATCTGAAATTAAATAGCTTTGTAAGATAATATATTGCATTTTATACTCTTTTAAACCCCCACATCTAAGGTTATTTTATGAATCAGGATGAAATAGGTATTTTAAGTTTGACACATAATCAAATTTTTTTAGGAACTGTTCATGAAGTCATGAAAAATGAGGAACATTGTTCATCATAGTTCATGAATATGTTCATTAACTGTGATGAATGATGATGAACCAGTTAGTGAAATTTTATGAACTGTTCATGAATTCAGTTCATGAACATCCAAGAACAGTTTGTAAAGTTATGGTTCATAAACGTTCATGAATTCATTTAATTTGAATTGACCATTTTCAGTTCATGCACATTCATGAATGGTTCATGAACCTTTTGATGAACTTTCAGGGATGGTTCATGAACAAAGTTCATGAATCGTTCAAGAACTGTTCATGCCAGTTCATGAATTATTCATGATCATTTTGTAGGGGTAGTTAGAGGTTGTCATTATCCCAAATACAGTTATGAAAGAAGTAGTTAGAGGTTGTCATTATCCCAAATACAGATATGAAGTAGTTAGAGGTTGTCATTATCCCAAATACAGTCATGAAAGAAATAGTTAAAGGTTGTCATTATTTCAAATACAGCTTTGAACAAAGTAGTTAGAGGTTGTCATTATCCCAAATACAGTTCTCCAGGCTATGAGGAGTGCTTGCAGTCAATCATGTTTCAAAGTTACAAATCTGCTAAAAGTGAATACAGTTTGTTCTAGTCTCTCCTCTCTAATCAGGTCCATGTGAACTTGGATTAAGCACACAAAATGACAAAGACCAGTGAAATGCAACAGATTATAAGAAGAAAGATTTAAGTGTTTAATGAATTCCTGTCTAAATGGAACAAGAGCTGAAGATTATGACCTCTTACCTGCTTTAAGGCTATAAAGAGCAGAGAAAGACTGAAGATTATTTTAATAACTGAATAGAAAAAGTGATAGTTTTACATGAAAACTTAGTAAAGATTTGTTTGCTACAGAAAGTCCATGTGTACTTTTGAGCTCTTTATTAAGAAATTCAAGATCTCTCACAATAGTTTCTTGTCTCTTTGAAATTTTGTGTGTCCCCTAATTGTGCATCAGAAGTACACACTGTCCCTTTTCCACAGAATGCAAGGTGCAACACTTCATACTGATATATCCATTAAAATAATCCTGAAAAAAAATAACCTCACCATCTTATGGCATACACCATATATACTCATAAGTTGGGTCCAACTGGAAAATGCACAGATCCAGATCTGCCATCCCATTATGGGCATCCAGATCTGGGTCTATATTGAGTTTCTAACACTTAAGAATGTATGGTCTTTCAAGAAAGGTTCTATAGTATTAGTAAATTGTTTCTTTGGGTGTATGGATAAAAGAAGACAATAGATTACTTGGTCACATACCTCATTGTTTTAACCCAGATATTGATCTATGAATCCACAAATAGCCTGGAGTCTCTTATTAAAGAGCATGACACTGTCATGCACAACAACCTCTTGAGCACAGGCCAGAGAAGTGATTTTTAAAAATACATCCTGTGAAGTAAATATGGGGATAAAACCAGGTCACATGAACCATAGTTTGAAAATGCTTGCTGTACTAGCTGCAAAGAATTTCCATGAATTCAAGCTAAGACCATTTCCTTTTTAATTGATGTGTTCAAACCATCTCTGATATTCTTGAGCTACAAGATTTTTTATTCAAATCAGCCACTGTGGCAGCCATAATGACTGCAAGATCAGCGCTATTTTCATTTAGTATGAACTAGACATCATAGAAGATATTCACTAACAACACAATTTCGGCTTTCCATCTGGAAGTGAAAAGACTTTCCAAGATGGCCAGTGTGTCAGCCACATTTGATATCAGATTGGCACAATTTTTACTGAAGACCAACTAGACACCCATAACAAGTCTTCCTGTGAAAACAACATGCTGATGACTTTTGATGATGACTGATGACTGATGGCTGATGACTTTTCATTTAGAGGCAGTAATATCATGGTTTTCAACACAGCTACTCTGTTGGATATAATGGATGCCATATTGGGAACATTTATATGGTGGCCATACTGGATGTAAAATTGGCACCATTTTTATTTTGGACCAACAACACATCATAAGAAGTCTTCCAAAAAACATTCCCATGCTGATATGATTTTCTGTTCAGAAGGAATAGCAACAGCAAGACTGTCAAGATGGTGGCCATACTGGATGTAAAATTGGCACCATTTTTATTTGGAACAAATTATACATCGTGAGAAGCCTTACTCTGATATGACTATGAATACTTTATGGTCCTGTATTCCCAATACACATACAATTTACTCCATCTGCAAGGTAATATAAAAAATATTTATTTTAGAAAAACTTTCTAGATATGCACATTAGTTGGGCTAAAATACTTTTGAGACTTGTGCTCCAGAAACAAAAATGTTTAGAAGCATTCAGACAGATAGACACAACAATACAATACATGTAATAGCGATATCCCATGTATAGCATACGGAGGGGTAGAGATAAAAAAAAAGGAAAAAAACTTTTAATAGTGAGTGTATGATTTAATCCACATGGATCACTTTCTGAGTGATGATGACTGGGACTTGTGGTACAAAGGCAAGAGGAGTAATGTGAGAAAGCCAAAATGCAGGTTTCATATTATCCTCCAAAGACAGAAGAGTTAAACAGGCCCTGGAGGCAGCAATAGCTTGAAGTTCATGGGCTATAATTTTCATTTTAAAACAAAGGGGTCCAATCAGCAAGGGATTGGTAAACTCACTTGCTAGTTAATGCAATCCACCTAGAATGGTTAAAGCTGAAATATGAATTGAACCTTTAATGGAAAGAAAAAAATTCTTCTTGCCCTTCCTTCTTGCCCTTCTTTCTAATTCAGTGACTGTGAAATACAAGTGTAAATCCCAAACTGAATACAAAGCAAAGCCCTAACTTGACAAACAAAATCTATCTTTATCATCCCTAGCACATCTACAGCTTAAACTGAGGAACTCGTCAGGAGTGGAACAACTAATGGATGCTACTTTTTCTGCCAAAACAAACCTGGCTGGCAAGAAGAATTTTTAGGGACAGTTATTTCCACAACTAGTTTATTCTGGATTATATTTTCATTCTGTTATTTATTTGGAATTTTTCAGCCCGATGATGAACACTAAATTCAAAAGAGAACAATGTTACCACGCTCTTGATAAAAATACAACATCTAAAAAAACAAAAACGAGTTTGTATATGTCTGTACAAAGTAGAATGTATGTGAAGGGCAAGTCAAAATGTTGTGGAGAGAGAGTGTTGGGTACTAAATCAGATGAAGTGGCTATTATACAATAAAACACTATCAACTCCCTGTTGAAAATTCCACATATAATTTATGATAACAATATCAGCTATTAATCTTCCCCTGTGGCATACAATGGATTTTTTCACATAATGGTATGTGCTGTTGAATAAAAGATAAATCACTCACTGATTTTTACCCAAGTTGGTTGATACTTATTATTCTACCACTACCCACTTCAGGCTACAGCTACTGCTAAAATCCAGACACCATATATCACATCCAAAATGAAGAATATGGCCAAATGTCCAGCAGCACAAGAAGACTTCAATTTAGCTGGTCCAACAAAATGTTATTGTATTACTGTTACTCACCCAACATTTTACATCATGGTTTTGTTATATGAAAATCTCAATTCCACACATGTACTTCTTTTTCAAGTTCAAGATGTGGACAAGTATAAATGGCATCTGTGCAAAATAAAGGCTACAATCAGAAGCACTGAAATGGACCCCATCTCCATTAAATTTTCTGAAAAAAAAAAAACCTTCTAGATTTAAAATTGTTTTCTGCAGGAAAATGACATCCAACCCCATAAACCTTTCCCTGAAACAAGTTATCCAAACTTATTTCTTTCATTTGTAAGCCAACTTGAGTGATATGCTGATACTGTCTATATTCTCTTGCAAGTCATGTACAACTGCAAAGAACACAGAGCATCATCTACCATTGTTTTTCTACTGAATACAAAAGCACAGATCTGCCAGCTATTTATGCAATGGTAGATCTAGGTCTGTGCAATTTGCAATAAGACTCAACTTACAAGCAACTTTGGTGCTTAAAGTACAGGCCTTCTTCATATCAACTGGCAGCCAGCTAAATTACCATCCTCGATGATGATGATGATGATGATGATGATGATGATGATGATGATGATAACTTTATTTAAAGAAGCTCATTGTTCAACTGACCAATTTCCATGAGACTTCAACCATATATATATATATATATATGCACACATACACATACATGCACACAAACACACAATGCACAATTTTTTTGCATGACGAAGTGTCTTATAGACAATTACTGCTGGTATCACTGTACCAATTGCTTTTCCATAGACAGCAATGCTAATGTTTTGTGAAATAAATATACTTTCTATCCTACCTCAGCATGCATGTCACACACTGTCACAGAGAACAATGATAGATTGCTAATTTTGATAACATGGAAAATAAGTACTCCATTGCATTTAAGAGAGATAACTCTGCTGGAACTAGACAGGAGTAAGAGTTATCTAGTTACACCAGACACATTTTCAGTCATGTGTACCACATTTTAAAAAATCTTAAAAAATACAAAATGTGATCTAGATATGACTTAACATAATTTCACATGTTGCCAAGAGGCTCAACTTTTTTTAAAGCCTAACAGAAAGTACAACTCTTACATAATGCACCAATCACAGCTAGTTTTGTATTTATTTCTGAATGCAATGTTCCCTACACCTTAAGCTCCTCCCACCTGGGGTTGTACAATTGGTAGTTATACCTGCTGTGACAGCTACTTCTACAAGAATGCATCCATTTTAATATTACTGTTCTGATTTTGATTTCTACTTCCAATTTTGAGCTGACAACTTCAAAAGGATTTAGTATTTATTTGACTTTTTAAAAAAAAATACCTTTAAGCCCATTTTGAATCTTTTGCTAAAAAAACATTTAGAGAAAGGGGCCTGGGTATATCTATGTAAATGTATAGATTCAATGTCACATATCATATATACTCACTTATAAGTCAGTTCAAACTACAAACAACAGATATCCTAATATGACATAGCATAATGCACCAGGGTCTATGTTGTTCGTTCTTCTGATTATTCCTAGCAAACTGCCACAAGTCCAGATAGCTGGCACATTATGTTATGGCAGATCTGGGTCTGTGCAGTTTGCAGTTGGACTTGACTTATAAGCAAATATATATGGCAAATATCTTACACTGCTAAAACGTAAAGCACTGACATATATGGGTCTATGCTGTTCTATGTTATTATGTGCATCTCAAACACAAGAAAACAAGACACATGCCATGGCCCAGTGACATAATCAATTGGTTGATGAAGCATCTGCTTTTCTTTGCAAAATTACTTGTACTGTCATCATTTTTTATGATAAATTAAGGCATGAACCACATAAAGCAAAAAAGCAATTATACATAATTTATTGGTGCTATTTTACTTTAATAACTTTACACATATCATGAACTAAATTTTAACTTTGTAACAAACATTATTAATAGACTACTCTAATCCAGAAAACTAATACAGAGATTAAAGACTTCACTTTTTCCAATTTTGGAACTGTTGTGCATATGGATTTGCAGCAACATGACCAACTTAATTAAACTGACCTCAATCAAAATGCCTTATTTTGCCCTTAGTTATTTTTACATTGGTCTGTCTGACACATGCCTTTCCAAAAAAATTAACTATGTTACATCAATAAGACAAGCAGAAATCTGAAAGTTGTGCATGTACAAAGAAAAAACATTTATGGCATTACTTTACCATACCCCAGTGCTAGACATTAATATAAACTGCCACACTGCAGACAACATAAAAATGTGACTAAAATTGTTAAAAAACTGTTAAAACTCCACACACACACACAAACACACTTTACCATATATATTCATTTAAGAGTCCAACTGCAAATGGCATTAACCCATATATGCCATCACATAATGTGCTGGCAGTTCTGTGTCTATAGGAGTAATCAGCAGAACAAACAATACAGACCCTAACTTGCATGTGCATTGCACTATGGTATATCTGGATTTGTGTTGTTTCCACTTTTAACTGACTTATAAATTAGCATATATGGTGCATCAAAAAATGCCACTGGCAAGGACAAGATTGTACATAAATACAAATTACTTCACAAAGTACAGGTAGTTATTTCTGGAGAAAAAAAGCACTGCCCTGTTAGATTTATTACCACATACCTTTCAGTGTAGATTATCTGATCTATGACTTGTTAATACTAGAAGATCAATAACATTCTCTTGTATAAATGGTTCAATCAAGGATACATCCTGAAGGAACCACTAGCATCCACCACCAAAAGAAAAGGGACACAAGAATATGAAATACTGAACCACCAAAGTTTCTTTTCTTGATTTAGCTAGTGGTCACATGAAACTCAGACACAAAAATTATGCATAAAATATTAATTATTCCTTAATACCAAAACAGAATTTTTTTGGTTACAATCCAAAATGAAACCTATTTAAATTATCCCAAGATATACAATTTAACAACAACTTGAGTCAAAATGACCTCTAATATTTCATTTTTGCCACAAAAAGTTTTGCCTCCATAGCACTCATAAGGTATGTAAAAAAAGGACTACACAAAATAATGATAAAGATAACATAGTTATGACTGATATTAGACTTAATCAAAAGTACTACATCCAGGCTTAACTGGTAAAAAGGAAGATAAAACAATGAATTTCATTGGCTGACTTATGTCTTTTTGATTTTTATTGGTTTGTGCAACAATCAAATAAAACACATGGTCAACGATCATGGGCAGTATATCTTCCAGGGGTGCAACACTCAAGAGTCAAAAATCTTAGTGTCAAAAGTGGGGGCTCAGACTGAGGAAAAAGCAAACTTTGGTATCAAAACTGGGGGGTGAAATTAAAACTTTGGGATCTCTAAAGTGCAAATACGGGTAAAGAGAAACACTGGATAGATATATAAAAACAAAAACAAAAAACTAAAATTACAGCAAAAACTAACTCAGCAATGTTTCTAAAATCAATGCCATGGGTGGCTGAGAGGTCTAAAGTGCTTCAGACAAAGAATAAGTGTACACCAACACCTTAAAGGTGGAATAAAATGTGCTAACCAGTCTGGTCCCTAATAACTAACAATATTCTCATGGAAGGTTGTTCGAGGATTTGACACCATTTTTCAGCACAAGATAGACTACACAAGGTGGCCAGTATAAATGGTGGAGGAAGAACCTGGGAAAGAACCACTGACCCACAAAAAGCAGAGATCCGTAACAGTGATCGATTTAGACCACTCAGCCACACGGGGCCTACTCTGATGGAATGAGAATGGTTACTAGCAAGAGAAATAAGTATGGACAAGGAACAGATAAAACAAATATTAAATTTTGTTCAGTAAAAGACTACAACATGGCATATGACTAGTAATAATCATTTTTGTCTCAAGTCACATTATGTACGCATCTACAACATGGCATATGACTAGCAATAGTCATTTTCGTCTCAAGTCACATTACACCACTCCCTCGATAACTCGCGCCCAGATAACTCGTAAACCCGCTTATAACGCGGTGTCCGGCATGGCTCCAGATTTTTTTCCCAAGAAAATATATTTTAAAATGTGTTGAATGTGAAAAAAGTCGTGATAAGAAATGGTAAATTGGTAAATTAAACCTTGATATATAGCTCATTTTTATCATCGAAAATGGTGATTATTGCCCAAAAAGAAAGAATCCATATTGTGAAATTTGCAATTTCTAATAAGATATCACATATTATGTTAAGTTTTTTAATAGAGAAATAGTTGTTAATACACTGTAAATAAACAGCGCTCAATGAAAAATTCTGGTAAATGCTAACTTGTGGCAACAGAGAATGAAATAAACACTAATTAAATGTCTTTCTAGATGAAATTCACATTATAATACTTTAATTTCATCTCAACACTATAATCGAAACATACATAATCTCTTATTTGAAAACATGAAAAGAGTCCGTCAATGGTCACATCAAAAACTGTGAGTACTTCTGTGAGAACCTAATTACATGACAGCTTTCTTTCGGTGGGGAAGTGTTTGTTACAATAAAATAATCAATTACATGAGACCTGTGTTGTTTTATCACTTTGAATATGTATTTTGTATCAAATCAAACAAGGTAAGTACAATAACATAAAATTCAAAGGCATGCCAAAAGGAGCATACGTTCTTGTATTCTTTATTGTTATCAAATTTAATTTTACATCACCAATAGAGCAAAGGAATTAAGCGAAATGCTTACTCAGTGACTGAAAAGCTGTGCATCATATGTAGTGTTCATAATGACGAAGCGAGATCAAAAAATTGCATTGAACTACAAATAGCTGAGTCGACATTTAGAGGTTGGCTTAAGGATGAGCCGAAACTTCGAAATTACTCACATGATGTTGATTCAGATGAAGGGATGAAACGGAAACTAGCACGGACTGCAAGCGATAATGAATTAGATGATGCTGTATATGCATGGTTCACGCAGCAACGTGTCACAAACCACAAGTGTTATTGTGCTCTAATTTATGTTGTTTTAAATTTTTAGACCCATTAAATTGATGTTGGTAATGGTTAACCCTTGTGAATATATTCTTTTCTTCTATTTTACTTCTACCGCAATTAAAATCTACACATTGTTTGATCGACATTGTTTTTTTCGAAATGTGTCGATCTTTTGTATTTAAAAAAAATGTCTACTTTGGATCAGAATGTATACCATTCACAGCAAAAATTAGTGACGTAGTACACAACGTGAAGTTGTACAAGTGTTAAGCGAATGGAAACCACGTGGAATAATGTTTTGATGATCAATATACTGCAAGTTATTCTGAAATTAATGTTACTCTGTGAGGGAAAAAAATAAACAAAGTATACCGATATGAAGAGATATTTATTCACTGTTAATCTTAGCACATTTATTAATTGAGTATTCAACACTGTAACATGCCAAGCTACTCCCACTTCCTTTTGCCTATACATCAATCCCTTTGTTAGTTTTGTTGTTTGTTATAGGTCCCTCGATAACTCGCGTCCTCGATATAAGCTTATATCGCGGTCATGTTTTTGGATCCGATGTCTGCAAGTTATCGAGGGAGTGGTGTATTTACACATCTACAACATGGCATATGACTAGCCATAGTCATTTTTGCCTCAAGTCACATTATGTACACATCTACAATTTGGCATATGACTAGAATAAGTCATTTTTGTCTCAAGTCACATTATGTACACATCTACAACATGGCATATGACTAGCCATAGTCATTTTTGCCTCAAGTCACATTATGTACACATCTACAATTTGGTATATGACTAGAATAAGTCATTTTTGTCTCAAGTCACATTATGTACACATCTACAACATGGCATATGACTAGCAATAGTCATTTTTGTCTCAAGTCACATTATGTACACATCTACAAGTAATAAAATGATGTCCTTAAAAAAACAGATGACTGTTCTGAACATGGGCATGTGAGGCACATGGTATCCAAATGGAAATCCTCCATTTTATGTGAGGATGTATTCACATCAAATGGACAAGGTTTTCTCATCAGTAAAAGAGGAAGCTACACAATAACAATGGGCTGTATATTTCTGCTATTAAACTTTCTAAACAAAAATTAATATTTTTTAATCCAATAAAAACTAAAATGTTCAAGTTGGAACATAAACTAAAGTATACTTTACCCAAAATGAAAACCTACAACAAAAAGCACATTTGACTAACAATGACTATCTAAATGGATTGAGTCAAAGTCTTATCAAAACTGACATGACATACTCCACAATAAACAAAATTGACATGACATGTTCCACAATAAACAAAACTGACACAATCCACAACTGTTGATTACTCAGTGTGACATACCCTGATAGAGAAAATTCACATTCTTAATAAGGTGGAATGATACAAAGTTTTAAACACATATGATGGTTATTCTGTTTTCTATTTTCTAGTACAGTAGAACCTGTCTTGAAAGACCACCCTTTTTGCCAGAAAATTATGGTCTCTTAAGACAGGTGGTCTCTCATAACAGGTCACAGTGCTATATGATCATTAAGTTTGTGCACAGAGATATGGTCTCTCAAGACAAGGTGGTCTCACATAGCAGTGGTCTTTCAAGACAGGTTTCACTGTATACAAAACTTGGTTGTTATCAGTGGTAAACATCTGCAACACATCTCGTCACCTAACTTTAGTATTTCAATGATGTTATGGCCCTATGGCCTTAAGCACCTAACCAAAACAAGGAACACCAACAGGAGTTGAAAAATTCAACAGAATACAAAGTGTAAATTTAAACATAACTTACAATGTGAATTAGACACAAGATTAATTATTCAACAAAACGTTCTATCACAAGTCCAAAAGAACACAGTATTCTGAATGAATCCTTTGGTGTAAGAATGACTTCCAATTCTGAAAAGTGCAGATGTACCAACAGAATGGAATACTATTGAGGTGTTAACAGTCTTGATGTTTCACTATCATATAATCAAAAATTTCTCCAAATATATTCACAATAGTTCCAAAAGATTGATTAAATCCAAAATTATAAATGAGCACTTTGTAATTCCAATGAATAGATTAAATATCAGATTCCTCTGAAATTACATTTAACAAAAACAAATGTTAAAGATAGGATTAATAATTATGTTTATCATTACTATTAAATAAAAATTAGAGACATAATAGAAGAACAAGGATCAGGGTCATTTCCCATAAAATTCATGTACAAGCTCACTTCTAGAATCTTCCCAGGTCAAAAAGCCAATTAAAAATGTTCACCTACAAGTGATAATTATCTTAATTATATAATCTACACACATAATTAGCTATGTAATATGTTGTGTAAAAAATGACATAACTCAGTAAGGCCCAAACTACAACCCTTAATTACAGAGAAAAATCAATTACACAATACAAATTAATTATGCATAACATAATCATGAACAAAAACCAACACACAATACAAATTAAATGCATTATACAGAACAAATGGCACATTTCCCCTTGATAACCTCACTTTGTACATACTACTAGTCACTTTGGTCTTAATATTAAATCTGAGTATCACTACAAATAATGGCATTCCATGATTAAATTCTGTACCAAGTCCAAGTAATTTAGGGAAATTAGGGAAATCATAATGCCACTGTGCAGTATTGATGGAAACTATTTATCTTTCATATTTTCAGAAATTTTTTTTAATGGTTAAAATGTAGTTATTTATTCATTGACATTTATATTTATTTAAATAACTATATTTGTACAGATGATGCCTAAACAAAAATATGTATATTTTAGGTTTTGTCCTGAAAACAGTAATCTGGTTGGGAAAATATTTTTTAATTTTTTTTATATATATTATTACTGAATGTTGACTATTTTTATACTAAATAACACATTTCTTGACAATAAGTACTGATCAAAAAGAATCAGCTTGTATGCTTGCAACCATCACACGATGGCATATTTCATACCAGCATGAACTGCAAAATTTTGTTCTGAAACAATGAAGTGTGCTTGAAGCTTCATTTCTGTGGTTTCAATACATAGGCATCATATCCATAAATTTTCTTTTCTTTATTAAGCATCTATAACAACACAATAGTGTAAATCAATTTTTGTTAAAACATACATTTGTTCCTTGTATGTACCCCATAAATATACATGTAAGCACCTCAAGGTTTTGCATTTTTGTAACAGACCAAATTTTGAGGTCGATATTTGTTTTGTTATTGTTCATCTTTGTAAGTAACATTTTGCTAGACATAAACAATTAACTAGATTTATGAGGAATGGCCACATTTAAAAATCCATAATGTATGGATTGGTTCAGCCAAAGTCAGGAGTTATCAATATATAATTAAGGGCTTAGTTGATTTAAACTTACCTGAACAGAGTTCTAAATATGGTTTGTATGGAAGCTTACAGTTGGGACATTGACCAGAAAATAGTTGATAGTCATTTGTTGTTAGACCTAGTGCAGTGTTTCAGGAGAGGGAGGCAGAAATTTTTAGAGAGGCATGAATTTTATGTAATTCTGATTTGTTAAGCTGTGGATGGCATAGTTTCACACAAAATACTATAAGTTTAAATGTGTAGTAGTGGAATTTGCAACTCAGTCTGCACTTTTCTACAAGAGAAACAACATAAGACCTTGAGCGACTCCGAGAATTTAATGAGTAAATTTCTCGTTAAAAAGCATCCAAGGGGGAAACGATTATCTGAAGGATCTGACAGACACAAGGTATTTGCATAAATCTCATGTATGTCTTTGATACTATGATGATTTGTTGAATTTAAATGCTTGCATTTAAATGTATTTGCATGGATTTAAGTTGTAGATCAATTTTTTTGATATGGTATAATTGTTTTGGGTTTGTTTATCTGAGTCCGCACAATATTTTTCTTTATATGTACATTAATGGCTTGCTAAGTTATAGTCTTGATTATTATATAGGAAACTATGCATCCATAATTTCATACTTATTCTATATAGTCAATTATGTATCTAGCATAACTGTCTTGAATTCATTTATCTGAACTCGTACAATGATATTGTTTATTTATATACATTGATGAATTGATGGAATGTAGATATTACAGAAGCCGTGGAAATTATCCAGATGAGTTTATTATGTGTATCTGTAATACTAACATAGGGTAAGGAATTTCATTCATCCTCGTGCAATGAGACTAGTAAGGAATTTATGTCTTGGAGTGGTGTAAATGCAATTAGCAGACCATTAGACTGTGAAACTAGGCTGTATGTTCTGGTATAACCAATTAGTCTAGATAGCATTCTATGTCTGTCTGAATCCAATAGAATTACATCTGACCTGGAGGGGTGAGACTAATGATTTATTCCCATATAATGTGATGGAAGATTTAGGTTGCTTTTGTTTATATTTTTGCAAGGTGAGACAGTTTTGGGAAAAGACACATTTTACAACCCAAACAGAGTGGAAAGCCAAAAAGGTAAAAAGGTGAGATGCCAAGAATTTTGGAAAAAAAGAATAGAGCAAAAAAGACACCGGTGCAAAGGAACTAGAAGTACAGTCTGAGTGGACCTTTTGGACAGAATTGAACATCAGGTACAAGGCAGTGTTTTTCGATTTCTCACTTGGTTAAATGATGATATAAATCGGCCAATTTTATAATCTTATTTGCATTTCTGAAATTCCTTGAATAAGTTGATTCCAAAAGAAAGTGTATCTTTTGTATTGTAATGTTTATATCATTTGTTTGTGAAATTTTATTGTTTTGAAATTTGATTAAATTTTTGTCTTTATTTGTAATGGGGGCTGTGTATATATATATATATATATATATATATATATATATATATATATATATATATATATATATATATATATATATATATATATATAAAAGCTCAGATTATTTATTTATTCCACCCATTAGTTCATACTTTGGACTGGCCTTACTTGATACGGCAAATTAAACCATTGGCAATCACCTATAGATACAAATGCCAAAACCAGTAAATTCACCACAAATGAGTTGAGGAGGGGTTTACCACATGCATGTGGTTCATTCTTTATATTTCTGTGAATTTCAACACCAAGGAAAACTATTCTTTCAACAGTGTTCATTTACATTTTCAATAAAATTTATGGTGTATGACATGTTCATAGCTTAGTGCACTCAGACCCGTGACTAAAGAATATAAATGAAGAGTAAACATGGAAAACACCCATGCATGCAGTACACTGTTCAAAGTTTCACAGGCCATTTCCTACACTGTCACTGTCAGATATCTGCAAAGTTAAGTTAGGATGACAAAAACCTGGTGTCAAATAGTAAACATAAGGTCAAGTATGGACATTCGCCATCTTTTCTTCCTTTAGTCATCATCTTGGTTAATTATTCTTGCTTAAAGTGTTGCTTTAAGCTTTTTATGGGAGAAACACTGAAAGCTTTTGCCAAGCACTGTACATACTCCTTTACTGTTAGTGCTAACTGCTACCTTAAAAACAATGCATCACCTGGGACAAGAGAAATTGGGATGAAGGTAAATAGGACTCACAGTACTAATTCAATTCCCATAGAAAACCTATGCAAACACCATGATATTAAAAATTCAATAACTTAAAATTTCTGAGTGCCCATGATCACACCTATATTTATCAGTATAGATGAAACCTGGATATCAGCTTCTGTGTAGAGGAAAGGTTGAGCCAGTGCAATTTCTGGACCTGCAGGTGTTTGAAACATGTGCTTTCAATTCTGCACCAAAAAGTCATGAGTGTTCCAAACTCAAGACCTTTAAAGAACTGGAATTCAATCAATAAAACAATGTCTTTTTTTTTCACTTACAACTAGGATAAGCTCTCAAAAGATTCTTTTTCCTAAAACATAACTTTTATTATTAACCAATCCTGGCCAGCCAAACCCAAATATATTCTATAAATGTTCACCCATTTCCAGGCTGGTTCCCATTTTTCCATCCTATTAGTAGGGTGTGACCTGAAGGCTAACATCAGTATTTGCTTCCCTTCCATGTTTGGTCTATATACCCACCAATAATAATTAGTAACTGGAAATAGACCAACCACTTAAGGGAATCCAAACACATGGAATTCATTAAAATCACAAAGTAGCTGCATATGGTATTCTCATTAATTAGGGACTAGAAAATGATGCAAACTTGAATCTGCTGATAACATTTGATACTTAGCCAATATTAAGTATTTTTCCTGTGATGCAGCATTGTTTAGTCATGTGACCATCTTGTTTACAAAATGGTTGAATTCAATTTTATTATTAATGGCCTTTACAACTAAACACAAAGTGATAAATCATGTACATCAAAGTTTTGAAGTCATGTTAACTGATTCCTGCACAAAATCACTGGACATTATGACAAAATGGTTGACCTATTTGTTACAATGACAATGATTTTAAGAAGATATAGAGTCTATCTGAAAACATGGGTTAAGACCATATTTGGAACAATTATATTCTTGGATGAATTTTTAAAATAGTGTACTTACCAGCAGTCAGAATATTTTCCTCAAATTAAATGGTGAATCAGTAAATAAGTGATATGTGGAAAAATATCAAAAATTATAAATACTGTAATTCCACAGCAACCATAGGAAGCAAGGATATAGTAAAATAAATTATACTAGTGTTCACCTCAACTATTTTAATAGCCATTTTAATATCTTTAAATTATAATTCACCTTAAATGGAATTACTTCAAAAATACAGTAAACACATGTTTTTATATCAGGAACTCTAATGTCTGTTAAACAACTGGAGAATAAATGAATTGCACACATGTAGTTTATGATCCCCTTGAGTTATAAATACATCTGGTGTCAACTGAGGCAATGTCCAGCTACTATGTTCCTAAAGATGTTTTACCTAAATTATCTGATGTACCATATGTACTGCTTAAGAGTCCAACTGCAAATTGCACAGACCCAGATCTGCCATCAATTAATGTGCCACCAGATATGGGTCTGTGAAGTATGTTATATTTATTGAGTAGAACAAGCAAAATAGACCCTGATCTGCAGGAACATTATGCTATGGCAGATCAGAATCCTTGTTGTTTGCAATTTGACTCAACTTATAAGTGAGTATATACAACAAAGACATGTGTAACAAACTAATAGATGGTACCAGAAGTACATATATTGCAAGGTAAGTAAGGAACAGCATTTACATTGTCCATGGCTTACTAATAACCCTCAGCTGTAAGTCTAGGATGCAAAAAAAAGGGAAACATTGAATTTCAAATCAGATTCATTAAACAGTGACTGTATACAATGTACACAGATAAATGGCATCCTTTCATTTATTGTATATCATGTACACAAGAAGTTCAGCTGAATATTAACAGTCTTAAAAAAAAAAAAACACATACACAAACACACACACACACACACACAAAGCAGACTACACAGACCAAGATCTGATAGCTGAATATTAACAACCTTAAATAACACACCACACACATACACACAAAGCAGACTACACAGACCAAGATCTGACAGCTGAATATTAACAGCCTTAAATAACACACACACACACACACACAAAGCAGACTACACAGACCAATATCTGACAGCTGAATAGTAACAGCCTTAAATAACACACACACACACACACACACACACAAAGCAGACTATACAGACCAAGATCTGACCGCTGAATATTATCAGCCTTCAATAACACACACACACACACACTGACATAGGATAATGCAGCAGAGAGTCTATGATGATCATTAGGCATTATCAGTACAATGCATATCACATACCCTGATCTGCGGAGGCATAAATTAAAGTCAGGTCTAGGTTGACACTACTCACACACAACCCAACTTTATTAAAGTAAATACCTGTTTGGCAATGCACAATATCATAAACTGACATATTCAATGCAATGAAATGGCCTAACTTCAAGATTTTGTTGCAGCCATTCAATGACAACAACCTTCTCCATACAGTACCTGTAAATACATGCTCAATCTAACTACAAAGTAGAGATCTCTCAAACAGAATAAAATAATGAATGTAAATAAATACATTCTCAATGAATAACATGTATTGATGAGCACAAAATACCCTTAAAGCAAATATATTCAAAAAGTAAGTTATGCACTTCTTGGTTACCTTAATTTACATATATACCAGTGTATTAATTGATCATAAATCAATAGTAAACATCAATAGATGGAAAATAAATCAATACAAATACTTTGCATATAGTATTGAAGTAAATGAAAAATGGGTGGAATTAATTTTATCCCCAGTGCACTGTAAAAAAAAAAAAACAGAATACTTTCCTCATGTTATTAAAATAGATATATTTTTAATAATAAATCCCACAAAAAAAAGAAAAAAAAAGAAAAAGAGAAAAGGAAAACTTCAGTTTCCAATACTAAAATACTCAAGGACTTACTTTCTCTCCCTTGTGTCTAATGATTTGTCTATGTTTTTGATAAAATATGGCAGTGCCCTTCATTTTGTCAATATTATGCAGTGAATTAATAAAAAAAACAACATTTTTTTAATTAATTCAGTATACTCACAAAATGTCATGTTTTTTTTTAATTATTTGATTTTCATGTATAAAATGCATCCATCTATTACTAAACATTAGAAAACACAACAAACTTACCCTGGGAAAAAGCATTCTGTTAACTTCTTGTCCTTCTTATATTACTGAGCTTTCCTTGGTGTCTCAGTCGCCTTTATTTGTTTCACAAAAAATATTAGACAGCCTAACACAAAACAATGTTATTTATGACCTCCAAAACAAAAAACTTGTATTTTTATCTACAAATTTCTTAGCAGAAGCTATTTATTGACATATCATAAGTATGACTCAGGCCATTTGTTTATCTTCTAAGACAAAGCACATATTAGTCAAAACAAAGAAATAAATAACAAAACAATTAGCTTATCTTAGAAAGATTCTTGAAATTCTATCTCACAAAGAGAACAAGGGACTATGAACATAGGAACATTGGTACACTGGTGTGCAGAAATATTTTGATGTGTCATTTGACTCCCACATGCTCTGATCATGCAAGATGGTGACTGAAGTTGACAACATCTATTACAGATCTTATTAACAAAAACATTTATATCTATTAAGAAAATATACAGCAATCAACTGCTTATCCTGACAAATAATACCTTATTGCCACCAGCAAAGAAGGATCTGATTAGGCTGATTAAAAGGAGTGTAAAGATTTGTATTTAATATGACTTCCTCAGATTAATGCATACTTACATACTTAATAAGACAATACATTGGCAGGTGACCAAATATTGTGGTTAAATGTGAACCAAGTCAGGATGTAGTTTACTGCAATTCAATAAGTACCCACAGATCTAAGATAGGGCCAAAGGTGTGTACATCATGGGAATTACTGGGGCATCCTGGGTGAACCCAAATTGTGTCCCAGTTTTGAAACATATAGTTATATTTTATCAATTCACCTTTGCATATTGAAACTGCCTCTTTGATGCTCTTCTACTGGAAAGAAACTTGACCTCAGGCCTGGCCCTAGAATGTGCAGAGCCCAAGGCAGCTTGTGGGGCCCATGGCAGTAAGCCATGAGAGTAGGGCCCCAAGCAAAAAAACTGCATTGCCTAGAAGTGTAAAACCCAAGGCGGTTGCCTTGTTTGCTTTGCCCTGTTGGAGCTGTAACAATCATTTAGTGAATTTGTTACCGGACAACAATACTGAGGTAAATATCTTCCTTTTTTTTAAAAAATATCCCTGACTGATTCAGATGTCTGTCATTCATGCTGAGGTTCCAAGGCTGAATAAGAAAATAAATAAGTTTCTTTACCATTTCTTGAGAGGTATTCAAGTATCAGCACAGAAATGAGATAAAAATTAATTCATCAGTGATATTGGCCTAAAAGGCAGGACCCTGACTGGCATGCTTTCAAACTGAGCAATATGGGTGTACTAGTGTTCATTCATGTACAGCTTCTGAGTGATAAAGCTTGAAATTCTGATACCTAACATTGACTTAAAAGACTGAACCACCAATGTTATACTGGAAACACCTTCTAATGAATATATATGAGTGGAAACACTGGTATGAAACAACATTCCCAGTGACATAAGGCAGGCTCCTTGCATTTCTTCATTTCATAATCAATGCCTCAAATGAATTAAATCTTTAGAAAATTGAACAGTTCTAGTACAATAAATACCACCTTCTTTTCGGTAATTTTGCATCATTTTCACAACTGAATTTTTCAATACAGGATGATATTTTGCATTTTATATATATTTATGTATTCACAGATGCCTGTGCATGTATTCCAGGCTTGATATTCTGACTTTTAAAATCACTTAATTTTTTAGTGCCAAGACAGAATCTTCACATCATGTTGTATATACTGTATACATTGTACATAATAGATAAAATACCTCAAGGTAGATTAGTTCTGAAACTAATTGAGTTACCTTTTCTAAATAGTCTTTTATTATTATTATTATTATTATTATTATTGTTGTTGTTGTTGTTGTTGGGCTTAACGCCATTTTTCAGCACAAGATAGGCTATTCATGGCGGCCAGTATTAATGGTGGAGGAAGAAACCGGGAAATCACCGGAAAGAACCACCGACCCACGAGAAGCTACTGGCAAGCTTTCTCACATATCTACATTAGCCGAATCCTAGACTCGAACACACACGCAGACAGAGGTGAGATGGCAGTGATCCGTAACGGACAGCGCTATTATTATTATTATTATTATTATTATTATTATTATTATTATTATTATTATATGCATGCTATATTTCATTCATTTATTTCAAGTAGAAATAAAATTGTGATAGAATACCTAATAAATTGACCCATGATATTGACCTGAAAATGTCACCCTAAATGTGAAAGCTAACACTCCTGGCCTGCATCATAAGTTTCATCCATTTATCTGAAAGGACTGTAATGATGAACAATGGAAATAGATACAGAAGACTTAATACTGACCAACATTGACATGTTAGAGATGACCCCTGATGTAATACATTGTACATTATATATAAATGATATACAAGTACACTAAATTTATCTCAAATGGATTTAAATGTAAAGAAAATGGAAGGAAAAGTGTAGACAAAATGATAATATGGACCTGCATTGTTGCATATAGCATCCCAAAGACTATGGGCATTGTATCTCCAGTCCTCTAAATTTGAGAGCCACAACATTTAAAAGACACACACACACTCACACACACACACACACACACACACACACACACACACACACACACACACAGTATTGACTGCATTGATGATGGTAAAAGAAAATAAGTACAAGATCATCTATGTCAAAATAACTTTGTCATTTGTACTGTACTATCAATACTGTTCTAAATACTTTATCAACTTTTCAAAAAATCCATAAAAGGTCAACCACCAATCAACACAAAAATATGTGATGGTTCTGGTAACACAACCTGCCTATGACCCTGAATCTGAACTTTTTATTTAATACACACAAAGCAAACTGTATACACTGTTCCTCATTTTTCACCTCTGAAATAGTGACTTTCAAACCAGAACCTGTGACATGAACTACAAATACAAATACAAAAAAAATAATTAGTACAACCCTTCCTACTATATTTTATTTTTAGTGTTAGCAGAAACATGCATACTCTTTTGGGGCCTTGAAGATTTACATGTCTCAACATGGTTCACCTGAAAATAATTACACCATACAATTTATATGTTAGGGATCTTTGCTCTAATTTATTATTAGTCTTCACTCATTATCTACCAGCATTTATTATAATAATTCACATTTTTCTGAATTAAGTTTCCATTCAATATAACAATTCTTTTATCAAATGCTAAATTGTGTATATCTGCAAATTTGTCATCCCCAGCATAATGTGTATATTTAGTTTGCATTGTCCAAAAGCTTTTTTCATTGTATGCTATGGATAATTGTATTTTGGACTTGTCATTTTCCAAAATCATTTTCATTTTCTACTTGACCTGAATCATTGATTTTGGTTTCATAAACATGTTCATCTCCATCTGAGTCCAGAATATTGGAAATTCACCATGAAATGCTGGATCTACCTGTTGTTTACCATACATTAATTTTAGTAACAGACCTTCAAATTATGACAGATTTTATCTTGTAAACATCTGGAACCTCCTAGAATGAAATTTTCCATTAGTTTTTTTTTTTAATTTTAGAAAATGCTAATTGTGACCTGAGGTAAGGTTAATGACTAAATAATCTTGGTTAACTAAAAAGTATTCATTCTTGCTTTACAATCTGAGTAGAATCAGTTGTACTATTGTTGTGTCCAGTTTTTCATTTTGGCTGGAATTTATTTATTCAAATTATTTAATTCGAGTGAATTTTCTCTGGAAATATAAAGTGGAAAATAATATTTCTGGAAATAGTCTTTATTTCATAGTGACATTTCAAATAAGGATATAGCAGTCTTGGATCATATTATTGTGATTCAACAAAAGACTGTTGATATATCACTGTGGCGCAGGCCACTACAGGCACATCAACACTTTTAGCATTATACAGTATTTATCATAAAATACCACTAATGTTTGCTCTGAACTGTGATCAGTAAGACTTGTGTTTGAAATTTTAGGATTTTTTGGATTTATTTTGCAATACTGTTAAGTTCTTTTTATATTTTTCACTTTGTATTAAAGGGAAATAAATTATTTGTTGAATTTTACAAAACATTGGTTCTCACTCTTCTCTATTACTTATTTTAAGACCATATAGCTGTGTTACGTATATGTGATTAAATTTCTTGTGTGTAAGGTTTACAATTCTTTTTATTTATTTTTGTTTTGTTGTATTTAATTGCAATGAATATTCTTTTTCAGATTTGGGATTCTATTTTTAGTAGTGAGATATATTTTTAGCACAAAGTTTGTTTATTCAAGATGAAGATGTAATATGTGAGGGTTGGCATTTAGTTCATCTTACCTTGGTAACAAATCAACAGGAAGTTATAATAATTGGTCAGTATTACAGGCATACTTTCTTCACATGATCACTGTTAGTAAACAACCTATTATTATCATTGGTTTTTAAGTCTGTACTGGCGGATGTGACATAAATAGTGTAATAAGAGACCACATAACCAATCTCATGAGATCTGAAGTGATGTTTTGAGTGTAAATATGCATTCTTAATATTGGTTTGGCCAGAGTCATTCAAAACCTTGAAGGAACAAGGTGTATGCATATATTTTTTTAAAAATTTATTGTCAAGATATTTTATTCTTCGTCTGATTTTTGGATTCAATAATTTATTTTCCTGGACACTCAACAAGTTGACTTTCTTATAAAAAATTCTGAAAGATATTATAGGAAATTATTTCTGGAATTATTTGGAAACAAAGATTGTGATTCAAGTGAGGAATTATTGTTATTCATAGATTGAACTGCATCTAACATCATCACCCTCCATATTTGGATGTCGTGGGGACTTGAACCTGGATTCTTATAGGACTATTTATTGACAGATTGTAAGTCCTATTTACAAATTTTTACATTGTTGTCTAGGAAAATATATTTTGTTTTGTTGAAATATACAAAGCTTGTTGGCTTTCACTCTTTTCTTTGTTACTGAGTATGAGCCCTTATCAAGTAACAGTTACAATATCAATATTTAGTTTCATTTTGTCATTAGTTCAACTTCAAAATAAGAAGAAACAAAATTATATAAGTGGCTGCCAATGCCAGTGCATTGCAACTAAAGCTGTCAAAATTTTAGAAAACTTTGTACCAGGTACCCATCTGTCCTAATGATCAATTACCCAGGTAAACAAGTGAAATTACAAGTATATTAAATACAACCTTAACTGCTTTGTTGCAAGTTCATACATACCAACCCCAAGAAAGGCATAAGTGTACTTATTACTAATATAAGTGGCAAAAAAGTAGTCTGAGCATAAAAAGTAATCTATATATTACATGCCACAATTCTAGAAAACATTATGAAAAACATACGTCCATTTTTGCTGTGTACCTAGATCTGAGTTAGTTAAAATTCTCCATGTGAACTAGAAGAGGAATAAACACAAAACAAAACGATAAATTATTTATACCAAACGTTCACTTAAACTATTCTACATGTCTAACATTTGCTGAATAGTCATAAAGCACGTCTACAAATTCTGAATATTGTAATCTTAATACCATCACATTTCCTTTAACATTTTTCAGTCATATAACATCATGAGTCACATCTATCAAGTTAGTTTCACTTAATATTTGGCACCATATTTTTTAAAATATAGACTGGTTTGCTTCCTCAGTGTGTATAAAAATATAATGAATCTGTGACATGTGTTTTCAAATTTAAAAAACCCATCTGTATTCTTAGAAACATGTACAGATATTATAAATACTATTTTACATACACAGCCAAATGGTCATACATATTGACCATATAAGATCAGTAGACAGAAGTGTACAACGAATCTAGGCACAGCAGCAAACAGTTACATAACACAAACCTCAAACTATACTCATTATTCTGTGTCTCATTCACTCCTGATATCAACAGTGATAATCTTTGATCTGAACTTGGAAACATGTTTGTTTTTTTAAATGAACTAAACAGGTACCCTATGGCTCATTTTTTTTCCTGGTTAATTATAAACTGGTGGGTACCTAGGTATCAGGGTACCCATTGGTGAGTACCCAGGTATCAGGGTACCCATTGGCAAGTACCCAATTGCCAGGGTACCCATTGGCAAGTACCCAGGTAACAGGGTACCCATTGGTGAGTACCCAGATATCAAGGTACCCATTGGTGAGTACCCAGGTAACAGGGTACCCACTGGTGAGTACCATGGTATCAGAGTACCCACTGGTGAGCACCCAGGTATCAGGGTACCCATTGGTGAGTACCCAGGTATCAGGGTACCCATTGGTGAGTACTCAGGTATCAGGGTACCCACTGGTGAGTACCCAGGTATCAGGGTACCCATTGGCAAGTACCCAGGTATCAGGGTACCCATTGATGAGTACCCAGGTATCAGGGTACCCATTGGTGAGTACTCAGGTATCAGGGTACCCATTGGTGAGTACCCAGGTATCAGGGTACACATTGATAGCTGCAACTTAGCAGACTACTACAAGTGGTAACAAGCTCAGCCAATCACATCCAAGATTGTATCTTACTCATCATCTAACCCATCCAAGATCGTGATGATGTAAGAATTTATTTCAAGTAAAAAAAAGCTGAATCAGAAATCTTTCTTCCACAGTGATCCCAAACTCAAGCACACCCGGACCAACCTCTGGGAACTTTCTCCCACTCCACACTGACAGCATCTTTCTATATTTAATATATCTCCATATCCTTAATTGCTACAGGGTGTCTAAGGTACAAGCAATGTCGAAATGTAACTACGGTCTGAAAGCACAATCATAGGAGCAACGTGAAACATCATAAAACAGTCTTATGTTCAAAGTCCTGTATGCATAGGCACTTGAATGCTGACTCTCAAATAACTGACCACTGGGTCTCATTGACCTGAACCTTTGGTCAAGGTATACAGTCTTGAAAGTAATTGTGTAGAAACCATTATTTTTTTAAACTTTCGGTTTCACTGCTGACCTCTAGACTCCAGAATCTATAAGCTTTGTTATTAGCCTAAGTTTGATCAAGAAAAATACTTTACAGCAAAAGTTATTTGCAAAATTCATATTTTTTGAGCTATTGATCTCAACATTTGACCATCTGAATCTTAACCAAATAGGCCTCTTCCATATATTAAATGAAAGCCCTACACAAACTTTAGCATAGGTATGTAGTCTAGAAATAATGTGCAAAAACATTTTTCTTCTTTCAGGCAAGTGACCTTGACCTATTTTGCTTTTTTCAGTCACAGTGACTGTGACCTCTGATCTTCTGACTCCCATCAACAGGCTTCTTCCCTATCCTAAGTCACAGTGTGTGGTCCAGTTTTGTAATGTAAAACTAATGATTATTGTGGTAACCATTTTTTTGTCAATCATAATGATCTTGACCTTTGACCTTTTGATCCACAAATCAATTGACTTCCTCCTTACCTGAAGTGCAAGCTATCCACAAAGCATGATAATGCAAATGATGGAGAAGTGTGGCAAAGGATATGTTAACTGAAATGGGCAGATAAATGAATAGACATGGCCATAGTATAAAATAGCAGGTATATAAAGAGGATACAGAAAAATATAAACTCAGAACTTCAATTGCTCAGAATTCCCAGACTGAAACATTTTGTCCATAGAATTTCAAGCATTAATAATCATGTATGGATGATGGGTCCCAAATAAATGTAATCCACAACGAAATCATGTAATGGCTGATGGGTCCCTAATAAATATAATCAACAATGGAATCATGTAATGGCTGATGGGTCCCTAAAAAATATAATCCACACTGAAATTGGACTAGAGTTTTAGAAGAGAAAAGGAAAACCAAACTTTTGCAGGTTTATGCATGTACAAGATTCATCTTGAATTTCAATTTTATCTGAGACACACCCACCATTTTATTTTATTTATATCAGAGACACAACCACTATTTTATTTGGACAATATTAATTTTAGCCATACTCTTCTTTTCTGTCAAACATATTAGATTTTTTTAATGCTAACATTCTTTAACACCTGGAATGAATTCATACATATATTTTCAATTTGAAGCTCTTTAATTTGGAAGACAACATTGGGGTTCAATGAGGACATACAAGTACTGGGCACCAGTGCATGTAGGCATTGTAATTATGTTTTTTCAAGTACATTCCACTTAAAAACAAGAGTTCATTTCCTCCACATGCCCCATTAGTTACACCAAGGGTCCACCTATGCAATCATCAATTTCATGCATCTAAGAGTTTGGAAGCCATGATCTTTCCAATTAAAATTTGCTTAAAACAAATATTAGAACATCTGAAAAAGGGTACAAACAATATAAAGTGAGTGACTATATAATGACATAAATACACTTGTGAGCCACTTAATTCGGAGAAGAAGAAAAAAATGTTTTCGCAAGTAGCTGAAGAAAAGTTTAAACTTTTGGTGGGCAAGTAAAATTTTGATTTACTTGCCAAAGATTCTGTTCCAAATATATAGAGAAAAATTTACTCACAATTCAATTGTATGAAATCCCTTTTCCATGCTAATATTTTTTTGTTTTGTTGGTTTGTATAAATTAAATTAGATGAATATTCGATGATAAAAGTACACAATGTCTAATGAAATAAACTTTGGAATAGGGCATGTAAAAACAAAGTATATATGGAAAGGAAAGGCAAAAAAAATCTACCTGACTTCTAACATGGAGAAAGATTTAATATCATGTTCCATTAATCAAACTGTAACTAATATAATTACTTCTTGATGAAGCCTGTATTTTAAACCATATTAACAAGCTGAAGGGGCTTGAAAAATATAAAGGAACTTTCTGTCACTTACTTGGATTTAATATACTATATACAGAGAAAAAAAAATTATGTGATTTCATGAAAATCTTGATTCATGTAAGTGAACCATTTATAAATATTGTCAGCCTTGAAAGGATCCAAAAAAATAATGAGACATGCTTACCATATACACTTCCTTTTAAGTCAAGTCAAACGGCAAACAACAAAGATCTTAATCTGCCAGAACATAATGTACCTGCAGATCTGGGTCTGTGCAATTTGCAGTCGGACTTATTTTATATATGTGTGTGTGTGTGTGTGTGTGTGTGGTATCTTTCTTTCAGATCAGCTTGGACTGTTTCATTTTATGACCTCATTTTGTAAACAAAATTAGGGTCATAAAATCATTCACTTAAATCTTAGCTTGCAAGAGCTGACACATTCATCAACCCAGCTGATGGAGAAAAATGCAAAACAGCCAAGTATAAAACCTGTACTTCCATATCCTGGATGACCCTTTTAAGAAGCCAGCCAAATATTATTTGTCTGACATATTTTGATCTATTCCAGTTTTTTTGTCATTTTAGTATTTATTATTGACTACTCTGAATATTTCAGTTCTTCGGTTTTACAATCTAAAAGATCAAGAAATATGAATATATTAAAAACTATAAAAATATTTTTTTTAAATCCTACCCAGATATCCAACTTTTTCAAGCCTGCTACAAGCAACACAATGGTCTTTGCTACACCTAGTTACAGCATAGCTTGAAAACTTTCTTTGCTCAACCAAGCACTGTAGGGGCCTTGAGTTGCCAGGTTGTCTAAAGTGTTCACCATTAGGATCACTGCCATTTCACCTATATCTCTGTGGGTTCAAGTCTCAGGCTTGGCTAACATGGGCACATGAAAAAGCTTGCCAGTAGCTTCTTTTGGGTCAGTGGTTCTTCCTCCACCAGTTATACTGGCCACCATGTAAAGCCTATCTTGTGCTGAAAAATGACATTAAACCCTATGACAACAACAACAACAAAAACAACAACTAAGCATTGTAGATCATTTAATCCCATATGCATGTTTGCACACATGGAAGAACAATGGAGAGGTAAAAAAAAAAAATCTTGTAATTCACCACTGTTGCTCAGCATCTGCTGCTGAGGAGGTTGGGAAATAGAAACAATACATTGACTAGAAAATACATGAAGACCACTCATGGAAAGATGAATATGAGTGATCCAGAATCATCTTTATGTCAATTATATATCTGGTCAATCTGAAAAAATAATTTAAATATAGTCATACTATATAAGAATGTCTAGAAATGGTATGTCTGGTTTTCATATCAGCATGTTTAGCAATGGCTGTTGTTGTTGCTGCTGTTGTTGTTGTAGGGTTTGATGCCATTTTTCTGTGATAGGCTATACATGGCAGCCAGTATAACTGGTGGAGGAAGAACCCTGCAAACCCTGGGAAGAACCACCAACCCACAAGAAGCTAATGGCAAGCTTTCTCACATATCCATATAGGCCAAGCCCGAGATTCGAACCCATGTAGACAGAGGTCAGATGGTAGTAACTGGAATGGTGAGCACTTTAGACTAATCTGACATTCAGGGCACCTTTAGAAATGGTAGGTCTGCTTATTATATTTGCCTTTATTGCTGATGTGAAAAGTTCAGGCACATTCCAACTTAAATTTAAACAAAACAGTCTATTAGTTTAATATTATCAACAGTAAAATGTAGACATGACTGATGTTTTGACTTTATTGTAAAATCTGAACAAACTTGTGAACAGATATGATGCTAGGCAGTGTTAATGGCTTCTCTAGTGTAGTGTAAATTTATCTGTTACCAAAAAAAATGTAGGCAGACACAAAACTTTTAGCCCATGGATCGTAAATTTTCCATCAGACAAGCATTTTCATCATTTGGATAGTCTGATGGCCAATAAAGTTAGCTGTCACCAGTCAGTGTTTATTTATGTAAATCATATTAAATTTTCAAAAATACATGAATGGTCAGACAATTCCATGTTTGCTCGAAGTTAATTACTGTATGTACATCCCTGTTATTTAATTGCTGTCTCGAGGATATTAATATACGAGATTTCTGAGAGCTTAAAAATTTTCACTGACTTGATAAAAAAGCTTAAAAATTTTTACAGATTTTGTTCAATTTATAATGTATTTTCAATTTGTTGACAGAAAATACGAATTTACTGCAATGACAAAATCTGAACTAGCTCTTTTTATTTGCATTGCTAGCAACACTGCTACCCAGATCTCACGACCTATATTTCTATGACATGATGATGACAGGAATCCAATAGTCACAAGATACCAACTAAGGCCCTTTTCCAATGTTGCACAACAAATTCAATAATATTAAATAAAAGTTGCATAATGTTTTCCTAATGAATGAAAAAACAAAACTTTTCAGCAATTTATTATGAGAAAAACCATAAGATTCATTGTACATAAAGAGCAAATGTCAATGCAAAAGTCATGCAACAAACCTGCTCCTCGGCTGAAGAATCGGTCAACAACAAATTAAAGACAAAAAATTATTCTAATCACAAATTCTTAGAATATAGATCATCTTCTTAGAGTTTCAATTTGCTGTAAGATTGTTTAAATTTCCAGGGCCCAATAATAAGCCATACCGAAGTTTTGGCAAATACCAAATTTTTGATAGACATTTTGAACTCTGACCTTACACCTCAAAACAAATATGTCAGAATATCAGAGGAAATTCAGACTAAATGACTGTAAACCAGACTTATGTACTTGTCAATATAGTGCCATGGTCATCAAACTGATTAACCATTCCATCTGTACAAGATCAGTATCATTTTATTTTTTATCAGCACAGTCCCTGTAATACCACTGATAGAGATATTCTTCCCCTAGCACATTGGACAATGCCTTGAATTATGTATGTTTTTTACCGTAACTTTAAAACATTTTCAGTCATATTGCTACGGTGTTTATAGCGATGTCTAGCACTGGGGCAACTTGCCACAGACATATAGCATCATTTCCCACCCAATTACATTATCCTGACACCAGGCAAAATAATCCTATGATTAATTTCTTAATACTGAGTGCCAAGCCAGGCAACAGTAACTACCATTTTGCTCAAGTCTGACTTGACTGGGGTTCAAAGCCACAATCTCCCCCACACACTGGGTGGATGCTCTAACCACTTAGCCACTGGAGGTTGATTCATCTATCCACCTGCTCAATATGTAATTACTAGTGTGAATCAAGTCTTTGTCTTTTGTTCTTTCCTTCCCCTGGATGATCAGGCTCCAAAAATGTCTACCCAGTCATCATCTTAGTTAATATTTGATGAATCATTGTTTTTCTAGTAAAGCTGTAATGCATAACCTTGGTGGTTGTCTAAAGCAAGATCAGTACTTCTGATTTTCAAATGATGGATTTAAAAATGTTCTTGAATTCTTGGCCTGTGTAATCTGATGAGATACATACAACTAAATTTTGAATATAGAGAAAAACAGAAAACAGAATTTAAAAGATGAACCACTGCTTCCTCCTTAAGCATTAACAGCAGTTCATACTATCCACAAAAGCATGTGTGCATGCAGTTATGTAATATGCAACCATGAGCCAGCTTAGCTCCAGACCTCAAAACAAAATGCAAACTGCACAGACCCAGAACTGCTGGCACATAATGTGCCAGCAGGCTGGGTCTATGATTTTTATTAGGAGTAATCAGTAGAACAAACAACACAAACCCTGATTTCCCATATACATATATTAATACAAATATTATTCAATTGCAGGTGTTCTTTGCATTTGCACTCAATTACAAGCAAATAAAGTTGGTACTACAAGTGTGTATAATGGAGATCTGACTTCACTAATGAAGTCTTTTGTAGCTATTGTCACCAATTTAAGATGCACCCCACCCCACTCTCCTGGAAAATGTCTCATTTATATAATACCAAGCAATCACACTTCAAGTGCCATATTTAACAGCCCCAATTTACAGCCCCGCAATTAAAATCATTAGTTTGATAATCGTCCATAATGACATTTAATTTATTGCTGAAATGAATTATCAAGTGGGGACAATAATCATGGTACAAAGATGTGTTGCAATGTTCAGAACCTGCTTTTTTTCAAACCAAAGATGAACACCATCAATTAAACATAGCATTCTCCCTTGCATTTTTATGTTTTGGTCTAAAATTATACAATGTTCAGAAACAGATATTGACCCTAATGTGTGTGAACCAACTAACAATTGCCCTGGAGATAATTAACATTGAACTGTTGCTGAACCATAAAACAGCACACCAAACTAATTAAAACATACATGGAATTATAATGTAAATTTTGCTTTCCAACATCCAGGATTGTCTTAGGTAGTTTTTATAAAAGTTTTAATAAAGTGGCATATATCTTTTCTCTCTCTCTCTCTCTCTCTCTCTCTCTCTCTCTCTCTCTCTCTCTCTCTCTCTCTCTCTCTCTCTCTCTCTCTCTCTCTCTCTCTCTCTCTCTCTCATGTACCTTATCACCTGATTGGTAAACAAATGGGTAGAATGACTCAAGAAAAAACATATGGCCTAATTTTAATAATATTAGTTGATAAATTCTTCTTTCTTTCATTGAATGGTTTGCTACACCTGAGTCAAGCAATCAATGAGTCAATCAAATGCTTCTTCATTATAATACAATATACAGCTATTACAGATTTCCTTAAGATAGCTTTTAAACTTATTAAATTATACAACTTCTTGAAACTATGTGCATGACGGCATCTGGATTAAAAAGAAGGGATTGACACTACTGAGCAAAGCATTTTTTTTAAAGATTTTAAGATAAACAATTTCTTCCTTTTAACTGCTGAGTGTTGAAACCAACTCTGATATTCTTTAACGATATCAAGATTTTCAAATTAGATGCAGTGGTGGACATTTTGGTTGTCATACTGATACCATTTTCAATTATGACCCAGTGGATATTATTATAAGTCTTTTGATGAAACCCTTGTTAAATTGACCATCCATTAGAGCAGTCACATGGATGTATCTCTGGCACCATTTTCATTATGTGCAAATATGTATCACAAGAAGTCTTTTGGTAAAACCCAATGTTGATATGGCCATTCATTTGCGAAAAGAATATTTTCAAGATGGCAAAAATATTATGGTTCATCAATTTCATTTAGAACCCACTATACACCATAGAAACTCTTCTGGTGAAAACTGAAAAAATTACTTTCCACTTAAGAGTAGCAATAGCAAGATTTTCAAGACAGCAATCATGGTGGCCATGTTCAATTGCAGACTGGCACCAATTTAATTTAGGAAAAACAATATATTATAAAAAGTCTTCAGAGTGATTATATGACTTTTCATTTAGGAGAATTTTAACAATAATGAGATTTTCAAGCTGGTTGCCATGGTGGCCATACTGGATATCAACTTAGTACAATTTCCATTTAGAACCAAACATTACAAGTTATTTGAACCAAGCATTAAAAGTTATTTGAACCAAGCATTAAAAGTTATTTGGTGAAAGCACAATGTCAGTATGACCAGCTGTCTATGATAAATAGCGATAACAAGAATTTCAAAATGGCTATTATGGTAGCCATACTGGAGACCAAACTGGCACCAATTTCAATCTGGATGAAGAAGACAACATAATAAATCTTTCACTCAACTAACATATTGATAACACTATTTTCAACATGGCCACTGTGGTATCCATACCAAAGGTGTGATTGGCACCATTTTCATTTATCCCAGCATCAAAATCATGTCTTTAAGACTGCCCCCACCCCCACCCACCCATTGATAAAAATATCCATTCAGGAATAGTTGTAATAAAGATTTTCAATAAGGCAATTGTGGTGGACATATGGCATACATGAGATTATACAAAAATCTTCGGTCAATATTACTTTTTGTTCTCAAGTAGTAATAACAAGATTTTCAAGAAGTTTGATAAAACTAAGATCAACCAAAATTCAGTAGATCTAGCACTTTTTTGAAAGGTGCACATCTAGAGTAAAGCCAAGCTGTATACTCTATAACCCATATTTAACACACATCAATCATACACCAAAATAAAGGGAATTAAAGGTTCTTTGAACAATACCTAAGATATACAAAGTCTTTTTTAAATAGCCAATATAACTAGTGAAGAAACCTGGTGAAATTTTCTTTCTTTAAAATTCTAACCCTATGCTAAATACGAAACTGAAGAGTGCCACATTTATTACAAGCCTGCTGGGATCATCAATAGTAATCCACACCCACTTTTTTTATACTACTACCTCAACTCTGAAGTGATCAGCAGCTTAAGAGATCAAAAGACAGCATGGTATGCAACATTATTCTCTGAGACACCCCCATTACATGTATATTGTGAGCAGTAGTGTTAAACTGGTCAGTGGGCAGTTGGAAGGCTTCTGTAATGTTCACTGAGTCACCACACTGAATTATATGGGTACAAGGTCACAGAAAAGGTCTCCAAGACAATTAAGCATACATCTTCTTTGATTGTTGTAACAGTGGAGTGACTGCTAACTACAGACAAAAAAAAAATTCAAACTGCAACTGCTGCATCATATTTTTCCCCAATGCAATTAGAACATGAAGGTTCAGAACTGACAAGAACAAAATAAATAACAGATACAAAAAAAACTTGGCCAACCTAAAAAAAATTATAGCCCAACTCCAACAAAAGATTTAAGATAACAATCAGTGAGACTCCATTCTAAAAATATTTCACCACTAGATGAACACATAAGTAAGAGATAATACAGATAATGGGTTTTAATTATTTGACCTACAGTGTTTATCAAAAACATTCCAGACCTAAATGTGCTTAATGTTGCATGTAATGCACATAATTATTCATACTACAGTAATTGAGACTCAACCTTATCTAATCTGTGAAAAGCTGGGCTAATCATCACTTAAAGGTTTAAATTCTCATCAGGACTGGACATACCATGTGAAAATATTGTATATGTTCACTTATAAGTCAAGTCAAATCACAAACAATATAGATCCTTATCTACCATGGCAAAATATGTCTGCAGACCGGGGTATATGTTGCTTGTTCAACTGATTAATCCAAACAAACTGCACTAACCCAGACCTGCCATCACATATTCACCGGCAGATCTAGGTCTGTGTCATTTGCTGTTGGACTAGACTTGTAAGTGTGTACAGATGGTAACAGTATTTATTCTCTCTGACACACATATTTATGAATATACATACCAATCAAACTTAAATATACCAAACTAAGCTACAGTTGCATTGATTCAAATCTGAGTTGGGCCATATCAATGGAGATCACTTGGAGGCAGGCACATGCAACAATGGAGACAGGACATGTTCAGTACTCTGATGTTTTCAAGCATCCACACCAAACTGTATACAATGCAATACAAGGAATGACTTACATCAATCAATTTGTCAAACTTTCATCTGCCATTCAATACCTTAAGAACTTGTCTCCAAAATTTGATTCTTTCTTGATATGAAAGTTCCATGAAGTCTGCACCTTAACTCCATTGACAACTAAACTGATTAACTATAAAGTATTTTGCCATTTTATTTTTCTAACAGAAAGAGCAAAAGTAAGATGGAAAATTTAAAAATATTTGAAGATTTTTGTCCTTCTGATGCAAAATTCTGTAGAAGCTGCAAAATGCTTTCTGACCCTATAACTGACCTGTAACTTGTAATGAATTTATGTCTGTTGTAAAATAAAGTTACTTGAAGTTGGACAGAAAAATCTATTTCCACACTAATATGGTAAAATCTACAAGTCTGGATTATAGAGCTTAATTAAGTTATGCTAATGTGGCCATAAATTCAGGGAAATTAGTTACAACCAGACTTTAATGATGGTCACTGTTGTTGTCATAATGTCTGAGCAACACCATTTTCATTTATTAGCAACTACACATCATAAGAAATCCATCACTAAAAATTCCATGTTTATACACCCCATCCATTCTGGAGTAGGTTTTAAAAGATTTTAAAAATCAAAACTGGTGACCATACAGGATGTGCAAGTGGCACGATTCTCATTTAGAACCAACCTAAATTCATAAGAAGTGTCATTCAGGATGTAGTGATTTGTTTTAAGATGGTTATTGTCACAGCCATCATCACCAGAAAAACCCTTGTTCATATTACTATCCATTAAAAAACCCCAATCAAGATGGCCACTGTGGTAGCCATATTGGATGTCATATAGGAACCTATTTCACTTAGGACCAAATTAGACCAAGGGTTGAATACATGAAGCTTCATAGTAATCCTCAACATAGTTTAGGAGTAGCAGTAATAATAAACTTGTACAATCAAATAGATGGACAAAGACGATAAACAAAAAAAACTATCTTCCAAGTTCCCCTGATCTATGTCCAGTGGAGCTAATAACATGAATTGTGTATGGTACTTTTAATATACCACAGATTGTAAGCATGGCATACTCAGACCTGTGACTGTAGAATATAAATGAAGGACAATAATGTCTGCCTGGGAGCTTTGTGTAGATCATGATGTTTCTAGATCATACCCAGTCAATAATAACTTAGACAAAGATATACAGCTGTAATATTTGCTTCCTTTTGAGTCATATCAGCTGATAATTGTCCCTTGCTTAGTGTTGCTTTTATATTTTTCTGGGTGATATCCAACAAATAGAATAAAACTTGATCCTGTCAGGCATTGACTAAATTCAATGGCTTTGTTGCAAAATGCCACCATGAAAACACGGCATTATGGCATTATGCTAGAGAAGTAAATAGGAGATAAGATGGAACTTACATCTGCATGGATATTTCTTTCCTAATTTCGATGTACAAAAAAAAACCTACCGTTAGAAATATACCAATCAGAGGAAAGGAATGCCATGCTTTTGAAAATAATGAATTAGCCCAAACCAGACAATAGTTGCATGTGCTAATCTCTTTACCCAGTGAATGCATAATTGTGTGACCTTTACCGGTCTGAAATTATCTACTCAGATATTGTAATTAAAACATAATTTCAATTTTTAATACAGAAATATCTGAGCTGATTAGGGGGTGACTAGAAACCGCTCGGAACATTTGCCCCGGCTAAATAGTGAAGTATCTGGCAACATCTGGATTTGCCGGTTTTCTATAGCCGAAAAAATCAGGATCCGGATTTCTGCTTAGTGAATCTGGCAATACAAACTGACAATACAAATTTGAAACTTACCAGCAGTGCAACACTTGGAAATGCAAAACATAACTAATTTCAAATTTAGCCAACAAATCGGCACAAATATTTTTTCATTGACAGATAGCAATTCATCGATGTTTGCAGTGTTTTATACAGTCGCCAGACGGTTGGATTCTAGGAAATAGCTGAAACGTAATCCATTATTTAGAATACTTACATAGACATAATTGAGGCTTGCAAGCAGTGATGGTTGCATGTAAGCAGTGATATCCAGATCCTAATCCGGAAAATATTGCACCAACTATCTGGATCCTGTATCCGGTGGCAAAATACAGATCCGGTCACCCCCTAGAGCTGATATCCAGTATTTTTGAACAAAATCTACCCTGCAATATTGTAATTCTTAGTCGAATGATCACAAGCTTGCACTTAAATAATCTAACACTTTTCAAATTTATCATCAGCCCCCAAATTGTTTGTATTATGTGATCAACTGACATTGTGCAAAATGTTGGCCATGAGATTTTAAATAGAGTCAAACCTGTCAATAGCAGCACCCCATGGAAAAAAAAACCTGGTCCTTGCAAACAGGTTACCTCTATCACAAGAGTATACAGTATAATAATAATAATAATAATAATAATAATAATAATAATAATAATAATAATAATAATAATAATAATAATAATAATAATAATAATTGGTACATGATATTTGTTCCAACTCCAATGTTGAATAGAGGCACAGGAGTCTGCAGTTTTATCAATAAAGCACGACAAAATTTCTGACTATATGAAATCACCTTTATGGTATTATAAAATAATTATTATTACTGGAATGAGATCAAAAGATCAACTGTAGAAATGAAAACGATACTTGAATGAGATGAAAAGATAAATACCAGAAATAAAACAAAACCAAATTGGAATGAGATGAAAAGATTGACGACAGAAATTAAACAAAATGGTATTGAAATAAGAAGAAAGGAGGGACTATAGAAATTAAATGACTGGAATGTGATGACAAATGTTCACAACATATTATAACATTTTTGTTCCCCTCATTATTTATTTTGAGGAAGGGAAAACTGACAAAAACATTTAGCTTGCCAGGTACAAATAATATACTTTTAGGTCTTATGGTAAACAAGGCTATCATCTCATCAACAATCAAATCTCTTTTCCAAAATATGAGGAAGCCCCATTCTGGTAGTATGATGTAAAGTTAACCTTTTGCTATACCCTCATTTTGGTTTTAATCTGATGTTGCCATTCGTGAGTTCTGACATTCTGTACTGACATACATAAATCGGGGGTCTAAATCTTGAGTAGGGCTGTCAAAGGGTACCAGGTTACCCAGGTACCCAACCGTAGCAAAAATTAATGGCTAGTACCCATTCACAAAAATAATTTGTTGACAACACTACCAAAATATCATATATCATCAGCAGTTCGATGGTCTGAGTTGCAACTGGAGTCTATATTTAGGAGTTGGACCATCCATTATGCATCAGCGGCCCACTACTAAATGCCTGCTGCAGCTGGACTAGTGGGGTAACTAAGGTGGTACATGTCTTTCATGTTCTAACAGTACCCAGGTACCCATTAAACCATTAAATGGCAACAAGTAACAAGTAACAATAATGGTGAAGATTTTGATGATTTTTGACAGCCCTAATCATGAGCAAAAAAACCCCACTCAATTGCAAGAAAAATGGCTGCATCTTCAACTACTTATTCACATTGGCATGTAAAACAAACTATTCCCTGGCAACTATTGTAATCATAATGTGTCAATTATAAATCAATCAAAGACTAAAAGCTTTCAAATTACAAGTATTGGTATATAAAACATCTGGCATTAAAAACATTCTACAGTTAAATTCTTGGCATGCTGTATGTACTCACTTATAAAACAACTCCAACTGCAAACAGCACAGACCCAGAGCTGCCAGATCAATGTGGTGGCAGATCTGGGTCTGGGCAGTTCATTAAGTACTCAGTAGAACAAAGAACACAGACCTTAATCTGCAGAGCATTACACTAGACCAGATCAGGATTTTTGTGAGCAGTTTGACTTATAAGCAGGCACATACCAATCAAAAGTATGTTTCATTCAGCAAGAATTTGTACCAAGTATACTGGTTTAAATGTCAAGTCAAACTGCAAACTGTACAGACCCAGACCTGCTGTTGCATAATGTGCCATCAGATCTGGGTTTGTGCAGCTTGTTAGGAGTAATCAGTAGGAACAACATAGACCCTGATCTGTAGGTGTATTATGCTATGGATCAGTTATACAGTTCAGGACCTTTGTTGTTTGCAGTTTTACTTAACTGATAATCAAGGACTGCTGGTTCCTACATTTAGTCATTGTTAAACATGACCAGTTTGGTTTACAGGCTATTTAAAGTGACCAGACTAATACAACCATGTGGTAAAAAGGCCAGATCCAGAAAAAAGGTCAACATATAAATTATTATGAGAAAAGCCCTTTTTCGGTAATTTACATGTATGGCAATATGCAAAGAGATGATGAAAAGAACTTCCCAAAAATGACTTTAATGGCTGGCCTGAGGTTAAAGAAGATAACTACTGACAGCTCTGTCCTGTCTTGGTATGCTATTGGAAATAACATGATGATTTGTCCAGGTTCACTTTTTATCATGTACCATTATTTCCTCAATATACAATATTTATCTCTTGATGGCCAAGCAACCAATTTATAATGGCCTGGTGAGGGTAACTCTCAAATGGTCATTTCAATTTCTCAAGCATATTGCCTTTTGGCAAGTTTGATAGGTACATGTATTTGGAGCATTTCAACACTGACCTTGATCTGCCAGGGCATTAGGCAATGTCTGATCTGGATCTATTCTGTTCATAGTTGGATTTGTGTTATGCTACATAATGTTCATGTTCTACATAATAAGGCATGTTGGAGCAATTTATCAATTCTGTTAACAAATAGGAAGATAAATGCACTCCCTGAATACTTATCAAAGGCTTCAAACTACAATAAATAGCAGGTGCATACACTAATATCTATTATAAATGTTTACATGGTTGAGAAATACACACATTTAATGCAGTGAGTTCATTTTTCAAGGATTGTCCAAAACTAAATCAAACACATTTTTAACAGTTTAATGGCTAATTTTCGGTCAGAAAGTCTACTTAGCACATAAAAGATCAAATAATTAAATATAGTTAAAATTTTCATTGGTAAAAATAATGCCATAAGCTCATCATTCTCTGACTGGTAACTTTAATGTACTGAGAATCACCTGTTGGATCACAATACAATCCTTATCATGATACCAGGGTTTGCTGTACATATTGTGTATTTACATTCATCACCACCACAGGATTTTTAGCAAAGGAATTTATAGATATTTTTGCAGCATGATTTCCTGGGTGATCATGTGACCCATTACCTTACCCATGCTGCAGGTGTCCATGTATGCATCATACAGATGACAGATGATACAATACTTTGAGATCCAAGGGTTATGATACATCACAAAATAAACTTATTATTATCTACAAAGACCAGCTGGTGAAGATAAGATTCTTCTGCCTATCTGTTCATGAAGTCATCCTATTTTGTGCCATGTTTAAACAAAAACCTTTATAATAATTCTTTTTCAATCTAGAAACATGAAATATAGGTAAAGCAGGTGGGGTCATGATTAGGACTGCCATTTTGGACTTTGCAAACCAATATAAGCAAAAGTTTATCTATCATTTACATAAAAATCAACAAATTACAAGGTCTGCTGTGCACAATTTTTTTTATGAAATACTAATATATATATATATATATATATATATATATATATATATATATATATATATATATATATATATATATATATATATTGAACAACTATTCACCCACATATTACTCTGATTTTCATCATGGAAACTATAACTACTTCATAATCAAAGTAGAGGAACCAGCTTAATAACTAGTGTCTTGAAGAGGAGGTAACTGAAAACAACAAAAAAACTAATAAAATTTACTATATATTTCAATTTATAATACTGAAATGTATACAATGGCTGACACAGTCACAATGGCAACAACACTATTTTGCTGTAGTGGTATCTTATAGCACTTTTGGAACTATTTTCTTTCACACTACAGCAAATACATCTATCCATATGCATCTTACTCAATCTCACTTTACCACATTTAAGCTTATTTTATTTCTTTCATTCCTCTCTCTCTCTCTCTCTCTCTCTCTCTCTCTCTCTCTCTCTCTCCATCAGGGGGGCCCCCGAGTGGCCGAGTGGTCTAAGGCGCTGTCCATTACGGATCACTGCCATCTCACCTCTATCTGCGAGAGGGTTCGAGTCTAAGATTTGTCGAATGTGGATATGTGAGAGAGCTTGCCAGTAGCTTCTCGTGGGTCGGTGGTTCTTTCCGGTGATTTCCCGGTTTCTTCCTCCACCATTAATACTGGCCGCCATGTATAGCCTTTCCTGTGCTGAAAAATGGCGTTAAACCCCACAACAACAACAACTCTCCATCAGGTTGAACAAATCTTAAGATATGTACACAGTAAATTTATGTAAGCAATGAGGTGCCATAAAAAATATGCCTAAAAGCAAACTCCTGGCAAAGAAAAAATGGGGATTCAGTATTAACTTACTTACAAATAGTTTTCCACATGAATCATGCAAATTGCCAGTGTCTGTACTTGCATGACCTGTTCTGTTGTATATTTAGTGTCACACAATACCTGTAACACTACAACAAATGATACAAGTTTTCAGAATAAAACTTCTGATCAAATTAATTAACCAAATTAAGTTAATTTAATGTTAAACTAAATTTAATTAGCATGTTGTACTGTCATCATAAAATGTCTAAAAATGACAGAGAAATTATGGATAGACAAGTGTTGATTGTACATCAAAATGAAATGACAATAAAAATCTGGGGACTGTGTTTTAATGAACAAAACAAGATAGCTGAAGTCACACAATTCCCATCTTAAACTCTTAAACCAGAAATAAACAAAATATATAACTAAATCCTTATATTAACTAAAAGGATTTAATGTTGTTGTCCAAAATTATTGTTAAATTAAGAACTTCGTTTTTATTGATGTAGTAATGCAGAAATTAGTACCATGAGACAGAATGAAAATTATGCATGCAAATCAGTGGTTTTTGCCTTCAAAGACATATCATAAATGGACTAGGGGGTTGGTGGCTGAATGCAAGAAAATATGTCAATTCTGAAGTGAAAACATTTACACTGGCATTCAGGCTTGACCATGAGTACTCAAAAATGTTAAGTTATTAAATTTTTAATATCATGGTGCTTGCATAGGTTTACTATGGGAACCAAATTAGTACAGGAGTCCTATAGAGAGCTAACAGCAATACAGTGACTCCACATATGCAGTGTAATTAACATTACTATAATTGCAACTATATGGTTCTATTAGTGGATAACAAGCAAATTAATACCTTTTGTAAATCACATAGTGACTTTCATTGGGTTATTAAACACATATTCAGATTTATCAATTTTTGCCAAGAAAGGGGGATGAGAACAGGGTGTAGATTGGACTATGTTAGGTGGAGCATTATGCACTTTGTTTCATATCTAAGCAATACATATATAAAATTTATATACTTTACCATCTTTAAAGTAATTATATCAAGCAACATGATATTTACAAGTTGTGTTTTGAAACATAATGCAGCATATATGGTCACTTAGGTCTCTTCCTCCATCCTTAAAGGGGATGACTTCTCATGACTTTGCATCCCACTAATTTCTTTCAGTGAATGTTGAAACTTCATATTTTGCATTTTAATGGACTTATGTCTACCTTACTTTAGTTTTAAATATTTCTATCTTCTGGGAGAAATTTTTTTGTAATTTGTGTCATTTAAATATCTTTTTCTGTAATAATACGTGTACATATAGATGGTCACCTTGACCTTTAACCCCTTAATTACATAATATAACAAGGCTGGTAATATATTTCATTATTATATTGAAGAGAGATAAATTGTGATATTAAAAAGATGACTCTCATATTAGACAGCTTTATTTTAATATTTTTTCTGATTTTCTTAAATAAAGCTCGTATATTGAAATGTTGACAAAAATGCACTATTGCTCTTTAGGTGAAAATGAGCTTGCAATATAATTTAATATTCACTAATGTAATCTTTAACAAGTAAAGCTATGCACATTGCTTACTGATGTATTAAGCTACTATTCCTAGGGCTGTCAAGAAAATCAAGGGTGGATATAGGTCACATGGTACTAATAATATGGAAAAATGAGAATCAGCCTGGAAATGGGTGAACATTTAACAGAGTATATATGGGTTTGGCTGGCCAGGATTGGCTAACAATGTAAGTTATGAATTAGAAAAAAAAAATTGAGAGGTTATCCTAGTTGTAAATGGAAGAAAATAGAGACATTGTTTTATTGATGGAATTCCTGTCCTTCAACAGTCTTGAATTTGGAACACTCATTACTAAAATTAGCACCTGACTGGTGCAGAATTGAAAGCACATGTTTCAAACACATGCAGGTCCAGAAAATGCAGGGGCTCATATCCTTTCCTCTGTGCAGAAGCCAACTTCCAGGTTTCATCTATACTGATAAATATAGATTTAGATCATGTGCACTCAGAAATTTTAAGTTATTGAATTTTTAATATCATGGTGTTTGCATAGGTTTACTATGGCAACTGAATTAGTACCTGAGTCCTACACATAGCTGGTTCTGGCCCAGCATACAATAAACCAATGGACACCACCAAAAAACAATCAAGTACAGCTGCTCATTAAGGGCATTTTCATGACCCCTTTTTGCTCATGAAAGACATGTTTTAGGGCCCCTCAAGTACCCTTTATATGTACAGGCTTCACTGCTTAAACATATTTATCTTACTGTATTTTAAATAGCAAATATATGCTCATGTAAATATCAGATCCAACTACAAACTCCATAGACCTAGCTATGCCACCACATAACACACTAGCAGCTCTGGTTCTATATAGCTTATTAGAAGCAATCAGTGGCGTTTCATGTGTCACAGAATCAGGGGTGGTACAATATGTGATCAGGGTCTATGTTGTTTGCAGTTAGACTTATAAACGTGTATATACAATAGTGGGCATAAGTACTAAATATAGTATTGAGTTAAGTATAAACATCCATGTCCATTCTTCAATCTAGATTCATTGTAATTTGATCTGTTCATTAGCCTGTATATATATGACACCTATATGTGAACTGATTGGAACCCTAGACAGCTCACATTTTAGTAAGGTCTTTGTACTCTATATGTATTTCCTATACCATGACAATCTGTATATTCCAATGGTATCAGATAAATCTGACTGGGTTTTAATGTCCATTTGTAAATTTGTCTTTTTGTTTGGTCTTATATAATCATTCTTGCTCCTTAACACAAGATCAAAATTGGAGCTGTAATAAATGAAGGGTTCATTTTTGACCGATCTAAGTAACTATGTTAGAAATAGGGATATTCCTTTGGCTCAAGGCCAGTGGACATTTGTAATGGGTCAATAGTCCACTTCCCTAGATAATGCTAGGCAAAATTTATAAAGAAACAATCCAAAAAAATAAAATAAAACAACAATAGACAGATTGAAATTTGATGGAACCACCAAGAAAATGTTTTAGCCCAATTACTCTAAATTATTGCTCTTATTGCTCTTGGAGCAAAGAAATTCTATATTTCAAATGGTCATATAGAAGGACCTTACTGTTGTGTGCGTAGTACATTCTTTGAACATTAACTTCTACATTTTGTCTTTTTTGCACCAATAAATAGGTAAAACCAGTTATAATGCGATGTTTGGGGTCCAAAGAATGACATCTTGATTTTTGCTGGATTGCGTTAACAATTTTTAAAAAACTTCTTCATATAAAATGTGCACTGAAATTTCAATGTCATCAGTTTTAATGACTAAGTCGTACAGCATATTGTATGTTTTGTTCGCCAGGTTTTATCAGACATCAAATATACTTCAGTTTTGAATTGTATACATGCCAATAAGGCGGTAACGGTACATGGAGAAGTTAAGGCAACATTAAACGCAGTATTAGGATTAAAAATCTGCTAGAGATATGAATAATTGGCTTTTCCAAGAGCATGTATTTATGATATTAAAAAGAGAGGTCACATTAAATTAAAAAAATGGGAGACATGCTGCCATTGCATTATAAGCAGAATCACATCATAATGAATCACATTATAATAGGTTTTGAAAACTGACAAATTTTTACAGGGGTCGAGTTCAAAGCAAGCTGTGGCCTTGTGCCACCGAATTTGATTGGTCATTTTTGGCATAAAAATTCCCTCCATAGTGCCCATAGGGAACATAAAAGCACCTAATAAAATAAAGATCATTTCAGTCAACTTTAGACTCCATGCTTGCTAAAGTCTGCTCATTAACAAAGAAGCAAAAATTGATCAGTTTCAATGGCTCACATATCATACAGATTTTTCTAGGCTTGAGAACCAATCAAGAGCACATGATCCATGATTATTTATGAAATCTTCATCAAAAACACTGCTGTGTTTATTTCCAACTTAATGTAGACAAGAAACATATGATTAATTAAATTTACAAAATAAATTCTTTATAGAGAGGAATGGTTACTCAAAGAATTCAATGCCCAGTAAGGAAGGCTCAAGACAGGAAAGGATGATAATGATCACAGATGCATGGGTAATGGATTTATTAATTTCTGGAATAAATATAACTTTTCCAGTATTATATACTGAGTTATTTCTTATACAGATTAAATCACAGTTTGATGAAATTTCCTTGTCAACTAAAATAACAATGACTTGAACAGTGGACATGGATATTTCATTGGACAAGGAAATTGTATACTGCTGTGCTGTTGTCTGTCCACATTTTTTGCAGAAATTATTAAATTTGTAACATGAGTGTCTCTAATAATTTGAATTTTCTGGGCAAACAGGAAACAGGTTAGGGTATATGTGACCCCATTTATGCCTAAACTGACCCCAATTTTCAACCCCATTTCTTGAATGAAAACTGTATCAAAGAAGACAAAGAGATCTAAATGATAGTATCTCACCATGGTTCCAAGCCATAGTATCACATTTTTTACTTCCATGCAACAAACAGTTTGTTACAATGCTTTGAGCTAATTTTATTCAAACTTGGTTCTGATGAGGAATATGGAAAAAGGTTTTCAAAAAATTGGTGATCAGTGTCTAAAGTACCATATATGCCCACTTGTAAGAGGAGTCCAAACCGCACAGACCCAAATCTGCCATGCCATAATGCACAGGGAGATCTGAGTGGGCAATTTCTTAAGAGTAATAAGTAGCACAGACATCATAAACCCTAAACTGCTGGCACATTCAAGTATGATTTAACTCTTTATCCTTATGTATATCCTAGTAATTTAATACTTATCGGCCTAACTTGGGATAAACCAGCAGAAATTCATGATGATAATAAATCCGATGACAGTGAATTAATCCAAAGCACAACAGCATTAAAAATGGTAGCATTTCCAGACGACACCAGCGCCCAAGATGAGGATATGGAAAACAAGTCTTGTAAGAAGCAAATATCGGAAATATCACATAAAGTTCTTAAATTTTGTATATTTCTTGGTAATGAATGACAGTTGTAAAAAGAAATGTGTAAAGTGTCCATTATGTATGCTTGATTCCAAATTGTGGATATCAACTCTGACTTTGATAGTCTCTAATGCAAAGTATTAGTGATTACTATCAATGACCATGATGTGATAGTTCCCCAGGTCTTTGTTGCATCATACTTGTACATATGATATATATGTTCTTTTAAGTTTACAATGTGTTACATTATATCCGCATTTTAATTTAGATGTATGGACTATGCAGTCTGAAATAAAGAATTCTTATCTTAATTCACATATGCAATATACATGCATTCTATGATGACCTGGCTCTCTTCTTTAATAAGCGTTTACAGTTTTAGCACACATTACTAACAAAATCTCACCACCACCACCCCAAAAAAGTCACCCAAGAGAACTGATAATCTCTCCTATATTCAGAAAATTCCCACCATTTTCCAATAGATGCATGGTCTATTCTTGAGATGACAACTTAAAAATTGCATGTCACGATCCGAGCATTTGCGCTTGGGTTAGTAACCATGCCTGGACGAGAACAATGTGCAAGGATCTGAGGTGGACCTTAGACCAACAAGCAGATCACAGCTTTTTATCTGGTAGCGATATATCAGAAGAAGAAACAAAAATCTACTTGTTGGTCCAGGGGTGACATTATGCAAAGGTGTCCAAGTTTTAAATGATGTTGGGACCATTATATCTTCAATTTCATATGGATACGAAGAAGATAAAATTTCGTTCTACGATTTTCCTCTCCCTCAATCTCTTATGGAAGGTCAGTTCGACATCCCCCCCATATCTCTCTCTCTCTCTCTCTCTCTCTCTCTCTCTCTCTCTCTCTCTCTCTCTCTCTCTCTCTCTCTCTCTCTTCATATTATATGGAATATTCGGATCATATAATAAAAATTAATAAAAACATATGATCAACTGTCTGTCCCACGAAATATCAGGAATCTGAAAATACTCCTATCGCTGTGCTATTTCAAAAGGACATTGATCACTCCACTACATTCCTTACAGCCGATTGTCCGGTCAGAGTTCACTACAACTTTGTAGTACACGCGTTAACTCCCGTATATATAACTCTACTGCATAACAGTTTTAAACAGAACAAACGAAGGAACGTTTTAAACAAGCAAAATTGCCTACTTCTAAAATACTTACCAAGTTTTGTAACTCTTCGGGATCTTTCGAAATATAATCCTCCATTATAGGCTAATCCATTCTACTCCTTTGTCGCATGTTTTTAATGTTTTATGTATCACACCAAGGATGTCCATAAGGTACTACAGCAACTTAGCTCAGTTATGTTTAAACTATAGGCAATCGCTTTTAGACTAAACCACTCAACAAAGAGGGGTGTTGTATTATCGTTTGCTACACATTTTGATTACTATTCTCTTTATTCTGTTCAAAACAGATATTTAGGATAATTGTTTCCAACTCACCATTTTCTTCTCTTCAAAACTATATTATTACTGCAAACGGAGAACAAATACATCAGAATTGGACGGCTTAAAATATATATCAGGCCTTTATATTTTATGGTAACATTCCACCTTTGAAGCACCCTTGTAAATGCCGTTATCCTCGTTATCGCTGAGAGGACCCAAATAGTATTTCTTGTCCCATCGAAAACACATTGAACATTAACCACGGTTACTACACGTTTTGTTTCAAAAAGTATTACAAAGGCACACAAATATTTGCTCCGGCTTATAACAAATATCAACAATCAATATGATTGATGTACTCAGAGTGTATCATTATGTGTGTCATTTGTTGATACGTTGCTGGAATGCTTATTGAGTATTAAATACAAAGCTATGTTAAACCATATTTCTATGTAACCTGCGTCTTTAATACATATAACAATGTGCTATTTTTCATGAAGTTGTGTGCATATTAAAGCCCTGTCGAAATGACAAACATATACAAATCTGAACGGCTTACAAACTGAAAAGGTAGTTAATTTTCAAGGAAATCATTGATTAAGACTTAGAATAAATACAAATTTGCTGGCGGGGGTGAGGGAAAATTATACTTGCCTAAAATTTGATATTCTTTAAACTATGTTTCTGATTTTCTATGTGTGGAATTTTGTATGATCGGCCGAGTCTAGGTTGTAATATTTCATCAAACATTTTGAGTCAATCTAACTTTGGGGAAAACACTATCTTCTTTCATTCATTATTTTCTTTCCTCAAATCTTTATTTATCTTCCTATTTTGTTTTTAAACATTCTTCTTTTTATGTCGTTTCTTGCTTTCTTCATTTCATTCGTTCTTTACACAAAGTTATCTATTGCCTCTCATTTCCCTAGCATTATCTAGATGGCAAATCAATACACAAATCATTGTTCAAACGCTGACAAAGCAATTTGCATCTTCTGTGTTAGGTGGATTATTTATTTCACACGCGATTAAATAGGGCCCCTTCGCATAAAAGATGGGCAGTAAATGCTTTCTTAAACTGAATTTTAATTGAATGATTTTAGTGCTTTCAGAAAATGAGTATGGGAATGAACTGAACGGGATCCTTCGTTGTCCTCATTCATGTTAATTCAATGCATAATAGTAAACTCCCTTATGTTGGCATTCTATCAAATACAAGTCATTTTATCATAACTTTGTATAGCATTATTAAAGAATTTCAAGTATTTTATTACTTAGATTTGTGTGACTTTAATTAACTATTATATTGATATAAAAAACTTGAGCACCCCATTTTCTACACCAAGTCATATTTGGAATAATTTTGGGACACCAAGGTTATATAATAGTGTCCTCTTCGGTGAAATCGGCGGTGCACTCTAGTAACCACGTTGTATTTCTGTCCGTCCGTCCATCCATCCGCAACTTGGTTTCCACACGATAAACTCTAGTTGGACTTTCTGATTTTTATCCAAATATGGTGTGCATCTTTGTATGAAACACGGATAATTTTATTTCAAGCATTGTGTCAAAATTTAGAAGGTTTATGATCCCTCTGTGTGTTAGTGTGTGTGTGTGTCTTTTGCATTTTATGGGGTAGGGTTGTCCTAAGGATTTTCTGATTGCTCGATTTCAACCAAATTCGACTTGGAGATTTATATTGATTAGATTGTCAATTAGTTTGATTTCCAGAATTGTGAATATCATTTGTAAGAGTCCTGATTTTCCATGTTCACAACGTCGGTTTTCGCAGCATTACTTCGCAAACAAGTTTGATTTCAACTAAATATAGCACGCCCACTTTCATTGACAGTACATTTAATTAGCTTGTTTTGTATCATCCTACGATGCAATATAAGGGAGTTACTGTCCCCTGATCATTCTTTTAATTCTTTTAATTGTGTTAGGATGGCTTTATACAACCTAATTAGACACGCAGTTTTATATTTAAGAGATAGTGAAATTAACGATAAATCACATTGTCACTGATGCTCAGTAATAAATGTTAACATATATATATATATATATATATATATATATATATATATATATATATATATATATATATATATATATATATATATATATATATATATATATATATATATATATTCTCGGACTGGACTGCAAAGCGAGGATGTGGAAAAAAAAAAACACGGACAAACTATGCCCTTTTGCACAGCGAATACGGGGGGGATGGGGTGCACTTGTCCAAGGGAGCCAGGCGATAATAAATGGGGGTGGCGCGGGACCATTTTTCTGCAGCTAAACTTATCATCATATTTCACCTTTAACTCAGTCTAACAGAGTCAATTCTTCGCAAAACTAATCGGGAGGTGATGACTGACATAAAACTGTTTTCGATTTAAAAGTATGGGTTCAACCAAAGAACAGTCACGGTGGCCCCCGTCGCCTCATATCTAATCTGACCGTCGCAATAGGTCACCGACACTATCAACTTGTTGGCGTTTCGAATCGTCCAGTTTGTTTTTTTTTAGTAATACGGTGACCATATTTGCAAGTCCTTGTCTATGCTTCAACCAACAGCATAGTTTACCGTCTGTTATTGTTGTGGGGTTTAACGCCATTTTTCAGCACACGATAGGCTATACATGATGGAGGAAGAAACCGGGAAATCACCGAAAAGAACCACCGATCCACGAGAAGCTACTGGCAGGCTCTCTCATATATCCACATTCGCCGAATCTTAGACTCGAACTCACGCAGATAGAGGTGAGATGGCAGTGATCCGTAACGGACAGCACTTTAGACCTCTCTGGGCCCCTTCACCGTCTGTAATAATCTCTATAATTCCGTACATTTTGGAGCTATGTCTCCTTAAACATGTGTATAGAGAGTTTCTCCTTGTTATTCAATTTGCTTGATAAATATTTAGCTATGCATTGCAAATATTTGATGCAGAGGATAGTTTTGACTCAAATATTATTCTATGAGTCAGAAGTGCACAGTAAGCAGTCTGTCTGCTTGTTTACATTGTGAATTTTAGTTTGAAACTCTAGTAACTTGACAGTGTTAAAGACCTGCTGGCGATTATCGGGTTAGAAATTATAAATTGATGAATGAAATGACTAAGTTGTGTACATCTGTTATTTTTTTTAATGCTTTTCTTAAATCAGTGCAAGTACAAACAAGCTGGAGAATGCAAATATAGTCAATGTTATATAAATGACCTAATCATGACAATAAAAGCTATAGGGTTCATAGCTCAGCAGTCATTTATATCATATATATATATATATATATATATATATATATATATATATATATATATATATATATATATATATATATATATGAGAGTCCAGTTTTATTTTTTCCTTGTTGAAAGAGACCAGTAAAGAATTTTAAGGAAAATTCATCGCAGAAGACAAAAGTTGAATAACTGAATAACTCATTTTTTTCCTGCCAGTTGCGATACTATGGATATAACAACAATGACGAATAGTTCGCTATTTTGAATGTTATACTGGTGTAAGAATCAACATTGCACGTGATTGAGTGATACGAAATCATTAGTTCAGATGGCACGCTGCAGGTAAATGGAGGGTAAACACAGTGAAAATATGTAAATGTCGCTCACATACTATTTAGATTGTATACATTTTAAAAGGACGTCAATACAGTCCTGGCTATATAGCATTGAATAAGTTTAGTTATTCATCAAAATGTCAAGAAAAACAAAGATAAAAGCGAAGAAAAAAAAAAGCCATTTTCTTAAAACTGACTGTAAACGTTTTTGGTTATAGAAAGTACTCTTCTATAATATTCTTATATGGAACACCGGATGCATTTCATGGCAAAATGGATGCCTCCATTGGGCTCTCCGTCCTCTTAAGACATGCAGAATGGTGTATCGGACCTCAATCGCTTGGTTTTGCACCTAGATAAGAACATGATGCTCCCTCCTTCACAGCGCAAGATAAAAATGTCAATACGCCATATGTAAAGGGAGATAACTCTGCAATTGTTATTGCTATGATTCTTGAAGGCCAAATAAATTTGATAAATTAGCCATTATCACATTATAACGAGGTTTCCTTTTTAAAAAGATATTCTCAATGTCCATTATGTTATATCGTGTTTATGTGCATCTAATAATTGGATACTTACTATACTCTAAATGATTAGCAGAATTGCTATTTAAAAACAAGAACACTTTATGGCAATTTTTTAAAAATTTTTAAATCACCAATACTTCACGATTGTTTTGCTTCATTTTTCAAGTTATTACTTTTTTGGGTTGTCCCTGGATGGGACACAGATGGCATAGATAAAGATAATGTGTAATATACTATTTTTTTTCTTCACATTTTCACAGTTAAACAAGTTACATGCAAAGGTTAATGAAATTTGCAATAGTAAATTTAGTGTGATTTGCCTTAAATTTCCAGTATGCAATGTTATGATTTAGCCTGTCCTTCACATGTGTTTCTGCTGCAGTCCTTTTTTTTTTGAAGATTGCTAGATTTCAACCAAATTGGTTGTGAATCTTTATGCTGTTGACTTTGATTGACTTCCAGCATTTACTGTCATTACTTGGATGAGTTATGGACCCTGAATGCCATTCTCCTTTGTCGTTTTTGCCGTTATGGGATTTAATGTCATTTTTCAGCACAAGATAGGCTATACATTGCAGCCAGTATAACTGATAAAGAACCTGGAAAACCCAGGAAGAACCACTGACCCACACGAAGCTAACAGCAAGCTTCTGACATTCCCACATTGGTTGAGACCCATTCTTCTTAGTTTTCCCCAACACTCTTCTGTTTACAGCCTTGTTGAACAAATTGTTGTTAGCGAGTCCATTTATGATGCACCCATCACTAATTGGTGTAGTTTGTGTTTAACTAATTATTTTGATTAACTACCACTTAATCAATTGTTGATCTGGCAATTATTATGTTGCTACATTAATTGAGTACATGTAATATAAAAACTAATCTCTTTGTAAGCATCATGAATATTAACCACTTGAAATTACTCATATTAATTCTCTGTTTCTCTTGCATATTCAAGATTTTTTAAAATATCTGCTTCATTCCTAGAAAAATAACATTGGCATTAAAAAAGTTAAATTAAAATAATTCTTATTAATCAGTTTTTTGGAAATCCTTAATATTGTAACTAACATACTGGATTTTGTCTTGTGTCAAAGATCCTTGCATTTTTGTAATACACGATTGACCATATTAACACTACAGCAAGTGTTAGTGGTCTAGGTACTCGCCCTTTCAGATCTCATATGTCCGTGTGAATTCAAGACTCGCTTTGGCCAACACAAGTATATGAGAAAGTTTGCCAAAAAGTTTAGTGTGTGTTGATGGCTCTTCTCAGGTTCTTATCCCAACTGTTCATCTGAACCACTCTCTCATCCAATCTGAACCTCATATCCCCCTGGCTTTATTTAACATTAAATTTCAATAATGTCTGCATTTCCAAACTCCCACATATTGTAACAAAATGAGTGTCCATCGAGCAGTTTGCAGAATAATGTTCTTCATACTAATTAAGTGAAGGAAAGCATGAAAGTTTGGGTAGAACATGTACATGTACTTTAAATTGTTACGAATGGATAGTTGGGTGATGTCACTTGTAATACAATTTACAGTCCCTGGTTCAATTCTCTCTGCACAAAGATTTTGAACTCCCCACCCAAGGTCTGCAGTTTTCTACATATACTCAAAAAACATTACTGTATACTAATCTTTTTAGGGTTCATTGTACTTTTCATATGTTCCAAGATTTCTTACATAATCAAGATCAAATTATGGAATTATCTGATTAGCGTTTATTATTTTCCACCAGGTAATATTGTATTGAACAAAATAAACATAAACAAAGAAAGTTTAGTTTTGTTTCTTGGATTATAAATAATGACCCACAAGTACTTCCTTTCTATTCTAAGCAACAGTTATCTCCCTTTTACAAAATGTACCTCTGCTTTAATTACTGGCATCATTGTACTTGCTGAAAATCACTTTAGATTTAGAATGCGAGTCTCTTGACATGTGTACTACCTGTATTATTAAAGGAATTCACAGTGTTCTGGCTAAAACTATTCTTATTAAAATTTATTTCTGTTCTGTAATTGTCTGTTTAAGCAAAATATATGACCTACAATTAAGTTATCAATGTGGCACCATAATAATAGTTGATTACCTGACCATGCAAGTTCTATGTATTCGGGTTGAATTTAAATCTGAAAGGTATAAATAAAAGGGTTATCCCCATCAAGAATGCTGGTGACCCTAGACCCTATAGCAATCACCTGCATATAGTGATCACCTGATCACAAAGTTGGGAGTCCACTCCAATGTTCCAAAATAATATATAGTGACCACATATTCTACACAACCAGTTATAATTTTTAGTTACATGGGGGGCCCTTTACTTCATATAGTAGTCACTGCCTAATATATGGGAGAATGTTGGATACATGTATCTCCTAGATAAAATATCTCAATTTTGATGAAAACAAACCCCACTTTGTCTTATCTACCAACTTACACAAATACAAATCCATAGATCCATCCACCACCCACTTATCCATTCTTCTATTCCTAAAAGATGCTCACTTTTCTTATGCCATTTATTTCCCTTTGTCCATTGAATATGTGTAAAGAAAAATAAATACCTCAAAGCAACAAGCATCCAATGGAAAATAATGTCACACCTTTGTTTCATCACATGAATCCATTGTATAGGTGGCAAGAAAAAAAATACCTCAAACAAGTGTTCTATGGAACCCAATAGCTTGCCGTCATACATTTCACTGCACAAAATCCAGATGGCATGAAAAAGAAATACCTCAAAGCAACACATGTTCTATGGACACTGAACCAGTCTCTATTTTGCACATCTGTCTATCCCCCTGTATCTCATCAGTATAAATTTCAGTACAAAAATGAAACACAAAATGTCAACACTGCTGACATCTATGCAGCTAACCCAGGAAAAGTGAAAATATATCTCAAACCATTTAAATGCATGTACGACATTAAGTATTCCATGCATCCAAGTGTATCCCTGTGAATAGAGTGATGATGTGCCTGTCTTGTTATTCAGGTGTGACAGGAGTTCCTAGCATTTCAGGTTACCAACTTAAGACCAGTAGTATTATTAACCAAAATGTTCAAGTTAATATGCCAATGATAACGAAGAATGACTTTTAATGCAAAATGTTAACAGCAATCCTATTGCTTATACAGAGAAGACAAATCATACTAGTCTATAAACTTTAGAACCTAAGTAACTTGATTTTAAAGTTCCTGTGGTTTAACATGCAAAGTCATCATATAATACTCTTGATACATTTCTATATAAGCTACTACTGATCCAAATGGTCATTAAAAATTCACTCCCAAAGAAAGACAAGTGACTACTATTATCTGCAACTCAGTCATCCTTTCTAATCTGTTACCACATCAACACTTTGATAACAACAGGAATGGAAAATGATTTGAAATTAATATGAATTGTTAAGGGAGAAGACTTTGTGCATGTAGTTCATTGAGTACATACAGGTATGGAAAGCAAGTATTTGAAGAATTCTTATGATATATATTAATCCTTTATTAGGCAGTACATTTTATGAAAAGCATGACTTTTTCTTAATTATACAACTTGTCATGGCTGCCATATCAACAGTAACAAGAAAGGCAAAGTGTCTTAACACAAGCAAACAAAAAAAAAGCCAACAAATAGCACTGCCTTGGATATTAGTACCATCAAAGTTGATACATCATACTGGGTAGATATTACACAAAACTCTTCTCCACTGGGGATCTCCATTTTCATTCAAATATGGATATTTGTATATCATACAAGATCACACAAAAACTGTTTAATAATATTTGGTTGTGAATAACATATCCAATTGAAAAAAGCATAGACCTTGATCTACCCTAATAAAATGTACAAGTAGATCAGGGTCCACAAACTTTGTTCTTTTATCAAGTCAAAAGCACAGATACTGATCTACCATCACATCATGTGTCAGAGTTATTGGTCTATGCTGTGTACAGTGGGCTGTGTATTAATACACAGAGAAATATGACATGTGGCAACAATGTTTCAGTTTGCCTGCAATAAGAACCAGAAAAAGAATAAGGTCTGCCATGTCTCTGCTTTCAAATACAGTGGAACATTTTTATTATATGCAGAAATATTAATGCGACTTGAGCTATTCTTATGGGTAAATGATGAAATTCCTATTCAGTAAGGAATCACCACTGAGAAACTATATTGAACAAAACTAATTTTTTCAAGAACAATAGCACATCAGTCCCAAACTATTGGGGAGAAACAAATAAACCAAGGACACTAAACATACACAGTGAACATAGAAATGTCTTTATTGTATAAAGCACATTGTTTTCGTATCCATTTAAATCAAAGATTTTTTGTCTTACTTTGCTGAGGTTCTGAATATTACCTAAGAGGTGAACTTCATTCAGATTCAAACAGTTCAAATATGTTCAACGGCAGTTAATCCTTGTTATATCCGATACATGTAGCTCTGAACATTTATTTTCAATGTGAAACATTAAAATCTTGTATAACAACACCTGTTTAGTTATGTTTTGTGTCCACTAACAAAAGTTTCCCACTGTTCATGTGATTACAATGAGACTGTTATCTACATGTTCTGCATTTGGGTTAGATTACACAAGATTACTTATAAAAAAAAAACAACTGATCATATGTTGATATCCTGCAGAGGGTAGTAAAATGCACTGAATTTGGCAATAAACTTTGTCAATGTTGGTCTTATGCACAGAACTGGAACCAGTCTACTCAACATTGTTACAATGATGGAAAATGTGCATTATTTTTACCTAACCTGTTATTAATCAAAATAAATGCTTCTCTAATCCTCAACTTTATCAACTCACTGCAGATCCTGTTGGAGTTTACTTGAATGTTTGAAAAAGTGGATGTGAAGGGGTCAAGAAAATGTGTCAGCCATGTCATTTTCTGCAGGATTCAATCCTGCACTCAAGATAAAACACTGATTTGGAATAATGAGACCTGTACCATGTTTTCCATAAAGAATATGACGTTGCTTCTCCAAAAATAAAGAAATGATACATCAGTCTGTTAATTAAAAAATTGAAATGGCTACTTATATATTTAGTCATATACCACCACAAAGATGGAGAGGTGGACAGCAATGGATATTTCATTATATATCATCTAATTAAGGCATCAATTGGAAAAAGATGAAAATTTCTGGATTACTAACATGTTAGGTCAAGTCAAATATGTCAGGGAGGGGATTCTTCAGTCTCAAATTTCAAGTGCTTTATCTTCTTCATTAGCATCTGAAACAAGTTCTGTGAAAGAATCATGGTGAAAATTCATTTACCTACTTTTCACAAGGATACAGAAGAATTTTAAAAATGACAGTTTTCTACTAATAACCTTGACCTTTGAGCTTTGAACTTGATTACTATATGCTAAGGTTTGGACATGGATAAAGTTAAAGCTTAATATCTGCTGGGGAAGGTAGTACATATGGATAACTATATGGATGCATGGACAGAGATAGATGACACCATAATATAATATGCCTAACTTAAGATGGGAGTATAAAAAAGAGGATTTTTATACATAAAAAGAAAAAGTATAATATAAAATAAAATAAAAGATTAACAAGAGAAAAAAATGATTACACAAACTGGTATGAAAAACTATATATTCTGAATAAATAACATATCTCCATTATAAAAAGAGAATGGTTTCCTGTTATGCTAAAAATCTATCACGTCTGCTTGAATTACACTGCTATCTGCACTCGAAACAAGAATCAAAGATGGCAAAATGAATTAAATACCAAATTACACAAATTCAGAGCTTCTAAAACTTTTGTAAAATAATTTGTAGCGTCTTGAAATTTTATTGTACACCATATATGGAACAGCAAGAACTACTTATAATAATTACTGAGACTTGGAAAGCCAAACACTATGAATATGTTTGACCTCTGAGGAACTGAAACATTCACTGTAGCATCTGCTTTCTGTATCTTTTTTAATTACAGAAAATTTGTTCACAATGTCCTGGTGGGCAATGATTCTACAGTGCAGAATTTCAAACCATAATGTAATTGGATTATACAGTTTGCCTCTGTTAAGCTGTCTCCAGCAACAACTTTAACCATTATTATTATGCAGACAACAAGTTCAAACTTAAGTGAACCAGACTTGTGGAATGTGACATGGCATAACTGATGGAATAAAGTGAAAAGAACTTTCTTTTCCATGATATCAAAGTAGAGGCCTATAGTCAATTGATAAAAAATCATTGTACTTGTTATGATGCATCCCTTCAACAAGTTTGATTCCATGTACAGTAGTAGTATGTATACTCTGTGCTTAACACCTATGTGGTCAAGAGGCAACATAAAAACTAATGTAGGTCAGGAAACAGAAATGTAGGCCACACTAACCCAATCTGTAGCATAGTTATGGTACTAACATGCATACAATCATCTAGTTTGATTAAGTGCTTAAGAAAATAACCCCTAAAAACATGTTATGAATGTCTCACAATGACCTACTTTTGTTATGTATTCGTCAAATTGGAGCCCTCATTAAATTCCAAGTTAGTACCATGATTTCTGAACTCTTCTCAAGTGACATTAAAATATGAGAATCGTTGCCTTGCTTTTTATGGCAAGGATATTTTTTTCAAAAATAATTTGTAAATGTTCAGTTTAGAAAACAAAGCTAGGAAATAGGTAAAGAAAAGCCAAGATCAAAGTTGTAGTGGGAGTTTGATTCACACATTAGTGCTTTTATCCAGACAGTGACAAATCTTTTTCACTGTTATATAGTACAGCAGCACAAAAAGGTTATTTAGTGTCAAGGAGGCAACTGGAGCAATGTGTAGGCAACCAGGATTGATCTAATGGTAGTATTCAAATCTGAACGATTTCAATCATTTCAATCGTGAACCATGCAAAAACATGGTTATCACCAACTAACTCTATGACATTTGTACAGAATGACTAATCAAAAAGAGCATCCAGAAAGACTTTAATTGCCACATGTCTATGTCTAATTCAAAGTACAAACAACATGGACTTGCATCTGCCATGTGCATGTCCCAGCAGATCAAATCTATGTTGTTTGTCTAGAATCAGAAAGAGAATGATCAGCATAGACCATGACCTACCAGTGCATTACATGACAGCGTATCCAGGTCTGCTCTGTTCAAAGTTGAGTGTAAGCTATACACTGGCAAAGATAGCGGACTGGATTCCTAATGTTAATGATCAACTCTTTTTTAAAACTTAATTATCTATAACTGGAGGTTGTTTTGTAAAACCCATTGATTGCCATTTAATAACCTTAGAAGCCTCTTGTGTAAATATGTTACAGTGGACAATAATTTTCAAATAATCAAGACTGAAGATTAAAAAATGTATACAGGGCTTCTTGAAGCCTTTGTCAGCTCAAAAGTCAAACCAGTGCAATGTTTGAAATGACCCTAAATGTTCCTGGCAAAATATAGAAACAAGTATTTTACTAAATCAATTTTCATAGAAATGAAGAAAGTTTCTTACGGACAAACTTACCATTTAAATATTTTACTGCCATTTGAGACATTTTCTTTTATCACTACTGAAAAAACTGATATGCTGTCCATTAAAAACATGCATGGAATCCAAAGAATGCACTCTGAATTTTTGACAGCCACTCATATATATTACAAGTTGGAGAAGTAAAAATTTGTTGGGACTGTCTGTTTTTGTTGATTTTTTTTTCTATATAATTATTCTGATAATAATTACATATAGTCAATGAATAAAACATTAGATGTGCCAATTAAATCATTATGAACACATTTTGGACTCTGGTAAACCGTGAAATTTAGCAGCCGCAATGGTAATAAAATAATCTAAACAGCCTAACATATTTTAACCAAACCACATTCCCTTCACACAAAGCATTTTTAAATGGAACAGCCATAGCAATATTCACTAAATTATAAATAGAAAAATGTGTACTCCTATTTCACCAAATATCACAACCATTTTTGAATGTTTTATTATTTAGATGTTAAAACTTACTAACCTCACAGCAACGTGTTAGTAGATACTCAAAATGTAGTAATGATCACAAAATACATTTAATGCAAAGTGGAATTGGTACAACTAGGCCATAAAGATACCAATTATTTTGCCTGTATTAAGCAGTTAATTAATTTTGCCTTATATTCACAAAACTTTGCTTAGAAAAACCCTAAATAAAATAGAGTTTCCAATAAAAAGACTAAATGAAATACAAAAGATTTTATTAAATGAATATTTTCTTATACAGATGTCAGTTAAATATGTATAATTTATTCTGTAACAAGTTAACAAATATATGAACTATAACAAGACAAGTTTGAGTACAAGTCTGAGTGCTCAGGCATGTAGATTTTACAAGACCAGAAAACTCAAGTTTTAAATTGTTATCAAAAGACCATGAGAAACAAAATTTTACCATCATTATGGCAAGGTGATGCTCTAATTTTAAAAACAGTCACCAAATTATGCACAGAACATTACTGACATTTTTATCATCTTGTGTACCAGAACAGCCAGCACCATGGACTTTTCTGTTCCAGATCTGCTTCCTGTTCATTCTTAGTCAATAAAATGAGCTGGCTAATCAAACATAATAAATTGGTATCAGTTATTGGTCTGGTTAAAAAAATTGATTTTAATCTTTCTTCTGTGAGTACAGAAAAAAACAACTTTAAGAAGCATTAAAATAATTGCATTGATGGGCCTGCATAGGGCACCACACCATTCTATATGGCACTACATAAATCATTTTACATCACACAGGTGATTGCCTTCAGATAAATAGAACATTACAAAACAAAACAAATTCGCTTATTTTTTCTTTTCTATTTATGAATAGTGAAAAATACAAGGAAAACCTGCTCATTCTTTATTCATCTATAATAAAATAAACTCCCTAAACCACAACAAAGTCATAATTCTGATAAACTGACCCAAAAGAAAACTTACCCCTGCTCTGTGGTCAAAATCATACAAAGTTATCAGTTATGTTTTGTCTTATTAAGCTTGTAGGGAAAACTCCAGTTTGAAATTAAATGCAAAAAATGTAATTTTCATGGAGGCAAAATGTATTCCAAAAACATCAATGACCTAACTTTTGTATCCAAAAATCATTTTAACATTTATATTGACTAACCACTTTTTTGATTAACTGTGCCAGCTCTAGTCAATATCATTATTAACTACAATTTTGTTTCAGTATTTGACACTTTCTCTGAATTTTGTTCCCGAGTTTGATTTCTGAATCATGCATTTCTGTATACTCCTTTGTTAAAATGTGTGTCACTTACATAATTTATACAAACCAGAAAATATTTTACACAAGTGGAAATTAGTGACTATAATGCAAAAGAATGATCTGCACAAGCATCTAAATTTTCAAATCTTATTTTCCTAAATTAATCATTTTTAGCCAGTTAAACAAGCAAACATATCAAAATTTTAATTTTTTTCGCATATTTTACCATCACTTTCCTATTATTTAATTTATGAACAAAAATCATACAAATACATAAGGTCTAAATATATGTAGAATTCAAGTTAATTCTTAAAAATTTAATTTCTTGCAAAATAACATTTTAAAACTTTTTCAAGTTTTAAGTTTTTAACTTACATCAATTTTATATGACAAAAATATAGTTTGAGAAATATTATCTCAGTTATGCATTTCCAAAAAGATGTGTACAGGATTAAACAAATTTAGTTTTCTTTCAAAACACATGAGCAAAATTAAAGAAACTCACTAATCTTTTAAAAAAATCCATCATTAATTTGACAGAACATCAGTCAATTTCAATAATGAGCAATATTTTCCACCAATTTTAAAACTTTACAGTGAAAGGCAATCTTAATACTTATGGTATCAAGGTCTGGGAAGTAATGTAGTTATTTGATTTTAATAAAGACTGTTTTTTTCAATTATACTGTAAGTAACCAATTCTTCTGCAAAGCAATTTTCATAAAAGATATGTAACTCTGTTTAAACCCCGGTATTGGAACATGTATAAGTTAGCATGGGTTGTTTGACAGCATACTTTACAATAAATTGCATTGACAAAATGGTATTTTTGTTCACACATCTAAAGTAATATTTTTCACTAAAATGAATTACTAGCGATAATAAAAAGTATCTTGTTGTTTTAGCCAATTGGCTGCAAGTTTTTTATATTTACTAAATTTAAATATTGTATCCAGTTGGTTATTTTGCCTATATCTTGTAGAAATGTACATATTATGGTTTTCAAATCAATTTGTAAATTGAAAGTGCCTCTAACAAGCAGCCTTTAAAAGATGGAATTTGAGATTTATTAAATATTTATTGTAATTTCCAATATTATTTGCAAAAGTTTAAATAATTAAATGCATGAGCAAATACTTTTTTGTTAAAAAAAATAGAGGAACATGCCAAGTGTTATACTAAAGACAAAGCCAACAAAAAATAAAAATACACATGTATTTAGCATTGAAAGCCCTTAAGAATCATAAAAATATCTGCATTTCTTGTGACAAAAATCTAATTAAAGAATGCACTAAAAATGTGTAACTTTGGTGCCATCTTTCATAGTTAAGGCCAAACAATGTATCAATAGGAAGGTTTTCTTCACATTAAAGGCAGATGAATATGTATGCTTGTTAATATGATATGCAACATCACTGTAATATTTCAATTTTTATTCCATCAAAGCAACAAAAATATTACTGTCAAATGATATTATAGCTGACACAACTTCTGAGCAATTTTATCGAGATCCCTTGGTGGTGGTATCAAACTTTTTGGAGATCCCCTCTGTTGTTGCTGCATGTTGTCAAAGCGGCGCCGAAGTGTTTCTCGTAGTTCAAGTCGCAACCGTTGATACTCCTTTTCATCTTCTTTGAACCGTTTAATTTCCTCTTCTGATATCACAGTATCTTCATCTGAGGAGCAGTACCCATTCTGAAGAGAAGAAAATGCTCTGACACGGTTGCAACTTCTGTCTCTTATTAAATAGTCAACAAGAAAACTATTACACAATTTTAATAATTTTAATAACAGTTATTTGAAAAAAAACGTTGAAATCAATGAAAAGATGCGTGACCTTATGATATTTTAGTCACATATCACCTGCTGTAATTTGACCCTGCAATCATTTTGTTGTGGAAAACTGAAAAGATCTTAATAACTGTAATATTCAGACAAAAACTAAATGACATACCCATTTATTTATGTATTTAAAAAGACATCTATGACCAACCACCAGTACAAATTTGAGAAATTCTTCAGTATTCAATCAGCTATTATTTTATTTACTATCACTGAAGGGTACTTCCTCCATACTTTTCTTTGTAATGACCATTACTTGGGGATAATACTCAACTAAATATCACCTAAAAATGCACACAACTTTAAATTATTGAACCTATTTTAGATTGCTCGAACTCTGAGTTCTGTACAAAATGTCAACGTTTCACATGTGATCAACCTTAGGTAACTGGTAATGGCCAAACTTTTAAATTAAATTTATGTACACAGAAACTAATAATTGTGTCCACTTGTGCCTAACAAGAAAGCTTCTGGCACATCCCATGTGAGGGTCCCCGAGTGGCCAAGTGGTCTAAAGCACTGTCTGTTACAGATCACTGCCATCTCACCTCTGTCTGCGTGAGTTCAAGTATAGGATTCGTCGAATGTGGATATGTGAGAAAGCTTGCCAGTAGCTTCTCTTGGGTCGGTGGTTCTTTCTGGTGATTTCCCAGTTTCTTCCTCCACCATTAATACTGGCCGCAATTTATAGACTATCATGTGCTAAAAAATGGCATTAAGCCCCACAACAACAACATCCCATGTAAAGACCCGGTCCCAGTTTCACTAAAACTCTCCAACTTTTTACCTCAAATTGTGATTTTACACATTTCAGGCAATATTAATATTTTTGTCAGAGACAGGTAAAATACAGGAGGCAGAACCACTTTCTAGTTTTAAAATTTAGAATATGGAAACTTTTTGATGTGTGGAGGCTCAATGTCATCTAATACCCTGATCAAAAGTAAAATGGTAAACTGCTCAAAACATAAGAGGGGCAGTCAAAAAAACTGGAATAGCCTTCAAGGAGACATCAAGAACAGACCATAGCCTAAAATAATGGTCCAGTTCCAAGACAATGCCTAAGATACTCTAGAAATAACACAAATGCAATAACAAGTTAAAAACACCATACAAATATAAAATACATTAAAGCAAAAGGAGAAGAGGAATCACAAGTGAAATGCATAAGGTACAAGATGAGAATAAGCTGGAATGATTGACCCATTGAACAACAAAATGGAAAAGAAAAATCACAGTGGAAGAATGGTATCATAAGTAAATGCACTCCCCAATAAGAGGTTTCTCAGAGTGTAATAATTGATGGGGTATCTCCCATCATCACTAGCCAAATTTCTGATATGTTAACCTATCTACACCCTGGCAGATTGATCCCATATTTCAGTGCTTTAGATCTGTGAATTTCACCAGATACAGTGGCAAGCCACCGCATTCAATCAAAATCAAGCTGTTCAAAGATGAATACTGTTCTTCCATGATCAAGACATGGGGTGCACATCACTGGAATGGACTCATATTTAAGCAGTTTTCCACTGCCAGTCCATGTTTGCACAAATAAATCTTTTCCCTCCAATAAACCTGAAATGGCTTTTGTCTGTTATGTAGTTAGACCTTTGATAGTAAACTTACAGAGTATTCTTTTGAAGTCATTTGCCTGCCCCATTTTCAGTTGATGTTCAATTCACCACTGTCACATACTTTTGGTTAGGAGACATTACATACCAAGGGAGGCAACTCATGAAATCCAATAGCTGAAATTTCAGATCGATCTGTAAAGGTGTAGATAGGTTAACACATCAGAATTCTAGCTAGCAAAGATGGGTATTATCCTTCTGACTGGTGGAAAACTATTTTGTGGCATCATACAAAAACAATTAAGAAAAGCAACTGAAAAAAACTCTGCTGCAGACAGGGTTTCAGTCATAAAGATCAAGTGCTAACTAAATGTTCATTCTGAATCATCATTGAGGAATCTTTTGAAAGGCAATCACCATTAGTTGCCAATTTTGTGAAGCTTTAGAAAGCGCTTCTGAAAGCATTCAAGTAACCAAAGACCCATCTTAGCTTGGCAAATGATCTAGCACTATTAAGAACCATATCGAAGAGTTTCAAAGTAAAACAGACATGATATATTGGACTAAGCAAACTGGGTTGAAGATCGCTGTAGCTGACCCATGCTGGTCCAATGGTAGGATTGAAACCAGCACCCTTGTTGAATTGAGTCCAACATCATAACCACTGAGTCATTGCAGCTTTACAACAGCAAGTCATGAAACATTAGATGACTGTTGTTGCCCTGGTTAGAAGACAAAGGTTTAATCGTGACTGCCCTAAGCAACATACCAGGTGCAAAAGGATAGAAAATGATGATTCTCATTATACTCCACACAATAATTTTGTCAAAAGCAGTGATAAAAGAATGCAAAATCTCTCTTTTTTTTAAAAGGTTAATCACAGTATATTGGATAGTTAAAATGTTGGTGCCATGACAAATAAATAAGTGTTCATAATTTATAGCCTTGGACATGGCCTTGACCTTGGCTAGAAATTTGAGAAGACTCATTAGTTGCTTTAAGCAAATTTGATATCTCTGACTACTAATTTGTTTCCCACAGGACTTAATTCTAATATAATAAAAAAGGCAAATAATCTTCCTTAAGGAGGCATAAAACAATATATGCTTTCAATCATTAGAGTTATAGATGTTTTCAGCCTTGATACACATGTTTTTTGCATCATATTTTTGAGCCTTGTACTCTGAAACAGGACACTCTCTGGTCTACACCTAAAAACATAACCTTGCAGAGAGTCCATATGCTTTTTGTTAGAAGGAAATTATATAAAGGATATCAAATTAAGAGTGAATATTTTGTTCACAGATATAGTACATTCACTGAAGTCTATGAAATGTAGAATGGAAAAAAATTAAATCCCTTTACAAAAGAATAGGTGCATCTCAAAATGTTTAGTACTCTAATTTCATGTACCACACTAGGAGACTGGTTCTCTGCCTATAAAGTAAATTAGAGGTCTGATAAGGGTAAATAATTCAAACAAGAATAAATGATGGTGATATTTTCAACACGAGACCCAATTAGGCTTGAAATTTCTAAAGTTACCGAGATCTGCCTGATAGCCATGTGCATGAGCAGCTGGTCAACAACTCTCGCTGAGTGGGATGCTTTCTATTGATATTTCTGCTGTGCCATTCATTCCATATATAATGAAAACAAGTTTCATGGTTTCTCTAGGTTTTTTATCTTTATCCACATTTGATCATACTTCAGTATCATCAGTCCTTATTTAAAAGCACCTATGATATAATGCTTAAAGTCAAACAAAGCTGGTCACATTCTGTTCACCATTTTTTTCCAGAGTAGATTGTATGTTTTTCATGCTAGTATGCTTTCTGTCAAATTTTGTCAAATTCTGTTATGTGGTTATTCACGGTAAGTTATTGAAGGTTTTTCTATTTTTAGTAACTTCATATCTAAATGCTAATTGACAAATTTTGCACAAACATTAAAGATATTTATGTCAGTATCCTTTTGGTCTTGTTTGGTCAAATTCTGTTAGGCAGTTTTGAAGAAGGTTTGCAAAGATTTTTTTATGATTTAGTGAGTGAGTGAGTGAGAGTGAGTTAGTGATTGAGATTTTTAAAATAGCTCTAGCAATTTTTCAGTCATATCAAGATCTGCAGTGTGGCAGGTGATGTCTAGCACTTGTGCATCATGCTGCAGACATATAGCATTCTATCCCATCCAGTCACATTATCCTGACACCAGGCCAACCAGTCCTAACACTAACTTCTTAATGCTGAGCGCCTAGCGAGACAGCTGTTAGTACCATTTCTGTAAGTCTTTGGTATAACTTGGCTGAGGATCGAACCCATGACCTCTTTATGATTTAGTACCAGTGGCCATTTTTCATCATTGACTGGAATATTCTGAATAAACTTGAAAGGTCTTTATGTCAGGATATTTTCAGTCAAGATGGGTCTAAATTGTATTCACTAGTTTCTGAGAAGTTGTTGTTAAAAGAACTTTATATTTAGCAATGATGGTCATATCTGATGGTTCACTAGCATCAATACAAATCTGAAAGATCTTCATCCAGGATGCTTTCTGTCAAATTTGTTAAAGTTTTATTCAGCAGTTTTGGAAAATGAAATCATTTAAAGGCTTATCAACTTTTCACCAAAGTTGGCAACATGCGATGATAGAGCAGTAATATGTTTTACAAACCCAAAATGCCTTTATGCCAGATTGCTTTGTACAATGTCCAGCTCCAACTGGTTTGGGAGAAGAAGTTGAAATGTGAAATGTAGATAAATGCAGGAAAACTGACAGAAGGCCATACCATAGCTCACTTGGTTTTATGGCACGACAAATACTGTTTCTTAAAAGTTTTTTTAAATAGGTTAGCAATAGTGGTGACATCTGAGGACAAATTAAACCAACTATACAAATTGGAAAAACCTTTATGCCAGGTTTTGTTCTAAATTTGGTCAAAACTGGTCCAGAAGTTTAGGAAAAGTAAGAAATAGTAATTGTTGAGAAGTATGCTGCACAACAGATGCAGGAGAGAAAACTACTTTGCTCACAGATGGTAATAACATGGGTAACATATCTGAATGTTTTATGAATTTTAGCAGTTTAGAAAGCAATATATTTACAGATGTATGGGCAGACAGTTTCCCCTTTCAATGAATTTCTATTTTACCAACCACTTTAAAAAAGTTTCTGACTGGCTAGAATATTTATTAATTCTCTAGATATGCTTTCATCACCATGTAACATTCTGAGTTGGCCAAAAGAATCTGCTACTACAATTTTGTGTGGACCTGACAACAAAATTACCAAAGCTGTCCTACAAGAAAAATGCTAATTTAGAATACCGCAAACAGAGAGTATCACAATATTTCTTGCTAAAGCATGGGGATAATAAGTTGTGTTTTATCTAATGTCATACTCAAATCTGAAGAAAGCTGGGTAAAAATCAGATGTAAAAAAGAATTCTGGATGTACAGTTTTAGCATATTTGCATGCAAATCATTTGTTTCACTCCACTCACCTCTAACAGATCTTGCAGGCTGTAGGTCATATAGCCATTATACTGCCTAATCTCCACAACTTCTTTCAATCTTGGAATGACATCACACTGAAGAAAAAAAGTGAAAATTGAAATGAATGTATTATGACACATATACTTCATCAAGCAAAAAACTCGGTGATGTTCAGAACACTGAGCAATTATCCCATATTTTGATACTGTAAGCTCCAAAAATTGAGTCAAAATATGCAGTCTTCATCAAAATCTATGCCAGTCCTGGAAGAAAAAGACCACTGTGCCAATGTCAATATGCATATATGCATTAGTGATCTCCAAAAATGCCCACTGCAAACAAATTATGCAGCTGGCAATTCATTTCATTAAAAATAACATATCTCAGGGATTGAAAATTGTGTGACTTGCACTAATGTCTGAAGATTTTCACCTTGCAGTCTGCAAGTGTAACATATTTTTGATGTTGCTTAAATGATTACGGGACAAAATGTCATAACAGTGGTACATACACAAATGCATATATTAATTAAGCAGTAAAATAACATTAATTAGTTGAACGAAAAATTGGGAAGTTTCAGAAAAAGAGCGAGATAAGAAAATACTAGTTAATAATGGGTCATGATAAGGTCTTGAATTGTACCAGATATATAATATACTGATATAATAACTAACAATCATTCTGGTCTGTATTGGTTCAAAAGAAATTACAAAATTTTACAAGAATTGCTAGATTATACTGATGGTCTACTGGCTGAAAATAATTTCCAAGAATTCATGGAAAAGGGTTTCTTATCTTCAATTGCTGAGCACTGAAACCATCTCTGATATTCTTTAAAAAATAAACAAACCAACATACCAAATTGGTATCATTCAAGGTATTTTTCAAATATATCCACAAACTGTGTTAATTACTGAAAATCAATTCATACCTGTTTATGTTATAGTATTAACAAGTCAGTAAAGTTACCCCCTTCCAGAAGACCTAAATATCAATGGCAGATTGCTGACTACACACTCATTCATTGGAATTCAACTATATACTCTGCCTGGTCGAAATGTGTTTGTTTATGTAAAAGTAAAGTGTGAAAAAAAAGCAGTGATCTCTGATTTGATCTCATTGTTTAATTAGATATGGTTTTCAAAACTCCTTCACAAATGTTTGGAGATGCTGGTGACCAGATGTGTACCACTATCTTTCAGAATGACCTGAATACTGTTAGATGCATACTACTTTCCTTCAGAATGACCTGAATACTGGAAGTCTGAGCAGGACCATGTTCATACAGGATGTAAGATCAGAATCATTTTCATTCAGGTTGAACTAGACATCACATGGAATTTTTCAGTAAAAAGGCTGTGTCAGTACAATCATCGGTTCTGGAGGCATACCAATAGCATGATTTCAAATTGAGCGAGGCAGCCTATTCTGCAACATTAGTATATACATGCAACCTGGAGGCATCAATGAATCAATAAACATGGAAACAAATGTGCACATGGCTATCAATGGTACAGAAATTGTAAATTCCAATTAAATGATGTATTTCAACATTGCTGCTTAAGACAATTGTTTGAAAGGATTTTTTTGTCAATTTTTTTCTCAAAAGTAGGGCTGATTTTCAATTTGAATCTGGAATCTTTAGAAAACAGCCAAAACTGACAAAACTTGATTGTACCACACATTTCACACCCAGGTTGTTTTACTGATCTTGCTCACAAAAGATTTTTTTAACTACATTATTCACCTTTCAAAAACAGTTGTTAAGCTGTTAGGTCAACCTTTGAGATCTCAATTTTGTTTCAAAGAAACACCATTCATTTATCTAAGCCACTAAAGTTTCTTGTAGTCATTGTAAATCACACAAAGGCAAGCTATGCACATATAAAATCAGTCATGCTGCATTCTTGATTTTTCATGATGTAGATATATTATTTAACAGTAAGAATCAACAGTAAAATTCCATTACAATTTCCCAAAATCAATGTTTCATTAAATCATTATCACTGCCCAATATATACCTAAATGGCTACAACTTAGCATATTTTTCCAATGTTCCCATTGTGATTAATGTTCCTTCCATTACTGATGATTTAATACTGTATTTATGGCATGTTTATGAATGGCAACAAATAATTACTTTTTCTGTCACCTGAAGACATTAAATTCTTTAATTAGCTGTCTGAAAACAAATGGGAAGATAAATTTGTGTCCCCCTTTTGTCCAAAACAAAGTTACCATTAGCTAACATGATGATGTACTGCTATGAAGTAAAACAAGTATTTTGTCTAGCACCATGGAAAGGATAATGAATGAAAAACAGGTATTACTTGCCTATTTTGTCTATTTGATACATATCCATCCACCAGAAAAAGTAGCCATACATGTATTAGAGTCACAATTATATGCATATTTTCCAAAAGAACCGCCATATTAGAAATCTTGCAATCCACAGTTAACCCTCTGCCAATCAGAAACCATTAAAATATACTTTACAAAAAAAGCATGCAAGCTTTATTTTTGTGCAATTGAGATAATAATACAAACTAAATTAAAATATTTTGGAATTATAATTCTAAAGATATTGATGACAGAAACATTTTAGTATCAAGAGTAGAAATACCAGTACATGTAAGAGTGCTAATCTTAGAGTACATAGGGTGAGAGGCTCCATATGGAGTTAGTGTTGTATGCAAGGGTAAAACTAACAAGCTAGTTGAAATAAATGAGTCAGCATGATTGACATGTTGGCATTTTTTAATAAGCAAGCTGATCTATTTGTTGTGGTTTGCTCTTCTTTCTTTTTTCCTCATAGCTGAGGGGTAGCTTTAAAATGAGCAGCTTGCCGACTGAAACAATCGATTACTCAAATATTGTTTTGATGCATGTCAGACATTTGAAGGTGTCTAGGTGATAATTGTTAATGATATTACTTGTGGGATTTCTTTTACAAGTGTGTTCAGAAATAAAAGGCAGCAATCTTGATTTTGTTAAAAGAGCACATGATGTACTGAACATGTAGCCCCACACAATCAATATTTATCATCTACAAAGAGGTTTATTACCTGTAGAACAATGTTAAACCATGGTACATAACGCCTCAGGGATAAGGGGTTTGTTTTATTGCATGATGCCAATGAATTTACAAATCCATACCAACTCTATGATGTATTGTTTAATGATATAAAGCTGGGGTCATGGTTTCTAACCAAAGCCATAGCTGTCACACCTGCCTGAAGTGGTTTTGTGTGTAATGATGTCTACACTGACAACCAATCATATGTTTGTTAGCCAAATCAAGCTAGTAAAATATAAAGTATAAATATGATACCGACCACTATCAGTTAAGTTTATATACTAGATAACTGTTGTTGTGAAACTTATTGTTAGTACCATAATAATTTTGATGGATAAGTTAATCATACATTATGCAACAAGCGTGGAGGCACTGCCTAGTTCATGTAGAGACTCTCTTTTGCCAAAATTGTCTCCAAAGAGGCCAGTAGACAGACCACTATCAGTTAAGTTTATATACTAGATAGCTGTTGTTGTGAAACTTATTGTTAGTACCATAATAATTTTGATGGATAAGTTAATCATACATTATGCAACAATCGTGGAGGCACTGCCTAGTTCATGTAGAGACTCTCTTTTGCCAAAATTGTCTCCAAAGAGGCCAGTAGACAGACCGTCCACAGAAGCGACCTCAAAATTTAATGAATCTGAGGATGCATCACAAAAAGAACCTATGAAGAAAGCTGCTCTAGATAACGAGTCTGACTATCGTGAACCTAAGAGTGCTCTACCTGGTTCTGTAAGTGGTCACTATAAACATTATATTTTAGAGCAAAAGCAAGGATATCATTAACAATGCAAAACTTCTGGGAATTAGACCTACAGCGGAAAAATTAAAGATTCCAAAATCCAATGTGAATACCTGGATGAAAATTGACCTTTCTGCAGATCTGAACTTAACCGCACATTTGACTAAGTGTAGACGACCCATTTCGTATGGACAAGCTAAAGATGATAAGACAGCTCAATGGGTGCTCACTTTGTGTGACTTACAAATTCTAGCTAGTGTTAAGGGAATATGTATATATGCCAAAGATATTGTAGCAACATAATTTCTAAACAGCAAATTCCATGCCTGTCATTCTTGGGGAGTGGGTTTCATGAAAAGAATTGGGTTTGTGCTCAAAAGCAAGACCTCTTGCCCAACATCTACTCATGGATTTGGAAGAAAAGATTGCTTCATTCCACAAGTTTGTGATGGAGATATGTGAGGAGGAGTTTAATGACAAGTTTATTATTAACATGGAGACACCAATGTACTTTTGATCTTGTGCCCGGGAAAATGGTCGACAAAGTAAGAACAAAAAGCATTCTGATTTGTACAACTGGTACGGAGAAGAGACACTACTGTTGTATTTTGCAAGTTCTGGCGACGTATTACCCCACAATGATGATTTTCAAGGGAAAGAGACATCTTGATCTGAAGGCACCAAGAGGGTGGATTATCGCAGCTGAAGAGAAAGCATGGATGGATGAAACACTAATGCTGCGATGGATTGAAGAAATTTATTTGCCATTCGCCACAAGAGTGATCACTATTAGTTATGGACTCGTTCCAGACTCACATCACTGATGACATGAAGAAACAGTTGTGGAAAGGAAATGTTTTAACAGCAATAATACCTGGAGGCTGCACATCAAAGCTGCAACCTCATGATGTGAGCATCAATAAACCTGTCAAGAACTACCTTCGCCACAGCTAGATGGAATGCATCAAGGATTGCATTAAAATCATCTGATGAAAGCAGCAATTGGGATGAATCAAACTGATTTTATTGGACTGGGTTGTAAATGCCATGGATACATTGAAGGAAAAGCACAAAATGATGATGAAATCTTTTAAGGTGTGCAGCATCAGTGTCAATCTGAGTGGAAGTGACAATGCGTTGATCAGATATGCCAAACAATTAAACGATACGGATGATGATAGGGATACAGAATTTAAGGGCTTTTTGCCCAAGAACCTAAAAAAGGCTATGTTTAAGCTACTTAAATCTGAATAATATATTTAAATATATTACTGCATTAAATCATATTTCATTCATTCTTTGATATTGTTATTTATTGTGCATGGCTTATTATAAAAGTGTTTATCTTTCTATCAATCTGTCTATCTACACACACACACATACGATTAAGAATTTTAAAGCATATTAGTCTATGGAAGTTCATGAGCACAGTAAATAATTGGCAACCAAATGAAGTAAATTTTGTATCAGTAATCAACGGCAAACATGCTGTGTATTTTACTTTAAAACGACGCAAAAGATCTTCCCAGTGTCCGAAAACATAAGTTGTAGAAAAAAATCAAAATGGAGCAAAGTCCAAAACTTAAGGGATTTAAATACTATATTTGCCCCCCTTATCGTGTCCAAAAACAAACCATGTCCAAAAACATACTGTAAATACGGTTGATGAAAAATTTGCATACCGAGAAAGCACTGGTCAACATGCAAGTCTGATGGCATGTTTGGTGTTTTTTGTTAAAGAGATAAAAAAATACTCACTTTACACTGCTGGCTCCTTGAGTGACCATCTTGTGTGACTGAGACGGAAGGTGATGAAGATGAGTTCCATCTTTCCTGATCATCTAAACAAGAGTTACATTTTACAACTGGAACAAAAAAATTAAAGAATATTACTCTACTAGAAATCGAAATGTTCAATGAACAATTAAAAGTTTATGTTAAAAGACACCATGGAGTGTTTAAAGGCAGGTGGTATTTATATGCTATCAATTTATGTATAATAAAGAACATGGACAAAAATCAAGTTTATGCAGTATACTAAAAAATTTAAACAAATTAGTAAATATTTACACAAAACAATTCAATTTTAATAATTTTGTCCAAAGTATTTAGCACAATAACCAATATTTTACAATGGAAGTTTATATCAATATAAACTTTCCTATTACAACAAATTCCTTATTATGCAGGTGGTTGCTATATAGCAGGTCTGACTGTATAGTCTAACTTCAACAATCTGACAACTGTCATCAAAAAAATGGATATAGCTAATAGCAAGGTTTCATCTGATCAAATTAACAAGGTTCAAGGATTTTAATTGCCCTCATTTATATAAAACTGTCTCTAAAATCTGGTTTCAATGCAATAATTACAAGTTACTGTTATTGTACAGATATGAAAATGAGTGGGTCTAACAATAAAACTCGTACGATGGTTTGAGATTCTAAGCTGCCTACCATATTTGTTTGAAATCCAATAAAAACTTAAGGAGTATATTGTGCAGAAACAAAAGTGGCTGAATCTGATAATCAAGAGCCACAACTCCACTATATAATCACACTGAAGGTAACAAATCAACTCAGTCATGGTCTGTCTTTTCAATAGCAATCAGCATGTCAAATCTGGCTTCGATCAAATACAAATAATTGGACAATAAGGAGCTATATCACTACTAACCAATGAAAAAGAAGGCTGCTTATCAAACTCTGCACATTAGTTCATCAGCATCAAGCTGCATACCAAATTTAATTAAAATCCAATAATACAGTGAATTATTGCAACGCCACAAAAGTGGGTGGGTCTGATGGTCAGGGGTTAATGATGATGCAGAATACTGACAAATTCACAGCTTACAAAGTAGCACACTATCTGGTTGAAAGCCAATAATAATCAAGGTATTTACTGTGTGAAAAAGAATGTAGGTGGGTCTAACATTCATGGATTATAACTTGGCTATGCTGGTATCAACTCAGCCACTCACTCAGCATCAACTTCAAACTGCATCCCTGCAATTATTGCATGATGCCAATGAATTTACTAATCCATACCAACTCTATGATGTATTGTTTAATGATATAAAGCTGGGGTCATGGAAACATAGATAGGTGGATCTATCAATAAAGGGTTAAAACTCAACCAAACAATCATGTATAATGATGATAATCAAATATAATCAAGGTCTCATCAATATCAAGTTGCATACCAAATTTCGTTGAAAATCCAATAATAATTATGGACATTATTGCACAGAAATGAGGGCAGGAAGAAAGGAAAGCAGAATGAACAGACAGGTCATATTCAATGCCCTCCTTTTCTAAAAAAAAACTGCAGGACAATAAATCTTTCAATTAATTCAAACTCTTTATTGACTGAAAGATTTGAATGGAACATGACAGGAATACAACTGGATGGAACATGACAACTGGATATATACAAGAACAGAACAAGTATACCATGTACAGCACATTATACACTTGTCACAGCACATTATGCACCTGTCATAGCACATTATACACCTGTCATAGCACATTATACACCTGTCATAGCACATTATACACCAGTCAATAGCACATTATACACCTGTCACAGCACATTATGCACCTATCATAACACATTATACACCTGTCATAGTACATTACACACCAGTCAATAGCACATTATACACCTGTCATAGCACATTATACACCTATTATAGCACATTATACACCTGTCATAGCACATTATACACCAATCAATAGCACATTATACACCTGTCATAGCACATTATACACCTATCATAGCATATTATGCACCTGTCAAAGCACATTATATACCAGTCAATAGCACCTTATACACCTGTCATAGCACATTATACACCTATCATAGCATATTATGCACCTGTCAAAGCACATTATACACCAGTCAATAGCATATTATACACCTGTCATAGCACATTATGCACCAGTCAATAGCACATTATACACCTGTTATAACACATTATACACGTCATAGCATACACCTGTCACAGCACATTAAACAAACACCTCAGGATTAATAGTTATCTGTGAAGGCACTAGCAGATTGTAGTTGGCTCTGGTGATTATGGAACAACAGGTCTCAATGACCTAGACCTCTGACCAAGGTATGCAGCCTTAAACTAAACTTACTGTGCAGAAACCGTTATCTTTTAAGACATGCCATATGACTGTAACCATTGATCTTTATACCCAGGAATCTATAAGGTTATTTATTGCCACAACTGCAAGCACCCATAAAATCTTGTCAAGGAACTTACTCTAAAACAAAAACTTATTCTGCAAAACCCATTATTCTTTCTGGCATATTGACCTCTGACCTTCTAACTTTAAAGTCACCCAGTGTCTTCATACCTTAAGTGCAAGTTTTCATCTAAGTTTAGTCATAATATATGGTTTGGAACAAAAGTGATTATGCAAAAACCATTTTTATTCTTTCTGAAAAAGGGTCAGTAATCTTTTAATTTACAACCTCTAAATCATGCAGGAACCATTTGTCACCTATTAGTCAGTGACCTTGACGTTTTGACCATAAAACCAATAGACTTCTTCCTTACCCCAAGTGTAAGCCATTCACAAAGTTTGGTCCAGGTTTGTGATTTTGAAAGTTATTGTGTAGAAACAAAGTTTCCTCTTTCAGTCTCAGTGACCTTGATCTTTGACCTTTTAAACCCAATAACAACAGCCTTCTTCCTTACCCAAAATGAAAGTCATCCCCAAAGTTTTGTAATTGTTGATGGTGAATAAGTGAAGGTTTTTGTGTGGAACAGATGGACAGACATCAGAACATAATTCACTCTACCTTGTGGGAGGCATATAAAAATGCATTACATAACAAAAGCAAAATTATTAAACATTATATCCATAACTTTTAAGGAGACAAGCAATGAGAATGAAATACCATTATTCATATCTCCAAAATAAATAACTTAAAAAATATATGCTATACTTCTGTCTGCTGCTTCAGTGACAATATTGTCAATTCATCTTAACCAGGCAGATTTTCTATGGCAAAATCATTTACTCATTAGGTGTATCGGTTACATTCAGGCAAGTCACATAATGATGTCACATGATGTCACATAAATGAGATCCATATATTAACATAGATAATTTAGACTGTTTGTAACTATGTCAAAATAGTGTGAACATTTATATCTGAATGCAGCGATGCAATTTACACCCATTTACCAAGTATTCAGATATTACACAGCAAATATGGTACCAGTAAAAAAAAAACTGTGCATAAGACATGGGAATGACTGCTGCCTGCAAGTGTTGTGATATTTTAACTGCATCATGCAAAGAAATCTTGATACTGTTGAATAATGATACCATGACCATTGAAAGAGTGACACGAATGACTAGCCATTCCCAGGCAAGACAACAAAGAGTAATATAATGCAAAAGCAGCTTTAACTATTGCTTTTTTGAGCATTAGATCTCAAACAACACCCAAACATATCCCATCAATGTATCTTTTTCAAGTCCCTAAAACTACCCACTGTGGAGTTTGACAAGCCATGTGCTGATAATATAAGGCTTTCAGCCTCTTCCTTAAGAAGTGCAAGAGAAATTGCACCAAACTGCACACACTTCACCAGTCCATGAACTCCTACATATCCTCCCAGTTTTGTAGAATAAAGATAACTCCACATTATCTTCAATAAGGGTTTCCTGGAACAACATGTAATACCTGTCAATGGATTTAAGCCTGTTGAGACAGGAATCTTAGCATATCAGTTACGAACATTAAATGGAATATTGTCCAAACATTCCAGCTGCATGCAACAAATGATGTAGTAATCATATGACTTCCAATTATCTTATTGCTGTTGAAAATGATGACATCACTTCTATTGCCTGAAAAGTAAAACCTGTCTTTGCCATTCATAACAAAGTGAGGTAGAAAATATAGGCTACTACCATTCTGACCATAACAGACACCGTCTGAGCAACTGGAGTGTGAGCTGTCTGTGCAACCAGGCAGGCTAAGGTTTTCACAACCCTCTGCACCTGAAGAGTACCCATAGTCACTAAACTGGCTTCCTATGTGAGTTGGTTTCTGGCCTAGCTGCCGACTACCCTGATTTGCAGCATCACATTTATGGCAACTCTCCAAGGAGGCAAGTGTGGTGTTGGAATTCTGATCAGCACAGTGATGATGATTCTCAAAGACTGTGGATCCACAGGAAGAAGTCTTCACTGCGGAACTGGCTTTTTCACACTGAAAGGACACATACTGGAATATTACTGAAAAACACAAATTTTTGCAAGCACAAAGAACAAATAATACATCAACAATAATTTACTGTGATTTCATATTACAGAATAGTTACAAAATTTCAAGAATTTCATTAAGAGAACAAATTTAAAGACCCAACAAAAAGTAATTAATCTATCAATGTAAGAGGAACCAGCAAACCATCAAATGTATATGAACAAATTTAAGTACTGATAGAATTGGAATTTTGCACAAAAAAACCCAATAAATTTGATCTCTACAAAAATAAATTCATTCACAGTATTTACTAGAATTCCATATTGCAAATAGACTGAGTGTTCTGCATTTAATACAGTTAAAGATCCCCATATCACATTTTTGTAATATGCAGTTCTGGGTGAAAAAGCTGCCATTAACTAAAATTCCAGGTCATCCTGACTTTGGTGGCATACTATAAATCAAAGTTATTAATTAAAACATTCCTGGGGTAGTCTATAATCAGTAATCATAATTAGAGTACTTAATTACTAATTTTGTACGTACAGCTCTTCCTCAATAATTCGCGCACAAAGGGGTCGACAAACAGACTGCACTATAAGCGAGGGTGCAAGATACAGAGGGGACTCTAAAAGTTTACAAAATTTGTGTGGACTTAGAGAAAACAGCAGGGGTGGGGTGGGTGTAGGGGTTAGGAAACTGGGACATTTAACAATTGAATGCTTATTTTACAATCAAGTCAATAATAATTTTTAATAACACTTTTTTTCTAATGCAGTCATTCGTTATTCTGTTTAAATAACATTTTTTTTCGAAATGTCCAACATGTGAAAGATTGTTCCAACTGGTTTCAACAATAATCATGTGTATGCAAAAATGTGTATTATGTCACTGCTTTTTGTTTTCTTGATGAGTCTGGTTCCCGGAGTGGTATTTAATCATATCCTGCCAAACTGGGAGTCAAAAGAGTGGGGAACTAGACTAACTGTCGATGCACCACCATGCAAGATTTCTTTTTTTCAAAAACAAGCAAAATTTATTTCGTGAGACAATTGTCTAGGTCGAATCTCAATTTTTGGATTGTTCAATTAATACAGTATTGATGTCATGATTTCATTGGAAGCAATAATGAAGTTCAAGAAATCTCTGAAATTTGCTTGCCCACTATGGTCCGTATCTGTGAAACCAAGCTCTTTATTTTATGAAGTATTCATTTCACTTGGTTGCCTTGCTATCTCTGATCACAGTTACCAATGAGTTAATTAATTTAAGCGATTTTATGTTACATACACAATAACATTTATAACAGTGAGTGATCAAATAAGTGAGTTCATCTGACATATGACCAGGGCTGCTAGATTTAAATTTGTAAGATTTTCATGCCTTTTAACTTTTCTTTTATTCCAGCTCCTTTATTTAATTCAAAAGACATAACATGATAATACAAAGGAGGTCAGCTTTTAATTCAGTGCAACAATACAAAAAATACTTCTGCAAGACAGTTATCAAAACACGGTTGGCACCTAATTAGGTTCTCAGAGAAACGTTTGCAGACATAGCTGTTACAATAGATTGACATATTTTACATTTAATTACAAGAGGACAAATTGCATTTATGATGATTACACTTCAACAGAACTAAAAGATAGGACTAGAACATAAATTTTAATTGACAACAAAATTATTTAATTTGTATTTATTTATTAACCCTTTAACTACGACTACCGCATCTGAGCGTCGCCTGTAAATAGCTCCTGAACCCCACTGACGCATATATGCAGTGTCGATAAGCCTTGTTTAAAACCCCCCTGTTGCTTATGAGCACGTAGTTCTGCTGTACGCAAAACCCCAGTGTCGCATATATGCGGACGTAACTGCTATGTTAACTAAACGTTGATTGGTTGAAAGTACAGATATTTACTTTTTTTTCATTATCATAACCAATGAGAAGACTGGTTACTGAACATTTTGATACCAGTTGGAAAGCTGAGAGGTTAAATTTAGACACGTGGGAAGGAAATTTCCGGCAATGTACAAAACGTGTAGTTGAGATGAACAAAAATGGATTCCTAGTCAGATAATTGTGACTTTAAAGGGTTCAGTGCAAGCAATATCGAAGAGTTTAATGGATCATTCTTAGTAAATGAATCAGATAATGATGTTAGTCATGTTTCAACACTAGATGCATGTGATTTTGATTCAAATGACGATGATTTTGTGCGATTCAAAACAGTTTACGCGACGGGGATTTCTTGTCTGATTGTTGTAGGAGTAAAACAAAATGAAAATATATGAATAACAGACACTATACAAGGTAAACTGCTTTTTATTTCACTGAAATCCAGCAAAAACTAATGAAATAATGAATATAAACGTAACCATGTTTTTATTGTCAGTTTCCGTAGTCAGCCATGACGATGCTCTAGTATTCAGCCTAGCAAACAGTATCAGTAGTCTCAGTAACTGATACGCTATCACTCAGCAGTATCGAAACTGCAGAACAGCTGTAGTAGTTAAAGGGTTAAAGTACTGCCTCCACTTGGTGTAAGTGACATTTTCATTGATCAAAAGTTCCTTACATATTGTTAATTGTGGTGTACTTCCATTTGGAAAGAAAATGTAAAAAACTTGTAGGACTTATTTTTAAATTTGATATTTCATAATGTTGACTTCATGTCCTATCAACAGTTACTACTTTTGATCACTATTTTCTTAAAGTTCAATAACTAGGGATCAATTTTTGCGATATTTTCTGGTTTAAAAAATGGGATCCACGCCTGACCCCATGTTATAAGCGGGTCCGTGAGTTATCATGGCGCAAGTTATCAAGGTAGTGGTGTAATTACAAATAACTGTAATAAAGATTTGTTGATTGCCAGTTTTGTCCAAAATTTTTGGACATCCATATTTTTCTCTTAAAATTGTTTTTAATGCACCCATGTTTTCAGACAGTTGTTGTTAGTAATTCTTTTTTTTTTCTCTAAAATTTTTTTAACAATGTATAAGATCAGCAACATTTTATATTACCAACAGAAATGTAATTAAATTTATTACAGTGACTGGTGTTTGACATAGATTGCTTTTTCAAGCTTGTCAATAGTTGCCAATATCAGATATTAATCTTGTAATTATTAGACATCAATGATAGTTTTACCTAAATAATATCTTGCTGAAAATATCTGACAATCAAGATTTTTCTCACATACATTACAAATAGCTGTTATTTGCAAGATAACATTAAATGCATAATGCGAGACGTTTGTATCAGGCGCAGTAAGAAGTTTTGTTTTAAAATGGATTCCCCAGGGCTTACATTCAAAGAATAATGTTATTCAATCACTTTGTTCATAAGTAATTGTAACTGCAATTAAAATTATCAGAAGTAATTGCAAGTTAATTGATTAACTGATTACACTGGAAAGTAACTGACCTCATGTAGGAGTTTCAACAGTGACACAGACTGGGTCTTACAGTTAATGTTTGTCATACAGCATTTTCCCCAGAGCCTTTTACTGCAGTAGTCCCTATATGCTATCATTTCAATCTGTGGTACTTAAGGACCTGCCACTATGCTATCTGCTGTTGATGCTGCTCTATTTTGTTTCCCACTACCCTTATAAAATAAATCTGCTAAATAAACACCCAAACACCAGATTTAGAGAGGTTTGACTCATATAAAGTCTTTTCTTACCTTCTCTTGAGTATTGAATTCTGATAATCCTGGATAATTACTCATTCACTCTGCTGTTATCTTTTGTAAATGGCTTATCCACCAGGATGTGCATAACCTTTGATGAAAAGTTTGTCTTTACACTGACATAATCATGAATCATGGTCAGTGACAATGGGCTCTACTGGTAGCATGTATTATATATATTTCAATCATTTCCACTACCGGTTAAAAAAGCTGCAAATATATTTTAAGCAAAGAGAATTCTTGTCCAAATGGGCACACAAGGTTCAAAATATTTAAAAACTGGCCATCACTCATGCTGACCTCACTAAGATCATAACAATTGAAACAATTGAAACAAAGGACTGGGTTAAATGCTGAATGGACTACTTCATACATCCGGATGGAGGTAAGCTTTTCATATTGCTAAATTTAATTTTGGTTCATATCTGAGTTACCAACAGGTTTGGGTGGGGGATACACTGCCTTGGGCACAATTAGAATACAATATTTTGTTTTTAATGTATTAGTTACAGTTGTGATTGTTGTCATTCTTATCAATTTCTGGAAAATGTAACAAGGAATGAAAGCTACATTTATCCAGGAGTTGCTCTTATATTTACACAACAAACTCTGACCAAGAGAAAAAAAGTTTGCTTAGTAAATTTAATTAATTAATTGGGTATTGCCCTAATAATTTCTCATTTCTCTTTTCTGTCTATAAAAGTAAGAAAAAGAAATTTTTATCTTCCTATTTTACCTGGTTTGAAAACGTGAATAAAACTGTTGGATTGTTCTTTCAATTATATTTCTTCAACAATAAACAACTACTTTGCAATTGGAACATATTTACGTAAAGTGTTTTTTCAAACCACTAAATTGCTGCATTAACATGTATAATCATTTTATTAACATATATAATAATTTTATTTATCAGAATTTCTGATAAAAACAAAGTAACCAAAGTAACTGACATAAAACTATTAGCAATTAGCAAAGTTGGGGTGCTACTGAAACCTGGACACATTGTGCTAAAATTTTGAAATTTCTATCTGATATACCTTTGCTCAAAGTGAGATTAGAAATCACACAATTATGAGATTATGATATTGTTTCCATTTCTATAAACATTCCAATGTTCAACTGTACTGAACAACTCTCAGTGTGTGCTTTAAATTAAGTTTTTAATACAAGTTCAACATCTGTTCTCAGTTTTGTGAATATAAAGCCTGTTATCAAACTGTATACACAAAATTTGAAAATCACATCACAGGTAATGAATTGGCCTTATGAAACACAATCCTAAACATAATGAAATTATTCTTTAGTGACTCTTAGCAACAACATCCACTCAGATAAAGTTCTTCTTCACCTAGTGTGACACTTTTAAATATAGAACCCTATTTTATGATTCTTTCTTCATTTAGAAATTAGGAAAAAGGAAAACAACAGACCTTTGTGTTTTTAATCATAATCTGTGATTGTCTGCTGCACACAATCCATCATGTTTTACTTGAACTGATTGTATTTAGTATACTTCTAAATGAGAGGCCTATTGATTCATTCTAGAATGACATTATATTTAACAGCAAACTAAGCTGTAGTAAGAGATGTAATGTGGTCAAAGTTAAGACAATGTAACTCTCAATTAAATTTAATGGTAAATTTCAGGAAATTGCAAATTTGAACAGAGAAGCCGGTTTTAAATCAACACACAATAGTTAAGAAAACACATGATACATACATTTTCTCCATAACTGAAATTTCACTTTAATTCCTATTTCGCCTGAACTAAAATTATACTGTGAGCAGATGTGAACAAATCGATGTGAAATCAATAATACTATTACTGCTTATCCCATTGGACTGCTGACCAATGAAATTGTGTATCATAAGACAGTTATCTTGCAGTTTACTCTCAACTGTTATTAAGTCTATACAGTAAATCTGGACACTTAGACAACTTTGCACACCCAAATATTTAATTGCAGATAGTGGTTCAACGATATAATGATATACTGGTATACTATATTGCAGTTCGCTGTTCAGGCATTAAATGCCGCTATACAATTTTATGTACCATGATTTTTTCATGGTCTTGATTTCATCTTAAAAATCTGTGCATTTGCCATAATTTTTCTAATTCATAAACCATAATGCTAGTACCATTATTTGTTTTTTGGGCAAAGTTTACTGTGGAGACGTGGGCAAGTCAAGACCAGGAGATATTTCTGCAGTTAAAAACAATAATTTTTAAACTTCACTTTAGTCTAAATGTTTATGTCCTGTTCCTAATGACACTAAATGAATAGTCCAGACTTCAAAGAGTGAAGCATAAAGTTGGCTTGTTTTGGAACAGGAATTAATATCATTGGAACAACATCCATACCACCAAGCCTGCCATGATAAAAGGAAGTTAATGTGTAAATCAAAGTTACTACGGCTAAACTTAGCTCCGACACAAAAAGATGCCATGTGCAAAACAAGTTTAACTGTGCAATAATAGAACTTACCTACTAAGAGATTGCATTCATCTTATACAGTTATGAAAATTTCCACAATGATTTGAACTCTCAACTTTATATTATGTATCACATATATAGTCAGGTAAAACTGACAATCCAATATGACTGGCTAGTAACTAGTAAACATCTGTCTTTGGGCAAGTAAGTAGTAAACATTTCGTTCTTCAGATTGCTTTTAGTCAATGATATAATTTGCACAATTGTGACATCATTCTCATCACACCTCTTCCTGAACTGCAGTGTCAATGATATCATTTGCACAACAGTGACATCATTCCCATCACACCTCCTCCTGAACTGCAGTGTCAATGATACCATTTGCACAACAGTGACATCATTCCCATCACACCTCTTCCTGAACTGCAGTGTCAATGATACCATTTGCACAACAGTGACATCATTCCCATCACACCTCTTCCTGAACTGCAGTGTCAATGATATCATTTGCACAACAGTGACATAATTCCCATCACACCTCTTTCTCAAGTGCAGTGTCAAATTGGTAGCTTCATATACACACAGTACATCATGGGTAAAAAGAATGAAAATTTCACTTTTTTTTCAAAAATGGAAGATGACAGTTAAATGGACTCATAAGCACAGAAACTGATGCAACTGTCAGCAAACAAATTTACTTTATAAGCACCATCTATTCTTTACATCAACATGTACTGCAACCATGTTTTATTATCTCATGCGATCAACATACAATAATGATTAAGTTAAAGCAAAACATACGTGACATATTTCTTTATCTTCTTTAGTGATCTGGTCTTCTTCTGAGGATATGGGACCAGATTTGGCTTTCTTCTTTTTTCTTTTTTGTCGTTTCTGCTCCCGTTTATGCTCCTTGACTCTTTCCTCTTCCAGAAGTTCTTCACACAACAGTTCTAAATTGGACACTCCTTGTTTTCTCTCCAGGGCCATCTGATTAAGAAACAATTTAAGATAGGACTATTATGTGACTATTTCCTTTGCATACTACCATATTTCAGTGTTAAACAAAAGGAAACTTGTTAACATGTGCAACATTAACTAACAACATTAAGAGCAGATGCATTCCATTATACAGATAATTTTTGGGGGACCCATTATGAATGACAACTTACACTGATAAATACACATATTACATTTAAAGTTAATCATATACTTGTAAAAATTAGACACATCAGCTTAAAAAAGGGATAAAATTAACCAGCACCAAATTAGCTCCATTTTCACCTGGCAACAAAGATTTGAGATTGGTGTCACCAATAGTGATTTCAATTCAGACAGAATGATTCCCCCCAAGAAAGAGCATATGAAATAAAGGATGGGGTTCAATAACAAACAGATGAATTTATATCCTTGGGTGAAATTGTATGGATCATATTGACAAATTTGGGGGTTCCAATCTTCCTAATCAATAAACAACTTAGATGGGTGTTGGGCTACTGCTCTGGCACTATTAGTACAATATTTTTGTTTTTATAGTAGTATCACCGATTTAGATTGTTGCTTTGGCAAATAAGAAATGGAATAAAAGTTGCACTTTATCCAAGAGTTACTCTTATATTAACACAGTAAAATAGTTTAATCAGCAGACCTGCACTTAAGTTTATGCTGCCTATTAATTTCTCACATCTTATTCTCTCTACCCAAGCATGAAAAGGAAAAAACATTATTTTCTAATATTACCAGTTTCATTAATGTATAAATACAAAGTGTTGAATTATTCCTTTATTAATATTTGAAACAGTTTTCCAGCAATAAACAACCAACCTGCAACTGGATTGAATTACATGATAAACCAAGTGAAGATATTTTTCTTAGAAGGATTTACATCTTGACTGACCACACTTTCAGCAGAGTGCAAAGCTTGATGACGTGAAAGTTTAGTGGCACAATTTAAGGCAGCTCAAGGTCCCATATGTCCTTTAGAAAGGCAATGAAAAGATTATGGACCCCTATGTCCTTTAGACAGGCAATGAACAGATTAAGGACCACTATGTCCTTTAGACAGGCAATGAACAGATTAAGGACCACTATGTCCTTTAGACAGGCAATGAACAGTTTAAGGGGGTGTCCTTTAGACAAGCAATGAACAGATTAGGGATTCCTATGTCCTTTAGACAGGCATTGAACAGATTAAGGACCTCTATATGTCCTTTAGACAGGCAATGAACAGATTAAGGACCCCTATGTCCTTTAGACAGGAATGAACAGATTAAGGACTCCTATGTCCTTTAGACAGGCAATGAACAGATTAGGGACCCCTATGTCCTTTAGACAGGCAATGAACAGAATAAGGACCCCTTTGTCCTTTAGACAGGCATTGAACAGATTAAGGACCTGTATGTCCTTTAGACAGGCAATGAACAGATTAAGGACCCCTATGTCCTTTAGACAGGCAATGAACAGATTAAGGACCCCTTTGTCCTTTAGACAGGCAATGAACAGAATAAGGACCCTTTTGTCCTTTAGACAGGCATTGAACAGATTGAGGACCTGTATGTCCTTTAGAGTCATTGAACAGATTAAGGACCCGCATGACCTTTAGACAGGCAATGAACAGATTAAGGACCCCTATGTCCTTTAGACAGGCACTGAACCAATCAAGGACCCCATGTCCTTTAGAAAGGCACTGAACACATCAACAGTTCTATGTATTTTTGACAGGCACTGAACATATCAAGAACCCCATATCTTTTATAAAGGCATTGGAAACAATTGCCTTTTCTGCTCAACAGATCAGCTCTGGCATAAATTCAATGAATATATTAAATGAGGACAAGCATACCAATACATTGTTCTTAATGGACTGAAATATGTATTATCTTAGTTACACAGACACAATTATTAGAAAACACATCAATGTCCATATTCTTTATGAATTTATCCCTGGTAATTGCCTCAGAATTCAGGTACTTTGTATTTTTTTGTAAATTCATTAATAAAGTTTATGTTTCAATTTTTTTTTCTTCAGACTTTGAAAGGTCATTCTCTGTGATGAACAGAATCAGGAGTGTGTTAATGAACGGCTGATGGAGAGGGTGCTGAATTAGCTTATGACAATTAGTTTAGAAGGACTTTGCCTAAAAGACTTTAATTTTAAGATTGGTATCATCATTGATACATGCAAACAAACCACCAGTGCAAATAACACTGAATCTTGCTTTAGTGAAAATCCCAGGAACTCTTTTCACAAAAAGACTACAAAATTACAAACCTCAAAACTTTGCTTGAGAGCATCAACACCAAGGTAAAACAGGATTTGCCAGGTTTGTTCCTCAGATTTAAGCTTCTGCAAAATTTTGTGCAGCCTCTCAAATGTATGAATTCCAAGACATGTCAACACTTCTTCCTGTGCAATGTCTAGTGTTTTGGCATGCCTATCCCGCCGCTGACTGAAGAAAAAGAAAACAAGTGACTCATAAGCAAGCACAAGGAAAGTTTTTACACTGATGAATTTAACTATGATAAAGACTCAGGGCTGCAATCAAAGAAAGAAGTTAATGGAAGCTCTTTTTCATCCAATTACTCAAGTGCAGCCTACACACACATTTTTCAAACCTCAGAAGAACTGATCAGAGCATGGCACTCTAGTAAATTTGAACACATAATAAGTTTATTATGAGACTAAATGATTAAGGGAATATACCATTTCTGGGAATAATTATAATCATACAAACTGAAAAATTAGAAAAATTCTAGAGAAAAAAAGACCCAAAATGCATCAAATATCTTTAATTAATGAAAAGATAATAAAGAATAACTAAAGGGCAATCTAGTTTGTAATGAACTTGACAACCTGAATATCAATGCATTAGGAAAAAAATATCTCAGATTAATGGACAATAATGGGCAAAGTTATGGAAATAGAACTTTAGAGAAAAGTCAATGATGCAATTACAGTAGAAACAAGGAAAAATCTTACTGCAAAAAATTAAGCATTCAGCCTACCTTCCCACCAACTCCGGTTCAGCTCTATCAATGAGGCGAGTGATGAAATCAGTATCACAGAGCATGTGGATGTGTCTTTCCTGAGGACAACAGCGCAGCCCCTCATACAGAGCAGGGCAGTATGCCTTCTCCTTGGAACTATCCACCTCACCAACAAGGATCCTATATGCCTGCAGGACCTTTGATTTACATTCTGAGCAAAACCTGAATAGGAACATAACAAAATAGTCTAATCCAGAAAAGAATACCAACATTGGCAGTATGGCTCTACTGCAAACCATGATTATAATAAATTCATTTTTTTCAACAAGTAAAATTAGCAGATATGTTTAAATACCAACTTGTACATAAATTTCTGACCAACACCATATTAGAAAATGACCTAAACACAAAACCCAATAAAGAGAAAGTAAGCTCAATCTTAAGCACAAACCACTGAACTAATATAGGTCACAGTTACCTAGTTTCCACTTATGGCTGTAGTAATCCTCATGACTTCATTACATACCATGTTAATTGACTCCACAGGCAATAATACTAATACCTGTGAAAACAAATTAAGCACAAAGGTTGACTAAAATCATCAGACCATGAAGACTAGGTCACAGTGATCTAATTTTCACTGAAAGGTGTAGTACCCCATATGACACATCCAAATACCAATTCATGTTCCACTTTCAGTAACAGTATCAAAGAAAATGGCTTCAAAACAAACCCTAAACATGAGAAATGGAACTTTGCAAAGGTTCCAAGAATTATTTTCAGTCATGCTTGAAAATAATAGTATTTCTCATGATACAAAATTATATTGTCATGTGTCACTACAGGCAATATCGCCTGAGAAAATGAACTCATCACAAAGTTTAATCAAAATCAATGGACCATAAAATACAGATCACTGCCTACTGTTGTACTAATCATGATGCACATCCATATTAACCTGCATAACATTAAGTAACAGTATATGAGAAAATGACCTACTAACCTGACTGTTGACACCAAATTGAGGAGTCACAAATGATTAATAATGACTATGAAACATCTGTGTTTTACAGATTGATACTTTCCAGTTCGACAACTGGTGATTAAGATGGCTGAAGTTACTTGAATTCTTATAGAGGCACTACCTCCAAAATTTTGTTACAATAAAAAAGTGCCTTATTATTATTAATGATATCTGTCTGGTTTAACACTGAATGACAGTAGGCATTACTAAAGACATTTCTAAGCATTGTCAATAAATGTTAACACACAATAAATGTTAACACACAAACCGATTGATAAAATGTGATGAGAACACAGTGACTATTAATCTTCAATTACCCAACATGCCTAAACTGCCTGCCCATTGCAATGGCAGTGTAAATGCAGATTAAATTTCCAGTCTCTGTTAACTAAATCTGAAATCTCAGAAACGCTTGATTACTAGAATTACTAGTATTTGGACGCATTTTTTTAAATTTGGGATGTAGAAAATAACCCACACAGCTCTCCGTATGCACATTTTTGTTGCAAACAGGAAAGTTTTGCAGCAGAATAAATATGTTCTAATCACAATGAAAACTGATGCAATGATTTTATTTCAGTTTGTTGCTGACTTCTTTGATCAAAGGTTGCCGGCTTGCTTTGATGAAGGTGCTCGTGTTATTGAAGGCACTGCTAAAGGCTCCCTTTGAAGGACAAAACAATTACCCATTTGTTATTGCTGCAACATCAAATAATTATAGGACATTGAGATGTTTTAAAAAAAGAATTCCTTGGTATATATCGGTACTTCAGAGGTAACCAGTTTTCAGTGAAATTGCAACAAAACTATTTTATCTTTTTTTTATAAAAAAAATTGCCATCATGTTGTCAACTGTAGTCATTTCATGTTTCCGCCCTTAGAGGTAATCGATTGTAGCGACCCGACCCGGCAGTCAGTTGCATGGCTATTTTGATTATAATATAGCATACAGTATAAAGGCAGGTATCAGCATAAGCGGATTATGATACAGTATAACAATGCAATGTTAGGGTGGTTTGTCCATATGAAAAAAGGATTTGTTTATGTAACAATAGATTCCAGTGCATTCATATTTTTCACAATGACTTCTGTAACTAAATACAAGTACTGTTTAAATCAACTTGTTGACAGGTTTTCATTTTCCTGTGAATAGCCCCATCCCCTTGGTAACCTCAATAAGATGGGAACTGACTGACCAAAATCTAGGCCAATTTTAGTACATGTACCTGAAGCATGTAAATAACTGATAATGCCGACATCGAATATCGTAATGCTTTTCATATCAGGATATGACCGATGCAATATTTTATTGTGAATTTTATTACACAAAGGTAACCAAAATGTAATTTGTCAAGATACAAGTGTCTTTTACTGGTTTTGTCTTCATGTACAGTGTCAAATTGGTCTAAAGCACTTATGGTGATTACGGATCACTGCCATTTTGCCTCTGTGCAAGTTTAACCACATGAGTCTGCAGTTTTATCAATAAAGCACAAAATTTCTGACATGAAATCACCTTAACAGTATTATAATAATATAATATATTAATATTGTGAAGGTGATTTTATGTCAGAAATTTCATCATGCTTTATTGATAAAACTGCAGTCTCCTGTGGTTTAACTTGAATCTTTTTTCCTACCTTCCATTCCTCAAACACTTATCTTGACATCAGCTTATGTCAACAATTTTTCCTTGGGCCCGACCATGTCAACATAAGCGGGTAGCACTGTATTTACAGAATGCTTCTTATCTAATGCAACTGCTTGTAAACTAAATAAATTCTAAATAAATATTTAAAAAACTTCTGATCATCATAATAAATTTACAAATAACTAGATATATGAACTTACCTGTGTTTGCAAAGGTAATTTTCAAGTGTCTCCAGCAAACTATCAGCATCAACCAGAACAACTTCCTCCCTGCACTCTTGTGACAACAGTTCCCAGATATCCAGCCAACTGCTGCAATCAATCAAAGGTACAGTTCTTAAATGGAGGGGAATTCATTTATACTGACTAGTATCAATTTTCTTGGTTTTGCAAAATTTTAAACTTTCCTTGGTACTGAAATCTGTGGAAATGGCATTGATGCATAAGGGCAGCTGTAACATCTAAACAGATGGATATGTTTGAAGATTCTTTAGATAGAGTCACTTTACTTGTTAGATGTGTATGCTCTAGCCCTGAGTTGACCCTGGCTCTGGTTCCCTATGTATGAAAAGCTAGAGTCCTGCCCAATATATGAGCAAATGATAGCATAAACTTATAAAAGATTTGGTCTTCAAGGAAACATGTTTGCTCCCACAAATCCAGCTTAAGTAGAGTAACCAAGATCATTATAAAGCTACTGAAATGCCTAGAAAGGTAAGTTACTGTGATACTGATATAGGCCCATCAGACGAACTGTGTCTTTTAAGATGAAGAGACTCTCAGACAGAACCTGGAAAAATGTGACATTACATTTCCATCTAATGACATCAATGATATATTTTTTTCTGAGAAAAGTTTCACCAAAATGATAGACTGATAGCAATGTCCTGAGCTGATGAACCAATTTCTTACCAATGTAGGTAAAACATTCATATGGCTTTTGCTTAATTTTTGCACTCAAAAGGAATAACACAATTAATCCAGGACAAAGGAGTCTAAGGAGAAATATACTTTCCTTCTTTTAAGTGGTGGGAACAAAAGATTCCATTTTCTGATCAGCTCAATATGAGTCAAATACCACTTTAAATGTCTGATAGGAAGCTCAAGATGGCCCTGCACAGAAGGGTCTATTGAAGATTAAAAAAAATGAATGAAAAAAAGACTACCTACAAATGTGCTTGTTCTTGGCCATGAAACCTGGAAACATCATGAGAAACTGAGTCATCATTGTGGAAATGAAACAAGTTCAGGTCAACCAACAAGACATAAATACTGATGCTCTGATGACTTGGAAGCAGGTCTTGTATAAAAAGTTCTTGTATAAGGTTTTGGATAGTGGCTGGAATACTGGCAAGTTCAACCATGGCAAAACTCCATGCAGGCTCCATTCTGGATAAAGGACCATGGCCACTGGCAAAGACAAGTTGAAGTTGGCTAGAAGATTTTTGTTCTGCCCCATATTTTCCCTTCCATGTCATTAGAACAGCAGCATTTGACTGTATGCATGTATGACCATTTCAGATTGCTGATGAAGCATATTTTAAGTTGACATTCCATAGTATGCACTTTTTTATTATCAACAGCAGATCAAACAGTCACAGACATATAGTGAGCAGTCATTTTTCAGATAAAGGAATCTGACTTTGTAATTCTGCCATTGAATATGGTGCCCTAAGGTACAGCAATAACAGCTGGATAGCCTTCATAAAAGTGGTATATAAATCTTTCAAAACAACTGATGAAAAGTTAGGCATATGGCCAGTTCAACCTATGTTAAATAAATCAATTATACCATATTGCAATATGGTGTCATAAGCCTTATCCAAGTTTTTAAAAAAAGATAGCAACTGCTTGCTCTTATTACACAGTAAAACCTGTCTTGTGAGACCATTGCTACAAAAGACCACATGTCTTGAGATCCAGTCCTTCATGAATAGATTTATTGGTTATGTAGTGTTATGACTTGTCATGAGAGACAACATGTCTTGAGACACCATTATTTTTGGAGAAAGGGTTGCTTGCAAAATAAGTTCAGGGCTAGAGCATACACATCCAAAATAAGTTTGTCCAATATTTTTTTATTTACCTTGCTGTTCGTGTCTTGTGCATTTCAAGTGTATGAAGATTACATCTCTTGTTTTTCTTGCTCTTTGGTATTGATCCTATTAATGAATTCAAGCGTGCCCTGCACAAGAAAAAAAGAAAATCAAAAGTTGTTGTTAATAACAGAAGATGCAGTCAAATAACAATATCAAATGCAGATAAATTGAGCCTGAAATAAAGGTTAGGTATCAAATCCTTCAACCAAAGGATGTAGTAATCCTCATGACACATCTATATGCAAAGTTAAGGTAAATCTTTAAAAAATTAGAATATTCAAGAATCTTTTCTCTCATTTGGGCATGAACAAATACATCAAGCTCACAGAAATTCTTCAAAGTCCAAGCACACAAAAATGGAGATATTTATGGTTTATCTGTCAGTAGTTGGACTTAACTTAGGGTGTACCTGTTAATCCTAGTCCATTGTAGTTCTCTAATAAATAAAAAAGTTTAGTTTCAGTTTTGTGGGTTTAATGCCATTTTCAGCACATGATCAGCTATAAAAAGCTGCCATTATTTCTGACAGAGGAAAAATCCACGAAAAACTCTAATCACCGATCACACAAAGCTACTGGCAAGCTTTCTCACATAACATGTTGGCCAAGCCAAGACTTGAACACTGGTGAATTATCAGTGACTTATAAGAACAAGTGGTTTAAACCAGTAACCAGATAATAGAAGAGTGCTAAATTGTGATTTTCTACATATCACTGCTCAATTCATTGTTTTCAAGAATGTCTGCTTCTTGCAGATATGAATTTTCGCAGATATGACTTTCTCATTTTGGAGAAAAAATGATAATATGTTTTTCAAAATTCTAGGGGCAGCAACAAAAAACAAGGGTAGTCTGCCAGCTAGAAATACATATTTTTGAGAGGCCTAACAGATGGATGACAGATGATTATTTTGTAGTTTTGTGGGTGCAATGCCATATTTAACCCATGATCGATTATACATGGTGGCAAATATATTTGGTGGAGGAAAAGCCTATGAAAACTCAGGTAGAACCACTGACATATATATATATATATATATATATATATATATATATATATATATATATATATATATATATATATATATATATATATATAAAAGGCAGGAACCTGAACCAAAATTTCATAGTACAGCTTTTTCCAGGTTAATGAGATATGCAAGCACGTAAATGTTTGTAAGAGTTACAAAAATTTATAACAGTATCTGTATCCACGAAAAAGATGAGGGTGCAGGATAGAAAACAAAGATTAGGTGGCATAGCTTTCAAAGTAAAATTATCATCTTTGTCCTTTTTAAATTTTGCATATTCTCCAAGAAATATTGGAACACGATGTTGCCTGCCATTCGATTCCAAGGCACAACACTCATACAGTCAGCGACATCATTTAACATACATTTTAAGGGCCCATCTACCATTCAAAAATTCAGGTGGAAAATAGATTTTATTTCTAAGATTTTGTTAGGTTTTCCCTCAATCATTATTTTTGGTTTGGTAAATCTACGGTAAAAGGAGGCAGTGTTTGCTTGTATATTGCTGTAAGAGTGGCTTCACCTTAAGTAATATTTACAGATATTGAAAGCAAAGATTGTTTAATATCATCACTGCATCAATGAATCAAAATATTTTCTCTGGCAACAGTGTATCACAACAAAGACTCAACCTGCTGATATAGGACAACAGTTGAATTAAGCAAACAAAACAGTTTTCTTGCCACCTTTCTATCCTTCTGAAAGAATGAAATGTGGCAACTTACATTTCCTACCTTTATACCTATTATATGTACCTAATTTACTACTATATACACACACACTCTCTCTCTCTCTCTCTCTAAATTCAAAGAATTAAAATAATTTCTTCTATTATGATAGCAATTATTAATCCTTTTCATGGGACGGTGGCTCTTTCCGGTGATTTCCCGGTTTCTATCTCCACCATTAATACTGGCCGCCATGTATAGCCTATCATGTGCTGAAAAATAGCGTTAAGCCCAAGAGCAACAACAACAGATCCCATTTCCTCAGCTTGATATAACCAATACTGTGTTAAAGTGCCAGTAAAACCAACAAAAACAAAAATAAAAAACCCATTTTTTTCAATCATTACCACAAGCAACCACAACAAAAATCCACAGTCAAGACCTTTGACTTTAAAATCTGTGTCAGCATCCAGGCCTAGAATTTAACAAATTTCCTTTTAACAAGAAGGATTAGTAGATTGAAAAATTAACAAGTCCTACTAAATCTTCACTTGTCTTTCCCACAAAACAATATTGGACACATGTCTACGTTAACACACAATCATTCATAATTCAAAAGTATAAATCTCGCTTTAGAAAACCTAAAAACAACAAACAAAACATTCATGACAGGTTCACAAGAAACTCATTTGATTCTCCAGAAATTAGTTGTCATAAAAGATGATGCAGTAGTAAACATTTTTTCAGAGCTTTGTGATATGGAAACAAGTAATAACTTAAATAAGAGAAAAAGGCAAAGACCTCATTCACTCTTACCATTATGTATCATAAGTACAAAACCGAACAGTTTAAGTCGATAGCAGTCATGTTACATTGAAAGCATGGGAAGCTCTCACATTAGGACAATAACAGTAGTGTGAAGAGCATATATGTTTCCATGATTGATAATCCTTTAAAAACAGAAAGGTTCATCAGTTTTATGACTATTTCACAAATGTGATGGTCTGACAAGTGCATAGGTCCAGTTTAACATCTCTGACATAAAAATTTATCCTATAAACCTGACAAAACTGATAAAGATTTATAGAGCCTTATTCTGAAATATGAAAAGTCAAATCACAATTAGTTCCAAGAGAGCTATCTGATCATTCAAATTTTCCAAAATTACCCAAAATGGTAAAAATAAATACTGACTGGCAACAACTCAAACTCAATTAGAAACTGAACCATTAAAATTATGAAAACTGCTAGTCTGACAGAAAATTTACTAACATAAGGTAAGTGGACTAATGCCATTCTTAGTCATGGCATACTATCAACTCATGTACTGAAATGCAACTAATACAAAATGTATTAAACATTCTGTAATGTGTCTAGGCTTGTTTAAAAGTAACAAAGAAAAGAGTGAAACCAACAAGCTTTGTAAAATTTAACAGTAATTTATTTCCCAGGAAAACAAGGTAAAATTATGTAAAAAGGACCTATGATTTGTGAAATCTAATCCAAAAATTAATCCATGAATTCAAAAATACAAGTCCTATCACTAAAAAATTCTAAATGAATCAAACTTTAAATCCCCGTGAATTTCCAAGATGGAAGGCAATGAAGTCTTCTATATACTGTTTTGTGCTGTTGTGTCAGCAGTTCCTTTTTGAATTTTATGAATCAAGATTATTCCAGCTTTAGCATTCTGAATAATTTCAAAAAAAATGTCTTTGTCCAAGAATTTTGATGAAGAGAACTTATGTATTGCAGAAAAATTAATTACTAATTCTGAAAACTAGAAGAACTTAACTCAAACTGGTTACAACACAAAATACCTTTGAGCTCTGAAGTTATCAATTTATGACTATTTCACTATAAAACTTCAGATTTAACCCCAAATAAAATGTAATTCAACCCCATGTGATGGGATCAGGAGTTCACTCAGTCAATTATCACATACTCTAAAAATCAATGATTCCCACACTGGAAATGAATTTTTTAAAAAGTTTACTCAAGCCAACATGCAGGCCAAGTATGACCTTGATTATAATCAATGATTTTCACTCTGTGAAAGAAATTAAAAAACATTGTTTACTAGTTCTGAATCAAAGTCATGAACTAGGTCAGCTAAAAGAAAAAAAAAGTTTCAAACTACTGCATTTTAATCAGGCTAGAAAGAACTGAACTGAAATTTCTGGATAAATGTTAATACCATAGAATAAAGTTATCATTACAATAACATGTAATGAAATTAAAAAAAATAAAAAAATTAAATCTAACACACCAGTAATTAAATTACATAAACATAACAAATCATGTTGATAACCTTAATGAAAAACAAACACAAATTTCTGACTAGAACCCAAAGTCAATTATGAATGGAATTTTAACTCCTTCAAAAAAATATGAGGAGTTTTGGTATCAGAACTAAATCATTTTCAGCATCATTTTCATTTTGGACCAAGTAAAGATCATAAGAAGTCTTAAGGTGAAAATCTCACATTAATATTGCCCCATATTAAATATCATCATTCAGGAGGAAGAACAAAAAAGATTTTCAATATAACACACTGGAAATCTCATGTCAATACAATGTTTGACATTAATAGTGATAACAAGATTTTCAACATGAAAGTGGTGTAAACCACATAAATTCAAGTAGATTCTATTGCAACAGCTTTTACTATGACATTACAAAATGCAACTGTATACAATACACCACTCCCTCGACAACTCGCTCCCTGATAACTTGCACAAAACTGTTTATAACACGAGGTCAGGCATGGATCCCATTTTTTGAAATAAAAAATACCCCAAAAATCAATCCCAATTTGTTAAACTTGAAGAAAATCACGACCAAAATTGTTAACTGACACTTTATTGCTTTTTATTTTATCATCAAAATAGTTAGGACTAGGAAATTTTAATCAACATTATGACAGTAGTAGGAGAAAGTAAGAATCCGAGCTCAACAACCCCCTCCAGACCTCCAAACAAATACAAAATACCTAGGTAACGTAATAGAAAACCTATTGCAATCAATAATTGCGTTAAGAATCCGAGCTCAACAAATACAAAATACCTAGGTAACGTAATAGAAAACCTATTGCAATCAATAATTGCGTTAAGAATCCGAGCTCAACAACCCCCTCCAGACCTCCAAACAAATACAAAATACCTAGGTAACGTAATAGAAAACCTATTGCAATCAATAATTGCGTTAAGAATCCGAGCTCAACAACCCCCTCCAGACCTCCAAACAAATACAAAATACCTAGGTAACGTAATAGAAAACCTATTGCAATCAATAATTGCGTTAAGAATCCGAGCTCAACAACCCCCTCCAGACCTCCAAACAAATACAAAATACCTAGGTAACGTAATAGAAAACCTATTGCAATCAATAATTGCGTTAAGAATCCGAGCTCAACAAATACAAAATACCTAGGTAACGTAATAGATCACCTGTTGCAATCAATAATTGCGTTAAGAATCCGAGCTCAACAACCCCTCTAGACCTCCAAACAAATACAATAGAACACCTGTTGCAAAATACCTAGGTAACAGGTAAAATTTAATTACGTGATCTTCCAGAATAAGCAAAATGATATGTCAGACTCAATTTTCCAAATCATTACGATTTAGCAGAGCGTGGCGATTGTGGACTAAATTACGCATTAGAATTCCAGTAAGGTAAGTGGTATTATACCTCATTACCAACTGTTAATGTCTCAACTGTAGATATCAAAAATATTTCATTATCATGGTAATAGAGGCTAAACTTTACTTTACCGCTCACATAACGACGGGACTCAAACAAATCTTTTATTTGTGATTTGTTAAGAGGGTATTTTTTGTCGATAAAATACACCTTTGACCGATCAAGATCAATTGTAAGTTTGGTGTATTTATGCTGACTAATCGGACAGTGAAAGTTGTTAAATTCCGCAAGCAACTTTTGATACAATTGTTCGAGATAATTAAAATACTCGCTGTCATCAGATCTGATGAGCGAAAGTTTTAACTTGTCACGGGTACCACTAAAGCATATGCCTGATGTTTCATTATTAATTTCAACTGTCAATGGTTTGTCGTCCATCATTAGATATTTGATTTTGCTACTGTAGCTATTTGTCACTGTCAAATTTTCAAACATTATTTTTAAAGTTTAGATAAAATTTTAGTTTGCAAAGATAATGTCAAATATATCTCTATCATCATGACAATACCCAAGTGCAAATGTATCTACCCCATTTTCGCAATAACGTTTATCATCAAAATTGCTCAAACCGCGTTTGATAAGGACATCTGTTTCGAGCTTATGATGATTTGTCCGAATTGACATAGCTCTTATAAAACTAACACCACCATCAAGCGCGTACTTGTAGTCATCAAATTTTATAAACTTTTTAACAAAATCACGAGGCAGACCTTTTGCTTTTTTTGTTATTTTATTATTGTCTAACAATACGGCATACATTTTACTACGTAATCCGATAAAGTATTTGATAGCGCTCGAGTTCATTTCATCTTTGAACTTACCAATAACCTTTTTATTTGTGTCGTCATGAAATTTACTGTCACGTGGGTAATCAGAAAGATCAAACAGATATCTATTATCATGCATATCCTGATAGATGTCCTCACATTCAATTTCATATACGAGCGAATCAGTATCAGTAAATAATAATCTACTAGCCGGCCATTGATTTTTAACAAAATTATAATGAAAATCGTACATCAACCACTTTGATAAATCTAACACTGCAGCTCCAACATAGATCGGCTTGTTTAGTTTTAGATTTGTTTTTCTTCTTTGTATCGCAACAAGATTCTCATTAAATATTTTCATGCTCACAAAATCATCGTCTGACACAAGTTTGTTTCTGCGATTGACATCATTGACTAGTTCGATATTTACGCGTTTCCTAATATTCTCCATCGTCTTGCCAAAAACAGAATTGTTCATCAGTTTGAAAAAGTTTTTCTCAAAATCAGTTTTTGCCGCAGCTCTTCTTGTAGTGTTCGAGTTAATATAACCTCTCATCCACGGCGACTGATTAAATTTTAGTACGCGATGAACTTTTCTCAACACGAGACCAGCATCGACTGCTTGTTTTAAAGCTTTGTAATGCAAAACATAATTACGTTTATGAAGCAAATTTGGTACTAGTTTCTTTACCATAGAATGTTGTCTTGGTAATGCTGACGCTTGTTGTTCTTCTGATAACAAACTATAATCTATAACCATCGATTCCGCGCAGAAAGGGTAATCGTTATGCAATTTGTGTAGCGAAGTTGGATAATCGAGATCAACTTCAACGAAATATGAAACATCGTCGGATATCTTTTTTTCTGTCTCTGATAGAAATTGATCAGCCGTGATCCAATGAAATCCACCAAACGGCATTGACTCTGCCATCGAATACCCGTACAAGTTATTGCAATCTAGATAAACTATATACTTCGAAGGAAGGTCAGGATTATACTCTTTCAAATATTTGTTGTTTGCTTCAGCATACTTCTTCGTTATCACGCTAATACCGCCTCGGATACCTTTTTCAATAAAATTGAACATATCAACATCAGTCAGTAATTCCAACCTTACCTTACTAAACTTTAACAGAGCATCCCATGACAGTCCGGGGGCAGAATAATACCAACAAGGATCTAGTCCGTAATTATTATAACTCACTTCTCGAAAACTTTCAAAAACATCTGCTAATAATAACACGTCAGTTTTCAAATACAAATCGTGATAATCACCAAAAGTCTCACAATCAAACTCTTTCCAAATATCTTGTGCATACCTGTACTCATCATCAGTTATATTTTCATTTTTAAGTTGTGAGTAAAATTTGTCTTTGTCAGGTAAAGATGTTTCATCAAATTTACTCCAATCGTCGAGATATTCGTATGGAAATACTCCTTTTTTGGTCAGTAAATTAAATTTGTCTCCAAAACAGTCTTTTAGGTTATTAAATTTACTACAACCTTTTACTAGCTCATCTAACGATGCTGCCATAAACTGCAGGCTGTCAATAAAACGTAATTTACCTAGCGTAACTGACATATACTTTTCAAAATTATTTGGAATGCATTTGATGACGCTATCGAGTTTTAGACGAGATTTTATATCAGGATCACCAAAAGCTTCTACGATGATGTGACTATCATATCCTCGAAAATTGTGAAGAATAACTGGAATAAAATCTGGAGCGTGAAATTTTAAATTACACTGGTCATGAGCCGCTCCACGATACTGTCCGGTCAAATGGCAATGGTCACGTACTTTTTTGTTATCATCAAAAGCTTTTTCACAAATATAACAAATTTTCGCTTGCTCGTGATCAGATTCTTGTTGAGGTGTTAATTTTAACATTGGAGTTACTCTTTTCAAACGATAAGTAATATTATCAACTTCATTAATCAACTGCTTGAGAAGCCAGACAGCTGGATTTTTACCACGATAGAGTTGGATTGGTTTAGATAATCTCGAATCAGCGCAACAAACTACCTTGTACGCTACTCCGCATGGAACATGATTTTGAATTTTTCTTGTACTCGATTGGTTAGGATCATTTTCTACGCCAAGTACAGGTTGAAGTAAGCATTCGAAATCGACGTATATGACGAAAGGAATTTTTAGTTTATGATTATGATGGACAAACTGTAACACGCTATCTTTTTTAGATGGCATTGTTATTCTTTGTACGTCACTACAGTACTGCAAATGCTTTTGTAATGTTTCATTGTCTCTACAACCGTGCAAGCAGCGATAACAAAAGAACTTTTTGTTGTTATTTTTATTATACTGTCTTCCAACTAGTCTGTTAAAGTTTTTGATCCAAACGTAATGATTTTTATAAAACAGTAAATTGATAGTCGATTGTGAAGCTTTTTCTGAAATATACCTCGGATAGACATTTTCTTTTTCATCTAATCCGAAAACGTTAATCGAAACATTATTTTGCTTTTCAAACTTTGGTATTTGATTTTCTGCCACTGGAAAGTCAATACCAGCACAATTTAATCTTGACACGTGACTGATATACTTCTCAACACGATCAGCATTTTTTTCTGCTGGAAATAGCGCGGAAAGAACAGCCCATTGGAAACATTTGCTATCGACGTTTTTTATGTTTATACAGCACTGTTTATTTTTTATTTTTGGTGGCAGGTCGATATACGAACTACCGCGTAATGCGTCATATTTCATCGTGTGAAACAAAATTTCCTTGATCATTTCAAACTTCCAACCCGAACCTAATTCGGTAAATTCTTCTATTTTTTTCCAAATTTCTTGGTGTATTTCATTAGATAGTGACAAAAGATCACTACCAAGTAAAACACGTCTAGATTTTGCGTTGATGTAAGGGTCTGCAATTTCCTTGTTAGTAGATTCTTCCGTCACAAGTAGTTTTGAAAATATAACGTGATATTGCACTAACAATCTTAGACCCTTGTGTTTTTCAAGCTCACGTTTTACAGTCGTCTGTAGCAGATGAAAGAGATTTGTTTCAGAAAAATTTACTAAAACGTTTTGATTATCAAACTGATAACTATTGTCAAAACCTGTAAAAGCAGTCGCTATTTTAACAGGTTCTCCCATAAGTCTCTTCTTGGCTATATCTCGCAATTTCAACATCGCTATACTATAGTCTAATATCTAATTGATAATTTACCGCACACTGCGCATGCGCTAGAAAAACAATTAGAGATAAAAATATCACCTATAATATAATGACAGTAAATCTGACAAGCGCACGTGAGCAAGAGGTATATCATGTTTATCCGAAGTACAATCTGTACGCTGGAAATGCACTTGGTTCGGTTATTAATATCATTACTGGAATATCTGTTGGTAAAGCAACGCCAGCGGGTTATACGATTAGTGTAAAGGGAGATAATACTGAAAGAATTACGATGTTTAGAAAAGATTTTATTTACACGTTATTTTGCGATGACATTCCAGAGGGAAAACGAGTATATCATTATAACGGTAAAGTCACTGATGATAATATTGAAAATTTATCCTTACAAGACGAGTTTCAGCCGCATCCGGTCTTTGATTTATACGAGGCTAACGATCGCGGTATTATTAGAAACAGAAAAACTAAAAAAGTTCTTAGTTCTATGAACAATATGGGATATCTTATAGTAACTGTTAGAGGAACATCGACAGATCGAGTTTGTTATACTGGTCATAGGTTTGTTTACGAGGTGTTCAACGGATCTATACCCAATGGTCTGGTTATTAATCATATCAATAATGTAAAAACAGACAATCGATTGGAAAATCTGGAGCTAGTGACCCAACAGGAAAATGTGAGAAAAGGACGAGGTGGTGGTATTAATTTTAGATGCCCAATAAAACCTGTTATTTCGTTAAACCTTGAAACGGATGAGGAGATCAAATTCAAATCAATTACAGCTGCGGCGAAATATTATAATATAAATCCCAGAGCAGTAAAATTTGTAGCTGATGGAGCAACAAAATCAGCTTTTTCAAACAAATATGATGCTAGTATTATTTTTAGATATGATGATTAATAATATTTTGTAATTCGGTTTTAGTCAAACAATGATGAGCAAATGCTATAATATCATCGCAATCAAATTTTAGCGTCGTTACTGCACTTTCATTAATTTTATTTTTTTCTGCTTCTGTTAGTAATATTTTATGAGAATCACCTTGCATTACAATAACGTCAACGGAATATGAACTATAACCTGACAAGCATTTTCTTACCGCTTCAGTCAGTTCGTGGTAGTTTATTATATTAACTTTTTGGTGATATTTGACCTTGTCAGTCATCTTATAACAACAAATTAGATAAAAAGTATATTATAATATGGATATGATGAAACGACTTGCTAGCGATAAGGTCTCCACAATCTCTAATGATATGATAGACAAATCCATTGGTTATAACGAAGATGATATTTTATATAACAACGAGTCTGATGATGGTGAAATAGTCACCGTCGTTAACAGATATAATTATAGCAGACCAACCACTGGAAAATATAATGTCAAGTATCACATTGCTAAAAAAATTATAAAATTTAATTTTACCGTTACCGAACAGCAGGTATTTTTACAGTTAATCAGACCTTTTTTAAACATCAAAATTCCAGACCGACAGAAAAATATCAAATTCGATTTCATATTTGTCAAGATTTTTGATCTTATGACGATCTCTGACGATCGCAGACAATATCTAATATCATTATGTAAACCAGTAAAATGCAAATCTATCAAACGAAAGTATGAGGAAATTTATAATAGCATTATTTCACAGTCGATAAAATCGACCGGGTTGGAATCCAGCTGTTAAATTTATCACTATACCCACGCCATTTGACTAAACTTTTATCTCCTTTTTTCCTAATCACTTTTTCGATAACGAAAACATCTTGTTCAGTTTTTTGTAGTTCTTGTTCGTAAAAACTACCTACAATAGGTTCCCCTGCCAGATCTTTTAACGCGTACGTTACAGGTACTGTTAAGAGTACTTTATCAACAACAAATACTTCTTCGCTCCAGTTTGGAGTAAATCCTTTTTCAAATATCTTTTTAGTCAAAGAGATTCTAACTTTATCACCGACCTTAAATTTATGTCTGCGGTACATGTTTTCGTTTGCTAATATGGGATTTTTGATAGCGTCATTGGGTGACATTTTGATGGTTCGATGTTTCGTGTTATTATATTCGCCTACGATTTGAGAAAGGTCATCGATGTACCTGTTGGTGTTTTTAGCTGTCATATGTTTATGTAATTTTTCGTTTAGCGTGCGATTAAATCTCTCGACAACAACGCTTTTGCCTTCGTTTCCTGTAACGTATTTTTTAATATTATTTTGTTCTAGAAACTGCTCAAACTTTTTGTTGAAGAACTCGGCTCCATGATCAGTCCAGATTTTGTTTGGTTTTCTTTCAGTACTCGTTATTATTTGTTTTAACGCATCAGTGATTGACGTTCCTGTTTTATCTGAAACTGGCACACTAAAAGCGTATTTGCTGAAAACATCTATAACGTTAAACAAATACTTCTTTGGAGCGCCATCAGCGCCAACGTTAAACTGAGCCAGATTGGATACATCTACCAAATCTATTGCCCAGATATCATCTACAGCGTTTGCAACAACTTTACGTCTCGGAAACTTTTTTTTTTAGGTCTGTGTAGTTCGACTGCAAGATCATCGTATAATTCTTTTCCCCGATCGCGAGGCGATTGACGAGACTCTCCGAGTCCAAGTTTATATTTTGCTCCTATCATTCCCTGAACAAATCTTCTATCAAAACGTTCTCGTAGATTTGTTGGCTCCATATCATGTAATTCGTCTAACATTACTTTATCACAATCTGCTTTCGAGTTTTCATGATCACGATAACAGATATCGTGACGCATTGCTATTGCATCCACTTGATTATAAGGCTCTTGTCCTGGCAATGGATTGTCGTTTTCATCTAGTTGTTGGTCTAGCGGATTGTAAGGACCTGTATAACGATGACCTGGCAAGGTCCAACCGCCTTTTGGTTTTGGTAATTTACCAATTAGTTTATGTATATCTATACCTAACCCTATTATTTCTCTGTTGTTACAACGTTGACAGTACGTAATGATTTTATCTTGTTCTATGCAAAGATCTTTGTCACAATCACAATTGCATTTCATTTTATTTTATTTTGTTTCATAAGATTAATCGTCGATCAAGATAACTCTATCAACGCTAGATCCTACTTGTTTTTTCAAAAACATACTTTTCTTTCTACCACAGATTGCACAAATACTTTTTAACATCATTCTATTATTTTTCGTTTTTTCCGTCATCTCATCCTTGTTCTCTGTTTTAGTTTTGCATTTGAGACAGTATGTTGACATTATTATATCAAGAAGTTTAGATAAAATTGATTGCAATATTATCATTCGCATGAGAAGGATGCTCATCAAATTGTAAAATAAACTTCAAAAAGTTTTTACTTCCAGAGCTTTTACTCTGGTGCATTTGTCTGACAAACATGATACAATAATAACCACAAGCTGATGTTCCAATCGGCTGTAGTTGATTAGACGAATAATTTATTTTATCAAATTTTTTAAAAATATATTTTTTTATGAGATCGCTTGGAGGAAGTCCGAACGAATCAAAATAATTGTTATCGTGGACAGCAACCCAGTGGGTGCCAGAGCCATCATTGAAGTTTTCAATATTTACAACACAAGAACCGCCTGTTGGTACGTCATCGAGTTCATCCTTGGAAAATACTCCTCGAAATCCAACAACGTCCTTCAATTTTTCAATGATGTCAAAATTGCTCAATAACGTCTGGTCCCTGGTAGAGTTAATCCGCGTCCGATTCCTAGTAAGTTTGGCAGCAGACTTCCCGCTAGTCCCGCTAGAAGTGGAGCGAAAGGAATAATTCCTCCTTGTTTTGTTTGTTTGCGTTTTGTTGTTTTCTTTTTTTTCGATGATTTTGTTTTTTTCGGCGACTTTTTCGTTGGCATTTTATTTTATACTATTACATAAAACTGAGTGACTATGTCACTGCCGATAGATTTGTTTGATACCACGACCTTCGACTGCTTTCTTTGTTGCGCCAGAGACTGCTCCTGACGCAGCCGCAAGTCCAAGTGTACCAAGTACTGGTAAAACTTTGCTAGCTATTATTGATAACGCTGGTCCAAAAAATCCACCTTCTTTTGACATTGCAGTTACCTGAGAAACAGATAATTTCAGCACAAATGGTTTTCCTTTGTCGAGTTTATTGATTTGTTGTTGCGTTAGCATGACTTTTACTGCAATTTTATTTGAAGTTTCCAGAGAGATCATCAAAGAAACAGAGCTGCGTTTAGCAACAGCTGCTGATAATTTTTCAACTTGACCAGATGTTAGGTATATTTCTCGAGTTGTGTATTTGGTTTTCATAATGTTATATCCAAGTTGTTAGATTAAACTTGTACTGTCATTCTTCCTTTGATTGAATCGATGGTCAGAAATCGATCACTAACCAATAGCGCGTATACGTTATACTGTTCACCTGGCACAGCGCCCAGTGTCCACGTGACCTCAATATCTGCAGTCGATCCCACAACACGCTCCAAATGTTTTGATACGTCGAAGTAAAAGATGGGATAGAGCGTTCGAAACTCATCTATTGATATTTGAGATCCACTGTCCGCGTTCTGATATTTTTGCATTGCTTCCATAAGATACATGTACGGCCGAGAGATGTTTTTGTTGGCGTCTTCGGCAAAGTTACATTCGATTGCACGTTCGGGATACTGTTTGGAATTTACTCTCACAAATATTCGTCTAACGTCTGGGTTATCGAATATGGAGTTGTTTATTTCCTGATTGTTACGACGTGCTTGTCGTTGAAATACGACGAACAAGTGTCGCGGTAGTTGTTCGCTGGGCGTGGTCGTTACACGCCATGTGTAATCAGTCGCGTTGGGAATGGCTGTTTGATAAATCCTGTTCTGTTGGAAGTGTATCTTTTTTGTAAAGGTGGCTAGTAAAGATTCGAGCTCCATCATTTTAGCTAATGAAGGGACAACGCGAGGCATCCACAGTGCTAATCTTGTAATAGAAAACTGTCCCTCAGCCACTCCACCGGCGTGTATTATACAATCGTTTTGATCAGCTCGATCTAATATAAGCGTATGTTTTATTCCTCGAAACACTTTGTTATAATCACGGCAAAATCCAAAGATTGTACTTAACGGAAGCATCATCGTTATTTGGCGAGATTCTGCGGCAAATGTTTTTCGTTTGGTAAATCCCTCGTTATATCTTATGTTACGTGCACTAATAACACCGTTTATAAAATTTAACATTGCAACACCATCTGCGCCTGCCGCTGGTGGAGTTATACCAAGATTACGACAAGCGGCAATAAGTGAAACTCTTGTGGCGTTTGCATCAGCAGCTGCACCTGGTGCGGCTATACCAAAATTGTTAGCATTAGCAATAAGAAAATCTCTTACAATTATAGCATCTGCAGCGGCATCAGCTCCGTGTGCAAAAGCACCTCTTGAAATAAACTCGCTCGACACAGTTGTCCCTAGTCCAGTATCTTTGAACCACATCATATTTGTGGCTATTGATCTGGAATAGTCATCGCTAAACGAAACGATGTTTAGTATTGTACTCGCTATGGGTAAGTGCATCGAAATATCTTCTACGGTTTGATTGGCCAGTTGGTATCGTGCACTCTTAAACAAACTCCAACCATTATTGACGAGAGCGATTTCTACATTAGCTGCAATATCAGCACCTGCTGCATCTAATATTCGGCCACGCACTTCTAACATTGCCTTATGGGGTAGTAGAAACACGTCCTCGTCTCTTGTGTTAAAAGTTCTAACCCCAGTTTTATTCGGTTCGTTCGAGTTCTCATCGAGATACTCGACATACTCTAATTCTGTTACAGCATCGTCAGTATCAATTTCTTCTGCAAAGTCGATATAGTTTTTAGCTGACATTTATTTTATAATCGTTACACAAAATTAAAAGGCAGCAGGGGTCATCGGCGCTGTTTTCTTTACAAGTTTACGTACTATTTCTTCACCACTCGGCGACAATAATTTTTTTGTTGTAGCTATCATAGCTCGTTTTGTTTCTTCTGTTGGCGCAATATCTGATATTACTCGTTTTATTTCCGACACCGTAGGTGTTGTTGAAGGTCCTTTAATCTTATCAGCAATCTTTTGCCCTACTGCAGTGCCTGCTGAAGATGCCGCCCCTGTAGCGAAAGCTTTACCGGCGTCAAGTGCAATGGGCGCTACTTTACGCGCGATTCCTGGAATATTCTCTGCAATTGTTGTAAATATATTTCCAAAAAATCCACCTACAATTTTTCTTCGATAAACTTTTCTTCGTCTCATTTTATAAAATTATGTACACAAAATCACATGCCTAAGCAGTGCGTAGGTGTAAGTAATACGTGACTATCTCGTTGTTCACGTCTATTTGTCGTCCAGATTGGTCTGTGAGTTGCATTGTAATGCTTGTAATTTGATTCTCAGGTGTTATTGGATAGTAGATAATCTGTCGCGGAGTGATTTGCATGAGAGAACCCGGTGGGACTTCTGGTGAGAAACTGTAGATCGTTTGCCCGCGGTTGCCTTTTGACGTATAAGATCCAGATGCGATAGAGCAATTGATGAGTATTGTATTTACTTCTGTAATATCTACTGGTAGTTCTCCATCAAATGTCAAAGATTTATCTTCACCGGTGGTATAGTATAAAACTCTAGTAAAACCTAACATCTTTCCAAAACTTCTTTCTTCAAAGAGGACTTTCATATTTCTTTTCACTGTTATCCTAGCTCGTAAGGTGTTATAATTCGCCGCTAATTCGAAATTATCAGCATTCCCACCAGCTTTTGTTAGAAGCTCTTTTATTGTTCTGTTTAGATCAGTAATGTTATAAGCTCCTTGTGGAATCTGTAGTTTGTATTGTATATCAATAAACTCTTTTTGTGATGTTGGAGATTGTTTAACATTAACGATTAAAATTTCATCATTAATCCCAGTTTTAATATTCGGCATGGCGTTCCAACAAGTACAAGAAATTAATCCAATCTCATACTGTTTTGCAGGATCTAGTTCTATTGGTGGGTTGTAATTTACTGTAAAATTCGCGCTGTTTCCTGTTATTTGTGACGAATCAAGCAATAATGTTGTTTGCATTATACTAATATTTTAGATAAGATCGCGGTGTAAAATTTCGTACTCGGATGATGTTAGTAATCCACTCGATCTTAGATGATCAAGTATATCAATAATTTCGTTATCAATCTCTACACTTTCATTACCAGCTTCTTTAGAGGATATCAACAGCATTAGCCGATCGACTATGTCTGCGTTTGATGTAAAAACTTTAACTCCACCTCCTTTTTTTTCCGGTAATCTTTTATCTCGCTTGTTTTCATATTTTTTGAGTAGTCTTTTAAAATCCCAACTTTTCTTATAACCTCCTGGTTTATTTCGATATTGTATTGATGTTTTTAGTAAAATTTCAGCCATAATTCCTTCTCTAATATGATCAACTAATGTTAGAATATTTCCTTCATCTTTTTCATCTTTAATATCATCATCAGCACGTGAGCCATCTTCTACAATTCTTTCTAATTTTTCTATCAAATTATCATAGTTTTCTTTTGACCAATCTCGAATACTATTAATATCAATGATATCATTTTTTTCCATAAACTCTTCATACTCATCATATTCTATTTTAACCCTAGCTTGTCTTCTGTAAAATTTTATAGATTCTTCAAAAGGTATCATTTTTATCACACTTTCTTGTAATAATTTTTGTTTCTCAGTTAATTCTTCAGTTTGTTCTGATAATTTTTCCATCATACTTCTTATCTCATCTGGATTAACCGTCAATCTTGTTATTGCGTGTTGAAGTTCAAGAGGATTGTTCATTAGCCTGTCAAACTCAGCTTGTCGTGCAGCAGGATCAGCAATGTTTCTTACAAGTTCGTTTACAATTTTTACAGTTTCTTCTTTTGATCTTTCTCCAAGTAAACCAAACAAACCCTTTTCTTTCATTTTTGCTAGTTCTTCTGGAGATGATGTTTGTATTTCTTGCTGCTTGCCAAGCATCGCCTCAGTAACAGGTTTGAAAAATTTGGTTCTTTCTTCTTCTGCTTGAACTTGTCCACGTCGAGCTTCTTCCACCTTTTTCTTAAAAGCCGCACGAGTTTCGAGAAACTTTTTTAGTAATTCGATTTTCTGTTGATGTTTGTCCATTATTTTTATACGCTTTACAAAATTATATCATAGAAACGTCTCAAGGCAACAACGAAACATCTTGGTTGGATCACGCGCTAGCTTGTCAAATAAAAAGAAACTATATCGATCTTTAGTTGCTCGATGATATAATTCGATAAATCTATCTTTTGTAACATCACCACATTGTTCGTTTGCAATATTTCTCACATCCACATTATCTAGTCCGGGAAATAATATGAAACAACCCGTATTTCGCCTAATAAACCTATCAACATTATAAAAACCTTGGGCAAGATAAACAGAATTGCATCTTTTATTACGTGATAGTGAAAAATATGATCTAATCTTGTTCATTTCCTCATTGTTTAGCGGAATATCATCAAAGACGATTATCTTCTGCTCTGACGAATCGAGTTCATTCACTGGAACGAGTTCTTCTGGTTGTTTTATCAAAAATATATCATCACCAATGCCAAGGTCATCACGAAGTTTATCATTATACTCGTTTAATAATTTGTATTTGTCTTGTTGGGGGTTGATGGTGTAAATATACACCTTATCATAGTTAAAGTTATTATTGAGTAAAAGATTTAATAACAAATTTGTTTTACCAGATCCAGTTCGCCCAACAATAAGATAATGACAGTCTGGAAGTTCATTGCTATGTTTATGCTTCACCAATCGCTCGGTGTCAAAGTTTATTATCTTCGCCATCGTATAATTTTATGTTATATTAAACCAACAATTTTGTGTAGAACGGTATGTATAATGAGCTACTATACAAAATTTGGAACATTAGCAGTAGATTTATTAACAGAAGGTTACCAGGGTGACTTATCCAAGTATGCGACTCTTGATAAGCTCAAAAATGAAATCAACAATTTGTTAAACGTTGCAAGTGTAGATCCAAATGAAGTTGTAGTTTTCCAGGACAAACAAGGACGATTAAAGACGAGTAATGTACAACTATCAGATGTACTAGTACGAAATCCTACTGCAGTTGCTAATAATATTGTTACTTTTAACAATCAAGGTAAGATAGAAGATTCGGGTAGGTCAGTTAACGATTATGTTAGAAAAGCAGGTGATTTATTTACGGGAAACATTGCTATGAACCAGAACAAGATCACATACCTTGGAAACCCAACTGAGGATAATGACGCTGCTACTAAGAAATATGTTGATGATCAGGAATCAAAGTACGTGTCGGCGCATGGCGGTATAATGCGTGCATTTCTCAACATGAACAATAATGGCATCAATAATCTTAGAACACCAGAATCTGATTTTGATGCTGTAACAAAGAAATATGTTGATGATATCAACAATGAAATCACCAAGTTCAAAACTGATTTTACTAATCACATCACCACGTTTTTAAATTTTCGTAGAAACATAAACAAAACCAATAACGAATTTTTTGGAAGTCCGCCATCTGTTGATATTACACTCGATAATATTAACACAAAACTCAACGATATTATTAGTGGAATTCCTAGTATTGTTGAGAAAACGAGTATGATTAAAATTCCTCACAACCCATGTATGAAATGCAACTAATACAAAATGTATTAAACATTCTGTAATGTGTCTAGGCTTGTTTAAAAGTAACAAAGAAAAGAGTGAAACCAACAAGCTTTGTAAAATTTAACAGTAATTTATTTCCCAGGAAAACAAGGTAAAATTATGTAAAAAGGACCTATGATTTGTGAAATCTAATCCAAAAATTAATCCATGAATTCAAAAATACAAGTCCTATCACTAAAAAATTCTAAATGAATCAAACTTTAAATCCCCGTGAATTTCTAAGATGGAAGGCAATGATGTCTTCTATATACTGTTTTGTGCTGTTGTGTCAGCAGTTCCTTTTTGAATTTTATGAATCAAGATTATTCCAGCTTTAGCATTCTGAATAATTTTTAAAAAAATGTCTTTGTCCAAGAATTTTGATGAAGAGAACTTATGTATTGCAGAAAAATTAATTACTAATTCTGAAAACTAGAAGAACTTAACTCAAACTGGTTACAACACAAAATACCTTTGAGCTCTGAAGTTATCAATTTATGACTATTTCACTATAAAACTTCAGATTTAACCCCAAATAAAATGTAATTCAACCCCATGTGATGGGATCAGGAGTTCACTCAGTCAATTATCACATACTCTAAAAATCAATGATTCCCACACTGGAAATGAATATTTTAAAAAGTTTACTCAAGCCAACATGCAGGCCAAGTATGACCTTGATTATAATCAATGATTTTCACTCTGTGAAAGAAATTAAAAAACATTGTTTACTAGTTCTGAATCAAAGTCATGAACTAGGTCAGCTAAAAGAAAAAAAAAGTTTCAAACTACTGCATTTTAATCAGGCTAGAAAGAACTGAACTGAAATTTCTGGATAAATGTTAATTCCATAGAATAAAGTTATCATTACAATAACATGTAATGAAATTAAAAAAAATAAAAAATTTAAATCTAACACACCAGTAATTAAATTACATAAACATAACAAATCATGTTGATAACCTTAATGAAAAACAAACACAAATTTCTGACTAGAACCCAAAGTCAATTATGAATGGAATTTTAACTCCTTCAAAAAAATATGAGGAGTTTTGGTATCAGAACTAAATCATTTTCAGCATCATTTTCATTTTGGACCAAGTAAAGATCATAAGAAGTCTTAAGATGAAAATCTCACATTAATATTGCCCCATATTAAATATCATCATTCAGGAGGAAGAACAAAAAAGATGTTCAATATAACACACTGGAAATCTCATGTCAATACAATGTTTGACATTAATAGTGATAACAAGATTTTCAACATGAAAGTGGTGTAAACCACATAAATTCAAGTAGATTCTATTGCAACAGCTTTTACTATGACATTACAAAATGCAACTGTATACAATACACCACTCCCTCGACAACTCGCTCCCTGATAACTTGCACAAAACTGTTTATAACACATGGTCAGGCATGGATCCCATTTTTTGAAATAAAAAATACCCCAAAAATCAATCCCAATTTGTTAAACTTGAAGAAAATCACGACCAAAATTGTTAACTGAAACTTTATTGCTTTTTATTTTATCATCAAAATAGTTAGGACTAGGAAATTTTAATCAACATTATGACATTATCAACTCTAGTTTTAATAAGTCATATAATTTGTCACATTTTCTTTTTGAATGACATTCTTAGTAAACACTAACTAATGATATTCAACAAAATTTTGATCAATGAAAATGTCACATCTAGTTGATGCAGTACTTTAAAAAAAACATAATAAATAATGTTTATCAAGTTAAATTGTGTTTTAGTTCCATCTTTTGGTTCCTTTTGGGTGTAATCATCATAAATGCAATGTGTCCTCTAATATTTAAACATAAAATGTGTCAATATACCCTAACAGCAAATACCACTGGCATTTTTTTTGAGAACCTAATCAAATGCCAACCATGTTTGGATATCTGACAAGTGAAGTATTTGTTGTCTTCTTGCAATGAATTAAAACTGGCCTCTACAGTATTATCATGTTAATTACGGCTTTTGATTTAAAAAAAGGAGGCGGAATATAAAAAAAGTTAAAATTCATGCACATGCTTAAAATCTAGCAGCTTCAGTCATATGTCATGTGAATTCTTTTCAGTTAATCAGTCAAACACTGTTATAAATGTTACTATGTATGTAATCTAATTAAACTGCCTTAAATTAACCTACTCAGAACTGTGATCAAAGATAACAAGGCAACCAAACAAAATGAATACTTTGTAAAATAAACAGCTTTGTTCACAGATACAGACCATTGTGAGGCAAATGAGTTTCCTTAATTGGCACTTAGAGATATCCTCACTATTACTTGCAATGAAATCACAGCATTAATATTTTACTAGTTAAAAAATATAAAAAATTGAGTTTCAGCATAGAGGATTGTCTTACAAAATAAATTTTGATAGTTTTTGAAAAAAGGATTCTTGCTTTGTGGTGCATCAATCATCATTAGATGTATACATTTTTAAGGCATTCACACTAGGATACTTTCTGTCAAATTGGGTCACATTCTACGGGGCAGGTTTTTCAGACGTTTTTATAAACATTTTTCAATTCTTTCATAACAGCAACCATACATAAAGGTAAACTGGAATTATCTGTATAAATCTGTATTAGAAATGGACAACCCAATGCCCCATTCAGCCCATCCAGCATTCCAACTTAGATGCCCAATGAGGAGTCAGACAAAGTGAAATCCATTCCTAAAGAAACATTGAATGCACTGACAAAATGCAGCAATTTCATTTTTGAAATTCCTGAAACACTGGTAATTGATAATATGCAGACCCTTTTCAGGGCTTTATTCAAAGTCCCTCTCTTCTGCAGAGGTCTGCTTAACTTTATCAAAAGCACATGATCATAGCTGCCAACCATCATTATTTTGTCGTGAATTTCACAACTTTTCAATGATTCACGCTGCATGCAAAAAAATCAGGAACTTTCCAATTCTTAATTATTATTCCCATTAAGTGCTAGTTGTGATATCGACGGTTGCCAAAATGGCTCAGTATTGCTGGTCACAATATTAGTAGAAATATAGCTGATTGATAAAGTTGGCAAGGTAGCAAGCATTTAAGTGTATTTTAATCTATATATGTTTTTGAGAGAAACTGAGCATGCATGCCAACACTGATTTAAATTACTGGTCAGCACCGATATTGAAAATATCTTCACCACCAGGAAAAAATAAATGTATTGCACAAAAAGTCAAATTAGGTTTGGAATAATAATTATATCAAAAATTGTCCATGCATTCAGCCATCAAACACCGACATATAGGTTGTGAGATTTGTGTAGTCAGTGACTAGGACATGCAATGGCCAGATCCAGGTCAAATTTCAGCAACGATGTACTTTTGACTCGTCTGTCAACGGATTAAAGATATAAAGAATGCTATGATTGCAATTTCTGAGAAAATAAAACATTCCTATCGATTTCATGCAGGTATATCTCAATGAAAGTTTGTTCAAATTGATTAGGCTGGCTAGTAAGCGGCTACCCCATTCCGACAACAAATGGAGTCGGGAAATTTCCAACTTTTCGAAAAGGCAATGGACTCTGACCAAACACCCCAACATAAATGTCCAGATATTAAAAATGGATGGTATGGGTCAGAGGAAACTCAGACTAGATGGCAGAGATGATGAAGCACATTGGTAGCTAAAAAGCACATAGAGGTTGGGAAAATGAGGAACTCAGCAGATTTCAGCTCTGAAATATTTTAAGCCATTGATGGAAGACCAATAAATTACCAATGCTGAAATATTTTTAGTTTTCTTGTTGAACATAATCTAACTTTATCAGCTGAATCCCACGCTAAACATTTGTTCCGACAAATACTGCAAGATGGCTTCATGAATTCATATCAAAATTCACAAATTTTTATCCCTATTTTCACTAACTTCGAGCCTGGAGGGTTGGCAGCTATGCATGACCAATGAATAGGAGGACATTCTCTGTATTTCACGGATTACCTATAAACAGTGTTGACATGTCACAAATGAATAATTAGCTGTCCCTTGCTTGCAATGTCCTGGCAATGCAATTATGAGTAGTACATGTCACTGTTTGACGATTAAGCTACAGTCTCAGACTAGCAACTTAAAAAAGCATTTAATTACAGTATTTTTCAATCTTAAAGTACTGAGATAATTATATATTTTTATACATTTACTTCAAGGACTTGGTAGCCATTGTTCAAGATATATAAGCAAGTGTTTTCTATAACTGTACAACATCCACAGTACAATTACAAAACTTGAAGACAATGTTTTTTGCTAAATGATGTAAACCAAAAACTCAGGTCTCGCTCATTTAATTTTTGTTTTCAACTTTGATCAAGAAATATGTAGAAATTTTTGCAATGTTCAGAAAACATAACTACCAAGCAATGGTATAAAAATGAACCTAAGGAAAATAGCTTATAATGAAATTAACAACAACATTCACCTACAACTTTTCTCTGAATTACATTATTATGAGATGCAAATACACAAGTAAATAAGTCAATTTAAAGTATTTTTAATGTTTTAATTTAAAGTATAGCCATTTCAACATTGTATTTAAATTATAGTAAAAAATATATGACCCTGTTGGGCAAGTGCAATTTTTGTCAGCGCATTTGATTTTTTTAAAACCCTTTTTCCTGTACCTGAAAATATTATGAGCAGTCTTTATGCCAGAATGCATTTAATCAAATTTGGTCTATTTCTGTAAACTGCTTTTCCAGAAAAAAATAACCATTCACATAACAGCTAGATTGATGGCAAACTGGTATAATTTTGCATAGAACTTGAGAGCCCTTCATGCTAGAATGCTTTTTTTGTCAATCTGGTCAAATTCTGTCTAGTGGATTTTTAGAAGTTGGTCTTCTATTTTTAGTAACAGTGGATATATTTTAGTAGATTGGCATCATTTATACACAACTGGATGGTCCTGTATGTCAATATGTTTGCTATGAAATTTTGTTAAATTCTGTTGTAATTTTTTAAAATGTCGAGATTTTCCATTTATATACCAGATGCTACATTTCATTCCACATCACCAACTTTAAAGCGCTGTTATATCTGAATGCTTTGTTAAATTTGCTCAAATTTTTGGGAGAAGTTTCTGAGAAATCATTTAAATTTTTTCTTTTTTCAGTAACTTAGCAGTATTTTAAGGGCAGTACACAACATCGTTACAAATTTGATATCCCTTCATGCCAAGATGCTTTTAACCAAATTCTTTCATGGCCTCTGCGAAGTCACTTAATGGCTATTTTATTTATTTTTAGTAATGATGGCCATATCTTGTGTATCATCAGCATCATTTGTACAACTTCAGTCCTTACGGACGGATGCTTTCTGTCAAATTTGATCAAATTCTGTTGAATGGACTTGATTTTATCTAATTTTTTTTTAAGGATCAACATCACATGTAACAAGCTTTTAAGCTCCTCATGATAGGATGCCTTCTGTTCAATTTGGTGAAACTTGTAGCTGTATTTAGAAGAAAGTCATTGAAAAGTTCAATTTTTGCAAACAGATGTCATATTCTGCGGCTGATCAGCTTAATTTGTACAAATCTGATAAATCTTCTTATACTGGGGGATGCAGGACAATTCCATCAACCAAACTGGTCTTATGGCCAGGTTAGCTAAACATATTCTCAAAAAATGTTTAGTAGTTCTCGGCATGAAGCAAGACAATAGATACTAGAATTATTCAATATGATTATGGAATTGCTGGACAGTTTGAGGATTCGAATTTTTAGCAAGATCATCATTAACTTATTCTCATATTTACACCCTTTTCACAGGTCTGTGGATAAACGATTCTTAAATATACTGCAGCTTTAAAGCTTTCCTTCTCAAAATTTTCCCCCTACCAAAGAAAATATAAAGGCATCATAGAATATTTCTTTATTAATTTCTTCAGTTCAATTACACATCTGAATATGAAATGAATTAAAAGTAAATCATTAGGCATTACACCCATCTGCGTTTTGTACGTAATTAAAATCATCTGACAACTGACTAAATCTTTTTTTGAACTCATTTTTCTCAGACAAGAGGATAAAAAAACCATTTGCTCCACTCATCAATCATATAATATACAACAAAAGTATATTAAAAGAGGCAAAATAAAGAAAATATGATAAAAAATGTGTGCATATTGAACAAAAAAAAATCCACAATCAAGAAGCATATTTAAAATAGTTCTAATAAAAAAACAGTACATCAAGACTAGCACATATTTACCCATGTATGTAGAAGAGGGAATACAATGCTCTGGGGTCAAATAGAAGATTCCTGTTGATTGACATAACACCAGACTTTGTAATTAACAAAGGATCTAAGGCCAAAAGTTTGGACTGGACAAGTTGATTGAAAAGGCGCTCCACACTGAAATGAAACAAACAACTCAATTTAATACACAAGTGGCTACTTAATCTTTCATTTTCATTCCTTCTTTTCCTGATTATCTGATGTTTTCAGAGCAAATTAAATTTTTTAACATTACTTCTTCAAAAACTTGTCAATATATAGTACAGGCAAGCACAACTTCCTCCATGGTTAAAGCAGGATATCAATCTTTAAAAGTACCTTATATTATGTAAATGTAACAAGATAAAACCAGGCCATGGACTGAATGCAACATAAGGTCTATACTAGTAGGTTGAACATGCCTGCTATACTATATCCAAACAAGGGTCTTGCAGAACATAGTATTTCACTTGCCAACTGTACTTCATGTACAATGAACCTGCATATCACATGAAAAATACTTTTGCTCAGAGCTTACATAAAGTTAAAAAAAACAAAAACATTTCCACCATGACAGAAACAAAACAGCTCCATGTGTCCTTCCTGAATATAAAGTTGTCCAGGCAGGAAAACTTCAATTCTTTATATATCAAGAATGGGTGATTTGTATTACATTCCAAAGTTTCCAGTTTTCATTGTGCTGTTATAGTAAAAGGTTCCAAGGAGCCATTAGGGGGCAATTCAGGTGAATCAGCCATCTTCCATGAAACTTTATTTTGACATGCCCAACCCTGCCTTGTATGAACCAGAATCTACCTTTATACCACTACTTTTGACAGAACAAAAAAAATATTCAACCCAAGGAAGTGAATCTTACATGATTTTTACCTATAAATTGTTTTTTAAGAACCAACAAGCAGAAAAATATTATAAAATAAACATTTGTGTAAATTAATTATAATGGTATTGTCTACAATGTACAAATGTGAATCAAGACAGTAAAATCCCAAGCTTTTAAAACCTTAAAACTAAAAAATGTACTGTTAACATGGTTTTGAGACTACCTAAAAAAAAAAAAATTAATGAATTTATCCAATATATCTAAAAACATACAGTTTTAATGATTTGCCAGGAAAGTATCAGTAAACTATCTTCTGGAACATAACTGACCGCTCCAGTGGCCTAGTGGTTAGAGCGTCCACCTCAGATGTGGGAGACTGTTGATTCAATCCCTAACCTAGTCATACCAAAGACTTACAAAAATGGTACTAACAGCTGCCTCGATTGACACTCTGCATTAAGAGGTTATTGTTACAACTGGTCAGCCTGGTGTCAGGAAAATGTGATTGGGTGGGACATCATGCTACATGTCTGTGGCATGATGCCCCAGTGCTAGATATCGCTATAAACTGCCACACTGCAGATATTCTAGTAATATGACCGAAAAATTGTTAAAGCTATGTTAAAAATCCAAATCACACACATTTTCCAAAACTATTTACTTATAAAGTCAAGTCCATCTTCAAACTGCACAGACCAAATCTGCCACTGCATTATGACCAGCAGATCTGGGTTTATGAAGTTTGTTAGGAGAAATCTGTAAAACAAACAACAAAAACCCAAATCTGTTGATGCACTATGTGATGGGAAATCTGGGTCTAATGCTGTCTGCAGTTGGTCTCAATCTGCAAGCAAATACAGACAGTATCTATTTTTAGGCTATCTTCTAACACTACTGACAAAGTAGGGGTACTGAGTGACAAGTGGTGTAAGGTGCTCTCCATAACAGATCACTGCCATCTCACCTCTATCAAGTCTATGGGGTCTAGTCTATGATTCGGATATGCAAGTAGTTTCTCATGGGTCAGTGGTTCTTTTTGCAATTTCCAAGTTTCTTCCTCCACCATTAATACTGGCTGCCATGTATAGCCTGTCGAGTGCTGAAAATGTTGCTAAGCCCCACAACAACAACTACTGACAAAGTTATGCAAGTGGTTTTTCAGTTTCAAAAATATCTCTAAGCGTGATGAGTATTTTCATACCATTTAACCTGCTTAGCCAGAAAAACATCAACTGCTGGTAAACTTTAAATTGCTACCATTTTTCCTATCGTTAGCACTTTTCTATCCAACAGAGAGAAGTCACTTGGGTCAAAACTTTTGTGTTCAATGTGACCTCTGGGTAATTTAATTGTAGAACATTAAAAAATCTTTCAGTAATTTACTTATTTGTTAAAATTTTTCTCTTTCGAGACTATGCTCTTAAAATAATCAACAGAAAAGAGTGAAAGACAACAAACTTTTTAAAATTTAACAAATATATTCATCTCCCTAGAATACAAAGCGAAAATGAGAAAGAAACAACAACTTACAGCATTGCAAATTATATCCCAAAATAATCCAAAAGTTACTGACATAAGTACTAGTAATTTAAAGTTCTGAAAAAAATTCAGTAAAAGTTCAGAAGAAATTCCAAAATTGATGGCAATGACATGTCTGTTATCACTATTAGAATGCTGATGTGTCAACAGTCTTTTTTCGAATCATAGCAATAATAATTCCAGGTTTGAATGTACTATAAATTCCAGTGAATGTCTTTTCAAGAATTCTGTTGGAGCACTTTTGTATTTCCAGAGAAAATGATCACTTGAATTTAATAATCTGAACAAAAAAGATTCCAGCTAAAAACTACTGGTCACATCATATAATACAACTGGACTGTGCTAAGACTTAAAGCTCAAATGACTAAGTCTTCACAAGATTATATAGTTCTCTAATTGACCTTAGGTCAAAATTAGCATTTTCTTTTTAAAAAACATTACCTAATGGAAAATAACCTTCTAGAATGATCCTATATTTACAAAGCAATAACCTGGATTATGTATAATTAACTTAGGAAAGTCTAAAACTTTGAACCAAATCAACATATTTACCTCCTCTGTTAATAATGATCTGGATATTAAGCCCATAAACATGGAGAATAATTTAGCGACATACTAGTTACTGACATAAAATGAAATAATAAAAAAAATTAAAAAATCAATCAGGTCAACCAGAAATGAACTCAATTTTGAACAAGGTCAAGTACAGCATACATGTTACATTACAATAACATGCAATGAAAAAAAAATTAACAAACAAGCAATAAATTAAATATACATAACAATTCTCATAGATCATTTTTTCCTCAAAATTATTTTCCTACTCCTGGCATCTCTAGACAAATCACTAAACTGCTGGAACAGTTAAGGCAAAAAAAGAACACCATCTACAGCAATGGAAATAAAGCATATAGCAAAACAAACTTAATTTGTTGTTCTTTATAACCTCCTAGACAGGTGAATTTTATTTGTATTAATCTCTTATTAGTAGGAATCCAGCTCCTCAAATATGCAAGAAAAAACTGAAGAAAAAAAAAAATACTAAGAAATATAGTCCATGTTCATTAATTCCTATAACTAGGTAAACTGCAAAAACTTAAAACTTAATATTGCAAATACAAGAACATATATCTACCCTTAATAACAACAATTCATAAACAAGAAATATAAGATCTTTTTCTATTCTTTTTTTCAGAAGTACAAATTAATCTGGTGTGGCTTAAGTACTTCTACATGTATGAAACATATGGGATAAATATGTGACCATACCTTCTCCTACAACCAACACAGGGAACATCATGTGTCAATAGATTCATAATATCCTTTCTTGTTACCATCATGGCAACTGCAATCTCATCCTTTGTTAAAAGACCAAATTTATGCACAAATCGCTCCAGGTCCTTCTGCTTCACACTACACAAACGATCACAGTTAATGCATTTGTCTGTAAACTGGACCACCATCTGAAAAGCAATATAAATTTAATAATACAAATATTTAAAGATAACAATATTTTAAGATAAACATATTTTCTCAGAATAAAAATCAATACATGTGAATGCATAGCTTTAAACTAAGAACGCATGCATTTAAAAAAAAAATACATTCAACTTACACAAAGATTATAACTGTAAGCATTTAGTTCCAAGTTATCAGCAGACTGCTCCTGCTGTAAACACAGTCCATGTTGTATAAAGGTGTATTCAATCAACAAAAACTATGCTACTGGATTAAGTTATTGATGTTCTATGCACATTTGAAATAACAGCACTTGATCACTTTGAGACTACTCACTTAAATAGCCATATAATCAAACTCGCACTGAATTAACTCTTGCTCACCAAGTCAGCTGATGCATTGAAGGCATGAATAATGTCTTGATGATCAAAATTCATTAAATTTTGTTTTGTGGTGTTCACCACAACCCTAATGAGTATCCCAAAAATGCAATTAGTGTAAAATATCCAATTTATTTAATTCTTATTTTGTGCTCTGTGAGCAAATGTGTATGTCTCTTACATTAACAGTGTTAAGGTTCTAAGAAATGTGGCAATTTTTTACCAATGTTTAAATCTAATGCGAACTGTGTCTCAATGAATATATATATACCTAATAAATATTCTAATATAAATTCATTTCATTTCACTAGGTCAACAAGGTGCAATCAATATAAAAACAACCATTTTGAACTCAATTTGGACTTAATTTTCATGTCAGACTAATACAATGAGGACTACACATCAGAAGACATTTGGTGAAAAGACCATGTCGGTATGATTATCTATTTATGAGTGGTAAAGAGATTTTCAAGCTGGCTATCATAGCAGCCATACTTGATATCAGACTGGTTAAAAACCTATGGCCATCTAGTCTGGAGAAATAAAAATAACAAGAATTCTGAACATGCCCATATTAAATGTCAGATTAGCACCATGTTCACTTATTCAAACTAGAGATCACAAAGTTTCTTTTGAGAAATCCATGTTGATATTGACTTTCTGGTAGTAGCAACAAATTGGTTTTCAAGCTGGCTGCCATGTGGACATTTTGTTTTTGTTGGCTTCCGTTAGTCTCGAGAGACGATGGAAATACGCCCATGAATGGTGTCCCAGTTTGTAGTTGTGCAGTGTCTTCTGTGGCTATAAAGCCCCACACAGGAGTGGCAGTCCTTGCTGCAGTTGCTGCACTTGAAGTTTGAGTCAGGTCTTGGTTTGAACTGCATCCTCTTCCTTTGAGATCTTTTCTCATTGGTGAGCTGTCATAACTTTTCCTCGCTGGCTTTCAGACCTGTGAACAGAGCATGTCGCCAGCTGGACTTGTTGAGGGCAAGCTCTTCCCAGGTGTTGACCTTGATCCCAAGAACTTTCATGTGGACATACTGAATTTCAAACAGTACCATTTTCAGATAAAAACTGTTAGTATGATCATCTGCTCAAGAGGAATAGCTACACAAATTTTCAAGATGACTGCCATGGCAACCATATTGGCTGTTCAAGCAGGGCCATTTCATTTAGGACCAATTAGACTTTGGACTGAACTTGTATAAAAAGTTTAATGGCTAAGTTTAGGAGGAGTAGCAATAACAAATTTGGGAAGGATAGATGATCTACAACAAGCCATCTCATAAGCTCCACTGGTCTATGACCAGTTGATTAAAAATATTTTTAAAAATTATGGTTTCTACATTTACCCTACCTTTTTGCATGTTAAACCTATACATTTTCCCAACTATAAAACAAGCAAAAGAAAAAAATCATGGGGTTTTGGAATATTGTGCCCTGTCCACATTTTATTCATTGGTATATGTGTGGTGACAACAGTAAACACAATCCTCATTAAGATGCCTACTGTTTTTCACAATATTTTAAGTGCCTATTGAGACTAGAAAGTATGATTCAGCAACAGCAACCCTTGTGTGCTTTTTGGCAATAGCAGTCAGCTTAAAATTTCCAGCATGTTATATAAGACAAATGCAGATAACTTCGGCAATCACACAGAGTGCACATCTATAACAGTTTCTGCATGAGCAGTAAATTCTATGTTCCATCATGACAAGTCTTGAAATCATAAATGCTGTAAGTTCAACAGCATGGACTAACAATTCACTTGCCCAACTCTAAATGGCACCAAAGTGAATTCTCAGTCATTTGAAAACACAAGATTGTGCTGATTAAGGAATAACCAATGCTTCTCTTGAATAAAAAGTGTATTCTATAAAAAATATCAGTGACTAAAGTGAAAGTTTATACTTTCTACTGAAAGTTTATACTTTCTACTGAAAGTTTGTTTTTCATTCATTTTAACCATGCTCATTAGTGATTTTCTCTCACTCTAATATGCATTTACCAGAAAAAGGCCGACAGACAGACAGACAGAACAGACTTGTATCAATTGGTAATTATTCTGTGATAAATGAAAAGGTATGCTTTGTTAGGAATATTGCAAACACTGTTCTTATGTCCATACTCTCTAGTGCAAGTTTTCCATTTATTGTGTGATCAAGCTCATACAAGCACTCTACTCCCACTCATCATTATTAGAAAACACTTACCAAAGGGAAAGCAGATTGATCTCAATTTGTAATTACCTGCAACAGCTATTACAAAAGCCATAAAGTTCTGGAAATTTAGGTTAGTAAAATAGTTAACTTTAATATTTCAACAATGCATAAGATTTTATTATGGCAAATAAAACATGCTACCACTGGACTGAGAATGTGGAATTTTTGAGACTGCTTTTTTGAATCTAAAAAGAGGTAAACAATGTTAAATAAAAAAAACAACTTTTAATTACATAATTATCTGAACATGCAAAGGATTGCATGACTACTAACATTTTTACATTTTCATTTGAACAATTAATGAAAGCTAATTGTAAAAAATCCATGTAATTAGTTACAGTAAACATCTATGAAGTCTGGTTTAACAGTTGCACAAATCCATTTGTAAATTTTGGGATTATTTTTTTTTTTAAGTATCCCAATGGATATACATGGCGTTCAATAAAATTTGCTGAGGAACCCCTGTAAAAGCCATCCATCTACAGGAAGCTATGAGCAAATTTCTCTTATACCCACAGTGGCTGAGTCCAAGACTCAAACCTATGAAGAAAAAGTTTGGACCACTCAATCATCTGAGCCCTGCTTTTAGGACAGAATTCTGTACACACATTACAATTGTCTTTAAACATAGTTTATTCAATGCTTAACATACCTGAAAATTGATCCAAGTAGACAACACACAAAGTAATATAAACTTTCCATCAAAGATGTAATTAAATGATTAAGTAATGTACTTAAATTTTACATGGGGAAAATATGTGGAACATTGCCTTTACATTCATTATTTCATGCAAGTTATGTGTGCTCGAACACACTACCCATACAAGAATATTAGAACAATATTGGTGAAGGGTCAAATTCTGAACCAGTCCAGTTACTTGACTTGTTTTGATATAGCAAAGGGTTGTGGATGATACTAATTTTCCTACTTTTCACTAACAGATTTGTGTGCCTGTAGGTCTCACCTGTGCATATTAAGTGAATGAAAGGGCATACACTACAAAGACTTTACAGTCAGAAATTACTGCCCGTTGGTCAAATGAGTGCTTAGTACTTTAACTATACAAGGAGGCAAAATGTTTTTACTCTTGCCTTTCCATTTATATGAATCAGGAATCGATGGGCATACAGCCAGTAAAAGAAAATATCAGAAAAAACTAATGAGGGTTCAGAGTTCGAACTACAACATTAAGTTATCTAGTGTTTACTGGAATAAGAGAAACTGAAGTAATCATTTTCTTTCTTCTGACAGAAAGAGTACACTTGGGTCTCACCAGTACATGCTGAGTGAATAAGTCAGCACATGCCACACTGACTTTTAATTCTCTGCCACATTTTACGAATAAAACACACGATTTACTGTCACACTGTCACATGTTAAACAAATTAAACGATTCTTCAAAAATCAACACGGTTCGAAAGAGATCATTCAGTGTTGATTTAGGGGGTGTTAGTATGAAGACATTAAATAGCAAGTGATCTAGGAACTTCGGCATATGCACTGTAAATAATGCATATAACGGTTTGCTACAGTTATAAAAGAAACATTTTAAACAGGATACGTATTCAAGGATAAGTAACAAAAAAATCGCTGACTTACTGTCAAGTTCTCATCAACGACAATTGGGAGCTGCCTTCGTTCAAACTGGTAGTCGTCAGTGCGACAAACAGCCACTAGCTTCGCCATTACTTTATCATAAAATGTATAATTTCTTAATTGCAATCAATCATACAGTAAAACCTTTCTATCTCTGAAAAGACTATCATGTGGGACAAGTTTTGCCCTAACGAAGAATATTGCTATCAAGTATGTAATCCTTTTTACTCAGCCACAAGTGTTGTAGTCTTCCGCAGACCTTTGTTTGTCTTCGTCACATAGCAAGCTTCCATGCAATTACTAAGTGTCAGTAGTAGTTCTAGCATTAGGGATAAAGTAATGTTTATGAAAAAAGAAATCTGAAATAATTTTGAAACGCACCGACTTTTAAGCTATGGGTATTGATACAAAATGGCGGCAAAGCAGTTAAGACTGATTTTGTGACCTTGACAGTTTTCAGTCTGGTTATAGTGATATAATGTTTGGTAACAAATGTTCCAGACTGTTGTCATAACGTTGCAAAGCTCAGATACACAAGTATAATTTCACTTCACAAAGTTTAAGTACAAAATTTGTGGAACATCCATGAAAAATTGTTCAGAGAAGCCCAACGCAAACTCATTTCTAGTTTAGTCTTCTGTAAACTTAACTTTAATATTAGTTTGTCAGAGGACTTTTTCTTTAGTCCATGCTGAGCAAATTAGCAAAGAAAAATAAACTTGTATGTAAACTTGTGTTCAATAGTTTTGAACAAGTATATTATGAGATTAATGAAGATTTTATATAACGCTTGTTATTTATAGATTATTTTTCTTGACACAGTGACAGGGTGTTTATAAATGCTTATAAATACATAAGCATACACAACCATGGTGAAATTAATTTTATTTCTTACTTTCTTTTCTGTGAAAGTGTTCATGTGCAACCACAGAATGTGTGCATGTTCCTGCGCTTGCGGTGCTGTAGTCCGAGTTTCCTCTGAACATAAAAAAACCAAATATCAAAAATGGGGTATCAGGGGTCAGAGGAAACTCGGACTAGCGGAGCTGGAGCCATATATTTTCAGACTCATTAATTATAGCACGCCAGCGCTGTCTTAAAATGATAATTTTAATTATATGTGGTGCAAACCTCTTTTTTAAGTTGTGTTTTTGTCCTTGCATGATGAACAAACATCGTTATATGAGGTGCTTTTGTCCTTATCTGATGTACAAGCGTATTTATATGTTTTCGTTCTTATACGTTGTGCAACCTTCTTTATATACGAAGACAGAAAAACTACATATATCATTTCAAAAAACATTAACGTACCTTCGCATCACTCTCGGACGACCAACTCATGAATCCAATCCGGCGAATTAATCTTTATTTTCATCATTACGGTCACAAACCCTGGAAAAATTGTATAGTTCGGAACTGTCCTTTAGGAACACTAGACTAACAACGCGCGTACTCTAGTCCTATATTGTAACTCTATAGTAGTATTGATAGTTGATGATGTTGTGTCACAGACCCCCCTCCCGGTTTTTCCAAAATGTGTCTCAGAGTCACCCCCCAGTATTAATAGTTGATGTTGTCACACAGACCCCACTGTCCCCCTTCCCCCCCAAAAAAATAAAACGTTAACATTTTTGTCAGCTGATGGGTTATCTCTCCAAAATGTTATATTAAACAAATAAAATATTATATATAATGTCATACTCAATCAGACATGTTGGATTCGATCGAAAAAATAGATTTTGTAAAAGATTTAATTCTATCAAAGCAGCATCAGAATATACTGGTATAAAACCTAAAATAATAAGCGATTGCATTAAAAATGTAGGTTATCATATATATGGATCAGTATGGTTATTCGCGACTGAAAATGATATGAGAATAGCGGGATGGGCAGATGATGTGATGAGATTTATTGACAATATGGTCGATATATTATTTGATAAAACCACACAAAATTAAACATCTACTTTTTATTATAATATTTTTCGTATCTGCTAGCTCTCATTGGCAGAATATCTGTTAACATACTATCAATAATGCGAAACTCGCGTATTAAATTGTCCATATCATATTTTATACCACGCAAATAAGATCGAATTTGATCAAGTAATTTTTTTTTTATAAGTTATACTTGCTATTTTGCAAACATTATTTTAGTCGCGAGTCGAGGCTCGACATTTTTACACGCTGCTGCAAAAGAAACACCGACACCAGATATTATTAACAAAAACGGATTTAATGATGCGCCACTTTAAATTTTCCCAGAGCCGGTCATTAATAGGGGTAGATATGATATTACTCGCAGTATTTTGGTATAGTATTTGTAACATTTTTTGACGCACCAAAGATTTTTATGATAGTATCTGTAATATTGCATTTGAGCGTCAACATCTTGTTTTGGAATGTTTTCTGAAATATGATTAAAATCGACGATATATTTTCATTATAAATATTTGTTTAAATATTTTATACCATCATCTAAATAACTAGTTCGGGAGTTTCAGCTACGAATTCTATACACCACCAATAAGGCGCAAAGCCTAATCTTTTCGCGTCAGGTACCAACATAAACGTTTTTTCGGCATCTTTGTTTAATATTATTGATAACAATTCCAGAAAAAGTATCGGTTGAATGACACCATGGAAATGTAGCAAATAAACTAAACTTTGCAATACTAGACACAAACAATCTATATACACTAGTGACCTCTGCGATGTGTTTAAGAGTGTTATTTTCCGGTGTCCATAACATATTTCCTGATGCGACTGTCTAAACGATATTGTTAGCTTGTCCGTGAGGAATTTTAATGAGATTAATTTTTTGAACAATGTCAGGAATGCCACTAATGATATCGTTGAGTCTTGCGTTAATGTCAGCGAGATTAATAATAACAGTTGGTGGAGTTCCAAAAAATTCATTTAATTCTGTTTAAATTTCTACGAAAATTTAAAAACGTTTGTATGTGATTAGAAAAGTCAGTTTTAAATGCAGCAATTCCATAATTGATTATCGTTAACGAAGTCGTTATTGGAATTTCCTTATCGTCGACATATTTTTTAGTTGAAGCATCAAAATCTGTTCCTGGTACTCTAAGATTTCTAATGCCATTATTGTTCATATTGAGAAATGCAAACACGATACCACCGCGCACTGACACGTACTTGGATCCCTGATCATCGACATATTTTATCGGTGCTGCATCTGTATCTGTGGTTGGGTTTCCAAGAAATGTAATTGTTTTCCTGACATAATAATGTCACCAGTAAATACATCGCCAGCTTTCTTAACATAATTTTTAACGGTCTTTCCTGAATCTTGTATTTTACATTGATCAGCAAAAGTAGCTATATTCTTAACAGCCGCGGTGGGAATTCGTACAAGTACATATGATAGTTGTATATTGCTCGTTTTTAATCGTCCTTCTTTATCTTGAAAAAAAACCCAACTTCGTTTTGATCAACACTTGTGATATTTAATAAATTAGCAATTTCACTTTCGAGCTGATCGAGATTTGCGTATTTAGAAAAATCACCTTGCTGAGCAGACGATGAATCTCGTACTAATGTTCCAAATTTTGAATAAAACATCATTATTCTTTTACTACTTGACACAATTATATACCATAATAGTAATGGCAAAATCGTCGATATTAAACTTTCATAGAGAACGCTTGGTGAAACATAAACATAACAATGAGCTTCCGGATTGTCATCATCTTATTGTTGGTAGAACTGGATCTGGCAAAACAAATTTGCTAATGAATTTACTTTTAGGAGATATTTACACAATTAATCCACAGCAAGATAAGTACGAGCCACTTAACAATTATAATGACAAACTTCGTGATGATCTTAAATCTGACAAAGATTTCTTCATTATCAAACAACCAAAAGAACTTGTTCCAGATAATCAACTCGATTCGTCCGAACATAAAATAGTTGTTTTTGATATCCTGCTAAACAACGAGGAAATCAATAAAATCAGATCGTATTTTTCACTCTCGCGAAAAAAGAAATGTAATTCTATTTATCTCGCTCAAGGATATTATAAAGACGACAAATTTATTAGGCGAAATACTGGCTGTTTTATATTATTTCCGTGACTTGACGATATTGACGTTAAAAATATCGCGAACGAACAATGCAGCGACGTAACAAAAGATAAATTTATTGAACTGTACCGTCAAGCAACGGCAAATAGATACGACTTTTTCTTGTTCGATAAGTTAACGAATGATACGAATAAAATGTTTCGATGTTGTATTGATAAATAGCTACAAAAATATTTGATATAAAATAATATATAATTAATGGGAAAACAAGCAAAATATAGAAAACATATCGGAGATCTAAAAAAAACTTGCGCAGTCTCAGGCAAAATTTAAACAGCTAGTACAGTAAGCACGACGCGGCCAGGTTGTTGCAACACAAACAGCAGCTACAGTTCTTAAACCAATTACTGATGTTGTATTTGGAAAACAACCCGAAACTAAACCACTATCAGAAGAAGAAGTTGCAAAATTACAAGAAAAAGGTTTGCTCGGAAGAATTATTGAAAAATCTGAAGAAGAATAAAGAAAATTAGCTGAAGCACTTATAGCAAATATAGCTGATTCTGCTGCGAGACAAGCTGCATTAGATCGGTTGATAAATAATCCGTTTGAACTTGAGCGAAGATTAGCAGTGTTAACAACACAACAAATTAAAAATATTATGACAAATGTATCAGGAGAAATAAAAGATATTAAAGAGTTGCAACAAAGAGCTGGCAAGCTTACTGTAAGGTTTATGGAGTTTAGAGAGAAAAGTCAATGGTTTAAAAAAAGAGCAAATGACGCAATAATAGATAATGAATATAGTGAACTTTTAGAGAAAGAAAGTATAAAAGATATTGATAATATAAATAAGTGGACAGAAGACGAATATGAAAAACTAGTTACATTAAATGAAATATAACTAATCAAATGTTGCTAAAGATGAGTTAAGCGTAGCTATAAAAAATATATGCTTCCACTTTATGATAGAATGAGATATGGTATTTTTGCTCTCATATTTCGAAGAACAGCAGAAAATAGCACAGCAAAACCTTTTGGCAGGTGGTAGAATTTTAAAAGAAGATTTTTACATTAGATAAAACTTGTACAGAAAAATATATAGGAGAAAAAACAGGAACTAGGGTCAGAATATTTGCATCAGTTTCTGAAATGATCGATATATTAATGCTATTGATATCAAAAGAAGCAGGAAATGTTGGTGCTGAAATTGACAATGAAGTTATTGACATACTTGATAATTTGAGATCGAGAAATTTATTAGCATCTGACGAATACAATACTTTGCACCGTGACCTAATTTTATAAAAATATATTAATAAATGTCAGCGACATTATTACCTAACTCGGAGGAAGCTGACAAAGACAGCGCAAACTTCCCAGTAAAGTATAGTCCGCTGCCAATATTGCTTCATGAACATAACAATACGTGCAATCTGACAAAGATAGCGCGAACTTTTCAGTAAAGTATATTCCGCCAATAGAACTAGATAGTGAAAAACAATACGAAATTAGATTAGAATAGATTAATTTCATGCACTTGCTAGAATGCTATGCATAATGTAAAAACTGGAGTAAATGCTGTGCTTGGGTTTTCTATATACAATCCACGTTCTACACCAATTATTAATTGGGTAGCAGTAGAAATTCCACAAGAAGCATATAACATAACTGATCTGAATAAAATAATAAAAGAATTAATAACAAAACATGGTAATTTTGAGTTAGCATCAAATTATAACACATTACGCGCTAGAATAATATTAAAACCTGGCACAGTAGTTTTTACACAACCAAACAGTATCGCATCACTACTAAAATTTCATAAAATAATTTATACTGTAAATGGTAACATCACAACATTTAATAGTGAATATAGAGAAAATAATTGATGTAAACACAATATTAGTAAATTGCTCGATCTTATTCAGCCAAAGGCAGCAAAGGGCAGATAATATACAGTTTCTCACCAGAAGTTCCACAAGGGTCTCTCATGCAAATCAGTCCTCGTCATATTTATTATCCGCTAAACGTCGAAAATCAAATAAATGAAGTAACAATGCAACTGACAGATCAATTTGGAAGACAGTTGGATTTAAATTATGAAGTTGTTACTTATTACGTGCACTTGCGCGAACAACAGTAAACATATAGTTTTTGAAAGATTTGACAAAAAAATTATACAACCTCAGATAGTAGGTGGATTTTTGAGAAATATATTTACTAAAACTGTTGAAAATATTCCAGGACTAACTCGTAAAGTTGCGCCAATCGCACTTGATGCGGGTAAAGCTTTTACAACTGGAGCTGCATCTGCTGATGGAACTGCTGTGGGACAAAAATATCTGATAAAATAAAAGGCGAACATAATACGCAAGCCACAATCAAGCAAGTTATTTCGGAAATCGCACCAACAAAAAAAAAAAAACAACGCGCGATGATAACAACAACAAAAATAATTAACTTTTATCACCAAAGGGAGAACAGATCATACAAAATTTAATATCTAAAGTTACAACACCGCAATAATTTTATATAACCTAATAAAATAAAAAAATATCTGTGAAAAATTATGTCGATTTTGCAGAAAGTTATGACACAGACAACACAGTAACAAAATTTGAGTATGTTGAGTATCTTGATGAAAAATTCTAATGAACCTAATAAAACTGGCATTAGAAGATTTAATACACGAGACGAGGACGAATTTCTACTGCCTCACAAGACAATGTTGGAAGTACGTGGCTGGATTATGACAATAGCTGATCCACCGATCGCAATTGTAATTAATTTAGAAGTAGCTCTTATAAATAATGGTTGGTGTTTATTTAAAAGTGTTCGATATTAGCTGGCCAATCGAACTGTCGAAGATATCTCAAGTCACTTACAAGTTGCAAGTACATTCTTAAATATCGTTTCGTTTTCCGACGATTACTTCAGATCAGTCGCAACTAATATGATGTGGTTCAAAGATACCGAAAATGGAACAGCAGGATCCGGAAATTTTTTTTTTTAAAAGAAATATTAATTGCTGGAGCCAATATAGTTGAATGCGCTAACAATATGAGCTCTTTTCTTATTGAAAACTCTGAAGAGCTAGATGCAGTTGCTAATGCAGACAATACAAGAGTCTCACTTATTGCTGCTTGTAATAATCTTGGTATAACATCAACAGGAGCAGCTGCTAATGGTTCTGCAATGTTAGCTATAGTTAACGGGGCAATTAGCATAAGAAAAAAAAAAACGTTATAATGAAGGTTATGTTAAGCGAAAAGAACTCGCAGCAGCATCACGTCAAATTACAATGATGCTGCCACTAAGTACAATATTTGGCTTTTGCAGAGACTTTAATAAAGTATTTCGCGGAGTTAAAGAAACGCTTATTTTAGATTGAGCAGAACAAAATGTTTGCCTATTTAGATTTAGTGGGGCTGATGTACAATTTGTATAAACAAACTTGCGCTGTGGATGCCACGAATAACTCCACCAGTTACTAAAGTATCAGAATTAGATAGTATGCTGAAAAAACGCACGAATAAAATTCATGTTCATCAACATAAAATATATCAAACAGCTGTTCCAAATACCACCGACTACACATGGCGATTTACAACAACATCCATTGAACAGCTGCCGCTCCAGGTATTCGTTGTATTTCAAAGACAAGATTGACGTGGAAACAAACAACAAAATAATGGAATATTTGATAATGCTAATGTATAACAGAATAAATTCAAAGCAATATCCAGAAAGAGCGATCGAATGCAATTTTGCGGATAACGACAATAAAAACATTACTAGATCGTACATGTACCTGCTTGACTCAATGCAGAAATATCAAGATACTGGAGACGGGTCTCAGATATCAGTAGAAATAATTCGTACACTTTATCCGATAGTTAACTTTGATATTAGTAAACATAGCGAGCGAGCTGTTGACAGTCCAGCTTATATTGAAATCACTTGGACGCTCGGAGCCGCTCCAGCAGCGGCGTTAAATGTATATGCATTAGTGATAAGCGACAGATCTGTGACAATAGACTCCATTGGAGGTAAAATAACAATACAAGTTTAATCTGTGATTCTTATATAAGATGACAAAATATATCATATAAGAAATACGTTTAACTGATGGTCAAGTTAAAAAATTAATAACTGCTGTTGCGAAGCGGAGGCCGGTTTCATTGAAATCAACCAGAGTGCTTTGGGGACTTGAACAAAATTATTGTTAACCAAAAATCATGCGAGTAAATACGATCGCAAAAAATCTTTCGTTTTAAATTTAAGCGCTGCACAAATAACTGCGATGTCAAAGCACTGTAGTTTCTTCGGTCCGGCACTATCAGTAATAGCCAAAACATCGCTGCCTAAAATTTTGCCAGTGTTAGGAACATTAGGGATAGCAGAGGCGTCAGCAACAGTACATGGCGCATCAGAAAAGGCAATTAAAGGTAGTGGTATTGTCAGAAGCAATGTCTTTGGTGGTGGTATAAAGAAAATTGTTGTCTAAAGATTAAATATAATGCCTAAACGAAAAACTGTGCGAAAAAAGAAATCACTAAAAGAAAGACAACGACGAAAAGAAAAATGACAAAAAAAGACACAAGGTGGATTTATTCCAATAGCCCCATTACTGGCAGTTTTAGCGGAAAGTCTACTGCCAAGTCTGTTAGGACGAGGACTAATGCTGCCGGGAACAAGGCGTTAAGTAATTTTGATATACTTGATAAATTACAAAAAGTTAAAAATTTTCACAGAGCTTATTCCAAAGATGAACTTACATCTCCAGCATTGCTGGGTTCTTGCGTTATAAATATATAAGATTTTAATGATGGATCTGGTACACATTGGGTAGCTGTTTTTGATAATTATTTCGACTCGTTCGGAATTCCACAAAGTAACGCGGTAAAACGATATATGAGTAAATACAATATCATAAATTATTTTTCTAATCACATTCAGGCAGCTGGAACTTCCGCTTGCGGTTATTATTGCATGATGTTCATTAAGCAGATGACCAAAAATCCAGATTTTTAAAGGTTTATTTTGTAACTTGATAAACAACCCTCTCGCGCTAATGATGAGATCGCGACTAATTTTATGTACACTTACAAATATATCAGTGTCAACATATTGTCTCAAGTGTAAAACTAAAACAGAAAATAAAGACGAAAAAACAGAAAAGACAAAAAATAATAGAATAATGCTGAAAAGTATTTGCGCAATTTGTGGAAAAAGAAATTTGCATGTTCTACCAGCAGAAAAGTCTGGGTCGGGTTGTCCTGACATTATTTTAGTAGATGACTAAATAAATAATGACGTGCAAATGCGATGCTGATAAAGATTTATGTCTCGAACAAAATAAAATTGTTACATATTGCCAGAAATGCGACAACAGAGAAATAATTGGAATGGGAATAGATATACATACATTGATTGGCAAACGGCCGAAACCGAAAGGCAAATGGTATTTGCCAGGTCATAAATATACTGGTCCCTGAAATCCGCTTGATGAACAACTTGACGAAAATGATAATCCGCTGCCAGGACAAGAACCTTACAATCAAGTTGACGCAATAGCTATGCGTCATAATATTTGCTACAGAGATATTAATCTTCCTAGTGGCGAAACAAAACAAAACGTAGCTGCGACAAAGTGATGTTAGACAAACTTTGCGAAATGAAACCAGAAAATATACGAGAGCGTGTTGACAAACATATATTGGGCGAAATATATAGTTGATAAGTCAAATCTACCTCAATTTAACGAAAAGAGATATCTTTTTAATGTTGTCGATGTTTTTAGCAAATATGCTTTTAGTGTTCCAGTTCCGGATAGAAGGGGGAACTCAATGATTGACGGGCTAAAGCACATAATAACAACTTCAGAAAGAAAATCAAACAGAATCTGGACCGATCACGGGGCAGATGTTTTAACAAAAAGTTTGAGCAGTTTTTGGAACAAAATAACATTAAAAATACGTAGCTGGAAATGATGTAAAAAGCGTCATTGTCGAACGATTTAATCGCACGCTTAACGAAAAAATTCATACATATTTGACTGCAAAAGACACGAATAAATACATCGCCAACTTACAGAAAATTGCTGACGAATATAATAACACGAAACACCGAACCCTTTCGCACGGCAAAACGAAAATGTCACCAAACGACGCGCGTGCAAATCCAATACTAGCAAACGAAAACATGTACCGTAGACATAAATTTAGAGTTGGCGATAAAGTTAGAATTTCATTGACTAAGAAAACTTTTGAAAAGGGATTTACTCCGAACTGGAGCGAGGAAGCATTTGTTGTTGATATTGTACTTTTAACGATACCAGTTACATATTCGCTGAAAGATTTGCTAGGTGAACCTATATCTGGCAGTGTATACGAACAGGAACTTCAAAAAGCAGAACAAAATATATTTGTTATCGATAAAGTAATTAGAAAGCGCGGCAACAAAAGTTTAGTTAAATGGCGTGAATATAGCGATAAATTTAATAGTTGGGTACCAAATCAGTCGATTGAATAATATTATTATTAATATTATTAAAAATTTTGCTCGTATTTTATTAATACTGATCTACATTTTACAGGTTTACATAAAGAAATTAAGTGCAATTTTCTCGCATCATCGTTGATGTCCAGGTACTTTTACGTTTAGGAAAAGGTCTTATAAGTTGCCAAAATATTTAATGCTCGGCAACGCTAAAATTAAATTTTAATATTTTGTTTGGCAATATGGTTCTTAACATCATATCGCCCAGTTGTTGGTCTGCTTAAATATTTCTTGCTAACAACATCATCTTCATCATCATCGTCATTGTATGGTCGATGATATCAGCAAATCTATCGTCAGTTGTGACATTAGGAACTGAAACAAAATCTACCAAATATATCTGAGCCATTCTCTAGATTAAATCCATTATTATAATAAAATTTTATCTAATTAATATGTAATATGGAAATAAAATATCATTGTAGAGTTAATATTGTAAAAAAAAAAGAATTAGCCGAATCAGATCGAAATTGCATGCTGGGATATAATTTTGATTTCGTTGACGTTATGATAACATTGGGCGAATCTTTGTTAACGGCAGCAGATAAAAAATTGAGATAAATTAAATAATGACAATACTTGACTAAACCCGCGATAACAATGGAATTTGGTCATAATTGTCTTACCAAAAACGATATAGAAGATATTATTAGTTGGCGTATCTCAAACTAAACTGATCAAATGTTATCATTGACGTTGCTCATCTTGTTTTACCATCAGCTACATTTTTTATCTTTTGAGAATGAATTTTATGATATTGTACCGCAGAATAAATTGATTTAAATTTACATTTCTTCACAAGTTTTAAGATTTATTCAAACAACTGATTTAAAATATCTAACACCACCAGCATCTCCTCTTCTACTATTTTTTTTTGTTGAATAACTAGATCTAAATTTTCAACACGATTGTTGGCTTTAATTTTGTTATATGATCGATAACTAAACTATTAGGAATAGCCGTTAAAAACTTCATAACCAAAATGATGAGCTTTATAACAAAAAATCTGTATTTGCCTCACGTACTACTACATGAAAGTAGCCATTTTTATTCAAACTTTCAATAACATTTTTTGTTTTCATGTCTAACAATTCCTTTATCATTAGCATCGTATAAATCAAACTTTAGGTGGGGTTGATATTCGTTTTGTAATCCTAAATTTTCGATATTATTATCAGCAACTGCGCCTTTTGCTCTATATATTCTCTGTCCTTTTGGAATATCTTCAACAAACAAAGTATAAATAAAATCTTTTCTAAACCTTTCTACACCTTTCACCGAGATTAATAATCCAGCTGGAGTTGGCACGACAATACCTTTTTTGGTTGCTATGTTGATAACAGAACCTAATACAATTACATCGTATAGTTTATTTCGAATGTACATGATACATCTCTTGCTCTTCCGCTGTCAGTGGTAGTTATCTAAAAATTTCTGTCAATAAATATATATATATATATATATATATATATATATATATATATATGTATGTATGTATGTATGTATGTATGTATGTATGTATGTATGTATGTATGTATGTATGTATGTATGTATGTATGTATGTATGTATGTATGTATGTATGTATGTATGTATGTATGCATGTATGCATGTATGTATGTATATACAATATTTTATATCTCTAATTAAAAAATTTAAAAAATTTCAATTAAATAAACAGTATTACTGTATTACTGAATATATATATATATATATATATATATATATATATATATATATATATATATATATATATATATATATATATATATATATATATATATATATATTGCTGAAATTGCGCGACATTGCCCAAAAGAGCATTATCAAAAAAAAATTGTTTCGGCATTTTCAGGTTATGATAACAGTTATAAACTTACATGATCAGGCCATATATTTATATCATCTTTTACAACCCATTATAGCTCGAAAACTAGCGGTTTATAAAAACATCAAACTAATAGTCCAATATCATACGATTTTATCAAAGTTACACGCCGTCGAGGAAACAAAAAGTTTGACAGCGAAATCTCAGAAAACTATTTAATAGCTAAATCTAGAAAAATATTCACTGGAACAAAAATTTTCATGGTGGTTGATGAAATACATCAAGAAAAAAACCCAGAAAACTAGAAGAATTTACTTCGTTGGGGTCAGGATGGAAATTCGAAATAATAAAAGCAGTTTTATTTCACACATCAAAATATAACGTACTTCGCGGCAGCGGCGCTAATAACGCTGGATACGTCGATCTTCCTAAAAATAATTAAGAACAAAAAGTGCTGTATAAATGTAAAAAATAACGACAACAAATGTTTCCATTGGTCTATTCTTTCCGCAATGTTCCCCATGGAACAAAATTTCGATCGCGTCAACAAGTACTTTCCGCACAAGAACGAACTCAATTTTGATGGCATCAACTTGCCAGTAGCAGAAAGTTATATACCAAAGTTCGAAAAACAAAACGGTATGTCAGTAAATGTTTGCGGACTTGACGAACGAGAAAACGTTTACCCTAGATACATTTCACAAAGTGCTTCGCAAAAGACAATAAATTTATTATTTTTTCATTGACATTACTGTTGGATAAAGAACTTCAAAGGCTTAGTTGGCGGACAGTACAGTAAAAACAAAAGCAAGAAATATTTCTGTTACAGATGTTTGCATAGGTTTTACTAACAATGACAGACTGCAGGACCATCTCAAATACTGCGTTAATGTTAAAAAAATAAATATGCCTAGCGAAAAAGAAATAATATTAAAATCTAAAAATTATAATCATAAGCTAAATATTCCTTTTGTTATTTTCGCCGATTTCGAGTGTCTACTCGTTCCCGTGGCTGGAGCAGAAAAAAATCCGAACAAATCACGTACAAGAAAGATACAGCAGCATGTTCCTTGAGGTGTAGCTTATAAAGTAGTTTGTTGCGCCAGCGATAGATTCTCGTCTCCGATAAGGTTATATAAAGGTTATACAAAGGTGAAAATCCTGCCATGAGGTTACTAAAAAATTTAATAGACGATATTAATAAAATTTCTAAGAGATTATATTGAACAGCTCCGATCAGAATAACATCTAGACAAAAACTCGACTTTGATGAGGCAGTTAATTGCCATATTTGTTAAAAAAATCTCTGGCGGACTCCAAGGTGCGTGATCACTGTCATTTGACCGGCCAATATCATGGAGCAGCTCGTAACAGTTGTAATTTGAAATTTCCTGCTCCAGATTTTATTTCAGTAATTTTACATAACTTTCGTAGATGATTATTGGTGATAAAAACATGAAAGCTAAATTAAAACTAAATAACGTGATAAAATGTATTGGAAATAATTTTGAGAAGTATATGTCGGTGACCTCGGCAAATTACGCTTTATCGACAGCATGCAATTAATGGCAGCATCATTAAACGAGCTCGTGAAAGGTTGCATTATTTTTCGATAATCTACGCAGCTGATTCGGAGAAAAACTATGTCCATCTGACAAAAAAGGTATCTTTCCTTATGAGTACGTTGACGATTGAAGTAGATTTAATGAAAGTTCTCTACCTGACAAAGATAAATTTTACTCGCAACTCAAGAACGAGAACATCAGCGACGATGAGTATAAATATATACAAGATGTGTGGATTAAATTTGCCTGTAAAACATTTGCCGATTATCACGATTTATATCTGAAAACTGATGTGTTATTGCTAGCAGATGTTTTCGAGAATTTTCGTCAGGTCAGTCATGTAAATTACGGATTGGATCCCTGCTTGTATTTTTCTGCTCCGGGGGAATCTTGGGACGCTTTGCTTAAAACTAGCGAGATAAAAGTAGATCTCGTAACAGTTATCGATATGTTTAACTTTATTTAAAAAGGCATCAGAGGCGTAATTAGCGTCATAACTAAAACAAAATATGCAGCGGCTAATAATAAATACTTCAAAGGCTACGATATAAATTTTCCGTCGCGTTAGGTTATTTATTTAGACCGTGTGAATTTGTACGGGGCTAGTATTGGTACATGGAATGCCTTGCCGGGGTTTCATTAGATAACTTCAAACCAATTTCTCAAAGCAACTGAAAGAAATCTTTCGAAAGATATCTCATATTTTGTTGAAGTTGACCTAGACTAACCCAGTTCGTTACACGATCTACATAACATCTATCCATTTTACGAAGAATCAATGACGATTGATTACAGTTTATTATCGCCTGAACAACGAGCTATGACAACGGTAAAATGTTCTATTGTTAACAAGTTAGTTCCAAATTTGTTAGATAAAAGAAATTACGATATACATTGCAAAAACCTAAAGCAAGCAATAAATGCTGGACTAATTCTGAGAAAAGTCTATCGTGTACTAAAGTTTAATTAATCGAAATGGACGAAACGTCATGCCGTAGCTACAATGATATTTGAGAAAAACTTTTTCAAGTTAATGAAGTTCATTGTTTGGTAAGACTATGGAAAATGTACTAAGATGAGTTTCGATTGAAATTGTTAATGATATTAATCGCAGAGATAAATTAGTTAAAAACGATGGTTTTGTTAGACAAATTTAAAGCGAAATAAGCCAGTCTATGTTGGTGCAGCTGTACTTGATATATCAAAGTGGTTGATGCACGATTTTCATTATAATTTTACTAATCAAATGTGGCCTGATTCAGAGTTGCTATTTACTGATAAGGATTCTCTGGTATGCAATATAAAATGTGAAAATGTCTATCAAGATATTTACGATAATAAAGATCTGTTCGATTTATCAGATTATCAAACTTGTAGTGGATTTCATGATAATTCTAACAAGAAAGTTATCGGAAAAATGAAAGACGAGTTTATGTTTGTGCCGGTGAGAGAGTTTGTTGGACTAAGAAGCAAAATTTATGCTGTAATATTAGATGACAATAAACTGACAAAGAAAGCTAAATGCATCCCTAGAGGATATGTAAAAAAAGATGATGCATTTTGAGGATTTCAAAGCGGCTCTTAACAATAGCGTCAGCTTTATTAAAACCAATGTCATTAGAACGTCGACTAAGTAATTTCAATGATAAAAGGTGTTGCAAAGACGGAATTAATAATCTCGCTCTTGGACATTATTCAAGTAATATTGTCTATGAATGAGAAATAATGTTTAAAAATTTAACATTAGCTGATGGGGTTAATAGTACAATAAAACAAATTATGGTCAATAACCAACAATTGTCATTTTAATTTAATAATGAAGTTTCAGGTATTTGTTTTAGTAAATTTGATAGTATAAAACTTTCTCTTATTAGAACAGACGATAGCAAATATTTTCCATATCTCGAAAATTTAATAGATGCTCTTTCTTCAAAATATGAAAATCTACACAGTCCAATCAGCCAATGTCGGTACACAAAAATTATCATAGACTTGGACAGATCAAAAGTTTTTGCAAAAGGTAGCAAATATTTATTAAGCAAATTAGCAATACAAGAACTCTTCGAAAGTCGCCGTAAAATATCTGGGAGAATCAAATTTTTTCTATATAGTTACGAAAACATGCAATAATTAATTGCAAATGTTGATATCATTTCAATAGGATTAGAGATTTAGTTTTTAGCTCTCAACCATTGCATGATCCATCCTACAATTCTGTACTTGTTTTTTAAAAAAGGAAATAATAACGCTAGGGTTTAGTTTAAAATCATTCGCGAGTTGTCGAACATAAAGGTTATGTCATGTTGTTTATATCTATTCCTAATTTTTAATCAGTTACTTATTGTTTCTTAGTGAAATGGAAATATATGACAGCATTTTTAAGACCGGTGCAGTTCTGTATTTATTAAAGTAATTAGAAATGACCTTTACGTAAACTGAAGTCAAGCGGTATGTAACTTGATAAAAAACCGAAATCTGGTTATATGTATCATGCCATCGATTTTAATCTGCAGTTTTGTTATTAATTAGTGAAACAAACAAGAAAATATATCTATTTTTCACATTTGTATCTGTTTGTCTAAGTATATATTAACTTGCATGAACACACAAACGCCTTTATACGACTTATTGATTTCTTCTCTGCACAGCATGTTGTCATAGTAACACAGTACTTTTTGTCTGCTGATAATTACGCCTAGCTATACAGTTCAAGTCATGTGTATACTGCAGTGGAAAATCCATTCAATATAAGACTGAAGAAAGTCCATTTTGTAACACAACTTTGATTACGCCTGGTTATGTAATTTCAGGTCATGTTTATATATTGTAATGAGAAATTCTTTATACAAAATAAAATCATATATTTCTATAATGTTTTCAAAATAGATATTTTTATCACTTAGTTTAACCTTGACTTTGTTAGCTAGAGTATAGCATTAAATTTCTCTTTTATATGCAATGCGAAATCAAAAATTCTGTTATTATTTATCGTTTTGAAAACAGAAAATATAATGCAGAATTACGTGTTTTCATGATCAGAAAATGTATGATGCTGTTTTTGTTAAATATATATTAACTAATTCAATATATTTATATAATACGTCGGTAGGTCAGTCGGTTACGTGTGAAAGCTGTGATACTTGCTGTTGAGGTTCTAATCCTGTGAAAGGCAAATTTGTCTATGGGGCGATTTTATGCCCATGAAATATTATCTGTTTAGTTGGGGGACCCGGAAAATTTCCTCGAATTTCAACAAACAAATATGCAAATACATAGTAGTGCTATTTTGCACTCCAAAGTGTCGCCATAGTAAGGCGTATGGTGCGTTTGTTGGACGTAGACAAGGTTCCCCGCCTTAGGTGTTGTCTTGTGTATATGTTATGTGTTGTGTGCCGTCTTGTGTCATCCAAAAATAGACCAGCGGGAGGTGATATGAGACTGTAACCCTGTGACCTACTAATGGGTACCCACACAGGGGCCATTCTAAAAACACAATCGCAAAACTAAAAATAAACCTAATGAGGTTCCAGGTCACAAAGACCATTAAGACTTCTGAGTTTCTAGACTTTCGGATACGAATAAGCTAGAAGCTCTTGCAAGGGCAACAAATGGTCGCAAAAAAAATCCTATACCGCAGACAGCCCTCTGAGTTTCTAATATTTCGTTTTATAGTTAGAAACTTCGCCTTGGGGGTAAATGTCTAAACAAAAATTCAGAACCTCATCAGGTTTATCTGATCAACTATGGAATGGTAGATCAATTTCACCTCGCGCTGGTATATTTTTGCTTATTTTTACATTAAATATATACATTTATTATATACTTAATTTTGAGAATGTCATTGTATTATCTGTGATTAAAAATTTATAATGGTATCAATGATAAAAACATGTGATTTTGACCAATAAGTACATAGTAGTAGTGAGAGTTGCTGTATCCTTTCTCAGAGACATCTCGCCCCAAAACATTTTTGTCAGAAAATATGTTAATCATTTTGAGCTAAGAAAAGCTGCTGACAAAAATGTTAACGTACAATGTTTTGGGGTGGCCATGGTGGTCTCCGAGAAAGGATCATCAACTCTATACTACTAATATAAACTCCACGCAGAAATCTTGGCTCAAGTGCGACTTAATATTTTAACTTCTCTACCGCACTAATTAATATTAATTAATATTGCATTAATATTGAGATATACACTGATGAAATTGAATGGTGGTTCATGAAAGAGTACATAGATCTTCAATTAAAGGCATTTATTCAACAACGGGCCCACCAATCTCTTGTGGCAAACCTCTGAAAAGGAGGCTAATCAAACACCTATTGTTAAATGAGAAATGGACTGCAATTGCAGTATAGTCCATAAAAGTACTATTCCCCCTGCAGGCTTGCAAAAAGTCAACAGAATTCCTTAACCTGCCTTTCCAGCCTCTTCATCTCTTAGACAATGATAAAGAGCCTTAATTTTTTTTTTACTACACTGTTGCAATTACATCCCTTTTGGAACTGCACAAGAGCTGGTCCAGATTTATATCCTTTTCGACTAACATGCCAAAGTTTGGGACTATTGTTAATGACCATTCAGATAATAATAATAATAATAATAATAATAATAATAATAATACAAATGAGGACTTTATATAGCGCCTAATCTTTAGAAACTCTAAGCGCTTTATAACATTCGACAAGACTTAAAAAACAATGATATGATTAAAATAGAAAATATGCTTTAAATAGTTAAAGTAAGGAAACATTAGGTCCTTAAGTCGGTTTTTGCAGTTAAAATAGGTGCGTTTTAAGTGGACAATTCGTTCCACGTTTCTCGGCCCTGGTATGCAAAAGAACGTTGTCCATACGATTTTATTTCCAGTGGGAATAATGAGAATACGAGTGTCAGAAGAGGAGATGAAGTATCTTGGTGTGTACACATGGGTGAGGTCGGATAGTTATGTTGGACTGTAGCCCATCAGTGAAACGTAGCACAGAGAACAAATTTTGCGTTACATTCTTGATCGTAAAATAGCCAGTGTAGGGAACAAAGCAGAGGGAGGCGTGCTCTGATCGTGGTACTCTAAGCCTTGCATATGTTCATATGTTGGTTGCAATGAGAGTACTGTCGAGAGTAACATCTAGGTTTCGTACAGACTGGAATTCAATGTTGGTATTGCTGCTATTTATCGTCTTTAGTAAAGGATATGAATGAGAAAGTCTGTTTTGTAATCTGAATGGTTTATCATCATTAATCTGCAGCTTGTTACACGTCATCCGTGATTTCACATAGGAAATGCACCTCTCTACACCTTGGATGGTAGCTTCCAACTTCAGTTGGATGGCTAGATTTGTATATTTGGGTGTCATCAGCATACAATTGGTGAGATACTAGATTATGATTTATGACATTTGAGAGTGGCTGTATGAATAGAATGACCAGAACAGGTCCAACAACAGACCACTGTGGAACTCCACAACATAGATCAACTGGGCTGGAGTGTTCACCATTTACTGACAAAATTTGTGTCCTATTGATCAAGTAGGACTTGAACCATATTTAGGCCGTATCATGAATGCCAAATACACGAGACGATGATGTAATATATCATGGTATATAGTGTCAAACGCTGCATACAAGTCAAGCAGTCAGGACTGTAATCTTTCGCTATCCAAAACAGAGAGAAGGTCATAGACTACATTCAGAACAGTAATTTCAGTACTGTGGCAAGGGATATATGCAGACTGCATATTGCTAAAAAGACCTTTTGAATGCAGATGAGATATAAGTTGGGATAGGCAAACTTTTTCTAAGATTTTTGACACGAGTTGGAGACTAAAACTGGGCGGTGTTTCTTTAAATCATTATGGTCAAGTGTTGGTTTCTTCAGCAGAGGCTTTACAATGGCAGTTTTGTAAATTGATAGGAATTCCACAGATGAGACTTATTGATATCAGTGAAGGCAATATTGGATCTAAGCACTCAAGCAGCAGTGATGTCGGAATTAGGTCAAGTTCACATGACTGATGCACTCTTCATGATTTTACACACTAAATCCATAGACGGATTAAAAAGCTGCTAACAGTTGCCTCTGAAATTCTGTATTGCATCTGTATGTTGACGAGTCAATTGAAATTGTGTGTGTCTGATTTAGATCTTTAATGTAGCTTTTAAATTTTTTTTTTTTTAGTCATATTGCTATGGTGTCTGCTCTGTGACAGTTTACAGCTATGTCCAGCACTGGGGTATCATGCTGCAGACACGTGGCATATCTCCCACCCAGTCACATTATCCCGAGACCAAGCCGACCAAACCTAAGATTAACCTCCTAATGTTGAGTATCAAGTGAGGCAGCCGTTAGTACCATTTTTTAAAAAAGTCTTTACGAATCGGCCGGGCATCGAACCCTCGACTTCCCGCTACCTATGCGAACGTGCTAACCACTAGAGACCACCAAAGCAGTTAATTGAAATTGTGTTGCGAAGTTTATCTCTGATGGTTTGTACTGAGTCAAGGTAAGCAAATGAAGGGACAAGCAATACTCTCAGAAAGAGAGAGAATGGATACTGGACATCTCTTCAACCAAACAAAAAATGTAGATGAGTAACAATATGATTGTGCTTAGTTATTTTTACTAAACAAGGAATTCCTAAAGAATGCAATCTCTAATAAGCAACCAAGACTGAAATCTTGTCTTCTCTGATGCTTACCTGCCTTTAGCAACTATTTACCACCACACAAAGAAAACACAGCAATAAGAGTGTGATGCTTGTTGTGCTTTCAAACAAACGTTTAAACACCAAGACTAGAGGAAAAGTTTGCTAAGTACAAGGAATTAATAGTCAAAGATCTCTAAACAATAGGGCATATTTTCCCCATATGCAATAAATAGTTTCCATCTCAACTTGACATGTCCCAAAATTAATAAAGAGGCTATAGTTGAAGTGCATATGAATTAGAATCTGGATTTATGATGAACACTAAAATCTTTCAAGAATGGAATAAAGGTACATCTGGCAATGACAAGAAAATTGGAAAAAGGCAGCTATATAACTGTTAGAGATGATAAATTATTGCAAGTAAATATAAATCAGCTGCCAAACATATTATCTGAAATTACACACAAAATTCTTAATTCCAACAACTACTCTAGGATAAAATTACAATGCATCCTCTTCACACACTGATCATCTTTTGAAGTGTCTCAACGGTTCTCTGTACAACAATATACCGGCTCCTTAAATCAAGACTTTAGTTTTCATCTACATGGATTTTAACCAGTTAATAACCATTACTGCATTTTTTAGGGTTCTCTATTCATAGCCGTTTTCACCTTGATAAGGAAATTTAAAACCAAATTCCACGACATTTCAAAAACTTAAGTCTTTTAAAACTTAAAAACTTTTCAAGACCACAGATATGCTTTTAATTTACATACCACAATTTCCATGACCCTTTCTAAAGGTTAACAAGTTTAAACTGTGCTATCAGGTTCTTTACTTTGGCAACATTACCCTCATCAAACCTTGTATATTACATTTGATATACACCATGGAGATCTAAGAAAATACTATCAATCTTTCACTATCCCTTATAAAAAAGACTAGGTTTCCATTTTTTTTGGTCATTTCTAAAGATGAGGGTCAAGAGGGCATCATTTAAAAGAACAATATAATCACATAGTACAATTTTAATATTAAAAGCCTGACATCTGTGATATGACGAACAATTGTTACTAACCTCCAAGTTTTAAGCTACATCCCTACACACTCCCACTATATTCTGATATAGTGAACTGCGACAGGGCTCTAAAAAGCCAAGAATAATGCAGTTTTACATTAACTGAGATTCTCCACTACCCAAGGAACAATAGGGCACAGACAGCGTAAAAATTAAAATTAAAGTTCGTAAAGAATTTACAAGCTTGTTGTTGGGTTTAATGCCATTTTTCAGCACAAGATAGGCTATACATTGCGGCCAGTATTAATGGTGGAGGAAGAATCCTGAAAAACCCTAGGAAGAACCAAATACACACAAGAATCTACTGTCAGGCTTTCTCACTTACCCACGTTAGTCAAGTCGAGACTAGAACTCATGCAGAGGTGAGATGGCCGAGATCTGTAACGGACAGCGCTTTAGACCACTAGGGGCCCCACAATTTACAAGCTTGTAAGATCATGCTATCTTGGACAGTTTTCCCAATCAAATTTTAAACACGTGCATCCAAAGAAAAAAACTCTTGAAAAGGCTACATCTTAAATGTACATCAGCTTCCATCTACAAAAAGAATCCCACCTGTTATTTATTATAAGCTAGCAACCTATGATCTTCAGAAAAAACTAATTATGGGGTCAACAATAATACGCATGACTGCAAATAATAACAAGCTGATACTGTGCTATGTTAGACAAGACAATGTTCAATCACACACTCAGGGGTAGGATCTTTAGCATCAGTTGAGATTAAAATGACACTGAAAAAGGTAGGTTTTTTTTGTGCAGTTTAATGCCATTTCTCAGTGCAAGATGTGCTATAAATGGTGGCCAGTACAACTGGTGGAGGAAATCCTGTAATGGCCCTAGGTTAAGAAGCACCAACCTACACCTATCTACTGGCAAGCTTCCTCACATGCCCCCAATCACTTTAGTTAGAAGCATAGCAGTTTCCAAAATTGGCATTTAAAAATATTACTATCTAAAAAAAATCTAATCTGGACTATGTACTGAAAATTTCTGAAAACACAAGATCACAACACTGGGTTATGACGTAAAGCAAGTTCCAATGTCAAGCTAGAAAGCCTCATATTTACAAAATGTTTTAAGATTTTATTTTCATACATCTGAACTCAATTACATGCTCATGAAAATTTTCTCACACCAATGAAATATTTGCGTACTTTAATAAGAAAATTTCAAACGATCATTTCATAACTGAAGTCAACATTTTTTAAATTTTACAGAAACAAAATGGGAAAATTCAAATCAAAATACATACACAAAGCTGAAAAGTTTTATTTAAGTAGAGCAGACATAGCCAGTTATTTGAGCGATCAGTGATCCACTAGATTTCTTGCAAGACTAGTCCAAAATACCACCAATATTTTTTATAGAGGATGATGGCAGTTAATCAATTTGTCTACTAGTCAGATCCCAAATGCACTGAAACAAAATGACTTCTCTGGGTCTTTATCTATTCTTGTAGGGTTTAACCAAAATAACGAGCAAAAACAATTCGAGAAAGCTTGTTAAAACAAGTTTATTCACAGTGCACTCTAAGCCAGAAAAACTTTTAGATTGTAATAGACCATGAAATAATGAACACTATAAAATGAGGCCAGGAATAAACAATTTTTGGGGACATGCTTCATTCAAGAATCTAGATAAACACATGTCAACCATCAAACTCTTTAATTCTATAAGTAACTAGGTCAGTCTGGCCAGAGTGCATGAACATTCAATTGTTATGACAAGCACTAAATATTTCTGTGAAGAAATTGTCATATAAGTAGCACGTTTCAAGTTTGAATCTGGTAAGAAACAACAAATCACAGGCATAAAACAAAGACAATACTTAAACATTCTGATCTAGAGCTGCTAGCTACAAGATTGGAACCATTCCAATCTATGGGGGAAAAATAGTGAAAAATATAATTCATTCATACAAATTATCAATAATTGAGAAATCAACATTCAAAAATTGTTATGTGCAGTTGTATCTCAGCACATGGATATGTCATTAACAACGACCAAAATTTCAGAACTTACAATTAACGCTTTTCTAAAAGCTTGTAATGCTAAGGATTACAAAATGTTTATTTACTGTATCCAATCAAACATACTGCAATGAAAGGATATTATGTGGACAATTAATACAGGTGTCAAGATTTCGATATGTAAAAGAAATTACTTTTTGGCCAATCTACATTTGCACAAGCACATGTATCAAGAACAGTTCGGATTTCTGCAGGCCTTTCACCCAAATGGACATTTTATTAAAAAAAAAGTGCAACCAGGCATCTCAACACTGTTTAACCAATTTAAGAAAGACCAGATTTTTAAAGAGAACTTGCTGGATTTGTATTGTACTTCCACCATATGTTCTGTGACGAGACGCATACACTACATGAATATTACATACACTCATTTTCAGTCTCCCTAAATTACAGCTAAATAGCATTGAAATTTAGGTTAACTGAAACATCAAAATTATTTATACTATTTCAATTTAAATATTTATTATTTGATTTACATAAATAATACTTGAAACAAGTTTCAAAATATCCATAATCTTGAAAAAATATTCCAACAGTTTGTGAATTTGAAGTTTACACTGATATACAAATTGTTAGATATAATGATACAACATGCCATCACCAGACTCATGAAAGAGTACACAACAGGAAAAATTTTCAGGTAAAAGAAAGAAAGACAAAAAAAAAAAAAAAAAGGAAAAGAAAAGATAAAAAAAAAGATAAAAAAAATGTGGTTCAGGGCAAACAAGGTCCAAGTATTATTGGCTTAAGAAGTGTACAAACACTATGTTCAATGTCATTTTATAGCCAACAAAATTATATATTGAAAATTTTTTCATTCACATCAATTTTGACCACAACTAATATAAACAGAAGAAACTGCATTTTTTTTTCTTGTATGGGACCCTATACAGTTGCAAAGATCAAAGAATGAAAAACAAGGTTTTTTATTTCCTGTAAACAAGACAGTTAAGTATCAACAGCATTCAAGAAATAATCATATTAGAACAAGTAAAAGGCATCATGTGCTAAAAATATTAAGTAAAATTTTGTCAACTTGTATTTTCCCTTTTTTTTCTTCCCCGAATTAAGACAAAAAGATATAGCTTTTTTATGAATAATCATTAAGTATTTAGAATTACTGCAAAAGTTTACTCTTGGATATGAACAATTAATGTGCATCAGTTTAAGTTAAATTTCACAAAGCCTTCAGATCTCTGATATGAAGCAAAATGTCTGCTACTTACACTGAAAGACAACAATCTGCTTGGTCCACATTTTACTGTATGAAGTTGGGATATTTAACATAATCAGAATATTGTGGTCTCACAAATTAAAAGAAACTGAAAACTTTCCTAAAAGCATATGGAATAAACAATTTTGTTGATTTTTCACAAATGACAATGTAATAATGAAGTCATCTCCAACCCATAAGAATTACCTTGTTTATAAAGAACCAATTTAACCAACTGAGACTTGCATTGTAACAAAATCTAGTCAATACTTATCTCTAACTGTCCAATAATCTTGATACATACAAAATTACTATTCACTACCATCAGTATAATGCTGAAAATACAACTGTATTTTAACAATAAGCAATGCATTCATTGTTTAAAGAGCTGAAAAAAAAATGTATCTTAAGTGACGACCAGATGGCTGACAACAAGCATATATCATCCATTAAATGGGTCTTTATCTCTAATCTGCTACATATCTACGTGTCAGTGCAGGAACAGAATTCAAAGGCCAGATCATGACCAGACTGAATGTCAATGTCAAGGTAATTCATAACCTTGGTTGTTTTCCAAGATGATGATGTCCAATGTATAAAAAAAATGTTATTATCTCTAGTGATGGTGTCTACTTTATTGATCCTCAGGATCAACATCTTGAAGTTGTTCCTTCTGTTCCCCATCTGAAAAATAAATGAGGTATGAATCTTCAACTGTTGCAGCTCCTTGAAGAGGTTCAATATTGCAAACATTACAGTAAGTATGTTAGACCATTCAGGACACAATACTGCAACACCTCAGACAAAATGTACATTTATGCCTGATGGATATTATGAACTGACCCCATCATCAAAATCAGATGGCAATCATATAATTAACACAAGAACCCATTTACATTCATCCCAGCTTTCATTACTTAGACCTAAAAAACTACCCTTGAACTTGATGTACAAATCTTGAGAATGGACACAATATTGGATGTAGTTCAACATGCATGATTTTTTTTTGTGTGTGTGCAGAGACCAAAGTAATCATTATGCAGAGATTCTGCCAAGGCAAGACCACAGCCATTGGTAGTATCATGACTTTTCATCTTCCAGTAAGTGGACTTGACCTTTGAGCATCCCAAAAAATGGACAGGCTTTTCCTAACCACACACGCATCCACAAAGTTTGGCGACTTTTAATGGACAACTAATCATATTATGTGGAAATGCAACTGGTATCATACAAATGGAGAAAAGCTAACTGAACTACTTTCAAAATCTGCAATGCAAAACTTTTACTATTAACCCTTTCACCACTAATTAACTACACGGGAGACTACCATTCAACACTTAGTAACTTTCAGGATCTTAAAAAATGTGGGCAACATATTTTCAGTGACTTGTATAAATTTCATTTCTTATGATAGGTATACATATATGGTACCATTGTAAAGACAAATTCAGGTTTCTGAAAATATTCTCATAAGCAGTTTATTCTCTCAGATGATTATACAGGTAAATCAAAAGGTAAGTTAAAGGTATTTTCGCTGTATTCTCTATAAAATGTTGAAAGAGTAATATGTGGTCTGTTTTTTTTATCCATTGTGGTGTTCTTACAAATCATGGCTTGAATAAATGCAATGTTGACTCAAAATTCAAGCAAATCCAAATGTGTGTTAACAATATATCTACAGGTATTTAAAACCTAAGTATAAAAGGTTTTGGGATCATTTCATTGAAAATAAAGATAAAATAAAACACAATTTGACTGTCAACCAGATTAATTTAGCAAACATCCAAGGCAGTATTTTGTGCAATTTGTCACCTTGAAGATTTTGACTGGTATCATCATTGAAATGCAGAGAGCGTTTTACCTGGACAAACGTCATAAAGGATAATTTTTTCAAAATTTTATCTAACAAGCCAGAATTTCTCTCTTATACCAATACAGTCCATCTCGTCTAATTTCCTAACTTCCATCAATATCAACAGGCCATAAAATGCCTTTTATTTAGATAACTTAACAACCGTTCAAACACCTTTATGTTGACTTGGGTCAGTCTCTCGCTGCAGGTGTGTACATTGGTATTTGTATATCTTGCTATTTATGAAAACATTATCTCTATAAAATAGCTAAAATATTCAAGAGGTGTTCTTGATCCATCAAATACCTGTGTTGGACCTACACGTTCGGAAAATATGTTAATATGTTCCAATGGAGATCATGTCCACTGACAAAATTCAGGTCACAGGTGTCTCGTACACACAGTTCAAAACCTTATCATTCCTCATCATTATCACTGTCACCAACAATATCACACCACTCTTGCTGTATATGTTCCCTCTCTTCTTGATTTACCTTTGCAAGCTCAAGATCGCCGATATTTTCAATAATTTCGTCCCCAGATTCATCATCATACGAGTCCGCTATTTTGGATATACTTATGCGACTTCAAAGATTTTCATTTATAGATTGGAAAAAGAAAACTTTATTGTAAAGAACCTACCTTAAAATCTGAATATCCAAAGAGTATGCAAATGAATCAATGTATGAATATGAACAAAATATTTATTATAGGGGAATCCTAGACTTTGACCAACCAGAATTTATTGCCAAAACTGTACCGGATTGTAGTGTTGAAAGGGTTAATACTACTGGCAGAAAAGTTAACTGTTACATCCCACCATGCTTATTTTGATGTTGGAAAACAAAACCAAATGGCTTGTAATCTGCATTGTTTATTCTCTGGTCTAATCACACAAGATTTGCAAACAAATCTTTGTTTTTCAAAATGTGAATAAAAACAATTTCTCAATTAGATACTCTAGTCCAAAATAATAATTTACAGAAATTTGAGACAACCATTTTTCATTAAACTGCTGAATATTAAAGTCATCTCTGCTACTGTTATTTGACAGGATATTATAGTTAGCAGCTGTATTGCAATTAAGATGATCAAAATGTTCACTTAGTATAAACTCGTCAACTTCAAAGATCTGTGGTGAACACCCATGCTTTGTTGACCATCCATTAAGGAGAATTAGTTAAAAAGTTTTGCAGTATGCTCATTGCAGCGGCCAAAAACCCAGGTCAATATGACTTTCCATCTGAAAGGCACTACAGGATTTTCAAGATAGCTGCCATACTTGAGATCAGATAGGCACCGTTTTGCTTCACGCCTGGATGTCATATCAGCACCACTTAATTCAATACAAACTAAATACTAACTAGTCCTCCTATGAAAAACCTCACCATAAGTTGAAAATAATGAGATTTGCTTGCAAGATATGTCATATGGCCATATTGGATGTCAGATTGGCACCATATTTATTTAGACGAACAAATCACACCATCCTTTTGGAGGAATTTCAAGATGGTTGCTGTAGTTACCAAACCGAGGTCTTAAAAGCATGGTTTTCATTCTGGATCATCTAGTCCATGGGATGAATGTGTGTGTGAAGTTTCCTGGCAATAGTCCATGAAGATGTTAGGATGAAGCAGCGATAACTTGTGCCAACAGACACATCAGACAATAGAGAATAAGCTATCCTACAAATTTCCTCTGGCATTTGACCAATAATAATAGCTAAAAATGCAAGGACATAACTAAATTGGGAAATTTTTGTTTCAAAACTTAATGTACAATATTATAGTGGAATATGCAGTTCATGCAGCAAAAAAAACATTAAGCCTCTCTGGATCCAATCCATTTTTTAGTACAGCTACTGCAAAAAAAAAATCAGTCAACAAGTAATGTTTTATGAAGGAAAGCTACCTGGACTTGAATATTTGGTTACAAGTAATAGCATATTCTTTTTTAATGATATGAACAATTGAAAAATGTTACTGGCAACAAGCATCTTACCATCTGGCTGCTTACCATCGGGGTTCATGTCGGAGGTCCAAAGTGTTAAATTGTCTCTCAGAAGCTGCATAATCAGTGTTGAATCCTTATAGCTTTCTTCACTAAGGGTATCTAGTTCTGCGATGGCATCATCGAAGGCAGCTTTGGCCAGCCGACACGCCCTGTCAGGGGAATTCAGGATCTCGTAGTAAAATACTGAGAAGTTGAGTGCAAGGCCTAACCTGATGGGATGTGTGGGTGGAAGTTCATTCATTGCAACATCACTAGCAGCTTTGTAGGCAACTAAACTGTTCTCTGCAGCTTCTTTTCTGTCATTACCTGTAGCAAATTCAGCAAGATACCGATGATAGTCACCTTTCCTGAAATTACAAAATGCATGTAAGCATTTAAATACAAAGCAGCACAATACAGGCTATATAATGATTCTTAAATGTTCACCTTTTAAATGTCAAGAAACAATACTGCAAATGACAAAAGCAAACATTTTGTACAGAATTGTGCATCCCTCTCTGTACACTGGCATATGCATTCTGATTAAGGTGTACCCTTTAGGAGGTATGCACGATTCAGGTTTGTGCATCCTATGCAAGGGTTGCACAGTATCACTTTATCCCTTGGATTAATTTGTGTGCGAAGGATACCATTCTCCAGAGACAAGCTACAAAGCTTATTTGTAGTTTACATTCCACATTTAATACCAAGCATGTAGAATATGCTATTTTGTACAATATTTAAAGTTGGTAGAAAGAATCTTCTATTTAAAAAATGGGTGACTGCCTTTACCAGACACGATTTTGGTCTTACACAAAAAAGTTGAAAATTTTTTAAAAGGGTGGTTTGGGGGTTCTCCCTAATGGGATCTCGAGTGGCAGTGTTCCTGATCTGGAGGACCTGGGGAACCAAAGGCCCCCAAACAAAAATGCATTTTACAATCATAAAAAAACTGATTCTGGTGTAACTTGTGATCATAATATAAAACAAAATAATCATATGAAACACAAATAAACTTACCAAACACGTTCAACTTGAATAATTTCACAATATTTATTGACATGAATTTGTTCTCCAATACTAATGATGCTGAAATTATTCTATGTTCATGTCAGTGTTCACATCGTAATTAAGTAACATTAAATTGTCTCTCTTTGCAGCAATCCTATTATACTTCTCTCTTTGCATAACAAACCTGTAAAATAAACCAAGTACATCAACTATATCAGAGGTCACGCTACCTGGCTAATTTTGTGAAAAAGGTCGCCTGACAACGGTAAACTTCGCCTTCTTCGCCCTCGTATTTTCTGATGTAAAATGGCTGTAGATTAAGACTTTTGAGATGCCCGTTTGCAGTAGCCAGTAAGTTCGGGAACTGTTGTAATCCAAGGTGAAATGCATCAATATGTAAATAGTAATTTGCTTTTAAAAAATGTGACTGGTGAAGATTGTTTTCTAATGTATTTCTTGTTTGTATAAATGGAGATTTTAATGGCCATTTTGCGGATTTTCTTGATAAAATCAGATTGAAACTGGAAATGAATTTTAAAAGAGGTGGAAATCGCTATGTATACGATATACCACATCATTTAACTGTCTGTATTAGTAAATAAATGGGCAAATACATTCAGCTTGCTTTCATTAAGTTACATTGGTTATTGAAAGTGCCATTAAAGGCCCTCCTTGACCGACCAAACAAATGCCAGTTTGCTGCAGCAACATCAAATAAGTTTAAAAATGAGGTATAATTTTTTTTCCGTTTGCTTAATATATACACACACATATACACATACACACAATGATGGGTGCTTTAAAAGCAATCAGTTTCCTTTGAAGTTTCAGCAAAACTTTTTCTGGTACATTTTTCGAAAAGAAAAAAATGTCATTGTCTGGTCGATTTTAATTGTTCCCATTCCTGCCTTCAAGGAAGAATGAAATTTGGTATCTGGGGCACAAGATGATCTCAAATAATGAAGAATTAGATGGATTAAATGATAGTTTAGTAGCAGAATGAAATGCTAGTTTTGACCTAGAGCAAGTAATGGCCCTTCCCACAGGAAGCTACTGGCTGGCTTCCTCACATACCCACATTGACTGAGCACTGTATATCCCCTAGGGGTACAAGATTGAGAGTCAAAAATCTCCTTGGTGTCAAAACTGGAAGTCAGACTGTGTTACAAAACCTTCAGTATCGAAAATGGGGGTCAAATAAAAATTGGTTGTCTATGAAATACAGAAACATTAAGGAGTATGTCAAGGTGAGCACCATGGACCACTTGGGAGGATAAATCAATAACACACCTCTAATGATATTGACTGGTGATTTAGGGGATTACATGCCTATTTTATACACATACCAGCATTTCTCACAGTTGTTGAGCTATCATCAGCTAAAAGGTTGTTTTGGCAATATATATATATATATATATATATATATATATATATATATATATATAACATTTCCTGACCAAATCCTGTTTGCTGACCTGTACATCACATGGAATAGCATAATCCTCTGTCCTGTGGCCATTTTAAAGTTCACGCTAGATATGGCTGTTACCAAATACCATTAAATGTCTACGCTGTGTTTCAGCAAGATTTGCTTTCAGCAAAACTGCACATTGTAAGAAAGAGACCCACATATTGTCTTCCTGTCTCAACACAGATTTGGGGAGTTGATTTATCAGACTACTTGGGGACATGTTAAGTCATGCTATAGGAACCAAAGTCAATGGATAGCAATATGGGCACACAACTCATGCAAATGAGGCAATGGAATAATGGGAATCAAACTTGCACATGATCTTTTAAATCTGAATCCACATAAGTCGCATCTGATTTAAATTCAACACATTTTGATTTCGTTTTGTTGTGGGAACCAAAGTCAGGGCAAGCAAGCAATAATCCACAACTCTTAAAAGAGACTAAACAAATAAGGCACTACACAAGTCCATGATAAAATGTTCATTCAAAATTGCATCAAGCTGATGAAGTTTCTTAACTATGATGGTCACAAGGATGAACTTTACTCAAAATTTACTAGTAAGTAGAAAAGGGCCAATAACGGACCTGAACACAATTTTTTAAAAGACAACTGATAATGATTAAGCAGTTTGATGGAAACCAGTTATGTGCAATGGCTGCAGTTCTGTGCTGGCTACAAGCAACTTTCTTGGTGAAGTTGTCATGTTAATTATCATGAACCAGAAGTATTTAATATACAACCAATGTGACAAAAACTATAAAAGGCTCATTGATTATTATGTCGACACCAAAATGAAAATAACCCTGCAACTCAACTCCATTCACACCAACTTACGGAGTTGTTATTCCTATTTTGTACATTTCAGTTAGAGTAGCTCAGATCATAACCTGAACCCCAACTACATGAATCAGTGGGCTATTGTGGCATGTTCAGGAGGAGGAAGATCAGTTTCTAGCTGAACAAAGGACTGAAAGATGACAAGGAGGAGGGTCCTAGGTGCCAAATACAGCGCTAGTGCTGGGTATGGGAGGCAGTAAAAATAATAAGAGGAAAATGATATACATACCAGTCTTGTGACCTTTTCCACAAGAACTATTATAGCCATAAAGTTACACAAATTTTCTTGATCCATTATGAACATACAATTTTGTTTTCATACACACATCCCCTTGTATATCACTGTTGTGGTCGAAGAGCTCATACAACCTGCTAAATTAGTTCCATGATTATACACATTTGATTTTACTTGATTTTAGTCTCTGACTCAATAAAATTTATCACAAGTGCTGTTCTGTATAACATAGCCTGACTTCTACCATGAATAGTCAGGGAACAACAAAACTCGTTTATAAATATGCAGCACCAACTTACTACCACGCACCATTTTTGTTGCATATACTCACATTTTATAATAAAAAACCTTTGATTCTCCAGAAGTTGCAGATGGTATCAAGTGCTTGTCTAGAACTTCCAATACTTCATTACAAATGTTCTTCAGTTCATTTTCAACCTGAAATTTTAATCAACATTAGGAAATATTAAATTTAAAAAAAGACGTACATTTTTTGACAAACATTTTCTTTCCAAATGTTAGCAGACAGCAATTACCAAAATGTAAGGAAATTTTTATCAATGAAAATGTCATGCCAAGTGGAGGCAGTACATTAACAAATATATACAAATTAAATATTTTTTTTTATCAATTGATATGTATGTTCTAGTGCTATCTTTTAGTGCCTTTTAAGTGTAATCATCATAAATGTAGTGTTCTGTAATCAAAAGTAAAATGTGTCAATAACAGTTATGTCCGTGAGCGTTTCTCTGAGAACTTTATTAGGTGCAGACTGTTTTGATAAATGACTTGCAGAAGCATTTGTGTTGCACTGAATTAAAAGCTGGCCTCCTTTGTATTACCACGTTAATCATGTCTTCTGAATCAAATGAAGTAGCTGGAATAAAAGAAAAGTTAAAAGGAACAAAAATCCAACAAACTTAAATTCTAACGGGTGAACTTGCTTCATTAGATCAATCACTGTTATAAAGGTTATCAAGTCTGTAACATAAACTACCTTAAATTATTGGTCAACTGATCAAAAATAGCAAGGCAACCAAGTGAACTAAATAATTTTGTAAAACAGACTGCTCACAGATATCGCTCATGGTGGTCAAGTTGAGTTTCAGAGAATTCTTGAACTGGCACTCTGAGATATCCTCAAGGACGACATTTATTTCCAATATAATCATTACATCACTACTGTACCAACTGAATACCAAAAAAAAAAAAAGATTCAACGTAGACAATTGTCTCCCGAAATAAATTGCGCCTGTTTTTGAAAAAAGGAATCCCTCTTTTGACTCCAGACTCATCAAGAAAACTAAAAGCAGTGATGTAATACACAGATGCTTTTGTGTACACGTAATGGTTGTTAAAACCAGAGAAACTATCTTTCCCAAGTTGAACATTTTGAAAATGTTATTTAATCAAAATAACTTCATTAGACAAACTGCGTTAATCAAAATCATTGACATGATTGTAAAAGGAGCATCAGTAAAATCGGCCATTAAACAGCCCAGTTCCTTAACCCCACCTTTAATGTTTTCTCGAGACGAGGTCTAAGTGATTTTTAAAAAAAATTTTGAAGTCCCTTGCTTGTAGTGCAATCTGTGGACAACGTTGTGCACAAGTTAAAAAGGGAGAGGTGTAATTTGCAACAAAAAGATGCCAAGTGACTTAAATTAAACATTCAGTCATTTGTTCAACCATACACTCACACAGTTCAAAGCTATTCTATCCAATAGGACATACAAAGGTTAGAAGACAACTTCACTAAGACACAGCCAAAAAAAATAAACATCCATTTTCTCTAATGCCTTGATATGCCAACAGGTATCCAGATACTCACAGATCGATTTGTTTACCATATAAATTTTATGCCAGTGTATGTGGCCTCAATAGCCTTGGCTTGTAATGACAGCATTCTTTTCACACTGTATCCTTTACATTTAGTTGTGAGTACATGTATTTGTTTAGTGCCAAGTCCAGGACTGTCTCTTCCAGTAAATACCTGACCATTAATCCCTTGAATTGTTTCCCATAGTGTGGTCAGTGACATGTAACAAGGTTGTTATTTCATCTTTCCACACAAATGACTGGTGTTCAGTTGCAACCAATAACAGGCAACATAAAGTGTATGATCATGCATCAACTTAAAATAGGGAGGCAAAGGAAAAGGAGTTGGATATTTACAATGACTAGACCACTACGAGTTACTAGATGATTCAGGCTTTTAGAACTTAATCAGACTAGAATGAATTCTTTGACATTGTACCAGACGACTTTATGATTTGAAAGTTATAGAATACATTGAATTAAAACGTGGACCAGACCTCATGGTTAAAAGTGATATTAAATGTTCAAAATTGAGGTTGATTAAGAGTTTTTTGTCCCCATGAATTAAACAAAATTTTGAGGTTCAAGATGCAAAGCAGTTTAAAAAGAGTATCTCTATGGTGATTCAAACATTTTTTAAAAAATGTGATAAACTGTGCCTTTGAGCTCGTTTAAAAAATCGAACACAAAATGAAAGTGAAATCCATGAAATAGACTTCTCAACTCCTCAAATTCCAAAGTGAGGTTATACTGCAGCGGTTTGTTTAGTCAGGATAGTTGAATATCCCTAGAGATATTTTACATTTAAGGATGATGCAATGTTGTATGAACAATGATCTCTTCAAGCAAGAGCTTGAATTTGCACTAACATGGGGGTTAAAGCTGATAAATGGAATGAAATGACAGTCATAGCAGTGTTCTCCAAGTTGCAAGCAAAAATGTCTACAAATTGCAAATATTTATCATGCACCATAAATACAATTTATGGGCCAAAACATCACTCACTCCATCTAATGTAGAGCTTTGATTATAGAATATTTCTCAACAATACCTCACAATATTTAAACCATTATAAAAATTTTACAGATATTCTACACAATGAAAGTGCTAGCATATACTCCAATAAATAACATGTACCGTTTCCCTGTAAGACTTCATGTGGGAAACCTTGTCATGGTGAGTCTTGTCATCTTTATTTTCTTCCTTCTGTTCTACACTGCTGAGAATTCTCCAGGAGGCCCTTCTGGCACCAATAACATTCTTGTATGCTACGGATAACAGGTTACGCTCCTCCACAGTTAACTCCTGGTCCATGCTGGCCACCTTCTTCATATATTCAACCATTTCTGAAAGATAGGCCATAAGTGTGAGGAAAGACAGACAGGAACACAGAAAATATGCAACATTAAATTTATTTTGATAAATGTTCTTAAATGCAGCAACACAAATTTTGTATGAAGCATTCAGTGCCATGATCCATTTTTTTTAATGCTGCTCTTTTTTAAACATATATTGCTCCAAACATTAAAGAGAATCAAATTTTAAGGCTTCTTGAAAAGACATATAAAAGACATTAAGACTATATTCTATTGTGTGGACATCTAAACTGATGAAAGCCTACCAGCCCACCAATGCTAAAGTAATCATTATGTGGAACTTCTCCAAATAAGTTGTTGCAATACTTTTCCCCACAAAAACTAGCACAGCCTCTTGCAATGTGCATTTATAACTATGAGTCCCAAGGAATTGATGCTCTTCAGTATGAATTTATGTCCAACAAATTCAAAACAAAACCACAGCTATTTAACTCCCACCACAGGATATTCTTGAGCAAAGTTCTTAACTCCTAGCTATCTTGCACTGTGCATTTAGGCATTCATAACTACGAGTCACAAGGAATTGATGCTCTTATGTACAAATATATTTCCCATGAATTCAAAACAAAACCAAATCTATTTAACTCCCATCACATTATATTTTTGAGCAGAGATTTTCAAATTTACTAATGTGTCAACCATCTCAGATGCAAGAGCAGCACCATTTTCATTTAGAACAAATTTGAAAATAACCATCCAATAGTAGTGATAGCTAGATTATCAAGATGGCTGCTATGGTGGACATATTGGACATCAAAGCAGATAATTTTTTATCCAAGATGAACCAGACATAATAAAAAGCCATCAAAGCGAAACCTCAAAGAACATGATCTTCAACTTCACAGCTACACTGGACTTCAATTCATCCCACCTTAGTTTGGCCAAAAATCATTGTGTGCCAAACTATTTGATCGACTATCAAATTTCTGAAAGCTACAATCATTGGCCAATTCAAAGGTCACCAGAACAGGACTCCAAAATTACAAGAAGATCAATGATCTTGTTTTAAACAGTTGAGAAGCAATATCAAGTTCTCCAATCATAAATGTCAGACCACACTATTCTCATTTAGAATCAAAGAGACACATTGACGTCTAAGCACTATTTTCATTTGGGACCAAAAAACCCATGTAATGAATGTGCATGCCCTTTCATCACTGCTGACCGAAAAAACGGTCATGGGTTAGCAAGTCCATAAACACTGGACCGACTTTTCGGTCTAAGGCAGAGTTCTTTAACGTTATAGTACCAGAGTAAATAACTTTCAGGGTACCTCTAATAACTTCCATCTTGTAATGTAGATGTTATATTTGGATGATCTTATGCGTTTAGCTTGTATACAACTAGAAATATCGAACAAAGTAGGAACTTTTAACGTGTTTTTCTAATGCTGAAATTTGTAACTAAAATGGAGGCGTTTGAAGAAATTTCAGCGGAGAGTTATTGGAGGATTTGAATAATTTTGACCTGGTAAATTTGGATGAAAATGAGAGATGTATGGAGAGACAATGGAATGCACTTGTGGGTCTCGGTGATGAAGATGAAGAGGACTTTGAAGCTTTTGAACCAGAGGAATTGTACGCACCACACGATTTTGTTTGGACGAAGCCGAAAAACCAAAGAGATTTGTTTCAGTTTTCTGACAGAATTGGGCACACCCGAGTGTTAGATGGCTCCAGTAAAGGTTCGGAATATTTTCAAATAATCTATTCAGATTTTTTGGGGCGGGGGGGGGGGGAATTGTCCGTTTAACGAACTTCAATGCGACGATCAAACGTGGCAGAGACGATATAGGTGAGGACAGATCTCACCTTGGAGATCATTTTGGTTCATTTTATAGAATTTTAATTATGATGGACACCATGAAAGAAAGATTTGTGCTGCTATTGTGATTATTCACTAGTACATCTAGGGTCAATTGAACAAGTTTTGAGAACTTTCTAAGTTTTCTAAGAGGTAATAAATTACTTGTATTTTACCTGTTGTTACCTGTTTGTACCTGCATTTTAACAGTTGCAATAGATATGCACATTTTATTGAATTAGTCATAAAATTTGATTTTTAACCTTGATTTTGACACTTAATCCAGCCAGATATCTTTAACATTGGCAAAGTTATGTTGTTTCAAAGTGCACAAGTCATTTTGCTTTACAACTCCAAAGTTACTTAGTGTTGAGGACTCTATGCCTACAAAGTTACTTAGTAATGAAAGGGTTGACTCATTAACCTCTGGCGCCCTGATAATTCATTGCACTTTTCCTTCCCTCATCTCCAGAGTGTTAGCAAGGTAGAGTTTACCTAGCTTGTATCTCATGAAAAAACCAACGAGGGTAACAGTTGCAAATTTTAATGGGTATTAGCACATGAATGACATGTACAACCGTAGACCAACTAATTATCTTCATTTCTTTAATATTATTTTTTTATGTCGATAGAGGCCAACTGGTCTGATTTGTCCACACCGACATAACTGCAAATTGTCCAACCGATGCTATTAATTAATAAATTTATCTGGAATGACCATTGTACACAGATTGTACTTATATCCAACTTTTAATGATCACTGTGATCAGCCACGTTAAAAGCTTTAAAGCACTCGCCTTTTTTAAAGTATAAGTCCAAGTTAGAACAGACCACGTTCATTCATCTGCTTCTGACCGCAGATTTGAATTACCCACACATGTGCCCCCGTTATACCACGTCACCACGCAGTTGCATAAGTGTTATTATTTTGGAATTTTAATTCTTAAGATAGTTATGGCAAAAACGTAGTAGTATCGAAAATAGAAATATTGGTATATATGCAAGATGGCAAACTTTCAAAATTAGCAGAGCTAGTCAACTAGAAAAACAACCAGCTGCTCAAAGATTACTTTGAGGTATTACAAAGATTTCAAGGTGTCTAGGTGATAATTGTTCATAATATAAATTGTGGGATTTCTTTGACATGTGTTTGGAAATTAAAGATATCAATCTGGATTTCATAAAAAGAGCACACAATGTACTGATCATTTAGCACCCACATTCAATAGTTATCATCTAGGAAGAGGTTTATTACCTGTAGAACAATGCTATGTTTTAACCTTGGTATATAATGCCTTGGGGATAACAGTTGGTCCAGTTGCACAATGCCAATGAATTTTATTAATCCAAACAGACTGTTTGAGGTATTGTTTATTTATATTAAGCAGAGATCTGGTTTCTAATTATAGCCATAGCTGTCACACCTGTTTGAAGTGGTTGACAAGTGTGGCTTTTTTTTTTTTTTTTAACCCTTTTTATGGTTTTTCTATATTTCTATATGGTCGGGTACCCAGGTAACCTATGACAGCCCTAGTACGAGCAGAGTTTGAGAGGAAGTATTTAGCATGGTTTATTTCCCTGCATGTGTTAAGTCATCGCAAACCATTGGCTAATTTCAAGCCATTTCATAATTATGCAGGCTGTTGAACCAATAAAAATTAGCTTACATAGAATGAACATTGCTGAACACATGGAAAAATATTTGATTTTAATTGTGGCAGAAATAGTGAAGATATTTTGATTAAAAAAAAAAAAACAATGCAAATTGACAGGAATCAGCCATTTGAAGCAGACTTTTACTTGAGAAACTGCCAGAATTTTCTGGATTTTTATCAGTTGAGATTGATAGTGACATCGAAATAGTCATTGATAATAACAGCGAATGAGTTCCAATTTTATTGTTTTATTAGGTTTAAAATTTTCAGTTTGATTTCTAAGGAAGAAAGGTAATTCAAGAGCAAAGAAAATATTTACATCTTTGAACGGTATTCTCAGGATGTTAAGGTTACAAAAGAGATGACAAGTGGAATTTCTGTGTACATAAACTATAATTATTTTATGTGTTAATTATTGTGTGTGTATTCCTAATGGATTTTATGGATAATTCATGGTAAGAGTGAAATAGATAAGTACATCATTATTTTCACCTTTATGCAAGAGTTTTTTCTGCATGTAGCATGAAATTTATACCATTATGTACATAATTTTATTGAGAAATGTTTTGCCAAATTTCAGCCTAATTAAGCAAATATAAATAAAATAATAAATTACTGCAATTAAACCCTCTGGAAAAATATGCAAGCCATGTGCTGTCAGCAAGTCTCAGGGATACAGACATTGGTAAGATTAACACTGGTCTAGGTAGGTGATCTCAGCAAGTATGCTGTAGGAGACTGCCTAGCTATTTGGCTCAGGGGTTATAAGTTAACCCTTCAAGTACAAGTACCGCATCTGAGCGTCGCCTGTAAATAGCTCCTGAACCCCACCCAACAAATATATATGCAGTGTCAATAAGCCTTGTTTAAAACCCCAGTGTCGCTTATGAGCACGTAGTTCTGCTGTACTCAAAACCCCAGTGTCGCATATATGCAGACGTAACTGCTATGTTAATTAAACGTTGATTGGTTGAAAAAACATATTTACTTATTTTTCATTATCATAACCAATGAGAAGACTGGTTACTGAACATTTTGATACCAGTTGGAAAGCTGAGAGGTTAAATTTAGACACGCGGGAAGGAAATTTCCGGCAATGTACAAAACACGTGTAGTTGAGATAAATAAAAATGGATTCCTAGTCAGATAATTGTGACTTTAAAGGGTTCAGTGCAAGCAATATCGAAGAGTTTAATGGATCATTCTTAGTAATTGGATCAGATAATGATGTTAGTCATGTTTCAACACTAGATGTATGTGATTTTGATTCAAATGACGATGATTTTGTGAGATTCAAAACAGTTTACGTGACGGGGATTTCTTGTCTGATTGTTGTAGGAGTAAAACAAAATGAAAATATATGAACAGACACTATACAAGGTAAGCTGCTTTTTATTTCACTGAAATCCAGCAAAAAACTAATAAAATAATGAATATAAACGTAACCATGTTTTTATTGTCAGTTTCCGTAGTCAGCCATGACGATGCTCTAGTATTCAGCCTAGCAAACAGTATCATTAGTTTCAGTAACTAGTAATTAGTATCACTCAGCAGTAGCGAAACTGTAGAATAGCTGTAGTAGTTCCAGGGTTAAATTGCATGGCACATCAAGTAGTTCTGAAGCAGTAAAAATATTGTATTTATTGCATATTTTTATTGTCTGAATACATATATACCACTCCCTCGATAACTCGCGGACATTGGGGTCCAAAAACATTGACCGCGATATAAGCGAGGGGGTGAGTTATCGAGTGACCTATAACAAGCAACAAATATAACAATGGGATCGATGCATGGAAAAAAGGGGGTGGGGTGGCTTGGCATGTTCAATACTCAATAATTGCGCTACGATTAACAGTGCATAAATATGTTTTCATATCAGTGTACTTTGTTTAGTTTTTCCTCAGAGTAACATTAATTTCAGGATAACTTACAGTATATTGAGGAAATCATTTAAACATTATTCCTCTTGGTTTCCGTTTGCTTAGCACATGTACTTCACACGTCACTTATTTTTGTGATGGATGGTATACATTCTAACTTTACTGTTTGATCCAAAGTAGACGTTTTATTTTACAAATACAAAAGATCGACACTTTGAAAAAACAATGTTGATCGAATGATGTGTAGATTTTTATTGCTGTAGAAGTAAAATGGAAGAAAAAAAAAATTCACAAGGTTTAACCATTACCAACATGAATTTAATGGGTCTAAAAATTTAAAATGACATAAATTAGAACACGATAACACTTGCGGTTTGTGACACGTTTGAGAAATATTACTTCACGTTTTGAAAAAATGCAAATTTCACAATATGGATTCTATCTTTACCGGCAATACTGTATTTTCCGCCCTATAAGTCGCTCCTGCGTATAAGTCGATTCTCCGCACTGACCATAATCACGTCTTTGATACCGCCGGCCATTGCATGTGACTTGGTAATTTCCAACTTTGTGTAAGAAATATTATACAATTGTTTAAGAGTTATATAAAAGTCAGTATTACAATAGACTTTGACTTGAGTCGTATTTGAATTGTTGAAAGTCCATGACCTGCAGCACGCTGTTCCACAATCCATTTTCGTAGATTCTCCTCTAGAACTGGCAAACTTGCTTTGCCCCTACGATTTCCCTTTTTGGCTTTTTTTTTGTTAACCTTAACTGGTCTTCTTTTTTTTTACGCCAGTCACGCACAATCTTCTCGCTTACGTTGAATTTTCTTTCTGCTGCACGATTTCCGTTTTCTTTCGCAAATGCTAGGACGTTTAACTTAAATTCTGCATCATACTTTGTTTAGTTGTTGGTGCCATGATAAATGGCACGAATTTAATTTAAAACAAAACTTATTGACTTGCGCTAATATAACAATTTTAAATCATACAATGTTATTGTGAAACTTTATTTTAATAATGCTCCATTATATGAATGGTACATGTTTATAAATTGGTCATTTCCACAACCCAAGCGAACTTCAAAGGCACTTTATAGGCTACAGTGATTTTAATACATTAACGAAGACCTTGTGAATTCACCTAACAATTGAAACTGTTCAACAGCCTTCCAGTTATATTTTTTTTTGTTATTAATTACGGGTACTTTGAAGTTTTCTCCATGAAGCCAGTCTTGGCTTAATCCAGAGTTTAAAACTAGAGCAGAGGAAATATTCATGCTATGTTGTTTTTTGTTATAACAAGCCATTGGGAAACGAACTGAAAAAGATTGTGTTTTTATAAACTACTATTAAAGTAAATTATGAAGAGCTAACAGGTCTCGGAAACGCTTTACAGTGACATAATTCGTTGTTTAAAATAACAAAATAATCCCAGTTCTGAATTCTGTATTTATTTGAGTACATCAAAAGAACATGACGAAATAACATTTAAACCATGTTCCAATGATCAACTTAAGTGTGCTTTTAAGTAGGCTGGATTTGCATGCCTTTTAACTTTTCTTCAACCTTCTTTATTTGATTCAAGACATAATTGACCTGATAATACAAAGGAGGCCATCTTTTAATTCACTCCAACAATACTACCAATACTTCAAGTCAGTTGTCAAAACATGGTCAGGACTTAATTGGGTTCTCAGTGAAACACCTGTGGACATGGGTACAACATTTTACACATTGCATTTATGATGATTACACCTACAAACTAATTGAATTAAAACACAAATTTTGCTTAATAAAATTTTTAAATTTATAAATTCATGTATTGGCTACACCATATGTGACATTTTCACTGAAATTTCCTTGAATATCTTTAGTTACGATGTACTAAGAATGATTTCTGAAAAGAAATATTAACAAATTATATGACTCTTTATGAAAAGTCAATTATTTCAAAATGTTTATTGAAATTTCCAGATCCTCTCTACCATGCTTGTCCAAAAAATGAGCAATATATCAACATTTCTGTCAACAATTTCAATTGTAATTTTCAAGATCAATTGAGATCAATATGGGGAGTGTTATTTTCTGGTTTAAAAAAAGTGATCCACGCCTGACCCATCAATGCAAGTGAGTTCGCAAGTTATTGAGGTGGTGGTGTACTTCATTAAAAACAGGGAGAAGTGAGAGCAAGAGCAAAAAACACGCTCGCTCACTCTCTATCTTAAAGCTGCATTATCTTATTTATGTGTTTTATTTCTCAGTATGCTTTTAACAGTTTTAAGCAATGCTTTTGAAAAATGTGTTATTATATTCATAATCATTCTATTCATAAGTATTGGATTGAGGTAAAACCAGTGCATTTTTGTCCATACGACTTAAAAAGCACAGAAGAAGCTATACATTATAATTTTAACTGATAGCAGTAACAAGAGTTGTAATTACAAGTTGGTCAAAATGCTTAATAAACTACCAATTATTTCATTGTTTTACAAGTTTTGTGTAAAAATTGCAGTCAAAATGATTTCTAACATTTGAAACAACACCTAATACATGCACATTTCTATAATTATTCAAAAACACACTAAATAACTAAAGTTGAGAGATAACTAAACTTTATACTTCACCAGCAAAAACATCCAAGAACATGTATTGCACTATGCCAATGCATCTATTTTTTTGAAAGAGGGCTTTGCTTAATATAACTACTCACTTTCCTGCTTTGTTACAGAAATTCATTTCTAGGATTGCACATTCATGGTTGTATTATTTATCTACCTTCTGGTAATAACGATATGCATTGGTTAAATAGTATTTGCTTCACTGTTATATATATTTTTCATATATTCATAAAAATTATGGTATGTCAGAAAACGACCTTGCAGCATTGGTTTGAATCCCACAAGAGATTATTACATGTTCCTGTCCTACATTATTAAATATTTAGGCTAAATCTCCTATGGCATATTATTTAAACTTTGTTTTTATTATACAGTTGAACCCACTTATCTGGACCTCGGTTACCTCGCCAACCCTATCAAGTCGATGGTTTTGAAGTGGAATCGCCAAATTCTCTCTTTGTCTTAGCATTTTCTCATTGGTTATGTGGATTCTTTATGTAGCCGAACCCTAATATCAGACCTGTTTACCCATAAATTTTCCTGTCAGTATTTTAAGCAATGCCTGTCAGTATTTTCAGCACACAAATAGTAGATACTATCAATATACTATAATTATCATTATGTAGTATTACACGACATAATGACTATACAATATTGTGTAAATAACTCTTAGTTTGCAAAGACGCTGGTATTCAGTTAATTCTGTGTTTCAAGGCAAAAATATGCAGAAATTGAACATCACCGACTTAAACATCCTATTCATATTATAGTGATAAAAACCACAAAAAAATACAACATAACCAAATTTATTGTTATTTACCTCCGTTACTTTCTCTAGAAATTATGTTTTCTCAACTTCACACATATCCATAACATTTTAATTAAAGCCAATTCTCTATTTTACATAGTTAAGGACGACTTGATATAAAACATTATGACAGACATTGTTACCACCCATCCACTTAGAAAATAATAAGTTTATCTAGATAGGTGAAGGCAATCTTATTTATCTGATAAAATCTAGTATCATCTTTGTCAATATTTACCATTTTTCAGCACACGATAGGCTATTCATGGCAGCCAGAAATAATGGTGGAGGAAGAAACCCCGGAAATCACTGGAAAGAACCACCGACCCACGAGAAGCTACTGGCAAGCGTTCTCACATATCCACATTCCCCGAATCCTAGACTCGAACCCACAGACAGAGGTGAGATGGCAGTGATCAGTAACGGACAGCGCTTTAGACCACTCGGCCAATCGGGTTAGCTTTGTAAAAATTTACATCCTACACGTTTTTTTGTGATCTTTTTGAGCGATCTTTGTGTTTGCAATATTTGAGAATATAATAAAGGTTTGTATGAAGAATCGATGGTGGTTTGTATTGAATACTTGTAAATCTCTGCTGTTGGTGCACAAATGCCTTTTGTTAATAAATGTATATTTTTATAGCATGCAGATTTCTTCATCAAACAAATCACCGAAACGCTATTGTGTAAAAAAAAATAAAATAAGTGCATGTACATTCTCATTTATTACTGCACATCATGTACATAATGAAATTGCAAGCACATATTATATTGACACCATATTAGTTGTCGTTTATCTCAATCATCAGTTATCTCGATGCTTTTTGGCAAACCCCTAAGCCAACCACATAACCGGGTTTGCCTCTATTACATATTTTCCTGAATCTATTTTCCCAATTATTTATGAATACAGATTTTAATGAACTAAAATATATGATATATGTATCAATGTCTTCCATTACAAGTTATTACAAGTTTATTTATGGTTTCCAAGTGATTTTATAAAGAAAATACGCAAATATGGCTGTTAAAAAGAAATTAGAAAAAGCTCTTCACTGATCATGTTTAAAAAGCAAATTACTATCTGCATATTGATGTTTAGTTTCAAAATAGAATTTGATAGATTTTCATCATAGTACAGTAGGCCCAACATCATAAATAGAGCAGTGATATCTTGCTCCAGAGGGGGTTAATTTCAGCTTGCTTTTAAAACTTGCATGTGAATGTCCAAGAATTTCTTGTTGATATAAGCTGATACTTGGTATCAACACCAGGTAAATACATTCAACCTTGGGTTGCAACAGTGCCAGAACTTACTGGCTACAGCAAGTGGGCATCTCAAGTCATAATTTACAGCCATTTACGTCCAAACAAGGAGAGGACAAAGTTGTTTTTGCTGTCCTAACAGAAAGCGAAGTTTACATGTCTCGAGAGACTTTTATGCCCACTTTGCCTGGTAGCATTACCAGTTTCCTAATTAAAATTGCACTGTACAGCATTCTACGTTCATTTCATCATATGCGAATGATGTTATTGTGCTTAGGAAACCTTTCCTTGTCCTTTGGCAGAGTAAAAGCAGATTCACACCTTCATAACATTACACTTCACAATCAACAATGTTCAACCTAATATCTAACGCTGTTACTTTAGTCTACGTCACTCGTTTCTTGTTTTTAATCTAAAACATACTGCAAAAAAAACCTTTTTTGTTTTCAAACAAAATTATGGCTTTTTCTGGCTCATAACTGCTGCATATTCCATAAAAATGTGTCAGGTGTGAAACCACAATTTCTCAAATTACAAACATGTAATTTTTTATTATAGATAAAATGGGCCGTATATATTTTATTGGTTTTCAACTTGCAATCTTTACTCCAAAATTAATATAAGGATGATCTGGACCAAATGGTTATATCAAGATAGTTACAGGTGCCTGTGGACAAGTTTACTTGGCAGAGGTCAAGTCTAATGTATTAGTTACAGAATGGTAACAAAAAATAGTCAAATTTTTGGTTGCAAATTATGAAAAAGAACTGGTAGACATGTACCTAACAAATAAACAAGTCCTTGTAAGCATTTTAACGATGCAGTCTTTAAAACTAATTTCATTTACAAAATCATCCAATATATATTTAAGTGACGGTTGGGTTTACATCACTGCTTCTACTATCTCTTGTTTATATGACCAGCCTATGCAAGAACTTTCCTAGATTGAAAAAACATCTCTTTGTAAGGTTCTGCTTCAAATTCTTTGATATTTTCTGCTTCACTGCTGATTCTGATAAGAATTTCAACTTTGGTGGGATTAAACTGCTTCTCACATTCAACAATTATGTTGACTGATGCAATTGTTATCTCACAGTGGACTGGATACTGGTATGAACATTAGAATTTGGTCCTAATGCTGAATGTTCCATTGTCAGCATGACTGACCATTAGGCAATGAAAGACTTTTCAACAAATTCATTTGCTAGTAATGGCTTTAGTAGGCCTTGCTGTAGTATATTGTCACAGATGCAACCATTTCTGTCCAAAACCATTCAACTAGGCAATTTAATTTATCATTCCCAGCCCACACATCAAGATGGTTTTCAGGCCACTTATCTTGATTAATGATCTGCAAAGTCACAACAACCCTGCCTGTATCATCCTCATCTCTGTTCAAAGATCAAAGCATCAGTCATACTATCCACAACAATGTTCACAGCTTTCCTTGCAGTGAAAGATATATATTATCCATGTCAAATCCATTCAACACAAGGTTCTTGAGTCCCTTCATATGCACTGCCTTAAATATTCATCTTTCTGGGTTCTCCTCATGTGAAAAAAAACAACTGCATTTAAGTGTTCATCAACTTTTGCTCTAACAAAGTGCTCAGTTTCACTTAATAGCATTGACTGCCATTGTAGGATTTTGTAATTTGAAAAGTAAGGCTTTGTCTTAACACTTCTCAACAAGTCCAGAGGAAATTGACAAAATGCCAGAAATTCAGAGTTACATTTGTCATGCTCAACCTCCAATCTGGGAAAGTGGGCAATTTTACAACCTTCAGTTATAAAAGAATAAATGGCCTCCCTTTTCGTTTTAGATGTTGGGTGAGCATAGGTTTTTTTAGATGCTCCTTCGCCTTAGCCAGTGCAGTGTTGTAGCTCAAGGTGAAATGTTGGCATCAGGCTATCAAATAGCTAGAGCGATTTAAATCATCTAGAATTTAATGAAGCTATCCAAACATTTTCTTCAATAACATATTTTTATTCGTCTTGTTAATAAAACAGACTTCCACTTAATCAAATTTTGGCATTCCCAGCTTCCAATGCATTCATCTACTGAAATTTTGATTAATTTAACCTGAAAACATGTTTATTTACTTGTGAGAGAATCTGAATTTAATAGAAGAAAAAAAAAAGAAAAACACCCACCAGAACAAGTCCACTGAAAACAATAGACTTTAATCTGAAGAAAGGTGTCTATATGGGCTGCCAAGTGAGGTATTCTTGAAATTTTTTACTTTATGTTCGAAGACAGTCGACCTCAAAACATGCTACAAAGCACCATTACTTAGCCATTAATACAAGGACCTAAAGAAACGCTCATCAGGTGCAACATTTTATAAGACTAGGTAAAACAGGGCCAGATATAGGTCACTTAATTATGAAGACTATTTTTAAAGCAATAATACCATTATGACATGACTTCAGCTAAAGTGTATGTGAATGGGGTCATATGGGCGCATTCATTCAAATTAAATTGAATATTAATTGTTCCATGATCAGAGAAAACAGATTTGGAGAAGTGGATTTTTCGTGAAGATTAAACAAAATATACAGCTGTAAACATTGACCCATATATTTTGTGGCATCCCATTTACAATCATACTGGTTTATTTTGAAATGTAAAAGAAATTCGTTTAGTGCAATCTTGGATTAGGTCCAATTACAAGCAGGTGTCTACTTCCGGAATTCATTTTCATACTCGTGAACAAGGTAATAAATCCAATGTAATACCCGTGTTCACCCTATTGCATTTGCATTGCATTGGTTTGCACATGGCGGAGTAAGTACTAGGCCTCCAAAATGACGCTTCTAAATCTAAAAAGGGCGTGAAGATTTCGCCGGCAGACAGTGAGTCATTATCTAAAATGGCGGCCACTGCATAACCATGGACACAATTGCACACAACACAGCGAAAATGCATCGATGGTTAAACAACTGAAAGAAAAAATAACGAGCACCAACATAATTTTATGCCAGCGAAACCCGAGACAATAAAAGTACGACATTTTTACACGTACAGCAGAAGAGTAAAATCTGACAGGTTATCTTGACAGGTCGCCAATGGAATGCACATTTGTAATGGGGCCAATCCCTCTTATCACTAACAAATTGGAATATCACAAAAGTAACCAACTTTACCGTCATATCTTTCTGCCTGTTCGGCCAACTTGGCCATATACACTTGATCTTCTCTATCTGCCATGGCCGATGGCGTCCAAAACTGACCGAAAGAAGTGGATACTAAACACTAAAATTTTCTATCGAACCTTAATGGCTGTACCCGCCAGAGCTAACAAAAGTAGTGCTACTACTGTATTCATATTCATACGCGTCGTACGACAGGTCCATTCAAGTTTACGCGTGAATATGACTACGATGAAGAACTAGTCCCATATGTGTATAGTGTAAAAAATTTCCAAACGAATTATTGCAGTTATAAAGAAAATAAATATGTAACTTGTATAGTCACAATCTGCTTTGGCCTACGTTTTGAACAAAATTCGTAATGGAATTAAATAACAAAAACATATAGAAAATTACATAATCGGTTTATAATATGTTAGTTTTGTGTAACAAGCATTACTCATACCTACAAGTTTGGTTAACTACGAATTAAATGTTGTATTATTTATTGCTAGTTCATTATTTCCATTCAGTCCCATAGGCGGATTAAGAAGTAGGCGTAGTGGGTGGAGTTGGGTAGGGGTTGATATCAAACAAGTTGGCAAGTAGGGCGTTGGATGGAACCTCTGGTTTAAGCCCGGGAGCGCCTGCATTGTAAGCGTTTTTACGCAATACTTTTGATTACTTAAATGTAAAGAGGTCTTACCCACCTTAAAACAAACTTGCCAGTATCATCGTGGACACTTACCGTTACCGAGCCAACTTAGAGAATATCATGCATTTAGTTCACATCTCGAGGGACCGGGAAAAGAGTATTATCATCACTCTGGACATGGGAGAATGAATGCTTAGAACAGTAAAGGTGCCCATAATATATAAGTGATTGATGAGATCAAAATCAAAGGAGTAAAGGTATGTGCAGAAGGTATGATTTTTAGTTTGATGGTGTGTTGGATAGTAGATATGTGTCCTAATGAGTGGAGGTGGATATCGGCCAGTATGTGTGGATGCTAACAACTATTTTTAAGTTTTGGTCAAATTGAAGTTTTGTCAGTCATATCCATTTTCAATCCCCTATAAATTGACAGCCCGGTCATGTTCATGCTATGAATGTTTATAACATCACATTTCACTTTGCGCCCATATCCCCATTTCCTTAAACCTAAAAACATCCAAACTTTAGGGGAACAACGTCCAAATTTGTCATTTTGTTAGTGAGAAAAAAATTCGTTTATACTCCCGGACCGAATTACTCTTAGAACCATTTCTGTCCACTCTTAACTTACTGTTAATCAATGCCACTTTGGTAAAATGATGTATCTCTTGTCCTCTTCTCCTAGAGATTGGTGTAATTTTTCCCCAATATCTACATCAGCACATGTTTTAATCACTGTCAAACCAGTGTCTCTATTCCCACCCACCCACCTGACTAAAAGTGGTCGCGTAACAACTAAAACGATGCTTTAAATTATGCCCTGGAAAGAATCAAAATGCAGAAGCTTAAGGGGTCTTTGCCTCATGGGCCAGGACCGTTATAACGTAAGGGCGAACAGACCACTCTTTAGAGAAGTCTATTTTAAAAATAAAGCTGCCTACGAAAATCAATATAAGCGTCAATAACACTAAACCGAGGTCTCTAAAGGGTTAGTGCATTTTTTGTTGTTTTTGCTTCTGGCGCTTGTATTTTCAAATTTTTATTTGTCCTCGTTTAACGAAACGGGATATTCACTGTTGGTCGTCCCCTCCCTGCTGATGTAGCGGCCCGGATGGACCTATGATAATTGCTCTGATAGAATTTGGTAGCGCTGGATGATGTTTGATTTGTTGTTGCTTTCGTGACGCTGAAAAAAATAAAAATGTAGGAATATATAATAAATATATGATTTTATATTATGTTCGATGCAGAGCATCCAACCCCACCATTGGACTAAAAACAATAACGACCAAGCATAAAAAGCGTGCGCTTACAGGCAAATGTGTGATATGTGGTACAAAAAATACAAATTTATCTTTCATGTAAAAGGCGGAGATATCGCTGCTTCGCTGAAAAAATTACCAGGAGCTCCATGGGCAAAGTATCCTGGCGAGAAACATCTTCCTGAGTATAACTATTCTGGTCCAGGAACCCAGCTTGATATCAACCAATATCTGGAAAGTGTCCAATAAATGCTGTTGATCAAACATGCCACGTTCATGATGTTGCGTATAAATATCCAGAACTATAACAACGACATATTACATATTACATGTTCACTACATACGTGAAGTTGATTCACACTATGTAGTCTGTAAAAATAAATCTCTCAGATAATCTCTGGCTATTTTTTGTTATAAGATTGCGATGAAAAGTAAACTAGTGCTAGGGGCCTGTGATTAATCATAGATAACTTTTATATGGAATCCAGGAGTAGAGCAGCGGTTAGTTAACTTAAGCAAGTGTGGAACGTTCTGTTGCTGCAAATTGGTTAGTACAACAGGCAATATGACAAATTTATCTACCACCACCTAAAAATAAATTCTGTACGCATATTTTGATGTCAGCACTCCCAATGAAGTTCACCAGGCAGATATATATTTTACCACATGATGCTATTAAAATTGGTAGACGTCAATCACGCACATGCAAACACGCGTTGACTGTTGTTGACGTTGCAAGTAGATATACAGAAGCAGAAACACTTTCAACAAAAACAGCAACTGAAGTTGCACCTGCCTTTGAAGGAATTTATCAACGTGGAGGCCTGCAATGGCCACAGTTGAAATAGGTTGATTCTTGCAAAGAATTTCTGATGAAAGAACATAACGTCAAAATCAGACGAGGGAACACCGCATTTCATCGCGATCAGGCAGTCGTTATGCTATTTAATGGAACACTTGCTGAGCGACTGTTTGGATATCAGTATGCGCAGGAAATATCACTGAACAAAGTTAAGGCTAATAAAAGATGTCGTGAATGGGTTGCAAGGTTGCCAAGTGCGATAGCTGCGTTAAATAATGAAATTATTTGTAGAATTTCTATGATCCCCCATCAATGCAAACTCAAGAAACACGTACCAATTAAGCAACACGAATCTTTTTCAAAATAACCATTTCTAGGTAATGTGATTGTCAGATATGTATATAAGCCTGGGAAGTCTTAGGGAGGGGGTAAAAAAAAAGAGCGACTGACCCATTCTGGAGTACAATCACATACAATTTCCAACGTGATAAGTATTAAGGGTAGACATGTAATCTACAAACTAGATTCAAATGCTCTTCAACGTGGATATGTACGTGAACAATTACAAGTCATTGCTGAAGATACACAATTACCACCGCATTCACCTTTGCGAAGGGTGATTAGTTAGCAATAAGGTTAGGGTACCCCGACGTCCGTTACACTCAAGACAGGTCAGAATCACACGTCTGCGTGTGTGGTCGATATAATTATCAATTCTATCTATGGTAAACTGTCGTAGGTCATTTGGAGAATACTGCCACAACATTACTGTACTACAGCAAACACAGTGATTGTTTTGTTGTTGTTTCAGGGTCACGATAAATTAAGTATCAAGATCAAAGTCGCGTTTATTTATTTTTTTTTTTGTAGATACTGCTGATAACCAATAAATTTGTTGCTTACTATATAGTTTACCAGGATGCGTTATTTTCCAGAGTTTGAGTTTGATTATTATTGATTGCGGAGTCATTGATAACACTCTGTAGCTGGGACATTCTTCTGACTCGAGATACTGCTAGATAAACTAAATATGACCATTCGATACGATCATCGACAATCCAAATATTATTATCCGAAATAGATAATCCCTGTGATGAATGAATAGTTATAACATATCCTTTAGTCCGTGGATATTTATTCATCACTAGAATGCTGTCGACAACATCCAAAGGAAAAACAGCAATATCAATAAGAAAGAGGTTATGTTTTTTCTTTCACTTTGCCAAGAGTTCAAGAATTTCAATATCAATAGTTTGCTTACGTGTATCTCACATTGATTCTTATCTGGCTGCAGTCTGATTAACTCCTTGAACTCTTTCAGTGATTCATCAATAGCTCTATGATCATCAAGTATTTCCTTATAGTAATATATGAATTCTTTTAACCAGTTATGCGAAGATGAGCCGACAAAAGATGATGGTTGACCATGATCACCACACATGATAACAGCAGTATATCGAGTCAATAACCAACCAAGAAACATTTTTAATACGTCAACTGGTACTGTGCATATTTCATCCCAGATAATGATCTAAGGAATATATTTCTCACCCATTCATTCAGGTGTCCACGCATCTCCGTTCTATCGAAAGAAACAGTGATAAGTATGAGACATAACTCCTCTTTCTTTCATCTATCTGGCGAGTCGGTGAGTCGGAGTTAGTACAATCATGTAAAGATTCCGATATAATTCAATCGGACGTGTTATCGGATGTCCAAATCTTTTAAAATACTCAGAACATTCTCCCATTCAAAGAAAACTTTCAGGAAAACATGCAACAATATCATTTGAGATAACATCCTTATAATCGTATTTAATATTCCACAATCCGCTGTGTCAGTATTCGACTCATCTGCGTTGTATATCTTCAAGAAATTCCAACAGTGTTGGCGTCCATGAATTTTTCTCCTTAGCAAAAATGAACAAAAACTGACGGAACGATGAAGTAATTAACGCGCTCTGCCCATTCATTTATTGTTTAGCGTCTCAGATCCTTCAAACCATTTCCATTTATCGCGTTGTGAAATGTTCAATAACTCTTTCAGCAATATAATTCAAGGTCGAAATTTATTGGTCGAAGATCATCATTACTAGGCTTATCATTCAGCGGATATACAACATAAACAACTGCCCTCACTGGGTATGCTCGCTCATAATACGGTTTGTCAATACCCATCAGTATTTTTGGTTTGGAATTTTTATTTAACGTGACAACATAACCACGCTGTGTGATTCTCAAACAGGGTAGCGTTTGTCACGGATAATCCAGTTTACATCGGCGGCATCTACACCTACGACAAATTTTATTCTGAAAAGTTTTCTTTGTTCGTCTTCATAATTAATGATTGTCCTTGACGTTGGTCATTCATTGTAACATCAATCTGGGGTTATCGTCTTGCCTAATTCTGAATGTTGACCACACATAGTCCGCACCATCTTTGCAAAATTCTCTTTTGGCCTCACAGATTCGATTGATTAAAGTCTTATTCGTCAAAACAACAGCAACCAGAGCTCGCCTCGGCGAGTCAGTGTTTGTTCTGACAAGATTGAATCTACGCTGAGAGGGCTTGGTCACATATAATCTTGTTAATTTCTCCATCTTATAATTAAAGCAAATATATATATTTAAATTGAACTTTAATTTATAATATATGCAATTCAATTAAATGATTAACGATTGGCTCTACAACTTGTAATGAGGATTGTGTAACGGATTTCTGTCGATACCACCTAGAGAGAGAGAGAGAGAGAGAGAGAGAGAGAGAGAGAGAGAGAGAGAGAGAGAGAGAGAGAGAGAGAGAGAGAGAGAGAGAGAGAGAGAGAATCTATGACCATAGCTGTGTTTGAAATGTTTTGCTACTTAAAATAACATCTAATTAAAGTAATATCTTTTTATTATATAATAAATCACGAAAATATGAATGCGATTATTTCTGAAATTCAAAGTTTGCATGACCGTGGACGACATTCTGATCAACTTGATCCTGAACAAAAAAATTACAAATGAGTTTGAAATCCTACAAGAACGAAAATCTGAAGGAAGATCCAAATTAGCAGCCGAATACATATTTTTTAAATTACTCCAACCGGCAATGAAACAATCGCCGATAATAAAAACATTAGGCAATTCGTACCACTAGCACATGCGATTGAGAAAATTATATCAGATTATCTAAAAAATATTAAACGAAAACGATTGTGAGTTCACATATAAGACGGTTGAAAAAAAAATTATGTATGGAATTGCTTTTGGAAAGCTAACATGAAACTCAGGATTGGTTGACGTTACTTATATCATCGTGGTTGTTGGTGGTATTTTATTAGCGACGATTTGTTCTAGCAATCGCAGTGATTGATCTTGCGACATTATTATTTAAGTCAGGGATATAAATACCCGTCTTTGACAGGGGCGATTCTAATCATTGGCAATGTCATTGTCTTTAGACTTTGTCAGGGGTGTGGTTTGGTTTCCAGTTGCATCATAGCAAACCATAATAATGTCTTCGAATTCCTGATCTGATATTATTGCATCACTGTGCTCTAATGATATCGGCGATGATAATTTTGGCGTGTGTTTGTGTTGCCTTTGATAACAACAATGTACATTCGAGTAATTTATAAGCCACACACGTAGACATATTTTTGCGATGCTATTAAGAATACCTGAAACAACGTTTATAACTGTAATACCAATTCCTATTATTGGTTCATTATTTATGTGACTGATAATAATCTGATTATAGATTTTAGCGACTACTGCGGAAGTAGAGTATACAGTTATGTTAGTAACAACGATACATCTACGGTATTTTTTTGTATTAGCATCAATGATATTTTTTAGTTGGGTGTGCCACAAACAAGCTTGCTCATACCTGAAAACATTGAACGTCAGTTGGGATTACCGGTAATTGGTTCATTCTGTAAAATTGCTAAATTTTAATAATGGTAGTTTGGCTATAAATTCAAGACATCAATAGTACAACACGCCAAAGCCTTTTTCTTCTGGTTCCACCACGAATGTTTCCTCGTCGTTTTGCTTCAATATAGCTTACATTAATGCAGAAGATCCGTTAATTGAATAACGCCGTGAAATTGTGATCGATATTGTAATGTTGTAACGCCGAGTACTGAGAACCTGTACACCATGTAACCTTATGGGTATGTTTGATGTCCTTAATGCTGATTCAGACGCGACTGTATATACTACATCATACTAAATCAGCGTCATCGTTTGATTCTGGTTCTCTCAAATTAACAGTGTTATTTCCGCCCATGTTGATATGGCCAGTCATTGCATCGCCAGCTTTATCAACGCATTTACTAATCTCGGTTCTGATCGTGGCGCCATTGCTCTTAGTGTATTTGTTGTTCCCACATCATCGTCGGATTCTCTCACATTAATAATTATATTCTGCTCTTTTTGAAATTGCCATGCATAATATTTCAAATTCTTATGATGCGTTCAGCAATCTCTCCAGATTCCTCCGATATTTTAATTTTACCGTTTTTAGTAAATACCACAAAGTTATATTCGGTCTCATCTGGAACCCGTAGAATAATATCTGTCAATGGGATATTGTTTGTCTTTAACCGTACCTGCTGATCCTGAAAGACAACAATTTTGGTTTGATCCACATTTGGGAGACGCAAAAGATTAGTGAGCTCATCCTTAACCTCGTTAAGGGTTGCATATTTGGATAAGTCACCTTGGGGGCTTGCCCTAAGTAAGACACAGAGCAGATCTTCAGTAAATATATACCATTTTATATGATACTAAGACCTGATTAAAACGTTGGGCGATGATGTTGTCTGGTGGTATACTTGCACGCGACTTTATGAGGCTATGATAGGGACCTTGATACAGAGTCGAGCACAGCGAGTAATTTACGACCACATACTGACGATTCAGTTATTTTCTGTGTTGAATACCAGATCGGAGTGCTTTGAAGTTCGTCAACACATTTTTAAAAAGTTTTGGTGGTTCCAACCTATCCGAATCAAAATAAACAGCTCAACGTGGATCAATCACGTATGCAAGCCAATCAGTACCTAAACCAGAACTTCCATCAAGATTAATTATACCAGCTTCAGTACGGTTTGGTTGTGTTGGTAACTGATCACGCATAAAAACACCTTTGAAGTTTTAGATGCTTAATTTCTTAATATCATCAACTAAATCAAAATTGGACATGGGAAGCTCGAAACGCTTTGCGTCTAGCGAAGTGTCCCGGGCAGTCTCAGACCTCGATCGTACCATGAATCATGGGTTCCTGGCAGTCTTGGACCCCTTTCATATTTTGAAGGCCCTTTTTCAGAATGCATCATTCCGTGACCTATTGCTTTCTTTATTGCCACCAAGCGGCAGTTCCAACAGCACCAATTGCAGCTACTTTTTCAACAACTGGGGCATCAGCGGATATCAACCTTGGTATTGCTGCAAGATTTGAAAATATACAACCCGTCTTGACAATGTCTTTAATGACACCCGCAGAAAGATCAAGTCTAACTCCAGTTTTTGATCGTTTAGCGTTATTGAAGTTCTTGAGTTGGCGTTCTGTCAATGATAATTTATTTGAATTTTGCAACACTGCTGATTTTAGTAATAATTTTTATTCCAGATTTTTTTTAATGCTAATTGTAGCTCTTTAATCTGACCAGGAGTCAGAGTAACATCAACGTGATGATATAACATTATAATATCACGAGCGACTTAATTACTAATCGTGCAATGGATAACATGTTTTCCACTGAGGAATCAATGACTCTCAATCGTCCACCAACATCTTCAAGCAGATTTGTTTTGTCTGAGAGTATAATAGCTATTGTTCTATTCTGTAATTAGCAATAGCTCCTTTTGCCACGCGAGCTCAAAAGTGTATATCAACGACATATTATCTAAATAAATCCATGTTTTCGAGCGGAAGGCACTAGATTGGATATAGTGTTGTAAAATCTAGTTGTGATATTTGTAGACTTTGATCATTATTTTTGTTACGTCTCATGAATATCATCAAATTATGATATGCACCTGCAACATGATTATGCTCATAATTCATTATGTCCTCAGCTGCTTCTTAATGCCCGTTTATTTTCAGTAAAACACCAGTAACACCAAGTTTGTCAGATATCACTGTGCAATATATGTGTGAGTTTACTCCAGCAGTATCTTGTTAGGCAATGAATATATCTCGCGGTGCATAGATACCTTGTCATGATTCTATATACCATATGAATAAACCATTAGTGGCACTTTGAACACTATCCGTGGTCATCATCTACCATGACAATGTTGATTTACCACCGGAGTCCATAAAAGAGAACAACTGTTGTTCTTCGGTCAATGACTGTATCATTACAGACATCCACAATAAAAGATTTGTCAGTATTACTTTACCTGCATCACCAATAGGGTGCCAGATTTCATTATCGTCGGTAGCATTTCGTACGAGTACAACTGTATGCTTGGCTCCAAAAGAAAATTTCTGACATTTCTGCAAAAATCCAAAGATGTGGGACAGCGGAATCTTCTTCTTACATCTTTCAGCATTGATCGACGCGTGAAGAATCCTAAGTTGAATTTTGGATTAGCACCAGGAATCACATGAGCCACATTAGCGTCAGCGTTGTCGGCATTGTTTCTTGTCGTCTTATATCGTGCGGTCTTTTGTTAGAATGGTCAGTAGTATCTTTCAAAAACATTATTGACGGACCAGCTGATCTTGAATGATCATCGGAATATCTTGCTAGACCCAATATCGTCGTAGCAACGTCGACGTTGTCCAGGCATGACTCAATGTTTCTTCCGTCAGTGCTATACGTGTCAATCTTAAACAACACCATAATACCATTATTAACACAACCAACTATAATATCACTTCCATATTGAGTATCATCTGTTTTTAGAATTTCACCTTCTACTTCAATAAATGCTTCAGCGGGTAAAAAAAATATCTGCTTGTATCCTGAACTTGCGCTCAATTTTTCCACGCTGATTTTGCTCTTGTACATGATGCGAATATTGATAATCACTTACCGATTCTTCTTTGAAGACTTGCGCATCCATGTCAAATGCGGGATCTGACACACGCTTGAACATTATTACACTTTGCTATCGTCTAATACTAAGATCACTTCTTGCTGTTAGACTGTCAGTTATATTTTTTTTTATTCTAGAAGTGACAGAGGTACACCAACCAACTCTGATAATTTTTATTTGCAACTTGATTTATTATGATACTAACATTTGCAGTCATAACTTCAGTACTTGGCAGTTTTACTGGCTGAGGTTGTCGTCATATCAATCGTGGTAGTCTATCCTTGATACCTGAGAATGCTTTACTAGGACATAACAAACAACACCAATACCTATATCAAGAACTATATCAACGTCAATATCTTTCATTCCCAGTTGCTTTACAATCAGTATTGCTTTTGGGGGCTATCCTTCTGAATATACCATGAATAACATCATTGAGTCCATCTCAGTATATCGTTTAATATGTTGGTAATCGTGAATTTATCACCCTGACCATTACAGGTCTACGCAGAGCATTATACGTGATCATACTATTTTCTTGTCACGGGTCCAATTGCATCAATCACTGCAGTAATCATCAACGCTTTCATTGATGAGGGACCGATAAATGTTTAATGTCCATGATACAGCCTGTGAATAATCTCTGAAAATGATTTCTGGAGAATTATTGTCGGCTCGTATTCCACCAATCAGAATTTCTAATCATCAACATCAGCAAAGACGTTATTGGAACGAAGTTTATCGGGCAACGAAAGGATTTTGTATGACCACGATATGTTTTGGCACTGCCAGTGGCAAGACCTTGTCCAGATTTTTTGTCTAGTTGTTGTAATTGTGGTTGTTGTACTCGTGCAAAATATTTATCTATTTTGTTGATAAATGCAATATATATCATTGTTTTGGGCTTGATCAACTCCGTAGTGTATGTGAAATATCCATTTAAACCAGTTATTACGACTTACAAGATAATCAGTGTACTCGGCTTTTAAAACTTTTTCTCTATTATTATATGTAAGCGCGTCAAAACGCTGATAATTCTTCCACGATCAATATTTATATGAAGGCGACGTTCTCTTTCGTAAATTTATCATTCAGTTCAGTTCTGACTCTTGCTTGTTCTGATTCTGGTTCTGGTTCTGGTTTTGGTTCCAGTTGTGGTAAAGGATCCTTTATATCGTCTATTTCAGCACGAGCTTGGTCAATACCTTCAAGTATTTCTTGAATTGGTTAATCAGCAGTTATTTCAGCTGGATCTTTTTTTTTTTTTTTTAGTTCTTTCTGCTATTATTACAGTTGCTTTAGCGGTTTGCTCCAACTTTGGGAGAAGACCATCGGTAGCCTTTGTAACTGGTTTAAATAAGTGTTCTGCAGATTCTGTAAATTCTTCCTGTGACTCCTGACGCTCTTGTAATTTTTGCTTGACGGAATCACGGATTTGAAGATATTTCTAATTGCTTTTAGTCGCTTTCAAACTAGTTTAGTTTTGCGATTTTCCATAGTTAGCGTAGGATAGCTCATTATTATTTGATATTATTAGTGATTTAATTACTGATCGCCTTGCAACAGCAGCATAAAAGGGACGACCAACAGATGTTTTACACCAGAAGTCAGTAAATAAATTTGTCTTAAGAGAAAGAAAAAAAAAACAAAAGTGCGCTAACCTTGTAGATATCTCGGTTTAGTGTTACTGACGCTTGAATTATAATTTCCGTAGGAAACTTTATTTTTAAAAATGGGCTGCTCTAAAATGTTATCTATTCACCCGTGCTGGGCCCCAAGCCATGGTGTGGGTATGAGTGTGAGTGTGTAATTTCCAGGAGCTAGTGATATTTATGTGTGTGGAGAAGCGCTCAATGCTCTCTTCTGGAGTACTGTTTCGTCCAGCGCGGACTTGCAACGATCCTGCCTGGGTCCCCTTAGAAGTTTCAGTCCCAAAGACCCCTCGCCTACTCTTTTTATACCCCTACTCAAGAAACAATAAACATATTTCAATGTACCACATGGCTCTTATCAGACGCCTCTTTGCAAGTTAAGTTATTGTCCTTAATGGACCGTGTTGTAATAATCAACTTTTGTTTTAAACAATTGGATAACAGCATTCATGTGCAGTTTTCCACGTTCGCATGTATTTCCGCATTATTTATATTCCATTTCAACCTTCGTCACCTGCATTGGTTTCAATCGGATCATGACTTTCTGGAATGGTTTGCGAATTCATCAATAGGAATTCCTAATTCTCTCTCTCTCTCTCTCTCTCTCTCTCTCTCTCTCTCTCTCTCTCTCTCTCTCTCTCTCTCTCTCTCTCTCTCTCTCTCTCTCTCTCTCTCTCTCTCTATATATATATATATATATATATATATATATATATATATATATATATATATATATATATATAAATATAAGAATTTTTTTTATTTCAGACTGCATAGTCCTTACATCTAAATTAAAATACAGATATAGATATATAAACTCCCCGGTAGATGCGAAATAGAAGCCACACGTCCATATAGGTACACTAAGCGGCTGCCTAGGGCGTCAAGTTATATGGAGCGCCAACTCTGGGGAAAAGGTTCAGATGTGGGGCGCCGATTTCATGGTTAGCCTAGGGCGTCAGTTGTAGGCAGCTATTCTAAGGCCACGTCTGTGAGGATATAAAGACTGGCTGATTAAATAATGTTTTATGCACTTAGCCTTGATCTGTCTCTATTTAATCCTCCAAAAGTATTCTTAGTGGTTCGTCTGTAGAAATTATATACATGTTCCCAGTGAATCGGCGCCAGGTAGAAAGTCATCACACACCAGAGCGCAGTGCTCGTCCAGTTCTCTAAGTGTGAACATTTTACGGTCGTAAAATTCAAATTTTGGTAAAATTGTGGTAAAATCGTGGCACAAAAATTGTAATAGATGCGGACTAACCGGGCACACTCCACACAAATGTCCAGGAAATTTAAAAACTTCAGAACAACAACAACAGGCTAAACAACAATAACAAGAAGAACAACAACGGAGTACAAAGCAAATAAGTCAACAACAGCAACAAAAGTTAAAACAAAAACTACAACTAACCAAACCAAAGATTGTCAACCAGAATCAAGAACATCAACATCCAAAACAACAACAGCCACAGAGAATCCAGAATTCCACACCGAAACAAAATCAAGCACAAATAACCTTAACAAAGACAGCAGCACAAAAGAAAAATCACATATTGCAGCCTGAGACCAATAAGTAAATAGAAACGGTATTAACTTTGGCAAACCTAGGTTCACAAACAGTAGAAACAACACTAGAAGTGACAAAGACAGAAACTGAAAGAGAAAAAGAAAATAAAAGAGAGCGAAGAAAGTCAAAAGGAGAAAGAAGATGCGAATAGAGGAACAACGTAGAATAGAGAGAAAACTTACTTCAGATAGACGAAACAATAGACGAAGAATGGCAAATAGAAAAACTGAGAGAAGCTGAAAATTACTTCTTTCAAGATCAAAAAAATAATAAAACAAAAAAAATAAAGATAAAGAAAAAATTGTACCATAATAAAACAAATACAATATAGCACAATCATCTACATGTAGGACAGGAGGGCCTCCCTAACTGGTCTGAAAAGATCAAACAGGAAGAAAACCCTCCAAAAATATATTCAGTATGGTATGCTAATTTTTGTTGACAAGGAGCTCCGTTCCCTAGTGGCGTATATTGGGGAAGGCGGAGGTGGTGGGTCAGTTGTCCAAGGGTGCCATGTGCCAGAGGGCGCCAAAATGAGGAAAATACAACTAGAGTTTTGATGTTAATTTTTGCCATTCCATTCCTGTGTTGTTTTAATGAGTAATGCTTGCAATAGTACTTAAAGTTTCTATATGGCATCTGGTTTTAATATAAGGCTATCTCAAATGCACTTGAAGGGGGTGCCAAATTTATGTTTTATCCCCCGGCACTACGTACCCTCGCTACTCCACCGTCTTTCCTCAAAATTCCGATTAATCGCATCATTGCAAATGCTGTTTCTAACGTCAAAAGCAGCTTTTCTGAATGTCCCCAAATCGATCTGGAAATACAATTAACTTTTGCTTTTAATGTTCGCGTCAGAACATCTCTTGTTGACACTATGACCTTTGTCATCTATGCGACAATTACGTTAAATTGTTTTGTGTACATCATGCTGGCTATAAATTTTCAAGGGGCAGAGCGATTTGGACACTTCACGTTCTCGTCAATTCCCGACTAAGGGCAATGTATAGTGAGTATCACTCTCCCAAATATTATAACATAATTATATAAATTTTATATACATATAATTAAATCAGAATTTACTATGACTGCACTCGATGTTCTCCCAAAGAGTGCAAGCTGTTTATTAACAATAGTTAAACTCTAAGATAGGAAACTAGTTGTAAATAATAATGACCGTCAATTACCTGTATATTTGCTGAAACTTCTTTTGGGGTTGTTGGCACCCTAGTAAGCTAAAGTACGTCATGTATTGGCCTGTTTAAAAATTGGTGCTTTATTATGTCAAAAATTTCAAAAAAAAATTACAAAAAAGAAATATACTCTATTGTAACAGTGAGTCTGGCATTCTCGATTTCGATATTCCGAAACCAAGCTGAAAACAATCTCGTTACCGCGAGATTTGAAGATCAGTACGATTGATAACCAAGAAATTACTGCACTTTATATTAGGTTTGTATATACCAGCAGCAATGTATTGTTTTATACTTAATAAATTGGTCGAATGTGTACCTTACTGCTACAGTGTTAAACATATGAATTAACATGTACTGCAATTACAAAAAAGAATTCAGAAACTGTACATACATAAACAATGCATCTAGATTTCCCGAGGTTTCGGCACAATCTTCTTCTCCTTACTGAACATTCTAGCATACAATGTTCTATATTTCAAGTGTTTCATAAAATGCCTTTTTAAAGCAAGTATGTTTGTCACTAGATTTTATGTAAACAAAATTTGAACTTAAAGTGGCTTTTAATTTTCATTGTTATGTTTTATGAACAGAATATATTCCGATATTTTAAATTAAAAAAATTAAATTAAACAATTTGATAGACAAATCGTATCACTGTAATGATCATATTCAAAAAAATTTGCCAATATGTTTAAATTTAAAATTATCTTGGACCATGTGTATTTTAAAATAACCTGCATACATCACGGACCATATTACTCAAGAAAAAATTCATCTGACTTCGAAGCTGAGAAAAAGTAAGTAGATACAAGTTGCTGTGAATATTTTTCTTAAAAATATATTAAAAAACCCCAAATGTAAGCCTTGTTAGACCGTCTTGACGACAGTAGCACACATTAAAAATAAAGGAAAATCGAATAAAATTCGCTACAAAATATTCTTTTGTCTTTTCTTTTTTAGCAGAATCTAGAGCATGATATGAAAATGTCAAAGAAATAATGAAATGAAAAGTTAGCCTCATATTCGGACTCATTTGCATGTGAATCTAACACCTAGCACACCACGTTATAAACTTTATTTAAAAAAATAAAATGAACTAGAAAAGGAAATACAAATTTACGAATAAATATTAATGAAAATTAAATCTTCTCCATATGATACGGCCAAGTAGTTTATGACATATTAGTAAAGTCCTTAAAACAAGCCAATATTGGGACCAAAGCTGTTTCTTCATGTCATGCAAAAAAAGCCCTCATTGTGTAAAGCGTAACTGGGAGCTTTATTTCGTGATGTCGAATCGGTCCAGGAATATGGTTGTATCTGATTAAACGGAAGAATAATTTATGACGCAGTGTCTAACAACACCTTATTACAGAAGGAAACCAGCAATGTCGAACACATGCACAAGGTCTGCCTGAGATCGACGCGTGTCCACCATGAAGAAGGGTACATATCCTTGGTTTGTTACAGTAATGTTAGTACTTCAAAACATACCAAGACAGGACGCGAGAGAAATCGCATGAAACAGACTTACTGAAATTTTTATGTTCTTCTACACCTGTTACTGATAAATATTTCACGGTCTCCGCTGAACCAAACGGACTATTGTTTGCATCGCTATGTTTCGCCTGTTTTGCCGTTCGTATAATCCAAACTCTTATCATACTTAATTAATAAGGATAGGTAATTGTAATTATAAGTTACTTCACATATTGTTGTTTTGGGGATTAACACGTTTGTTTTTATCTTTGCATCCATTAAAACGTATTTTGTCTGTTTAAAAAGTGGACAGACATTAAGATTTAATTAAGATCGGGATCTGCATATCATTAAAACCACGTAAGAAAGGCCAGATGAAGTCGGACTATTCGAGCATTTGTCATTTGTACCACGTACATGTACCATTTGCCTTTGGTGATTTCAAACGTGAACTCGCTACCTTTGCGATAAGAAAATGTACACTCTAGTGACCACGTGTAAGCCAACAGAACTGGTCGGCAGTAGCTTGGTAATTCGCCCAGGGGATTTGATACAATGCAGTACGGTGTATCTGCGTACTAAGTGCTTCAAATCCCTAGTGAAGGAAACTCTTTATAATGCAGTGTTCCTGTGTTGATTTTCTTTTGGTCTTTTTTGTATTGTTTTGTTTTGTTTCGTGTTTTCTTTGTTTGTTTTTTTTAAAATATATAAATATAAAGATATCTGGGAAATAGGAAGCTCGATATGCTTGGAATTGATGTCAGTCTTTACAATAACACATACACGTTCAAACAATTGAGCAATATACCTACAACAAACACAGGGCAATATGAAATCTACTGGTAACAGATTACTGAGAACTGAGAACCAGGAGGGAGGAAACCGGCCTCTGATTTGTGTCTGAGGAAGACGATACAACCTCAATATTTTATTCTTTGGCAACACTAGAAAATCAGCTCGTGCCTTCTGGTAAGTACCTTAAGTATAGATCAAGCCCTATTCAAAAATAAATTATTTAAATATTTTTTATATCAAATTCTTCTGATAAAAGAACAACACAAAAGATCGAAGGGGGTACAAACAGATATACAATCCTTTAAAATTTCGGCCTGATTGGGGGGGGGACTTCTCAAAAGTGTACTAGCTAAAATAGCCGAGAGCTCGAGAGAAAAGTATTAAGAGTTTCCGGCGTACTATTCCAGAAATGATTGTTAATAAATCTCATTACAATATACATTAAAACTATTTTGCACGTTTGCCCCTAATTTTTTCATCGTATATCGAAAATATAAATTTATACAAATGTTTTTAATCCCACCCCTTCATATCAAATATTTCTTATGTAAGACGAATGTGCGCATAAACTATGAAGTATATGTCTGTCTTGAGAAAACTTAGGAGAACATGACACATCAGTTATTTGAAGAACATTTTTGTTTGTTTGCTTTTTCTTTCTTTCTTTCTTTCTTTTTTAGATCAAGCATTTTATTTTTAAAGCTGCTGTTTTCCACGATTTGGCTCTTCACCCCTGTTTGATTAACTCTGCATGTAGAGAAAGCAGAAAAGGTTCGTGATATCGTTGGTAAAAATTAATCCTTGTCGAGCCTATTGTCATCTTAACATCGTAGGTACGGGGTAAACGATTATCGCGCGATAGTAAATATTTCTCTTTAATGACTAATAACCGTCCAGTATTGCTGTGCGCATTGTTATATTCATATTTTACGTCACTCTCCTCTTAGGCTCAATATTTTTGTATGAACTGTTAAAGACAGCACACTATGAAAGTACTTATTCGCTGCCTGATATTAAATGGCCCATGCTGTTATCTCAAATGTAACAATAGCGTTTCTAACATTTATTTTAAAAAATCATATTTATCTACTGTATATGTTTTTAAATTACATCTAGTGTACAGCGTACTTCATACTTCACTTATCTTGCTATGTTACTTTCCCTAATTTGACAAGCATTAAAATTTTATTTTTATTTCACGACCACTTGTTTTTTAAAGGAAACTTTTTTCTTGTAGTAAAAGACTGGGTTTTTTTTACAGGACTGTTCTTGCATGAATCACACCCAGGAAACATTGACTCTAATATTGGAATGATGTACCAGGCAAGCACGCTGTACAATATGGCCGATTATAGTGGACGGTTGTTGGAGCTTATTTGGATAATGATTTACCCGGTACGGACGATGTAAAGAGAAAATATACCGGAGACAAGCGTATTTTATTTGACAATTCAATGCATGCGTAGTTAATGCCCTGACTTAAAGGGTGTAGGATGACAGACAGAATCGTGAAAACAGCCATACAAACTCTGCTTGATTTAAATAGAAAATAACAAAAATTGTTTTCATAAATTCATTTTATCCGCATTTGGGACATCCTTCTCGTATCAGATATGGATTTAATATACCCAGGGCCGGGTGGGGTGGGGGAGGGACATGTGGATTCCGAACAACCTCGGATAAAGAAAAAGCAAAACGTACAAACGTATAGTCACGTGTCACTTGAAAATTGTTCATCCTATTTTTTTACTTCCGTATGTTTATTGATTATTATGCACACTTTGAGTAAACAGACACATAGATCTTTGCTTTGGCGCTCTTCTGAGAAAAGTGAGGGCCCATTTTTAATTTTGCACTCACCCCCTAACGCTTGACATGATCCGGTCCTGATATATGCGCATATACTCTGCATACTTTGTTGCAAGTTATTAAACAGCCCATGTTGTTGTCTCAAATGAAACAAAGTTTGATTTGACGGGGGTGGGGTCCTCTCGATAGCCGATTTGTCCACGGGAGAAGAAAAGACCAGCTATAATACTGACGGGGGTGGGGTCCGTTCGAAGACCGATTTGTCGAAATTTTTTGTAAATAAAAATCTTTACGCTAGTGAAAAAAATCAATTTAGCTAGATCCAGTCATCATAGTTACTCTGGCAAAGAGCAGTTTGCAATTATAGGAAGACATATACATCTCATTGTACAGTAAAGCATTGCAAAATTCAAAGTGACCGTTGACCATCTGACAGAACGTCATTGAAAGAGACCACTATCGGCAAAAGTGGACTGTAGTGATCACAGACACTTTTGTATGTCTATTTCTTTTCTTTTAAAAAATTCAGCAAAAACATTTTATGGTTCTTTTCACGGTAAACGAACAGGAAGTCACACGACAAAAAGACAAATACACAAAGGAAAGAAAGTCACAATGTTAGTTATCATAGTAGAACAAAAAGTCACGAGACATAAATAAGCCAGGTTATATAATTATTACCAATAATAGTTACAATAAATGAATGGCTTCATGAAAGAAAAAGGAAATTATTTAACAGCTAAAGTCTTAAGGACAAATTGTATAACAAGCTTAGGTGACTTATTTCACCGGGGTTTATTTAAGCCTTTTATTTGACGAGAAAAGGTAATGTGGATTAGAATACCGAAGTAACCTTTCGGTTTTAATTCATAATTACTCTTTAAGTAAGTATACACATGGAATGAAACATTTTCGAGACTTTATTAACCATTTAAAATTAACCGTTAATGAACATTAGCATCAGTTGCTACAGTGAAAAAAAATGAGATTAGTTTACTGTGAATATTCATATTTTAATTTTGTTTCAAACTTATAAAATATCTTGAAAATATTTGTAAAAAAATCATACGACTGATACACTATTTTATTAATACAGTATCTCATCGAAGAAGCTGCATATAAGTTCGTGATATAATAATCTGCATAATTGAAAAAACTCAGTCTGACTTTTTTGGCCCTGTAATTTTGTTTTCTCCTTCATATCTCTCATAGCGGTGAAAATTCCAATTGTGACTTTCTGTCCCGTGACCCCTTGCCTGTGACTTTTTGTCCTATGGCTTTTTGTCATACATTCGTGATGACCATTTCAAATCACCACAGGCAGAAAGTACATGACGGGAGAAGTGGTTGTAAATTAATGGGTGTGTTGACATTGTATTACGAACAGAGAGATACGTGTAGGGAGAATTGACCTTCAAATCATAATTGGTCACTGACAACTAACTATTTTATGAGCTAAAGAACCAGTCTATTGTGTGGTAATATATCAAATTCCGTAGTTACAATAACGAAAGTCGCTCATTGGTTGAAGACAATTAAAGGTACGAAGAGAAAAAGAAAACAAAAGCGTAATTTTTCAGAAGACGCATTTTTTATGGGAAAATTGTGTACAATAGTTGGCTTGAACCTAAATTAGTTTTCATTTTGTCACTGAAGATGTGCTGCTGGGTATACAATTGTTTTTTTTTACAGCTGGCACCTAAAAGAGAGATTTTTTTTCTTCTTCTCAAAAACAAGCCGCACGCACAGTTTCTTCCTGTTTTTTTTTAAAATATCGTCTTTGATAGATCACTAAGAGAATGTAAGTTGAATGTTCCGTCCTTACTATTCCATGTATAGTTTTATTGTCAAATATCAACATTATTGTTTATGAAAATTTTTAATATTTTGTCTGTACAGACTTGTTAACATAAACAGAAATGTGGTGGTGCCACAGGCAATTGTGTTATGTGTTAAGCCCGCAATCAGTCGTTACTCTTTGATCAAGACGCGCAAGTTGGCAAGAGATTGCTCAGTTGGAATCGGGCCACAATTAATAATTCCGGTTTAGTACTCACGAATGTAGTCAGAGTCTATTTTTAGATCATTTTTTTTCCTGTCACCGTTTGGTGGTGATCCAAGAGTTAGATTTAGGCATTCGTGGTAAGGATGTAAAGGCAATTGTTTATTCTTTAGAATATGAGCTTATGGTGTGGTTGTCTGTGTCTATTTCGGTGACAGTACACAGTGAGTAATAAGGCCATGGTGATGATTCGGAAGTGAAATCTGTGTTCCATTGCATGGTGTTTTGTTTACAATTCAGTCTCTCAAAAAAGTACAGGACAACCCTTGACAAGAACTTCACTGTAAAGTCATCTTTGAAGGTATTTTAGATTAACATGATTTGTATTGATTGTCACACAGTGGAAAGTTCAGTACTGAGAAACAAATGAAGAGAATATATAGTAAAATTAATTGTGTTCTATGGCTTGTCAGCAAAGTAGATGAGTAAAGTTTAAACTGATATAAATATCATTAATGATAGGCACATGAAATTTTAATAGGTTATGTATATTGACTTTAGAAATATAAAAATTAAATTTAAAATAAAAATATTAATATTTATTTTAAAACTTTAAATGAAATTTTTAAAATAATTAAAAAATAAAAATTTTGCACCAAGTATGCACACATACAATATTTATTGGGAATGATATTAAATGAGATCAGCATGTACATACTCCTGCCTCATATACAAGTTCAACTGATGGATATTTGACAAATTATGTTAGAGAAAATACCTTTTTATGTCAAAATGAGACCCTCATTTAAAATACATGAAGACATAATTATATTTTGCTTTGTAACTTTAGGGGTAATTGAAACTATTTTTTTGGGGGGGTCCAAGCAGTCAATTTGTGTTTCTGATGGGGTGCCTTCTTGGGTAACACATATCTGCTCGTAGAGATATCAGCAATTAATAATTAACATAGTTATAGGTCAGAGATGAAGACTTTATACTAGAACCTGCTTAAGTTCTTTTCAAAATCATATTAAGCTGTAAGAGAATGAAATACAGGTCAGAGGGGTAAAATATACTTTACTTAGGTATATTTATCATTGCATGTAAGAAAACAGCAAAATGATGTAAGTTGAACACAGAATGCAATCTATTTTATTGTTCAGTTTCTTTAAGATGTTGATTGATGTAGTGCGGCATTGTGGTCCAGATGATATTATGGGAATTTTAATGATCCATTTTGCTTTATGCATTATTAATTACTCATAATATTTGTTAACTGACCATCTAAAGATTAAAATAAGAAATATTCAGACTGATTATTTGAATTTAACTTTGTACTTCGAATCTTAATGTGGTTACATAGCTGTCATGAACAAATATGCACATATTTCAGAATGTTTGAGATCAAAAGTTGACATTCAGAACATCATATATGCTGACATAGTACTTATAGGGAATCTGTAAGGCTCAGTTCTGACTGCGTGCACTTCAAATATCCCAAGATGTTATTTTCATCATGAATATGCCTCTGTATTGTAAAACATTTCAATTTAGTACTTTGACAGATTGCGGTATTGAAGCATCAGCTGATATCTGATTCCATTGAATCATTGAGCTTAATAACTTTTTAACCAACACTCTTAAAAATAGACTAAAAATGTTCAAACATATCATTTGAATTATCTTTGCACCTGTGATTTTGACAAGTGCATTGCATATGTCCCTCACATGCAAATGTCCATCCTTGTTTGCAAGTTTTGGGGATTAAAATTTCACATTTAGTTGATGATAATGGATCTACTGGTACCTATAGTTGATCTGTGTCATTTGACTTTCCACTATACTGGTATGTACTAATGTTTTCACCAATGAACAAACCTCACCGTTCCAACATTGCCTTAAACTTTATGATACATACTCTACCTGATCAGTTATTTAACCTGTAAATGGCTAAATATGCTTGTAGAAACCTCATCTATTTTTAGGATGCATTTATTACTTTAATACATGCCCAATTGCTTCACATCTCTGAGGGTCGCTCTGTCAAGTTTACTTTTTTTTACCCATATTTGCAACCTGAATGTTTTTTAGAAATCACCGAATCTAACACATTTTAACTTCATTTTTCTACATCTTACTGGTTTCTAGAATTAAGTGAAACATGTTACATCTTTCCAGGTCTAGCCTGATATCATGAACAAAGTTATTAGAGTTGGATCAGTCCGGAAGAATTTCATTAGTCCAATGTTGATAGCAAGGTCTCATAAGGACATGTGTAGTGTGCTGCTATAAGTGGCCAAGATTAGTTCATATCAGCACACTGATATACAGTATCTCAAAGACATGGCTTAGATCTTCATGAGAGAGATTCACACCATCGTTCAGTAAGGTGGAACCTCCCTGAAACTGTATTTTCCTATCACATTGTTGACTTTTGTAGTTATCAACATTAAAATGGAATGCATATTTGCTATAAAACATGGTAGTGGTCCCATCAAAACTTTAAATTTGAGTGGGCTATTAGTTATACAAACAACTGCCCAAGTATCTGAAACAATAAACGTGGAACATAGCACCTTTCATTGTTTCTTTAGTATGTACACCTATGTGCATCTGGATATGCATATTGCAATTTGCTACCAAAATCAAGGTGAGCTATCATGCTTCAGTACCCCTAGGAAAAATGTTATCAGTTGTACAGACCCAAACTCTCTTTTCTTTTTAAATACCATTCATTAATCAACTTTGCTGCCTTAAATTTGTCAAGCATAATGTTATAACTTGTATGAAAATTAAATTTTTAAAAAAAAGTTTTTAAAATTTAAATGTTTATTTAAATTTCCATTATAATTTAATATATCGATATTTTTTTTACTTCAAACATTTTCAGACAGGCCTAATCATGTATTACAATTAGGTTTTTACTGCATTGAAAAATTCCTATAATTAATGAAGATATACCTAATTTAGCTTTGATTTCTCAAGAACACTTGGACACCTCTGTCTGCGTGGGTTTGAGTATGAGATTCGGCGAATGTAGATATGTGAGAAAGCTTGCCAGTAGCTCCTCGTGGGTCGGTGGTTCTTTCCGCGGATTTCCCGGTTTCTTCCTCCACCTTTAATAATGGCCGCCATGTATAGCCTATCGTTTTCTAAAACATGGCGTTAAGCCCCACAGCAACAACATCAAGAACACTTGGACTACAACTTGCACCCTGTCGAACAACAGCACTAAACTTTTTCTGACAGCTGTCACATGTCTTGCATGCAAGGAAATTCCAAAAAACTATATGTATGAAGTTGAAATAGTAGTGGCATGCAAATATAAAATTTTGACTAAAGAATTGACCCTGTCAGGAATCAGGCCACAATTAATAATTCGGTTCAGTACCCACGAATGTAGTCCCAGTCTATTTTTAGATAATTTTTTTCCTGTCTCCGTTTGGTGGTGATACAAGAGTTAGATTTAGGCATTTATGGTAAGGATTTAAAGGCAATTGTTTATTCTTTATAATGTGAGCTTATGGTGTGGTTGTCTGTGTGTATTTCGGCGACAGTACACAGTGAGTAATAAGGCCATGGTGATGAATCGGAAGTGAAAACTGTGTTCCATTGCATAGTGTTTTGTTTACATTTCAACCTCTCAAAAAATGCAGGTCAACCCTTGACAAGAACTTCACTGTAAATTCATCTTTGAAGGTCATTTAGATTAACACATGATTTGTATTGTTTGTCACACAGTGGAAAGTTCAGTACTGAAAAATAAATGTAGATAATATAAAGTAAACTTAGTTGTGTTCTATGGCCAGTTTATTTGCGCTCCAAATAAGTCATACAAACACTTGCATTTGTTTTCTGAAGCCGTTTGCATCCCAAGTAACTGCGAATATTACTTGCAGGATCTAGAAACTTTCGAAAGCTGTACTGCATCACAATCCGATCAGACAACATTTAATATATTTATGATCGACATAGTAGATAGACACTGTAAGCCATAATTCTTTGCATAAACACGAAAAGCCGCGTATTCGCACATTGAGAAAATCGATGATTTGCAAGTGTCCCTTTACACAAATTTTCTAGTGAAAAAGAGAGGTAAGGCCACAAAACCAGGTTAATTAATACCTTTTTAAAATTTGTTTGATCATTTCAAGTTTTCTATTTTTAACTGGGAATTGGTTTCATTTGTGTTAAAACCAGCCAAAAAGACACCGCCAATTACATTTTAATTAAAATAAATGTTTGAAATCTCCTGGTTAGCTCACAACGCGTCCTTAGTGCATCATCAGTGTATATTTGCTATTTTTAACTTCTAATTTTCACATTTTTACACTGACCAATTTCAACCAAATTTTGCATATCAAGCTGTACAAGTTGTCTCTCTGTCGTCAACTATGGCAACCGTTATTTCAAATAGAAAATAAAATTCAACTTAAAGCAACATCTTGTCAAAATCATCTTAACATAATTGTATGAAAAATATTGACAGAAAGCATTTCTGTATCAAAGTCTTTTAGGCTGATACAAATGATATTGATCCAAAATCAAATGTGGCCACTATTATTATAAACTGGTTGACTGTCACAGTCGATACCACCAACCACCCACAATGGGTATTACATTTCTGAATGGGTTTATATCGAGTCCATATGATTGTATTCACAAGTTTCGTACTCGATTCAGCTGCCTCTTAGGTGCCCTGAGTGGCCGAGTGGTCTAAACTTTCTTAAGCGCTCGCTGTTACGGATCACTGCCATCTCACCTCTGTATGCGTGGGTTCGAGTCTAAGATTCGGCGAATGTGGATATGTGAGAAAGCTTGTAATTAGCTCCTCGTGGGTCAGTGGTTCTTTCCAGAGATTTTCAGGTTTCTTCTTCCAGGAGAAGGCCCAGCTGGGGGCCAAACGCCATGTTAAAGGAACTGCCGCCCAGCCTTGGGGCCGCAAACAGTCGCAGAATGCCAAGGAGTGCAATACTTGATTATAATACCGAGTCAGTCAGTCAGCAGCCTCTACCTCGTTTGTTGCAAACATTAGAAGTATAATGACTAAGACTATATTTATTGGGTAACAATTATTATTTTCATATCATTTCAGCATTAAAATTACTTTCCTTAAGATCACAGTTTGTTCTTCAATAAAATGTATAGAAAGAATATGAATTGGCACTTCTGCCACAATGATTGCCGAAAGAACTTAATAAGGCAGGTGCGATTCAATGTATTAGAAATAATAAGAAGCATAAAAATAAATTATGTAAATGTTCCTATTCTTGATGGTTTTACCGTAATTCATTTTCGCAAGCTAAGGTTTCGATGTGTTAACCTTATCTACAAAGTTAGCGAAAATGGTCGTGATTCAGCAATTGTGTTTTATAATGTAATCAACAATAAATTCACATAATAAAAGTAGACTCGTCTCCATTATTGGATGACTGCATTATGAACTGTATAGCGCCTTTAAAACAAAAACTGTCCCCACCCATCTCTCTCTCTCTCTCTCTCTCTCTCTCTCTCTCTCTCTCTCTCTCTCTCTCTCTCTCTCTCTCTCTCTCTCTCTCTCTCTCTCTCTCTCTCTCTCTCTCTCTCTCTCTCTCTCTCTCTCTCTCCCTCTCTCGCCGCCTCTAAATGCAGAGATGAAAATCACCTAACAAAATGTATGTACATTTATTTCTTTGTAGTGTATTTGTATCCCCACCCCCAGGAAACCCTGGGATGGAACTGAATGTCATATTAACTTAAATTAAACGTACGATATTTAGCCTTAGTTGCTTTTAATACCAAATCTTAAAAATAAAGACAACTTATTAACTTCAGCTGCTATGGAGGGAATTTATTTTTTGACAAAGACGTATTCAATTTAATCCTAATAAAATTAAGACAATTTATTATATTTTTTAGCTGCTTTGGAGGAGAAGGGAAATTTATTTGTTAAATAGTTTAGCCAAGCACATTGAAGTTTTAGTCTTGTCTTTGTAGTATTGTCTCTTTGATGTAAATTGCTTTCTGCGTTGAAAATAATTATAGTATGCACTGCTTTGTTTTAAATAATACATTCTAGTCTGAAAAAGGGGCGATAATTATAATAAAATTAATTACAATAAATGTGTAACAAAATGTGTCATTTTTGTAAGAATACTTTATGTATAACACACACACACACACACACACACACACACACACACACACACACAGAGTGGTAGGTTAATATTTCCACTTGGCTCAGGAGTTTACCCATAACTGAGTACCTACCTACCTACCTGCCGACCTACCTATCTATCTATCTATCTATCTATCTATCTATCTATCTATCTATCTATCTGTCCGTCCGTTCGTCTGTCTGCAAATCACCATTTAGCGTCAACACATTGTAATACGGTACCATTTTTGAGCTTCAAAGTTCTTGCCATGTACAGTCTTGATAGATCTGAATGAGTGTGTCAATGATGGGCTCTATCATATGTTGACAGGTTTTGAGACCAAGACATTCACTAGCACATTGACTAAATAAAAACTAAACATACATGGTCCAAACAAAACGTGCAAAACAGAGAATGTGATTTATTTCATCACATGTAAGATCTGTGGCCTTCAGTATGTCGGAGAAACTGAAAAGCTACACAAAAGGATAAACCTTCATAGATCTGATTGTATGACAAAAAAGCTGTGCAGAAGCCCGGTCGCAGAACACTTCTCTCCCCTGGACACACTTTCAGTGATATAATACTTATCGCTATTGCTAACAACCACAGCTTGAGTTCCGAAACCAGGAAGGAAAAGGAATCATACTGGATACGCCGCCTTAGAACATTGAAACCCAGCGGTCTAAACCAAGAAGACTAGAAAATGAAAACTATGCACTAGTAGAATTTAACATTTTCTAAATCTTATTATACTTCAATTTTTACTATAAGAATAACCGGTATAGAATCAAATATCCGGGATTATAATCTGCGTTACATATGTACAAAAAGTAAAAATAGATGTCGCTTTGGCTTGTAGACTTTTAAGGAATTATACGACGTTTTCAGTTTCCGCAACTAGTCTATACAAGCTGGTCATATTTATAGTTTTAGCACATGTGAAGACAGCCATGTAGAGGTTTACAAACAAAAAGTTTTTGTGTTTGTTTGTCGTATATATGTTTTGTATTTGCCTTTGGAAAAGACTCATTAAGAGTCGAAAGCGCTTAGGCTAGTTAGTTACTAGTTTCGTACTGTTCGTCGTCAGTTTATAGCATATATATATATATATATATATATATATATATATATATATATATATATATATAAATATATATATATATATATATATATATTGTTAATAATACGCTTGTATTCAGCCGTTTGCTTTCATGTTTTTAGCTGGGTTTTGATGCGTGATGGCTTATTTTGGGACTGACAGGCTTTTATGCTGAGTACCCAGGTCCCTGTCGAGATATTATAGACTCCCATCCAGAGTTAATGCCACTGGCGCTGTACGTTTTGTTTGGGGGAGTATTACCTACGATTATGCGTTAGTTGTGTATTTAGATTTTTATTTATAACGTTTTTATTTAGTTGTATGTCTATTTATTTTATTTCATTTTGGCAGACATCCTTGCTGAAAAATCAGGTCCCTGATCGAGATATCAATGACCCTGACCTATTCAAAATTTGGTTTGTTGTTTTAGATTTTCCTCCTTAGGTCAGTGTCATTTAAATATTTGATGATGCTATTATAAGTTGTGGTTAGGTTGTTGTTGTTATTCCTCTGGGTATGTGAATGGGGTTTTGATGTCTTTTTGTGCTAGTTGGAAATTTTTCCTGGCCAGTTGCTGTTGTGGGTAATCGTTGAAAATGTGTTTTAGGTCCTCTATGGTGCGGCAGTGGTAACAATCAATATTGACAGGTTTTGGTCCTAAGTATTTGCCAAAATTGCCGGCTAGTTTTGTTTTTCCTGTTCTTATACTATTTATAATCTTTTGATCCAAGCTGTTTACTTGTGGTTTTATGAACCTGTCAACTCCTTTAACTGTGCTTTATAGTTTCCTGCCTTTATTTGTAGATTTCCAGCATTTATTGTTTATATATGTTTTAGCGATAACTTTGCGCTTAGAAGATACTGTACTTTAGTGGGACCCGATTGAGGTCTTTTGGCTTATTTTTATCGAATGTATACACTTGTTCATTACTGAGGATTCCCATATGCGATGATATCCATACAAATTCCACAAATAGGTTTTTGGAGGATATTTCTTTTAGCAAGAGGAAAGTCCTGGATATGAACATTGTTTCTGCTTTATAGTTTCTTGTTTTGATTGTTGTTATGGCACTAAGGGTCATAGGACACTTAGGGCGCTAACGATTACCGCTTTATTTATATTGTTTTCTAAGACTCAGTTTAGGGATTCATTTATGGCTCAGTAATCGATGGTGTATATTGAACAGTGGTCCGGTAATCTAGTTCCCATTTGAATGTTGTGTTCTGGAATTACTACTGCTGCTGCTGTTTTGGGTGGGTCATTTGTTTTAGAACCGTCGGTGTAGATTTTTACGAAAATAGAGTAGTTTTCAAGTATTTCTCTGCAATGTTTGCCTTTAGACTGAGTTCCTGTCCTAATTTATTACCATATTTTTTGGCTTTAATGTTTATCCTTAGCTTTGAGTTTATCCAAACTGCTAAGTCGGGGTTTTTATTATGTATTTCTCCTGTTGTTCTAGTATTAGTATTTCTTTCCTCAATTCCAGAATTATTTTTCCACCTGGTAAGTTTGGTACAAGTTTACGACTAAAGGTTTTGTTACATTTATTAATAGCCAATCTTGTAGGATACGTGTTGGGCTGTGTTAAGAGTCGCACGGTATATTTTAGCATTATTTATTGTTTTCTGAGCCTTAGTATCTATACATTGGTGGATCGAATAGATATATTGGTGCTTTGTCGTAGCGAAATCTATTAGATTTCATTAGTTACCTCCCTTATTATGTAATGCTAACTAACCAATAGCGTGGTACATGGGCTGAAAATGATGGGGCAATAGACCTAAAATGGATACTTTGGACGCTTAACGTCGAATGTATGACTATATACCAGTGGGAAGTCATTACGGGAATATTTGAGTGAAAGGTATTTGTGCAAACACGGACCGGCACTGGAAAATTGATTATTTATCAGTTCGTTCAAGTCACGTACTCCCTTTGTCTCGATCACATGGGAACAATGTGCAAATCTGAACAACTTATTTTTGATTGGATGCTGTAACTTGCAGCTGTATCTAATGAAATTCACATACCCAATGGGCAGAAATATCTGCTCGAAATGCCAAGGTGTAGATAAGGTTATCACATAGGAACCCTGGCTAGCGAAGATACCGTAGCAGTAGTGGCAGTAAACGTTGAAGTTATTAATAGAATATTTCTTTTTACTCCACTATAAAATATTATCACACATACAAGGAGAAGAAACAATTGTGGGAATAAATGACACTAATTATATTTAACGTACTCACACACTCAATCTGTTCTAGCGATCATTATTTTGCACACAAAAGCGTATAAATGGGTGTTATTGGACACAATGAAATAATTTGCCAATCAAACGAAGATATACGTCGCTTTAAAGTGATAAAGAGAGATCGATATTTGATTATAATTACCCCGTCATATCAACATATAGAATTAAACCTCTAACAGACGTAGGATATTTCACAGAAACAAAAAAAAAAAATCATCTTACCCTCACTGGGTACATTCATGACCCAGTGAACTATAATATTTGTTTACCCTCCCGTTTCTTATCTACCCAACCCCAAATTTGAAAACGAAAAGCAACAAGGATATAAAAATGCACAAAACATTTTATTCATCGCTATATTATTGATAACAATTATCGTCAGGGGGTCCCACATATTGTTAACTTACTGGCGTATCAAACCAAACGGAAAATGTCGATGTAAACATGCAGACTGACTGCTCACTGTCTTTATCTGGTTTCTATAATAGTCCATTTCAGTAACAGCTGTGTCGTCTGCATCCAATATTTGCAATGTCTAGTTTTAATATTTCTTCAAAATGCTTAATAAATAAAAATGAGAAACTCTGTGTATACTTGTTAAAAGAGATGTAACTCAAATATTTATCAAACTATTGAGATTATCTAAGACTCCTGTTGCTTGAAAACAAAGACTCGCTCATGCAAATATGGTGACCGTGTTGCTAAAAAAAGAGATTATAAACTGATGCGCTTTTTATATTCTGTATGCTTTTTTTTAAAAAATCGTTAGGAAGGTACAAACAAGCGGGAGAGTGTGTGAGTACTATAATGGATTATTATATCGCTATACATATGATATAATTCTTTCATTAGATTATGGGTATGAGATTGCTTCAGACGGCTATTGCAGGATTTGAAAAAACTTGTGAACTTCATGAAATGGATCACAAACAGGATAGAAAATCAGAAACAAACAACGCGTGAAACTGAACAACCGTACTGGATTAAGGAGACATGCGTTAACCTGATAAATCCTAAGTGGTTAACCTGCAAGCTATTTATGGGAAAATAAGTAACTGAATTTTTTGTTGCACTTTGAGAGGTGTTGTTGGGTAAGGTTGTGACGCACGTTAGCATCGGATCTATTGGAGGTACATGTAATTGGACTAGTAAGGAAATTTGAATTCATTCATGATACAATAAGTTATTATTTTTAAAATGTGTAACGTTGTTTTGTAGGTAGATAAATTAATATTTTTTTTTAATTTTACAAAACGGGGTTTGCTTCTTCTTTATTATATAGTCAACCCCTAGAGTCCCAACAACTTCAGTTGATTGTGGACTACTGATACTTTATTTGTTAAAGACACATTATGCAATAAATTGGATTAAAAGCATGACCGATCTTTGTAGGTATACTTTACACATTTATTCAAGATGCAAGATTCAAATGAATTATACAGCAATTAACTGAATATTCAGCAATCACCTGGATTCGGGGAACTACGTCACGGTAGTGGAAATGCGAACTTTGACATTCGGGTATTATTATTTTTTTTTTTTTTTTTGTAAGGTTGATTTTTATTCTTGCTTGCAGTCACTGATGTGCTGGGGGGAAATTATCACCATTTGTTTGTATCTATGTGACTTGACTCCAACTTAGTTTATTATTGCTTACTGATTGTGGAAGAGGGGTTACTAGTGAGAAGATTCTCTTTATTCATATAATATACAGACTTGGAAGAACATTATTTTATCACTTGAAATTCATGTACTGTTATCTGGAGATATTAGGATTAGGGTAGACAACTTGTCATGTCTCCAACATAAAAGAGTTGTGTCCCTTGCTTTGAGTTCCACACCTGATGACTACTCGAAGTTGAATGTGGTATCGGTAGGTATATTATACTCGTCCGACGAACCCAAATAAGTTCATTGGACTGAGACTTTCAGTCCTAGAAAGTGTCATATTTGAAGATAACTATATACATATAGTATTAATCACTTTATGAACTAATAGATGTGATATGAGACAATTATTTTCATACATTGATTACACAATCTTTACTTGTAAAAGCGTAGTATGTGAATAGAAAATGGGCCCATTACATGACTATGCACAATTAATATTAGTAAAAGCGTAGTATGTCAAAAGAAAATGTACTGATTTAATGACCACACAAGATTAATAAGAAAGAGACCATATGTGGTGAGAAAATGCAATAAGGATCACCCAAACAAAGAATAGAACAGTGAATAGAAAATGGGCCCATTAAATGGTCATGCACAATTAATATTAGTAAAAGTGTGGTATGTGAAGAGAAAATGTACTAACTCAATAACGACACACGATTAATAAGAAAGACACCATATGTGATGAGAAAATGCAGTAACGATCACCCAAACGAAGTTATATAACTGCAAAGTATACCGAGGTCAAGGCGATTTGCAAATAATTCTTTTCAAAATAAACATGATCTAAATGTCCTATATATATATATATATATATATATATATATATATATATATATATATATATATATATATATATATATATATATCAGTATCTCAAACTAATGAAAATGGATATGAGACAAAATATTAGAAGTGAAGAGTTTATTAATATGGAATAATACGAGAATTTGAAGTTACACTTTAAATACTGAAATTACATTATTATCTAAGTGCATCTTAAAATTCTTAACTAATGCGATAAATATAATTGCAAGAAATAGCAAATACATTATAAAAATAACTGAATTCTAAAGTTAAAGTAGACACTCATGTATTGCTAAATTGATTCTCAGACCTGGCTGGTACGTACTGCTGAAAATACGTACCAAGCGATTTTGGGCTGAATTAAGACGCTCTGTAGCCTTTTTGCTTGTGCACCGGCTTTCTGGCTTTCGATTCAAACTTTACAGGTCCTTAAATACCGTATAGTTGGCATTTTGCTGGAAAACAGTTCAAAGTTGGAAGACTGTTGGAAAAGTTTATGATGTTGGAGAACTTGGAAATTTGTTGGAAAATCCTAACTCGTCTTGAGACTATACATCTACGCAAAAGTAGTTATTATTTCCAACTAAAAATATATGATTTTTAAAGTTATCATTAGGGAAAAAACTGTATTGAAAATGTATCCAAAAAATCCATTGTTGAATTGCAATTTGGTAACTCATATCGCGCTACGTACGGTTGTTCGATAAATCAACACCCACCCACTCAATCTGTGTTGATACTGGTTGATGTAGTTGTGATGTCACCTGTTCATTAACATCTGCAATTTTGCTGTATGCAAATCATTCCAAAAAAATCATGCGCACACTTTAGACACATACCGGTAATTAGTAACGCGAAATTTAAAATGGCCACAGGACAGATGGTTGTGCTATTCCACGTCGATTTACAAGTCAACACACATAATTTCTCTGGAAATATAAGTGAACGTACATATCACCAAAAGAACTTTTCAGCCGTCGTTAGCTCCACACTCACGAGAAATACCGGCAAGTGTATAAAATGTACGCCGATGTGCGCAGACATAAATGGCTGTGAATAATTGCAGATTTTAATGAATAGGTGATATCAGCAAATAACCCGAAAATCAACATCATCAAGGATGAGAGGCTGATTTCTCGGCCCATAGACAGTTTTCAGTAACGTCAGAATTTTATGTGTTCGCATTAGTGCGCCGCCATATTTAATTACAAGCGGAGGTTGATAGTTGAGGTTGATTAGACGTAGAGTATATAACAATGTCGCAGCCAGTTAAAAAAAAATCAGAAATATATCAACACTTTAGACAGTATATCGAAGCAAAGATATTTAAGTAAATGCCTGCTGATTGATGATTTTGATCACTATCAAACACCAAAGTCAGAGTGGAGTTCTACGAAGGTCTAATCCTACAATGTAAGAAATAGTACATGTTGTTTTTGTTTAAGTGCTGTGCCTTACTAGCCAAATTAACAGCCTTGCATAGCCTGTTCCTATGTTAGGAACGAATAGTCACAGTTTCAGGAATATCTCACACACTTGGTAGCCACTATCGACACTCTTCCACTGATATTTGTGTAATTAATATACTTACTGTGCTGTTTTATCCTGGTGGAATCAAAATACGACTCCAGGAAATAGACTCATTTTCATGTTCCGTTGACATACATTTGAATTTGCTGCAATGCTACGGCAGCAGAGGTACGCCGAAGTATGTGTTCAATTAAGTTCAAGTGGGATATGTTTCTTGAACGAATCGAAATGATGCTTACAGTTCCAATAGGCATAATATATTTTTATTCGTTTTGTTAAAGAATAATATTTCCACTTAAATCGATTTCGGCATTCCCGGCTTTCATCGCTCTCCAGGCAAATGAAATGTAGGCCAACGAAACTTTGAAAACAGGTCCAATTCTATTGTGAGAAATTGAATGTATTAGATAAAAGTCATCAGGGTAAGTAAAATCTGACAAAAACACCATAACTTTACTTTGTAGAATAGCGTCGTTATTGGTTGCCAGTTGTGTTTGATATTTCTGAAAATTTTACTTTCGTTACACTGTTAGTCTACATCAAAGTACGCTACATAGCGCCGTTAGTTAGACCGTAAGACCTATCACCCACCCGGGATGATGTGTCTTACGTTGTAGGACTATACGGAGTCCTTATTCCCATACATTCAGTACCCAGATATAGTCAATTACGTGATTTATGCTAAGAGCTCCTAAACCTTAGAGGAAATGAAAGCCAGGAAAAGCCCCGATGCATACAATCAGTTTACTTCCGGATGGGTTAGAGAGGTTGCTGTGTGCGTAAATGGATGCCATGTTGTTCGGGGAAAGGTAATATATACATAATCTCTCTCTCTCTCTCTCTCTCTCTCTCTCTCTCTCTCTCTCTCTCTCTCTCTCTCTCTCTCTCTCTCTCTCTCTCTCTCTCTCTCTCTCTCTCTCTCGTTCTCTCGTTTCCACCACCCCTCTCTCTGTCGTTTCCACCACACCTCTCTCTCCCTTTTCTCTCATCTTTTCACCACCCATTCTCTCCACACCCCTATCGTCCTGGCATGTTGACATTTCAGTTTATGCAGATTGATAACTCACGATTGCATGCACACATATTACATCGTCTATAAAAATAAATGACCAGTTTCTTGATCAGCTGTCAGAAACATTGGTTCATATGCATGAAAACATTTGCATACACATTTGAAATACACTGCAGAATTTCAGATTTTATTTATTATCCGTATGAATTAAAAAAAAAAACAGAACAAACTAATATTCTCACTTGTGGCGTTGCCACTTGAGAGAACACATTCTTTTCTCACCCACTGGATGAAATGCATTCTTTATGTATTCCATGGAAGTAAATAATCAACTTCCCTTTAATTCTGAATTCCCGCTGAATGGGGAAAAAATCAACTTGTTGTAATTTTGTCCTCATTTCTTATTTTTAGGTACACCACTCACAACAACAGAGAAAAGCCCACCCAACAGTGGATTATTGCAGAGAAGAGTGGTACCATCTGCACTGCACAATGTGACTGTATGGCAGGTTTGGGTGGGGAGTGTTCTGATGTGGCATCACTTATGTTTGAGGTAGAAGCAACAGTGAACCTGCGCAACTCCAATACTCTAACAACCTACTGGTCACTGTCTGCACTGCTGAAATAAATCAATTACAGACCTGTTGCTGACATCAACTTCTCATCAGCACAGATGAAGAACAAAAATTTGGAAGAGGCAATAGCAACAGGAACACGAACAAACCCTTCCCGAAAAAGACAACGTAAGCAAGTCAACCCATCAGTGAGACAGAATTGATCAACTTTTGCATGAGATAAACAGGTGGCAGGTGAAGCCAGCCATAATGAATGTAGTTCAGCCCGTTAGTGATAACTTTATACCAAAAGAGGCACAAGACATTAATCCTAAACTGCTGACATATATATTTATTGAAGAGCTCCATCAGCATTTTATCAAAGACAAAATGAAATTGGTATTGCCATGAATGCATAAATCCAGTAGCAATTGCAGGGGTAGCAAAGTTAAGTGACTCGGAAGAGTCGTATCTATGCAAGAGCCTTAAAGCAAACAAGTCTTGTATTCTGGTCTGACATTATTGTATTATGATTATTGCATATATGATATATATATATATATATATATATATATATATATATATATATATATATATATATATATATATATATATATTTATCATGGACACTTTCTTTTCTGTTTGATGCTGATTGTATTGTATCCAAGAGCCATAATGCAGACTTGTGTTTTGATCTGTCAGGATTGTATTATAGTTAGTGCATACAATTTATTATATTTAATTTTACATACAAAATAACACAAAGATATATGTAATGTAATAATTATGTCTTTTTATTGATCATTACATTTCTTTTACATATAGTTACAGATCTCAAATTCACTTACTCATGTATTTGCAGTAACTGATCTTGCATACATTCTTACAACAAACAGAATGTAAACTTTCAGAGCTTATTGTATCAAGATTTATTTGCATCAAACTTATCGAACCATTTCCTACTTTATTATCATTAGCTTCATCTTGCTGAAAATATGTTATTCACTATAGCATGAGCTCATTCTCTACAGCTTATTTTTAAGAAAAACTACTAAATCGTCCATGGCCTTTTTCCCTACATTGAATGGAATTGGTCCACTAAAGAAAAATATCATCCCATGGAAGCCTTCTTGGTAATGAGCTAAATGAACCGGAACTCCAGCGGCTCGCAGACGGCTATAGTAAATTAGACCATCTTCGCGCAAGACATCGTATCCAGCAGTAAGAACATAAGTGAGGGGAAGGTCCTGTAATCCCTCCTGGCCTACCATCAGTGGAGAAAAGTACGGATCGGTTATTGTTTTCTCGATGGATTTGGAAAGTTCTTCACTCCCGACATCAGTAGGTTTCTTCATGTTTCTCAGACTCTCTGTTCTAATGTGTTCAGTCATATACCATTTTGGCGAGACAAACTCGGCATATTTAGACTTCTTCAGTTCAGGCGATGTGTGCTGGTTGGTCAGGAACAAGGGTATATGGTCATAGCTAATGTTTCCATAGTTCAACCAGTAACAAAGCATGGAAACATCATTCAGCATACCCGGAATAAATGTCTTGTTTTCGATATATGATGGCGTCTGAAGATCAAACAACTGCAGACAGGGGTAAATCGGAATTTGAATCTTTATATTTTTCTTAAGGCGGAATGCTATAGCTGCTGTTAGGTGTCCACCTGCACTGTCCCCAGAAATTGCTACGCGTTTGGCATCTATCTTTAATTTCCCCGCGTTATTTAGTACATACTTTGTGACCTTTAAGCAGTCTTCGTAGGGTATGGGATGAGGATGTTCAGGGGACTGACGATACCTGCAATAAAACAGTATAATACATAATTTAGTTTCACAACAACTCCTTTGTTTGAATTTCATATCATGTCAGTACTATATATATATATATATATATATATATATATATATATATATATATATATATATATATATATATATATATATATATATATAGCGCCCATTTGGTGAAAGTAGTGTGGAATTTCCAGTTTGTTGAATGTCATATTGGTAAATAAAAATCCAATGTCAAAATGCTATTTTTTTAGAGACATTCCAATGATGGCGGATAACGAAGATGTTCGATCGAATTCAAAACAATGGTAAAAACAGTTTGTACAAGGAAGACGAGGTTTGCAAAAGAGTTTTGGTGTGAGAAACCGAAGGAGTGCTGTAATTAAGAATCAAATTTTGCAAAATAAATGCAGATATTCGGAGAGGTTGAAAACAAAACCACTTTCCATTCTTACAGAGGAAAGGAATACAAAAAGATTCTCAATGGTCATGACGAATCCAGTCTTTTTATAAATTAGATCAGAGTTGTGATGTGTCAGATAACACAGCGCAAGTTTTTTTCTTCAGTTTTTCACTCGGTCTTCACTATATCCATTTTGTCTTAATTATGCTTTTTATAAATGAAAACAAAACTAAACAAAGAAGAATTTTATTGAATAAGGAACCGGTCTCCCACGATGCGCCTGGCATTGAAACGTTATGTTAGAAGTCTAAGAAAGGTACATTGTGTGTGTGTGTCTGTGTGTGTGTGTGTGAGTATATATATATATATATATATATATATATATATATATATATATATATATATATATATATATATATTGTCCTTCAACTTTGTAAAATATAAACCTCCGTTTAGCACTTGATAAATTTGCATCGACAGGAGCACCACGACATACCCATACCTACGCAAGCGCTCTGGATGTTTAATGTTTAATCATATTGACGTTTACATATAACACTGTTCTTCACCACATTAACATATGCATAGAGCAGACAAGCACTATGTACACAAACTTTTAACTAGTACATAGTGATTCATTATTTAAACAATAGCCCAAATGTTCTCATTTTCGACAAATGGCAGAACAATATCACTTTTTAATCTTTCTCTTATATCCTTCAAAAGTGCAGCTTTACAAACTACTGTACAACCAATCTATCAGTCAAATTATTACAGGTCCACAAAATACCACACTCTACCACAAATTTACGTTGAAAAAAAAAACAACAATATACGTGTTGGCATGTCTTAAATGGCTTAAAGAATACTAGTCAGATTTAGTGGAGATATATATATACATCCTAACTGCCTTAAACTAGACGCCTGACTATACTAATGCAGATTAGAGTTTTACAAAATAAAAAAAGATTAGTGTAAATGTTGAACTTAAGGAAGACATGTAATAGTATATAGTATTCTCTGCCTACACCACTACACTCCGACCCTCAAATACTGGGGAAGGGATAACTGATACATAATTTTTAAGTCCTTTAAATGGTGATGTCCGATGTAAGCAATTGTTTCCCGAAACACCGTGGACTTAAAACTATTGTTTGGATGATTAAACATGTGCACATATTTGTAGTAATTAATATTATTTTATCGTTATACTGATAAAAGTTTCATAATATAATTTTCTTACTCGACTGACACCACCACTATTCCTACCCGTTTCGCCAATTCCCTCATAGCTGGATCATACACATCTGAATAAAGAAATAAATAAAACACCATTGTCGAAATTGTTTTTGAAGTCAAAATCTTTAAGGCTAAATTAAGAGTTTGTTGATCATTTCTTTATTAGACAAATAAAAATTAATCAAATATTTATATTATCGTTCGTTGCTTCAACTAAAATAATCTCAAATAAATTGACTGAATCGGATTAATATTATATTCTTCATTCATCATAAAACTCACAAAATCATTTAGTTAGGAATACTTTTTCTTCACTCATACTACAATGTCTCTCTCTCTCTCTCTCTCAGATTGTTGGAGTTCACGAGAGAGAGAGAGAGAGAGAGAGAGAGAGAGAGAGAGAGAGAGAGAGAGAGAGAGAGAGAGAGAGAGAGAGAGAGAGAGAGAGAGAGAGAGAGAGAGAGAGAGAGAGCGGCAGTTGAGACCGGCAATTAACTGGGTGATTTTTGGCACGGAGTTAATCATTCCGACCATCTTTACGTCACTTCATCTGAAGGTCGTTAAACCTCGAAAGCTTAGTTTGAACGTAAGGTTCTGTGTCTACCAGTCACAAATGACTTTACTTTTATAATGTCACTTTGACTGGCTGAGAAGATAAAATCAATCTTTAACTCAGATTTGCGACCCAGTCGCCATAAAAATGCCAGGTCTGCACAATGCATCAATAAAATAACATATTTCTATGGTTGGTGCTGTTCACTTGCTAAACATATTACTGTTTTATTCCTGAAGAATCCTAGATTTATATCATTTGGGTCTTTAAAGTTTATGGCAGTTTTCCATGCAGGTAATTATATTTTTCTAAGATTTTTAGTTACATTGTTGTATAAATGTTCTTATCTCTGTGTTACTATTTTCACATTACTTTTTAACGAAAATAAATAATATGATAACTCAAGAAGGATATTGTAATTTGTAAAAAAGAACACAAAGCCATACATGTTGGTATTTGCAGAGAAAAAAGACATCGAAGCTACAAGCCCGCAAGAGCAATTCACTCACGCAATTTGCGGCGCAATCCGCAAGGTGATCAGCTTTCTTTAACAAAGGGGTATGGAGAGGGAAAAAAGCCAAAAAAAAAAAAAAAAAAAAAAAAAAAAACGAAGTCATACAAATACTTTCAAACAGCGTTCCTTCGCACAAAAATGAAACATTGAAATAATGACACGTCGTAAGTGTGTGGGTTTCTCAATGAAGAAGGAAAAAATAATATAAGAAAATGTTCACGAGAGTTACAAAAATAGGAAGGAATTGAAGTGGGGACACACATCGTCGGCTGACGAGATAACATGCAAATAGGCTTTACTGATTTCCAATACGTTGTTCGTCAAACACGCTTATTGCCATGTAAATAACAAGTGAAAACGTCAGTGTTGCACATGCAACTGGACACAGCGCACCCATGTAGCTGGACAAGTCGCACAGATGACTTTCTACATGGAGATCTTAAGAAAGTGCCAGGAACGCGACGATTTCTGCCAAACTAAACCATGTTCTACACCAGAAAGTATAATAGATCAAATTTACAAACAGATCAATCACCTGATCACAGCGCATTACATTCTGGATCAGACGAGTCTTTTTTTTTCTCAGAATCCCCATATCGGAGCGTAATTAAAACTATTTTTGTCCGCAGAACTGGGCTTTTCTCCACAAAATTAATCTTTTGCCAGTGCAGAAATAACACCGCCTATACATTAGCATACCAGGACATACAAAATCACATTGTTACATTTAAATATTATACCAATAAAGAAGTAGCTTGAATGCTATGTATATAAGGAAAATTTGATTATAATTGTTTAAAATACCATTTAAATCTGCATATATTACATAGTGCCAATCAGGCAGGTGTCGACATTAAACCAGAATGTTACCAGCGTTAGACTTAGCACACGTTAAAACTAGGAGAATGGGAAAATCCATAGAGTCTGCCAGCATTAGAGTGAATACCTTAGAACTAGGAGTATGGGAATTTCCACAGAGCTTACCAACTTTAGAGTTAGTATACGTTAGAACTTGCTAGATAGGAAATACCACCGAACTAACATGCTTTCGAGTTAATACACGTTACAGCTAGCAGGATGGGAATATCCACAGAATATATCAGCTTTAGAGTCATTACACGTTAAAACCAAGAGGATGGGAAACTCCACAGAACTTGCTAGCTTTAGAATTAGTACACGTTAAATTTAGCTAGATAGGAAACACCACAGAGATTTACCGCCTTAAAATTAGAACTAGGTAGATGGGAAACTCACATAGCACAATAGCTTTGTGGTTATTATATGTTAGAACTGGAAGATGGAAAACTCCACAGAGCTTACTAGTTTTAGAGTTTAGTATAAGCTCGACTAGGAGGATAGAAATCTCCACAGAACTTACCACTGTTAGAGTTAGTACACGTTAGAACAGGGAGGATGGGAAACTCCACAGAGATTCCAACTTTAAAATTAGAACAAATTAATTAGAACTAGGAGGATGGGAAACTGCAGAGATCTCACCACCATTAGAGTTATTACACGTTAGAACTAGGAGGATGTGAAATTCCACAGAGCTTACTATCATTAGAATTAGTACACGCTAGAACTGGAAGGATGGGAAACTCTACAAAACATAACCAGTTTTAGAGTTAGTACACCTTGGAGCTATCAAGATGGGAACCTCCACCGAGCTTAGACATCGCACACGTTAGAACTAGGAGGATGATAAACGCCATAGATATTGCCAGCGTTAGAGTTAATACACGCTAAATCTATGGAATATGGGAAACTCTGCATTACAGCTGTTTCCTTTCAGTATACCAATGAGTATTTATGTGGGCAGCCCATCGGTTAATATTTGAGAAATAAAAGCAGGAATAAACTTGTCTTTAAATTAGAAACTCACCTGTGATAATCTAAGTTAGTGGCCAATTGTTTCTAATAAAAAAAGAATTCTAATATTTTCTGCTTTCTCGGCATTAAGTTAAAGGTGGTTTAATTAATACGTCTTTTATAAAGGTACTATCGCGTAAAAAATATGTATATAAGTGGACACTTGCATTGGAAAACTAACTTATTGTCAAATGTATAACAATCTTCAAAATTTTACACAGATAATCATTAAAACAAAAGGACGTTTTAATCGTTCCACTCGGTTCAGATATTTTATTATGTAAGGCGATAACTGAAAGTGATACGAATATTTTCAATAAATTCACCGCTAATGTCCAAGCAAGTACGAAGTATGAGTGGCAATTTTAAAATATTGAAGTTAAAAATAAAAGAATTTCTCAAGCTAATGTTAGTAAGTACGATTTTTGAATGTGTAAATTTGTATTCCTATGCCACTCGCACATATGTAGCAAAATGAGTAAATTCAATGGCACGAATGATGAACTTAAGAACACCATAGGCGAATGTTCTTTTGAGAAACAGGGCCTGATAGGAGAGTTAACCGTGAAAGTTATTCTTTTGAATTTAAGCACGTGTGTCTCCACAACCAGCTATCCTATATGAGTGAACATTTTTGTTTTGTCGCGCTTGACAATTATGCTTTTAATATAAAATTGGACTATTTCCGAACATTGTATATAAGATTCGAGTATTTGTCCAAAATATCTTTTTTTGCCTAGCGATAGCATTTGTCTCCGGCTTACATTCAGCGATAGAGTAATTAAGAGTCGAATTGGCAGGCGTTAAGAAAATCATTTGAAACAGTTTTAAGCAAAGAACACGTTCGTCATCTTAGTTTTAAAAATGGTTTTGGAATGGAATGCAGCTTTAAATCTGTAAGAAAAGAAAGAATGAAAGAAGAATAGATAAATGCTCAAAAATTCTTATACATGTGTATGCACATGAGAGATCTGTCAAATCATAAACACCGTATGCGAAAATCAACTTACCCACTGAAAGCCAAGACCATCCACCACCATGATAGTAGACCAAAACGGGTCTATTGGAACCAGTCAGAGAAATTGGCTCATAGACCTTAACCTCAACGCCATTGTATAAAGTCCTGGTTATCTGACAAGAGATGGACATGAACAGAACGATGTGGGTTTTTTTAACATACAAACATCTTGCTTGGATACATAAGAAATAAAATGCTCGATTGATGTACATTATAAGCCAAAATATAAATACAGTAAATACGATAATATAAATACAGTATATACGATAATATAAATACAGTATAAGTCTCAATATGGATGCAGTCATTGCGATAATATGCCATAATATAAATACAGTATACCATAATATAAAAATGTCTTGCATTTGAATCAACTTTTTAACTGCTTTCATTGTTTCCCAACCACATCCCCATGAAGTTTGATTATTTATAGTACAAAATTTCAGAAAAATTTCGAATAGAAAATTCAACAATGTTAGAATCCTGAGGTATGAAAGTCTCATTTCATATAATTCTGTATTATCTTCAGAAAACATTGCGGAGTCGCATGTTTTCTCACAACCAGGGAAAATCGTTGATTGATCCATTCATTCATTTATTGGTTTTTAATTACACATCAACACATACAAGGTTATATCGTGTCTAGACAATCGTCATCTGCCACTACCCACAGTTAATATCCATGACCGCTAGATGGCTATATCGATTAGGCACTGGACAGTTTATGTTGATTGCTCACTGTGAACATTACGTCAAGAATCGAATCGTTGGGTAATATTGCATTATAGCAAGATGCAACGATGAGGTAGTCTACTAATACTATATATGAAACGTTATTCTACTATATTTTTTATGAAATGCAAGTCTACTGTGATTTGTATGAAATGATAGTCTAATATTAGTGTCGAAAGCAATTAACTTGTCAAAGATGTAACGCCTACCTTTAATGCCGGATCCTCTCCTTTACCCATCGGACTGCCGGTGATGAGTGTCGTCAACACGACGTTAACCATTTTCCTCGTAAACCGACAACAACCTCCACGAATTCCAAGCATGGCAAGAGTCATTATCTGTGAAATTATATATATATATATATATATATATATATATATATATATATATATATATATATATATATATATATATATATATATATATATATATGGACTATTAAGACTGTGAAATAACCAGGATAAAGGAAATGATGTCTTAAAACTTTTAATAATGGCATAAAGTATTTTTAACCTTTTCCCTATTTGAAAATGGTCCTTATGTTCCAATATTTTTTTTTCCCTAACTCAGTCTCAAGTCCAATTTGTTATGGTATCTGCAGACAAGAATTTTCCCAGCAATAATTAGACCCATGTAAGTAAGCTGAGATGAATGATTGAAAGTCGTCTAATTTGTTTTTATTGTGTGAAGACGACATCGCTATCTATGGCACGCCTTGCAATTTCCTCATGCATAACACTCGGATATGCCGATATATGGATGAGAGGAACTTCCGTGTGTGGGGATGAGAATCAAAGTTTTATGACAGAAATTTTTTTATGTTGTTTTATTTTACACCTTTTTCTAACATAGAAAATCTTATTCAAAATAACTGGAAGTCAGTTTTCCATGCCATAGTTTTACCATCAAAACCACGCACAATTCAAGGTCTGATTCGTTGGTGATTTTGAGATTTTTGCTTTATTTTGCACTCCGAGCCGTGAAAAGTTTGTTCCAGCCATTCGTGTAAATGTCTTCAAGCTTAAATTTGTATGACATAATGGGATTTCTGAATATCCGGGAGAAATTTGGTACTGTATCTGGATACAGTGAAAAAAGTCAATGCATAAAGACTCAGGTATAAGATCAGATACTAAAAATATGAAGAAAATGGGAGTGACGGGTTTGGTTAGCATGGTAACGAGCGAGTATGGTTAGGAGGATCACAGTCTAGCATATAATTTCAATTAGAAATAAAAAGCATTTCTTGAAAGCAACAACAACAACAACAACAACAAAAAGTAACAGTTAAAACTATTTTACTCTTTGAGTCAGTTACTCGATATTCAATGCTGTGATTGGTCAATTAGTTTGGAGAGCAAGCTCTCGATTTAATCTGTTGACGACTTTAAAAAGGACACATACTCTCTCAACTGTCAAGCAATACACTCCCGACCTCTCAATGTGTGCGTTTCTTTGCACGACCATTATTGTAATAGAGGACTGGCGGAAAATTAAGAGTTGTAAAAAAATAATGAATCAAATCGCCAGTTATTAAACTATATTGAAGCTAGTCATACCTGTTCAAACGACCTATCATTTGACTAACCACACAAATCTTTCAATGCATGACCGATCCGTCCAGACACAACCGATCCTTTCTTACATAACTGATTCTTCCAGACACAACCGATCTTTTCATACATAACCGATCATTCCATACATAACCGATCCAGTCACTTATAGCATCACATCTTTTCTACGATTTACTTCAGTCCCCGAACTTATACACGAAAATTAATGAAAGTATTGTATTCCATCGTGTGGAAATACAGCATAACACTTCACCTGGACATTCAAAAATTTATATGTCATTCAAATTTTAGCTTGAAGATATTTACATAGAAAGGTAGGAGCAACATGTGCATGGTTCGTACCGCAGAAGAAAGCAAATATATCAAGATTTCGAACGAATCAGAGCATAGGTTGCAAGGGGTTCTGATGGAAAACATGGAAAACATGTAGCATGGAAAACATGCTACATTTCCAGACTTTTAAATAACGTACCATTTTTGTACCTTATGTATCCACCCACCTTTCCCCATTTACTCACAATTTTTCCATTTGTACGTAGTGCTGTGTCCAAGATTCGCGCGTGCCAGACTTCTGTGACGCCCTCCGGAACCTTCGTGTCCATGTACTGAAACAATGTGAAGGACGCGACAACGGTGACAAGTATCGTCACTAGTTGTGCGCAGATACCGGTGGCTGCCAACCCTCCCTATTGGAAAACAGACATGTCATGTTAAACAAGTACATTCATAAAGTTTTTAAGTGACATACACAGTCTTGCTGATCGATCGATTACTTCATAACTGTAAAGTATAAATTGAATCTCTCAACAGTTACGTAAAAAGCAAGTTACCATGTAAAACATAGTTTGAACTGAATTTTCATAAGCTTGTAAGTTGAAATGCATACAGTTTTAATGGCTGGGCAGCCATGTTATCGCAGCTATATAGTTAGGACTCTATGTCTTTATGTAACAGAAACAACCAATATATCCCAAATAATCCTAGATTTTCTATCCCAAGTCCAGAGGAATAGCACGTACCGAACCTATTTCAATAATATTGAATGTCCTGATGAAGAATCAGTCTCGAAATTCCTGGTGTATTAAAATTATATATTCCAGAATGTTTCTGAACGAATTCTCATTAATCCCATGGAGTGTTTTAGTCCGAAAGGTTAATGAGTATTTTTGTAATTCCAGTGAGTAATTTAAACAATTATTTCCTCTCAAATCATATCTGAACACAACAATAAACTCTGATAAAAGATTTCGAAAGATTGATACTAAACATTACTGAATATTTATTTACCCATTAGCCTTAAATGTGATTATTTTACTTGACCTATGCCACAACATTTTTTTCTGGACCCTCCCCCAAACAAAACAATAACTACTTAGCCAAGTTTTATTGCACTCAAGACATACCTTTAACTCATGCTACATATAAATATTGTTTAATTAACGCATGATAAATGTCAGATATGCATTAACTCCATTCACAACCCTCAATTACGATCATGATAAAAGACAGGTACGCAATATAAATAATTAATTATACATAACACCGCCCTGATAAAGAAACATAAAAATTCGTATAATTTAACTTTATTTTACATATTAGCCTTATATATATATATATATATATATATATATATATATATATATATATATATATATATATATATATATATATATATATATATATATATATACATATATATATACATATATATATATATATATATATATATATATATATATATATATATATATATATATATATATATAATTTAAAAAAAAAAACAAAATTACATTGGAAGATGTTTTATGAAAAACACAAAATATACGCAAATTAAGCATAACAGTACTTCTTTACAAGCGATAGTGAATCGGCGATCATGTTATGTTTCCTCTTATGTATCTAATATGAATATTGTATTCATGCAGCATCAAACTCCATCTCAACATTCTCTGATTTTTATTTTTCAGTTTGTTATCAAAATAAGGGTGTTGTGATCCCTGAATATAATAGTCGGAGAAGGAGCTGAATTATATATAAAAAGACAAACATAAAACATTGGATAAAAGTAAACCGTATTGCCCATTTACATCAACCATTTAATCACTCTACACAATTTCAATATCCGCTCGGGTAGCCTAGTGGTTAGATCGTCCGCCTCGGATGCTAGAGGTTGCAGGTTCGAACCCCAGCTGAGTCATACCACCAAAGACTTCTAAAAATAATACTAACAGCTGCCTTGATAGGCGCTCAACATTAAGAGGTTAGTGTTAGGGCTGGTCTGCATGGTATCAAGATAATGTGACTGGGTGGGGCATTGTACTACATGTCTGTGACATGATGCCCAGTGCAAGACATTACTATAAACGTTCACACTGCAGATATCGTAGCGATGTGACTGAAAAATCGTTAGAGCTACGTTAAAACTCCAGACCACACACACACACACACACACACACACACACACACACACACACACACACACACACACACACACAGCATAATGTTTCAGACATTATGGAAATAGCAACGAGTTCCCCAAATGCCCCATTTTTTATTTTTTATTTAAGAAACGTCTACTAAAAATGAACAATGAGAAAAATGTTAATTTTACTGCGCGTCTACGGCAAAGACACGTGCATATATTTTACAAAGTCTCATTCAAATCATCAAAGCGGTGCTGTGCCAGATTAAACCCTTTATAGGCCCCTAGGCAGTCGAAATTTCGGGGCCTCCCTCACAAATTATCTCTTAATACGTCAAGATCAAATTAATTCGATATTATTTTGATCCGTTGTCGCAGGGCCCCTAAAAGGCGTGAGGTCCATTGGCCAGTGCCTACTCTGCATGTTGGGTAATCCGGCACTGAAGCGGTGTGGTGGAGAGGCGATGACGAACTAATATCCTCCAATTTTTTTTTGCAACAACTGTTCAAAGAGAAACGGACGTTCAGAGAGAAAAGCAAAACTTTACTGATCATCTACACAAACCACATGTCTTAGACTATAGATCGTATAAGCGATGACGATCTGAATTCTACTATTCACGCTTTTCATTTTTTTCTTCGAGAAATGTGTTGTTAAATGAGCTAGAGAAAAAAGTAAAACCTCATCGTGCACGTACACTAACAAGTTATCTAGCCTACTAGATTTTCATACAATTTTCCAATCAATGTGTTGGAAAAAGGGGTCGCACATCTTGTTAAATAGGTAAAATCCCAAAAGCGGCTAGGGTGTGAGGCAATGACAAGTTTTGTCATCGGACGGAGAGATGGACGCCCATAGGTAATAACATTAGCCCGCTCTTCGCTAAACTGTGGGGATAATACAAACTTGTATTTATATCTTTAAACGCTGCTCTCTTTGCTACAACAATCTTTAACTTCTGCGACAGTTAACGTGTGTAAGAGACAGAACTGTTGAATAAAACCTGCTAGAAAAGGTAACTTCAGGCTGTAACATGTTATCACACGGTGTTACTGAAGATAATATACGCAGAAAAACAATTGTACAAGTATCCGACATGGCATGGCTAAAATCACATGAAGGATATTTCATCGAGGATTGCCAAACCAACAATCTGATTAGAATCAAATCTCCATTGTCCTACTCAAAGATCTAACAGCGACCCCTTATTTGTCGTATCTAGGTGACCTTTGAATTAGCCAATGGAAATGCAGGTTTTTAAAATTTTAAAAGTGAATCAGATCGTTCAGCCATACTGATCAGTCTCCCAAACGCAAAGGTATATGACTTCATCTGGTTGACTGATAAAATTAGCAATTGTGGTAATAACATAGGTCACCAGAACAATTAAATGGTCGCTGTCAGTGGGGATTTGATTTTAATCAGATTCGCCAATCCAATGACGCTAATTTCACTTCATGGAAACATTTGTTCTTACTATCCTATTTTTTTTATTATTTCAATACTTTATACGTTTTGGTGACTATATTGCATTTTAATCATAACGTTACATTTTTTAAAGAATGCAATCAGTGTCATTTAAAAATGACTTTCAGCAATCACTTGTTAATGTCCATAAAGAGGACAATATCACTGAGGAATTTGGCTATTGCAATTTGCTTTTATTGGTTGAAGGTTTTAATTTTGTGTAAAATAGCGATTTTGCTGTATTTGGTTATAGTATGTGTCCACTGATACATTCAGCTGCATTCATTTCAGTTAGATGACTGGATTTTATTGCTTTTAGGACGAAACTGCTTATTTGTTGAATTGCAGCCATCGTTTACATATCATTTTCAATCTGGACATCAGAACACTAAATTAAGTTTTCTCTACTTCTCAAAAAGTTTTTTACATATGCCTTGGTTAGTATTAATAATGACTAACCCTAACAGAAGTATTCTTTAAACTTGTGTTACGTCTACGCCATGACTACGGCGACAATGTAACGAAACAATTTTAGATTTGAAAGTATGACATGCAAAACAAATTTTTAGAATCAACAACCAAGAACATGCACAAAAACATATGATCACAAGCTTTGAAAAATACACATTCGCATCACGGCATAAAAAGAAGCAAAATTATTAAAAATAATGAAATATAGAAAGAAACGAAATCAGGAAAAAAATTGCAGAACATGAAAATTAACTACGTGTTTGAAATTAGACTTGGAATCTGTGTGTATGGTGCACCATGGAAAATAGTATTGATGCAAAATAGAATTATGGTACAGCTGTACTATTTTTGTGTAACCTGTTTACTTTTGTCAAGTGTCCAGGAATGAGTGACATCTTAATAGGTATCGTATTTTTTGTTTCTAGATTTGTAATGCCAGAAACAACTTTAGCTATAGGAAGAAGGATATAAAGGTATTTACGTTACAAGGTAAACTGATGAAAAGACTTAATAATAATAATAATAATAATAATAATAATAATAATAATAATAATAATAATAATAATAATAATAATAATAATAATAATAATAATAATAGTAATAACATACCACGGGAGAAGAATGAAGATGAAGAAACTGAAACAGGAAAACCCTGAGCGAGGTTGATTAAACATTTGTGGTATCGTCTATTTATTTCTGGGGCACATTCATTACCAGTCTATATATGATTGGGGTCGGTAGATAGCATTTCGAAGAACTGAAGAGAATGTCCAGCTTAGTTGAAATGAATGTTGAGTTCTATGATGACCTCGTTAGTTGCTTACCTTTTGTAGATGTCAATTCTTTTCCTAACAAATAAGTTATTTTGCCAACATACTGGGTGACAGAAATCTTGTAGTTCAATGTAAAAAGATATGCAGTCGAACTTTGATCCCTATTGAGTCTTATCTACCCAAGTTCACTAAACACCAGCCGACTGCCTTATTACCAGCAATTCACTTGTATTCAGGAAAGGTGATAATTATCGTCCGCAAAATTGTAAGCCAGTACAACTGGTCATTCTAATTTATAAATGGTACTCTCTAGTTTCGAATAATTTTTTGTTTGCTTAAATATGATTTCAGATAAGGTTACTCAGCAATTTTCAAAAATATTCAAACTGCTGAACAAATTTCCACCTAGGTACAGTTCATTCTGGGGTCAAAACTGTTCTCATAAAATGCTCTATTAAAGTGGGGTTTGAAAGCGAATCCTCTGATAAAGCTGACGCTGGCGTATCACAAGGCGCCGTCCTAGGCCATGTATTAATTGTTTATATGCCATAATTTGCCTTGTTCTGTAACACATAACGTCAGAGTATTTGCTGATGATTGCCTGCCATCAATTAAACGTCTTTGAAAGATCATATTAAATTTTCAATAGGACATAATGTAATTATAGCTATGGGCTACAAAATGGAATATGTGCAACAGTGCCAAAAATATAACACGTTTTTCTTAAAATATTCAATATTTCTATACCCTAGACGATGTAATACTACAACAGATCTCTACCGATCCATATCTTGGTGTACAACTCTCAGAAATTTAAAACGATCAAAGCACATAACAAATATATTCAATAGGCTAGCTTCTCTTATAACATTCTTCGCCGAATAGCTGCAATCAGCAGTGCAAACGTGGTGTGTATTTAGCTCTTGATTGATAAATCTTGATGTATAGTTAACTCATCTAGAACCCAAATAATCAGTTCGATGTAAAAAAAACTTGATCAGAGGTTCTCAAACATTATTACGCAGACCATTAGTAGTAAGCGAGCTCGATTCAGGTGGTCTGGTGAAAGGTTGCGATAATTAGCTAACGATGCAATTAACATTAGGAGACATCATTGAGAGGTCCACCGAGACCCTCATTAATGCTGAAGTTACCGAGAAATATGGTTGAGGAACGATTGATTTAGAGAAATGTTGAAGCTACCGAGAAATATGGTTGACAAACGACTGATTTTGAGAAATCACAAGTGAAAGGATGTCTGATGGAGGCGAGACGCCTCCTTAGGACTACTTGATCTCACCACGACCAAAACCATCTACCAAGGCTAAGAAATTTGACAGCTACGCTGTCAGTGGTGGAAAAAAAACCCCTATAAAATATGTTTTAAAGTGAACTGCAGCAGAGTAGAAGAACATAAATATTAGAATTTGTGAGAGCTGTGAGCTGTTATTGAGTGGAAGCAAAATAGAAAACACTAAGTACGCACAACATCTGTTGAGGCCTTCAAATCCAGCCTTAGACGTCCCCCCTCTTCTCTCTCTCTCTCTCTCTCTCTCTCTCTCTCTCTCTCTCTCTCTCTCTCTCTCTCTCTCTCTCTCTCTCTCTCTCTCTCTCTCTCTCTCTCTCTCTCTCTCTCTGTGACAGTGGGTCAATATTGATTGTTGATAAACCTAACAATCCATTATGAAATTTGCTCTAAGAATCACCCACAATCGTTAACATAAAGAAAATCTTATAAAATGTAGACAAAAGATATTAAAAATTTAAAAGACTAATTAAACAAAATGCAAACAGGACAAATCTGAGCGAATTCAAAACAATAATCGTTGAATTACAGAGACTGCAAATTACAATATATTTCCATATATTTTAATTAAATTTTCCGGAATCATTCCTACATGTGATCTTACATTATTTAACTATTGTTGCCACTCTAGGTCTTAAAATAAGTAATAGAAAGAAGTGATGCTAACAATTTAGGTAAAATTAAACAAGATTTATTTCCCTTATATGCAATGTAAAAATTTAATAAACACAATATTGTGAATTAAATCCCAACTAATCATAAACATTCAATGAAACGTCTATAAGTCTTCGGAATGAGTTCCAATAGACTTGAATGTCATGATTTGTCATAACGGTGCAATCCAGAATGCCACTGAATGATTTCTCAATAATCCTGGAGCAATATTTAAGTCCAAAATGTCAATATGCACTTGGTAATTTCAGTGACTACTCTTAATAAATTATTCCTCTAAAATTATGCCTGAATACAACAATAAAACGACTACAAAGACTGATCATAAAACAGGATTGAATAATTGTGTAATATATATATATATATATATATATATATATATATATATATATATATATATATATATATATATATATATATATATATATATATATATCCCTAGATGTAATTCATTTGTAATCGAAAATTCAAACAAATTGTCAACAAACTTGCTTCCAAAATATTAAAAGCTCGCAAATAAGGCTAATACTTGAACTCAAGAACTGTAACTGTTGCGTATAGTTACAAATTGATATACTGTGAACTCCCACCATAAGCGCGTGTAGTGTAACTAAAATTAAAATACGGCAGATCCGATCCAAAGCGGACTGCAAGGGTTATGTTAATGGCAGTGCTTTTATTAAAGCTATTCAATTACTGATATTATTCGTATATGAGGTGAAAAATTGTCATCAAGGTCGTTGTATAAAGTGGCTGGAAAACAACCTCTCAACTCTGTATAATTAATGTTATAAATACAGGGTATGCACCAGTTGTAATTACGTCTCCATATTATAGATTTATTATATTTTAGTGATTACGTGTTTGATTATGGGTCGTCGGTGTTGGGGAAATATTTATCAGCACGAGTAGGTAGAAAATTTTTAAGGGCAAACATCATCGAGTGCAGAATTGACGAGGTTTCATGATGGGATGTTTTAGTTTCGTGTTTGAACTCAGGTCAGAACCGGAGAAGAGTGTCATGGGTCAAGTAGTTCCTACTTAAAGCTAAACCGGTTGATTGGTTGTTTATTTTGATTTGAAATATATGTGATAGGGACTGATGTTTTGTGCAATGTAATAATAAAAAAGGGTTCTCCATTATTTTGAGAATCCTAATATATTTGGGATAATGGTAAATGTAGTGTAAAGTGATACATGGAAAGTGGCTCAAAATCTTTGGTCGGCTGACCCAGGGATAGGAAAATATTTCCCTGCTTTGGATGTTTGAGTTATGATGTGTATTGTCATACTTTGAGATACTTGCGCTACGTTACAGAGTTCTAACTCAGAGAAGCCACGCATTGTGAAGTTGCGACACTTGTGGTCATTCATTGATTAGACGAAAATTATTTATAGTCTTGGCGCGTTATTAGAATTTCCAACAGATTACGGTTTTTTGTCGAGTAGTCTTGGAAATAAGGGGAAAACAAATGCCTTTTAGCAAAATTCACGCGCGTGCTGAACTCTCTCGGTAGAAAGTGACACTTTTGTATATAACAGTTTTGAAAACGTCCTTTTATAGAGCTATTCATTATTGTTAGTAGAAACTAGCTGGACATCGATGGATGAATGAACGTGAACGGAAAAATTAATATAACAAGCAAATGAGCGAGGGATAAAAGACAAGCGAATGAATGAATCGAAAAAATTAACAGCAAATACAGTAAAAGATCAAACTCGTCTTGAACTATTATAAGTTTAAAAGTATTTTGTTTTGTAATATACAGTATAGAATTTAATACACTTATGCATATTGCATATCTATATATATATATATATATATATATATATATATATATATATATATATATATATATATATATATATATATATCTGTCATTCCATTCACATGATAGTCAAGAATCCTGTACTTGGCTGACATTCTCTCAGTCGGTAACACTTCTGTATATCAAGCAAATTTCCCACGTACCCGGTACTCCCTGGTCCTCTATTTTCTCCCGAAGTCTCCAATTTATGGCCAACTTTTAAAATATATATATATTTCCTTCATCTTTTTGCATACGCTGTACCTAATTACAAGCTTGTAATGTATTGTATGTAACTCAACATGGCAAACATCATAAAGAGTTGCTTCAAATTATATATATATATATATATATATATATATATATATATATATATATATTTATATATGTATAGGTGCAATAAACTGACGACGAACAGTACGAAACTAGTAACTAACTAGCCTAAGCGCTTTCGACTCTTAATGAGTCTTTTTCAAAGGCAAATACAAAACATATATACGACAAACAAATAAACACAAAAACGTTGTGTTTGTAAACCTCTACATGGCTGTCTTGACATGTGCTAAAACTATAAATACAGCCAGCTTGTATAGACTAGTTGCGGAAACTAAAAACGTTGTATAATTCCCTTAAAGTCTACAAGCCAAAGCGACATCTATTTTTACTTTTTGTACATATGTAACGCAGATTATATCCCGGATATTTGATTCTATACCTGTTATTCTTATAGTAAAATTTGAAGGATAATAAGAAGATTTAGAAAATGTTAAATTCTACTAGTGCATAGTTTTCATTTTCTGGTCTTCTTGGTTTAGACCGCTTGGTTTCAATGTTCTAAGGCGGCGTATCCAGTATGATTCTTTTTCCTTCCTGGTTTCGGAACTCCAGCTGTGGTTGTTAGCAATAGCGATAAGTATTATATCACTGAAAGTGTGTCCAGGGGAGAGAAGTGTTCTGCGACCGGGCTTCTGAACAGCTTTTTTGTCATCCAATCAGATCTATGAAGGTTTATCATTTTGTGTAGCTTTTCAGTTTCTCCGACGTACTGAAGGCCACAGATCTTACATGTGATGAGATAAATCACATTCTCTGTTTTGCACGTTTTGTTTGGACCATGTATGTTTAGTTTTTCTTTAGTCACTGTGCTAGTGAATGTCTTGGTCTCTATCATATGTTGACAGGTTTTGTATCTTTTATCGCCACAGTGTCCAGATTGATTAGGTTGGTTTTGACTAGCGATTGGCGTTAGCTTTGCCCTGACTAGGATGTCCCTTAGGTTTTTTGGTCTCCGGTAAGCTACTACAGGTTTGTTCGGAAGTATTAGGTTTAGTATGTCTGACGATTGCACGGTTGGCCAGTGGTTTACGAATATTTTACCTACTTTGGGATTGTCTGGGTGATAGGTCAGAATAAATGGTATCCTATCAACCTTTTCTTTCTTTAAAAATCTGAGTAGGTCATCACGGTTTGTTTGTTTGGCCCTTTGGATTGCCTCCGCAATCAGGTCTTTGTCGTAGCCTCGGTAAATTAAATGTTTAGCCAGCTCTTCAGACCTTTCTAGGAATCTTTCATCGTCGGAGCAAATTCTGCGTATCCTCAGTGCCTGGCTATATGGAATGTTCTTAATACAGTGTTTTGGATGACAGCTGGTTGGGAGGAGATACTGGTGTTTGTCGGTTGGTTTCGAGTAGATGTCTGTGTGTAATTTGTTTTCCACCAGTCTGGTTGTTGTGTCCAGGAAAACATGGTTTGAGTTGGAAATTTCTTCCGTGAATTTTATTGAAGGATGGAAGTTGTTTGCCTTTGATATGAAGTCATCCAGACTTTCTCTTCCATACCGCCACTTCATTTCTATATCATCGATAAAGCGTACCCACTGGTATGGTGTACGCTCAACCGATGTTAAGAGCTGACCCTCAAGTTTTCCCATGAAAATGTTAGCATACGAAGGGGCCATTTTAGTACCCATTGCAGTTCCATTGATTTGTAGGTAGTTTTCTTCATTAAATTCAAAGTTGTTGAGTTTTAGGACAAGCTCCAGGAGTTGGATTAAGAAGTGTGTGGGTGGATTGTTTATAGTTCTTGTTTCCCATGCTTCGCTACATGCCTGTAACCCTTCGTTGTGCGGTATGTTGGTGTACAAAGATGTGACGTCTAAGGAAGCAAGTAATGTATCTGGCAGTAATGGTTCACTAGCTTTGCTTTTTATGAGATAATCTGTCGTGTCTTGAAGATATGATGGCAATTTGTGGACATGTGGTCTCATAAAATTATCTAAATATTTTGATATCCTTTGTGTGGGGTGTCCGTTACCTGAGATTATAGGTCAATATATATATATATATATATATATATATATATATATATATATATATATATATATATATATATATATATATATATATATATATATATATATATATATATATATATCGAGAGAGAGAGAGAGAGAGAGAGAGAGAGAGAGAGAGAGAGAGAGAGAGATGCAACTTACCAAGATGATCACAGAAGTGAGTGTAAGTTTTAGGTTAGTGGTCGATCTGTAGTATAGAAAACAGACCACGAGAACAACATAAAGCAACTCCATGTTACTTATTTTAAACAAAGGTGTAATGCTGTACTGTACTCTTTCGTCTAGTTTAACCATGCGAAATAGTAATCTCCTTTCCCGGTGGGAAACACTTCAGGTGTCCCGCTAGTAGACACGTATCTGCTTCGTGGACACCTTTATCTTTCAATGAGACGATAACGGTTCCAACAGCTTAAGCTTTAGATATCAGGCCTATCGTTGTCTATGGATTTATTATTTGTTTTAATATGAGATTTTGGCGAAAATATTAATTATATAAATATTTGTTCTAATATGACTTTTTGGAGGGAATAGAAGCTATATAGGCCTAATTTGGTAATCTTTACAATGAGTTCAGTTTATATCGGGAAAGAAGAAGAAAGTTGGAGGGCCAGTATTCAAACTCTTACTTTTTCCTTTGAACAGTAAGTTGTTGGCAAGATCAAAATAATGCAGAATAGAATCAGTCTACACTTATTTTTTTTCATGCTGTGAGGTAAAAATTTGCGCGCAAATTTAGACAGCCGCTGAAGAAATGCACGAACACTGCGGCATAGTCGACATATAAACGACTCTATTATCTAGCGATTTACTATCCAGTTTAGGACATTGTCCTTACGGCCATCAACTCTGATGCCACGTATGCCGATTTTGACAGCAATGGGTCTTTATATAAGTCAATGATTTGTGAAATTTCCACAATAATGTCGAGCCATTTGATCAAGAATTTTGAGGATATAGTACATAGCGGTCCCGTTCCACGCATCTTCATCATATATTTCACTCTCGTCTGCCAGAGAAGTGTGGTTTTTGCTTATGTTTATATCCTGCCGTTAAACATTGGGTATAGCCTTTGAAAATACAACGAAATTGCCAAACATTTGTGAAATGAAAGAAAATATAATTAGCTTTTACATGAAACTAAATATGGTATAATAAAATGGAAGATGATGACATGCATCAAACAAAGCAACTGGTATGTAACTGACAGCTGACAAGGAAAAGCGATTCAAATTATTAAAAATACAATTTTATGTTCGTGTTTAAATCTTAGATCTGACCCGTCAATTTAGAAAGAGCTTTTCAAGGTGCAGAAATTTATTCAGCATTAAAATAATATGAAATAGGGATTTTATTTAATGCAAGACTAAGAAATGCATACAAAAATATGCAATGGAGAGCATAACAGTCAATATGACGATCAATGAAGTCGTATGTTCTTGGGGCAGACTTGGATTATTGATGCCCCTATAGTGCAATCGCATCGATTAGTTTTCTAGACGCCGTTGCATACAAAGATATGTCATGTATGCATTCATATTCATCACTTATATTAATACAAATAAAATGGAATTGAGGTTGTAATGACGTTTCTTGCTAAACTGGATATGATGTTTTCAAATATATAATATATGCAGAAGCATGTAAAATAGCAACATATTTTCTTTTTGGTTCATTCATTTTACAGATCTTCAAACTTGTATCCAATTATAATCATGAAGAAAGAGCAAAATGATGGATTTGTTTTTAATTTATATTTCATGCAATATCACAATTGGTTTAATTTTCACTTTTTAAAATTTTATTTGTACACTACGCACATTGTCTCTAAAAGATTAGAAGTGAGCGCCGGTAGAGGTCACCTAGAGAAGCAATCTACAGAAGCAATAAATGTATCAATAGACCTTGACCAAGACCTGTTTGTATTCTTTTCTGCTGAAATTGGTCGATGAGAAAACGCATTGTTGGGATTGAAATTTGTGTGAAATTAAATAAATACCCATTGCTGCATGGTCCCTGACATACTGCAGTAAATTATGACATGGTAGGCCAAGTTCGAACATTTTCGGAATAGATTGTTACTATTTTAATATCATTGTCTTATTCCAACTCAGAAATGCTTTTACTGTTTGACTAGCATTGTTTTATTCAAACTCGGAATAGGTTGTTACTATTTGACTATCTTTGTCCCATAACAATTCAGAAATTATTTCACTGTTTGATTATCATTGTCTTATTCTGAAACATAATAGTAGAAACCAAATCGCAAAATAAATAAATAAATAAATAAATAAATAAATAAATAAATAAATAAATAAATAAATAATAAAACAAAATTTCGACACAGAACAAACTGTGTGCGACAGCTGGTGGAGATTTACTTTTATTGCAGTGTGACGCAAGTTATGTATGAAAATCAGAATACGTTTGCGGCTAAATTGTCTTCCAAGCATGATCGGAAAGAACAAGGATTCAGAATTTCATTAACTATCTTATAAGTTGTACTATATTGTCAGTGGTAAGGATGATAGGATACCGTTTACGCTAACTTATAATAAATTGTTTGCAGTTGAACATGACTTATAAGCTAATACGTGATGCAGTTATTAGATTTGCATCGCTCGCGCTTCTGATCTGTCTCTGCAATTCTCCTATGTTCGAAGTCTGTAGCTTCCTTATGGATGAGATTGCACTGGGAGGAGCGATCCTGTGAAAGATCTCCCAAAGAGTCACGGTTAATTTTGAATTATTTTAGATATGACTTCAAGGAATCTTTGATGCATTTCTTCTGACTACCATGCAACATCCTGGTGACGCGGCTTGCCCATTTAAAATGTGATTTCATCATCAGACTGTGCATGCTGGTTCTGCTATCTTATCCCCATAAGATTCATCAAGCAGCCATGCTAAAATGATTCAACCTCTTGGTGTGGTATCTGTACACCGTCCAGGTTTCATACGGATTCAGCAGGGTCGGCAATACAATGGCTTTGTAGACCTAAAGTTTTGTTTGTAGACTGATGCCTCTGTGCTTGCCGCGATAGATGAACATGTATGCTGGCAATAGGGTCTTTCCATTTAATGTAATGGTTGGCTCTATGTAAAGCTTTCCCGGTGCAGGTTAGCGTGTCATCTGCCCTTTTGATACCGATCGTGAGAACGAAATTATCACAAGCTGAGAAATGATTGTCATTTTGTTGCATGTTACACTCAGATTTGACATTCAAGGAACAGTCGTCACCAATTAGTAAATCACAAACAGCCACTTCCTCTTATTTCATCTTCGACTGTAGTCTCCTCTGACTGAAGAAGTAGCCGTCAGCCAGTATGTAATATTAATCCCAGTGTCAGTCTCGGAAGGCATCTATACGCATGGCAGAGAACAACATAATGAAGAAGGCTGCATCTTCTTAACGTGAAGCCTCATATGGATTGTAGCATAAACCCATTATGCACTTCAAATCTTGCTGAGCGGAAATTAATTTTGACATCTAGACGTGATGTGACTGACAGACATCACCAACACTATTGCATGCAATAAAACAGGATATGATTGGTCATTTATTGTGACATACAAATCAGTATTTATGTTAATTATTATAATTCAAACAAGGTCATAACATAGTTATGTGACTTATAAGCCAGGTGTAATTAGGTTTACATGACTACTGTCAATACAAAACGGTGAAAACAAATGATGGTTATCGTATGTTTCACAGGTTAAAATCCAAATATTTAATGTACTAAAGACTGCTTGAATTCATTCAGAATATTCCATACTTTTGGACTTGTGATAGGACACTCAGGATTATTTGGGATTTAATTTACAATACTGTGTCTTTTCACAATGTCATTCAATGTCGAGAACTTTGCTTTAAAACCTAACCAATATGGGTTCGAGTCCATTAAAAATGATGAACTGCTCGAGCTTGCCGGACATTATGAATTTTCTGAAGTGAATGTTTGTTTAATAAAGCAAGGGATAAAGAATTATTTTATTCAGTATTTGGCAGGAAAGGAAACTTTGGACAATAGTATATGGGGTTTGATTTGTAAGTCTATATCCGACTTTGGAAGGAATCAAAGGATTTACAGCTAAAATCCAGATGGAATTGGAATTAAGAAAGCTTCAACTTCGAATGGAAATGCAAATTCAGACAGAAGAATGGAAGAGAAAGAGAGAAAAAAGAAGAGAAGCATATGCAGATACATTGAGAGTGAGTGAGAGAAATACATATGCAGAGAAAACAAAGGGAAATACAATAAAGATCAGGGCCACAGACAAAGGGTAGGACAACAATGATAAAGTTCCAGGGGCCACAATGAGAAAGGGGCCCAATGCGGAAGAGAAAGATTTTTTTTTTGTTATTCATATATCCGAACTTGTGAATATTTCCCAGGGCCCGCAAATCCTAATATAGATTAAAAGAATTAGAACTGGCAGGTGGAGCGTATCTCCAACCCTTTACACACAAGCTTAAATTTTGATGTTGCCTGAAATATTAGGTTAGTACCACTTTTTCAGGAAAAAGTAGATAAATACTTTCTTCCCTATGACAATATTGCTGAAAATTTTGAACTGGCCAAGAGTGGAAAGGACTTTGTTATTAAAATTTGTACTTGTGTGTTGCCTGAAATAGTAGGTTAGCTATGTCAAGAACTACCTTGATAAGCAAATGGTGGAATTGTTTGGAAAATGCTGTTCTCACAGGAGTGTAGTGGTGTAGGAACGATGTTCCCTTACTTTTTTGGCACATTCTCATAATTTTTCTTGCAATCACCATTGACCCCTCCAAATCTGAGTAACGTGTTCCATCACTTTTTTTTTGTTGGGATTCAGTCATTTCTTTATTTAGCACTACACAACTACTTGACTCAGTTTCATTTGTCTGTGAAACAATACTACTAGTACTATTAATACTACCACTACTAATATTAACAATTTTGAGAAGAAAATAAGGAAGAATGATAATGATGAACTTAGTTGAATTTTTCACATTTTTATCAGTAATATAATAAATCTTAAAAATCACGTGTTATTGCTACTACTACCAGCAATATGTATGTATGTATGTATGTATGTATGTATGTATGTATGTATGTATGTATGTATGTATGTATGTATGTATGTATGTATATGTCTTGGATGTGGAAGTCGCAGGTTCGAATCCCAGCCAAGTCATACCTAAGCTTTATAAAAATGGTACTAGTAGCTGCCTCAATTTGCGTTCTGCATTAAGAGGTTAGTGATACGACAAGTCAGCCTGCAGTCAGGATAATGTGACTGGGTGAGACATTATGCTACATGATACCTCAGTGCTAGATATCACTATGAACTTTTTATTTGGACAGGATTTTTGATTTATTATATGCTCATTTGGTTCTCCGTTAATTTTACATTGTCAGAATCATTCAGTATTCCCTGATATTGAACACCTTCATATTGCACTCCTCGGGCTTGAAGCACGTGAGCGCGTGGTTCGCTATGATGTTAAAGGTTGGTGGGAAGAGCTATATGCGCATGAATACTATTATTGTGTATTAAAGGAATATATGATTGCGAACTTTATTATTTAATAATAAAATAATAAATTGTATTATGAAATATATTTGGTTGTGAATTTTATTATTAAGTCTTTGGTAATGAAACAAAAATGAGCATATACTTAAAAAGGTTACTGCATTTGAAAAATATGGAAAAATATGAACTCATTTTTCCAGATGGATATACTAAACTCCCAAGATTGTGCAATATAGCAATCCAAAAAGCTTGTTCATATTTTCCCATACAAATGCAGTAACCTATAAATACTGAGGGTTCTTTTTTGAGAGGTTTCTTTTGATACACTTATTTTATATCTGTCAAGCATGTCTTTATATAGCTTCTGTTTGATTTATCAGATATGTTTTTTCAAAACTTAATAATTCCAATATTCATCAATGCAAATGCTATCAAAAAAACAATCAAGTCCAAGTAAAAACTGGATTGTTGTTGAAATGAGGAAAAGGTCTTATTATCAAAGAGCAAATTAGCAGTACACATTACTGTACTATTTACATTGAGTGATTTGTTACTGCAAGGAGATTGGAATTCATATGGTGCCATCTATAACAGTACATTAGTTTTAGATTCTAACTTCACATTCTAGAAACATTTTACTACAGAAAACAAAAAGATATGAATTCCATCCATTTGTATCAAGATTTCTCAGTTTAAATTCTGTCAGTGCTCTAAATCATATATTTTATAATAGGGCTTTATATTTCAACCTCATTTTGTTTGTGTGTAGATAATATAAATGACACTATTTCAATACAGAGTGCCAGCAAAAACATGAGTCACTTTCTTCATTAACTGAGCAACAATCTGCAGTGTCAGACTTTATCATTCAAGGGTCACATATTCCATACCTATCCTGGCTAGCCCAAAATAGGCAACATATATCCGGGGGAAGGCACTTTCAAATTCAACCAACCCACAACAGAAGCAATTTTAAAAAAATAGGATGCACCATCAGATATTTTAATAAAAAACACTGCCTCCTTAAGAAGCACATTTCTTTTACATAATTTCTGTCTATGGGTTAGGGAGTGGTAGAAGCAATTTTAGTATTGGGTTGGGGACAGAAGCGATTTCAAAGACAGCTAGCTGGAGGTAATCTACTGAGTTCTTATAGGTCATATACTCTACTGCATTTTTTTCTTTGTATTCATTCATTATAATCAATATTTTGTCCTTTTGTTTGTTTCTCTGTCTGTCAGCCATGTATATCTCTTTTGAAATCACAAATTTTCTTGGTGGCTTAATATTTGCAGACGTCATTGTTCAGTCCCTTAACTACTAATTTAATGTCCATGAATATAGATTTTACATTAGGGATTTCTATTCTAATACAGAAATCAGGAATTTGTATTCTTACTAAACTGTGTGTTTACTAAAGTGATCACTATATTTTTCTATTTTTCTTTGTTGTCAGGCATGCTGCTTTTTATTAGAATAGTTAAATCTTGTGTGGTCAGATACTTTGATTCACTTGTTATTATGTTTTTAATACATGTTTTGGTAAACTTAAAATACATGCTTTGTCAGAAAAAAATAATTAATGCTTGTGAAAGCGATGTCACATTATTTCTACCTACTTTTATACTATATCATTTCTTGTAAGAACACCATATTTCAGTTACCGAAATCTTATTTGTATGCCTCTTGCAAGACTAATAGAAAGTTTAAAGTTTAAAAAAAAAGAAATAAAACAAGTAAAATATTTTTATATCATAAATTAGATTTTTAAAAATGGATGAAAGTCAACGAATCGTTTTTTTCCCCAGAGTACTCGTAAAATTAATGTCACTGCAGTTAACTGTATTGTCAACATCATCATCACTGATGGCTTAGCAATAACATTCTGCACTTTTGATCCATTTGTCACATGTTCTATCATCCAATTCTAGTCTTTCATGCAAGACTTATACCTATGGTACTACAGGCTTTCTGGGCAGAGTATAAGATGCTTGCCTTGTGATAAAAATCTGAAGGGCTTCCATGGCAGAATGGTGCAAGATGCTTGTCATGTGATTATTTGCCTCCAGTGTGTAAATAAGAATGTTGCCAGTTACTTGAGGAAGTTCAATGCTTCTATTTAGTGATGTTTGGTGTGTCAAAAGTACTTGGATTTTCTTAGCAGTAAAACTGGCTGCCATACTGTATATAGATTCTCTTCATCTGAAAATGGTTTAAAGGCCATAATGATCTACCAAAATTGGAGACCTCGTGTCTAAATGATTTTGGCTGTTGGAGATAAACATCTCAACAGAGGCACCATGTGCCTTAGTGTACTAAGGTGCTTGCTTTTACAGATCACTTGTATAGAATGAGTTTTTGTTACAGATCAACAAATTTGGGTTGGTGTTTTTGTTTTGTTCTTCCCAAACCTAATATACTTATAACCCCTCCCCCCACTAACCAAACCAAACTAAATCAACCTACTTATCAACTGTGGGAACAGCAGCAAAGGTAATAGTCCATCATTCTTGCCACAGCTTATGAATTTATAAATTTTGACTCCAGTAATTTTTTTGTAGACCTTTGAATTTTGTCAATTATGCCTTTCTGAATGTTACTTAAAAGTCATCATCAGTTGGTACAAATGGACTTTTCATGTTGAGCATATGAGATGGAGAAGTCTTGAGCAATCCTGCATCACATGCTGCCAAAATATTAACATTTTAGCTCACTTAAAGTTTCTATAGCAATGTCCATTATTCCAACCAGAATTGTTATAACTTATTCAAGCTATATTAACCGATATATGGAAATGTGCATCTGTAATAAATATTTGCAACATACTACGAGAATGCATTAGTGTTTCTCAATGATGCATTTGAACTGAGCAACAACCAGAATCAACAAACCAAGAAATGAATTTATTCACATCTCTCAGGCAGAAGTACAGTATATAATCATAATCTGCCAAGATTTTTCAATCTTTAAATCGGCCAAATTTTTTTCCAACGATACTGATTAGTTGCCAGAATGGACAGAAACAGGCCAGAACAGATATAACCAAATTGATTTGAGTAGCTAAATTCATGTGGTTTAGTTAACCATACATCCTTTATTATTGTCTTCCCTTTGATGTAATTTTTTTAATAAAGCTGAGAAAATAATGATTCACACATCAGAAAACAGGCACACATCTAATCATTATTGTTATTATACTTCTCCATTTCAGTCTGTTCTTATGATCTTGTTGCCCCACATATCATATTAGTGATTATATATATATAAATATATATATATATATATATATATATATATATATATATATATATATATATATATATATTTGTCAATTACTTTTGCTACTACTCTACTAATTGTTTGTGAATATTCATATCATTGTTAAATGCAATGGAGAGATTAAATCAAAGATAGAAAATCTTTATATTCTGCTTGGATTCCATATTTCTGCACAAAATTCAAGAGTTCATGACTCACTGTACTAATTTAGTTCGCAATGTAAACCTGTGTAAACACCATGATATTAAAATTCAATAACTTAAAATTTTGAATGCTCATGGATCAAATTTGTACCTGCATAGACACATCTATAATGACAACTTTTGTAAAAAGAAAACCATAAGAGCTTTATCATTTTCTGGATCTACACAAATTTGAAATTTGTGCTTTTAATATTATACCAAAAAGTCAGGTACTGATATCAGTAATATCTTCCAAACTCGGGTCTGTAAAGGGATGGAAATTATGTTAATTAAAACAATGTCCCTGACTTTTTTCAGTTACAATTAGGACAAGCTCTCAAAAGATTTTTTTTTTTTTTTACTAAAATCTTATTTTCATATTTTCATTATCAATTAATCAGGGATAATCAAGCCATGTATACTCTATTTTATCTTCACTGATTTATAGTATGTATCTCTTTCTTTCATATCTGTAGAAATGTGAATCCTTCAACAACTCTCAATGGCCTTTTTTGACCATGTTTGACTGGATACGATGTATGATAAAGTTCAAGTAACAGAAATATCAAGGGATAACCAGAGCCCAATAACATCTAAAAAAATGGTCAAGTTATCACCCGTTAGGATGCTTCCAGAATTTAAAGTTGTATGTGTGTGTGTGTGTGATCGACAGTGAGGATGTGGTGGCTGGAGGAATAGCCATTGTTAAATATCTCCCTAACACTTAAATATGTCACTCTTTCTTATTGTACCACTCTGTTAAGGCTCCATTGAAATCAAAATACTTAAAGAGATGCCATCTCTAGTTGCATAGCGATTATAACTGTGATGTCATTGGGCATGCTCATGTGGTTTTGGTGGGGTCTTGATTGGGATGGCAGAAAGACCATAGGCTTACTCCATATTTGACAGCTAATTATGATGTTGTCAAAGAATTAAATTTGACTAACAATTCAGTTGTTCTTAGAAAATATACTTGAACAGGTTCTAAAATTGATGTGTTTATTTTGGAGCCATGTTCCTCCATCACATTTAAGATTTGCATATACCAATGGCAAAATTAAAATGTTGCATCCTAAATTACTATCATGGATACTTTAAATTTTATTTAATGTGAGACTTAAATGACAGAAGTCATAACTTCAGTGATTTGTGGGTTAAAAAATGAATATCTTCTCAAACTCAATTTGGTGCAGATTACATTGTTTTTTTAGTGATATTAAAAATTCTTCATGTGAAAAATTGTACAAGAAACGACAACATCAGATCAGGTAATTAATACCACTAGAAAAAACATAGGAATATGCAGAATAATGATAGTATTATTTAAGTGGAATATGTGGTTACAATGTATGTGCAGGTTCTATAACTTTGCAAAATACATTTTGTACAACTATTCTGTTATTTCTAACAACACTCTGGAATATGGTCATAATTTTTGCATACATGAAGTTGACCCTCTTTTTACTTTAGTCAATTGCTAATTATTATTTTTAGATTTTACAACACAACTAAGCACATTTTACCTTTATCACACTTTTAATACATGATCACAAATATTTAGAGTGTAAGAAAATAGAAGTTACAATTTTATTAAAGGTATTAGTACCAGTAAAACTAATGGAGAGAGTAAAAAAGAATCAGGATGAACAGATTAGTAGTGTAGTAATTAATCCAAATATCAGAATGACATCAAGTATTTTTTCATAAATTTCATCATTAGTTAATGACACTGCTTCAAAATGTTGTGTACTAGATCAGGGGTTTTCAAACTGGTTCACAGACCTCTTGGGGTCCGGTTGCATGTTGCCAAGGGGTCCGCAAGCAGGTCCCTAAAAAGAATAAAAGTAGTACATTTGCAAAGTTTTCATTATCATCAACAATTATAAAACAACTGAGTACTGAGCTGTCTATTCTGTGACTCTATTCTATTCTATGGTTATTACTTATTTATTTCTTACATGGATTACATAAAATAATGTCGGTCTGCCAAATTTATTGGATAGGCTGACAGGGGTCCGGTATCTGAGCACGACATGCTATGGTGTCCACAGCTTCAAAAAGTTTGATAACCACTGTACTAGATAATAATAATCCAATTTGTAATACAAATATCAAATGATGGCTTGGAACTAAGTGCCAAAAGGTCTGCAGAAAATATTAACATCCTCAAAATAGACATAGGAATAACCAGACACAAACTGGACAAATTTTATCCATCTTGCTATGAGTTTACATATTTCAGTCAGTTTCTTATGTTTAATGTCATTCAATTTTTGCACATAGAGAGCATGTACTTCATTTGGTAAAACATTTGCATGATGTGAAAGTCAGTCTCGTTATTTTTTTGTTGCCATAGTGGTTCTGCCAACTAGAGATCTACACACACTTAATTATGTTGTATGGGGATTCTCTGATGTTCCCTATAAGCATTAATCTGTTGATTGTTTCAGGATTTAATATGATCTTCCTCTTCTGTATGAATATTATTCCATGCTGAGAACTCCCTTTCATTGCCTGCTGTCTGAAATGCATATGCATAACTAGCTTGAACAAGTTACTGTTCTTTATGGTTGTGCAATTTTCAACATCTCACAGGTTATGGCCCCATGGGTATTCTCTCTTTGACATCTCTGTTCCAAAAAGAATAGTTTTCAATAAAATGAACTCTGCCAAAAATTCACTTCCTTGAATCAGTGCTTTGCTGTCTCTTATGCCAGATTTTTTCTCTTTCATAATGCTGTATTAGGGTTTAAAGTCCAACATTCCCATAGTCTGCTTGTTCAGACATGGGTATCTTAAATAAATAGAACCAGCATCCATCCAACATATACATCAGACTTGTACAACATCATTATGGGCTCAAAGTCACACACTGGTACTTCCAGTTACATTTTCCCAATGATGAACAGACTGATGTACATGAAATTTATTCTCATCATATCTATCACCAGCCAATATTGGCTGACTGAAAACGTCTAACTACAAACCCAGTAATGATTCAGCCATTTAGGTTTCCTGTGTGGCCATTATTTGAAACATGCATTTGTAAAATTTCCATGATGAAAGTAAGGTTAAAACTCCCATAAAATGCTTGTTCCAGGGTCTAATGAACCAATCAGATTTAGTTTAACAGCTGTTCATGTCAAACTGAAGTATCCAGCTATTTTAATGGTTGCCTTCCTGAGTCTGGATGTTGCATCAAATGCTGAGATACTGCTACTGGCAGCAAGAATTCCGTTGCACTTTTAAAGTTAAATGTTGAATAAAAATTGCATACTGTGCAAAGTACATTTTATATCTGCGACATTAACTTAAGTTGCTGAATATCACTGCTTTAAAATTACATGATTTCATACAAATTAGATGCACTCGTGTGTACTGGCACCATTTTCTATCCCAATTTTTTATTCATGTTAGACCTCTAAGAGGGGGTTAGATGTGATTTGAAATATATTATTTGTTTTTTTTCTGACAACCAGCGATTTCTCATTTTGTTAACACAACCCACAACAAGAGTGATTTTCATAATCAACCTTCCACCGTCAGAATCAAAATAGTTTGCTGACCCGGGGGGTGGGGGGAGGAGATATATGTTCTACTGGAACAGCCTTTAGCTGCCTTGGAGCGTCCTTGTGAAAGGCACTTATCTCCATTTTTGCTCAGCATGATACAGTAACAATATTTAAAAAGTTCCTTCAAAACCCAAACTGTTTATCATTATTTATCTTACCAATGCCTAATGACTGCTAGCAATGCTATATCTAAATGCATGCTATTGCCACATTTTCCAATAACAGCCATGTCATAACTTTGGTATAACAAGTCACACGGACCATTCCTACACTTTTGCCCGCTGGATCTTCCTGCTGAATGCTATTATAAAAAAATGGCTGCTAGAATGCTTCCAAAAATATAAACTGTAGTTATTGGAAATATCCTGACAAAATTGATCTGGACAGGACATAGATTTTTGAAATAAGTTGTACTTTTGCATACATGTATTATGAAAATAGTATGGCTTTTAAAAGTACCACCCATCCATACCCTCTATCACAAATCATTGATAAAGCAGAAAATCAGTAACAATCCAGCAAAGTTTGATTAGAAGTTTTGTTTTTAGAAGAATTTGTCAATGTAGTAAATGTTGACCAATGCAAAAAGATTATGATTCAAAATGAAGTATTCTATGTACAGGTGACCTTGCTTTTGTCCATGTGAGTTATTAAAAACCTGGTTCAAATCCCAATTTATGTGTGTGTATATGTGTTTGATTTAGATTTTTAACATAGCTTTTAACAATTTTTCAGTCATATCACTACGATGTCTGCAGTGTGACAGTTTATAGTGATGTCTAGCACTGGGGCATCATGTTGCAGACATGTGGCACCATATCCCACCTGGTCACATCATCCTGACACCACCAGGCCAACCAGTCCTAACACTAACCTCTTATTGCTGAGCACCAAGTGAGGCAGCTGTTAGTATCATTTTTTAAAAGTGGATGGAAAAGCAGTGAGATGAAATGATGATTGGACAGAAAGATGAGGAAAACAGAAAAGCCACAAACTTAATATCCCTGCGGAAGAGTGAGACACAAATTACATGGATAATGATAATATGATTTAATATGATTCTATCAGCAGTTTTAATTATTTTATTTTATAAACACATACAAATAATCCAAGTAAAATTCTATGCATTTATTATCACAAGATAATCACATATCTGTGTATACATGAATTTGGATGTCACAATAGAAGTTAAAGAAAAATGGAGATTTTTATAAAGATACCTAAAAATGTGATTTAGGGAAGGACATCTTAAATTTTCCACAAACGGATCTTGGTTTGTTGGGTCTTTAAATCTTAGATTTGCAGCAATCACAAAATTTTCCAATTACAAATAAAAGTGAATTTACAGTGGGCTTAAATTCTGAATAAAAGTAATTTCAAGCTTACTAAAACAAAGCAGTTTAAATCATAAATTTTTTAAAATGCATTTTACGTAATTGTTTCTAAAAAAGAATTTAAAGTGTGTCCATATGACAGGGACCATATTAATCTAATTGCTTTGACACTAATTAACCTATTTATGCTGCTGTGCCATAAAACCAATACAAACCAAGTCACATGGCATGGATGCTCCTCACAAATGATATGCAATGAAATGGTAAAGTAAAACCATAATCCTAACTTGAAGAATTTTGCTAGAAATTGGTGAATGACAAATGTAATAAAGGTCTTCTTTTATGTAAAGCTTTGAGCTAAATTTGATTCCAATCCATGAAGACCAACAAAAGTTACTTAGTGGAAATAAATGGAAGGGCAAATTATGATGTCAAACAAGGGCCACAATTCTGAAAAGTTCAATTGAAAAACGGTAAAAATTTTGAACTTCACCCTAGTCATTTTAATATAAAACAATACTAAATTTCCATTCAATTCAAGAATTCTTCAAAAAGTATTGAGTAGAAAGGAAATGGATTGGCAGAACTATAATTCAAATAGAGGCTACAATGCCAAAAAAGATGGCTACAAACTTGTGAAAATTTGACTTTGGTAATTCTAATTGCAAAACTTCATTCAAAATTCATATAAGTTACTGAGTATAAACAAAATAGAAAAGAGTTCCAGGTCAAACAAAGAGCAAACATATAAAACAAATTTTCAGTAAGAATTTTTGCCTCTGGGTTTGTTAATATGCTTACTTGGATTTGGGTTTAGGGCCTTGGTTTTCTCCTTGGAAATTCTTCTGTCTACCTGATTTTTTTTGTCAGGCTTTTCACCAAAATTTAAGTAAATTGATCTAACTTTGTTTACTAATTTGATGGAAATATCCACTGAAAATGACATGGGCCCAAGGCATTTTGTTGTGTCAGGTGACAGTCTGTATATAAGGAAGAAGAAGTAAACAATTATTCATTCCTATCTTAAATCAGTCTTTGTGGAATCATTTTTAGATGTGTTCAGATATAATAAGAGGATTTATTTAATTTATTTATTTGAACTTATTGACATTTCGGACAGGAACATAATTATGGGATTATAGTGAATTCACTGAAGGACATTCTGGATAATATCATTGTGATACATCAAGACCTGGTACATCAGCTCATTCAAGGCTATTGGTACATCAGCAGATTCAAGATTGTAAGATTGTCATTCATTCAAAACACTGCTGGAATTCATTTGGAAAACTATACTTCTGGATTTATTTTACAGAACACTTAGATTCATTTTGGATTAAATTCATGATACTGTTCCTCTTAAGATTTCATATTTTAACTGGTTAATGAAATTATTTATTGATTTACTAAACCTGTTGATTTTTCCTCTTTCTGTTACTTAGTTTAAAACCACAGAGCCTTAACAATAAACAAAGTATTATAAGAAATGTTAATCTTCAGTCTGCATTTTCAAAAACCTAAAACCTTATATAGATTAAATTTTCTTCAGTGATCTCCATCTTAGGTTATAATATCCTCAAACTAAATCAATGACACAGCTACCTGTTTCTGAGTACATAGACCTATCAGTGGAATAAGAACTGTATTAATGTTCATCATTATGTCCCAATGTCAGGATTGATTGCCACTCTGACTTAGGTGTTTCACGATATCAACCCAGTCCCAGCCTCTTGGCTTCTCTCCAGTAGCAGCATTAGTCATTCTATCAAACATTTTTCGCTTCTGAGACTTTGAGAACTGCTCTTTCTTTTCTTTTTTTTTTCCTTCATCCTGATTTACCACTGTTTCATGATCACGTGCCTCTGCCTGCAATGAAGATAAATTGTCTTGAAACACTTGTGACCCAAAATTTCAGAAGTTAAATAGTATATCAGTGTACAGTATGTACCAGAAATATAATAAATTTACAAGCACAAAAACATCAGCAAGCTCATGTCTGTAGCAGACAAAATGGGCAAACCCAGTACCTCTGTTATGTTATCTATGTAACTACTATTACTTAAAACAAAAATTTAAATAATCAAAATTTTCATCACCACTGCATTGCTTCTCTTTTCTGGTACTTCTATTCTCCAGTCCAAGATACATAGTCTCTCCTACTAATAGTATTAGAGGGCCAGAACTGAAAGGAACACGATCCCAGTCTGACTCTTAAAATCTCCCTTTTACGACTTGACCAAGAGTATAGGACATCAAAGTGGGGTGGGAGGAAGAAATGTTTGCTGCAGTAGTAGGTAAGTATTGCATAACAAAAATAAGTTTTATTCCCAAACCCCAACCCCATTTTTTAAATGCAGTTAGTCAATACCTGCCAATACAACAGTACTGAATTTCCCAGTCAGGAGGGAGACAGATGACCTCACCAATCTGGTATAGAAAATAACTATTTACCCATACAGAAGGAGTGTTCACTACTGTAGGCCATTAGAAGGCTGGGCAATATGCTGTGCCATTACTATACAACACCACTCTCCAAAGCCTTTGCTCTGATGATCCAACGTGTGAATGTAAGGAGGCATTGTAAGACCACCAGAAGGCAGTTTTAAGGAAACCACCAAAAAAGTGAAAGAAGTAGCAATAGCATTGACTTCATGTGTTTTAAATAAGAGGAGAGGTACATCACAGTGAGGGACAGAAAAGCTATCTTGATAGTAGGACAATCTACCTGTAGATGGTGGTGGCTGAAAAATCATTGGAAGCCATTAGAGGTAAATGATTCTGACCATTCCTTTCTCTCCATATGAAGCCAAATAAAACCTTAAATCAATAACATGGAAAGAGGTCTTATCTTGATCATCTCCAGCACAGATCTGCTGAGACTCGGACTCTCAATAGGAAGTGGACTATTGTAGGTTGCTAACTCTGGCTGTGTAGCTAACTCTAGCCAAAAAAAACGCGTTGGCATTCAAGAGAAAATGAATCATAATTATCTTTGAACTGTAAACACTCTCTTTCCTATAACAAGACTTCAGTTGTGAATTTTTGGATTGTTAACATAGCTTTAATAATCTGATTCATATCTCTATGATGTCTGCAGTATGGCACATTATCCTGACACCAGGACAACAAGTCCTAAAATACTTACCTCTAAAAAACACTAACCTTTTAATGCTTCGTGCCAATTGAGGCAGCTGCAAGCACCATTTTTATAAGTCTTTGGTATGACGCAGTCAGGCTTTGAACCTGCAACCTCCCACATCTCAGGCAGACTCTCTAACCATCTTTGGAGGGGTAAAAAAATACATGGATCTTGCTTTTTCTCTTCAATGATGTTAAAGCATGAAAAGAGACTTAAGGTTAAGGTTCATTAAGAAAGGCTCACTAAAGGTTCATAAAGAGGTTTTGACAGTTCCAAAGGACACAAAAGATTCCACATAGACATTAGTGAGAGAGATACCAGTCTTTGATGAGGTCAAAAAGATGAGGATCTTACCCAGCAAACTTGAGAATGTTTGAAAGGTTGAAAGGGTAGCCCTTCACAGCAGACACAGAACATTGTCCTTCCTTGATAAGGAAGAGAAGAAAGTCTACAGCTGCTTCGAAAAGAGGCAGTTAGGATCAGTACTACAATAATATTCTTCCCTTTTCATCATAAACCCTGGAAACAGACTGCCTCCTTGCCTAAAAACTGGTTTATCAGATATACCCACTGTCAACCAGGGAAATCAGGGACAAAAGGGTAAAAATTCAAAATTCTATTAAAATCAATACAGAAGAAAGACCAAAGTCTTGTTTCACCTGTGAGAAGTAGATATGGATAACATATTTAACTGCTATAAAGTCCAGTCCAACTCCAAACAACATAGACCTTGATCTATATTATCCTGCAGATCAGGGTCTATGTTGTTTGTGCTACTGATAATTCATAACAAATTGCACAAACCCAGATCTGCTGGTGCATTATGGTATGGCAGATCTGGGTCTGTGCAGTTGCAGTTGGACCAAATTATAAGCAAGATTATTCATGGTAGTCTAAGAAACTTACAGTTAAAATCTGCAGAATACAGGCTACAAGAGGAACATAATTAATTCACAAAATTTTGTGAGGTAACACTTTTTGTGCATTCTGTTGTTCATTCAAAACACTGAATAACAATAAAAAATAAAAAATATATTTTCTGAATCAAATCCCACTCAAATTATCATAAACATGCTTATATTGTTTTAGAATTATGATTGTTTGTGACATTGAAAGTTAGCTTTACAAAATGTGGAAATATAAAAAAAAAAACATAACAAGATAAATAGGCATAAAATATAGACAAGATTTAATATTATCCTATGAAGAAAATAGGACTCCCTCACATATCAGAATTGGACTACCAAAAAATATATTAAAATTAAAATTAGCTACATTCTTCAAAATAAATAAATCTTTACTAAACTGAACTTTGGCATATGAACAAAAACCCCTAAATTTAAAAAAGCCCCTAAATTGAAAAAAAAATCCTGAAAATTTTGGAGGATCTTGCACTTACTTAGCATACAGACAAGGACTAAAAGTCTGAATTCAAAGCACATGTTTTGCACTGCAGCAACATGGGGTCATAAATCAATGAGTTTGTAGCAAATATTTATATCATGATATTAACATTTTATTACATTACACAAGATCATCTGAACTTTCTACCTCTTGTAATAACAGAGGAAAGACATTAACAGCAGTTGTAAATATTTTATTTTTGCATGAACACTCTAAAAAGAGTCTTAAAGGACATGGAAAGCCTGTAATATCTCAGTACTTGTAGGAATACCATCTTTTATTAAATTATGTTTAAACTGGAGATGCAAAGCTTTAAAAATTACTTAACAAGTTGGTAGAAAAAAAAGGTCATGAAATTTATTTACTTTTACATCATTTGATCAATTCTCTGCCTATTTATATTGCCTATGTAACACTTCTGGATAAATATAACTCTAGCAATGAGGTTACTGGGAATGATATATCTAGATAAAAGCAGGATTTAGTTAGGGTGTATAATAACATAAGGTACTAAAATCTACAGGTGTTTTCAATTACCTGTTCATAAACTGGGGGTGCATCAGGCTGATCAGCTAAAAGGTCATTAATGTTCTCACGTACCCATTCAAATAAGGTGTAAGTCATTGCACTTCCAAGAAGGTCCTGAACCTAGAATTATGAAAAAAAGAATTTAAAAAAATCAAATTTGTAACTACTTGAATAGCTATCTAATTCATTAACACTCAAATTTGAACTTCTAATTTGTGTTGTATTTTTCTATCAGAAATACATAAACAAATGTTCAGCTGGATTAAGTTTGCTTCCATTTAAAAATAAACATTATATTCCCTTGTCTTTATCTTAAATTTAGTACAAAAGTCAGTTTTTATTCATAACATTATATCCTTTTCAGATAATTATGATTGGTAATTAGCTGCTGTTAATAAAACACCATCATTTTCCCATAAAAACGAAGTTTTACTGTTATGAATATGTTGTTTACATGCAATTGTCAAATAAGGAGTAAATCAAATGAACTCACTTGAGTTAGAATATCATTAATAATCTTCTGTTTTACTTTCTCCAATCTGAAATATGAATTTAAGTTACTATAGTATCAAGGCATACCAGTATTTTACATGTAAATGCTGAAAATAATGATAACTTGTACATTAATCACTTAACAACTGTACTGTGAAACCACAATAAACCATATATTAATCAGATGAAAACTATTCTGCAAAATCATGATAAACCATATATACATCAGTTGAAAACTATGCTGTAAAACCATGTTAAACCAGGCATACATCAGTTGAAAACTGCTGTAAAACAATGATAAACCATATATACATCAGTTGAAAACTATGCTGTAAAACCATGATAAACCATATATGTTGAAAACTATGCTTTAAAACCATGATAATCCATACATCAGTTGAAAACTGCTTTAAAACCATAATTCATACATCAGTTGAAAACTATGCTGTAAAACCATGATAATTCATACATCAGTTGAAAACTATGCTGTAAAACCATGATAATCCATACAAAGTTGAAAACTATGCAGTAAAACCATGACAACTTGCATATTAATCAACTGAAAACCATACTACCAAACTTTGATAATGCATACATTAATCTCTTGAAAACTTCACATTCATGTGTTACAGTTTAAATGGCATTGTCATGAAAATAAAATTTATGTACTGTTTTAAGTTCCTGTGGTCAAGATATTTCCTCTATCATATATTCATGCATTTGCTGAAATAGATGGTGGCATATTTAATGGGCTCAACACTACAAATACCATTATTTATATTATATCTATTCATTACTTCCCACACACTACCACATCCATGACATGCATACTGTGTCTTTCTGCTGTTACCACATATATGTATTATCAATAGAATGATTAAAAATGTCACTCTAATTGAAGATGGGTGAGTCCATTAAAATACTCTTCTTTCAAGTGGTTTCTATGTGGCCAATATAACTACCAGGTTTTATGAATTTTCACCTGGTGATTTAAGAGATGAGGTAAATGACAGACCGAGATAGATATAAACAATGTCTCCATGCTAGAGCTGGGGGATAATAATTAATACATTGGAACAAAAGAACCTCACTTACATGTGCTTGTTATAGAACATCTGCAGATTGACACAAGGAGGTTCCTCAGGATACGAGTCGGGCCAGCAAATCTCCAGAATGAAAGACTTGTAATTCCCATCTTCACCATACTGAAATTTCAAATTAACCTGTTTGTTGCAACATCGTTATCAAAATGACCTGTTCATTTCCATATTCATATTAAAAGGATGTGTTTGTTGCCATATCCCTATCTAAAGGAAATCTTTGCTGCAATTAAAGCACATAACTCTTTAAAATAATAAACTGAAATCCTTTAAACTCGTCAAAAATCTTGTCAATATAAAACTGAATGCCAAATTGTATGAAATGCAACAAAGTTAAGTAAAGTCATGCTGCAGACACCAAAGCTGAGAGGATGGGATATAAGGTCCCAAAATTCTGGTAAATGATGTCTTGGAATGCAGGAAACTGAACTTGCTCAATGTGTCATCAATCTGAAGCCACAAGCCAGATCAGGCTGAAATCCAAGAACTTTTGAAAATATCTTGTGGAAAGATAAGTTATGATGACAAGCACTCAAGGTCCTGAACTCAAAGAAATAAAACTAAATCCACATTGGTATGTGCATGTATACTCTAAGAGACTATATTAATATCAATTAGCAGTAGAAAATGTTGAATGGTTCTTCAGCAATGCTGGTTACAAGCAACATCTAATGTGAAGATATTAAGTTCACTGCCAAGGAACATAACTATACATAAAGTAGAATTAACAAGACAAGACACATAAAAATCATACAAGAGACAATGTACACAATAACTTACATTACAGTATGTATGTATGAAGTAGTGTTTTACAGCATTTCAGCAACTGTGAAGTGCCAACAGAAAAAAAGGTTCCAAAATATGTAAAGATGAACTGTACAAAAAGTTTCTAAGATAAACCCTTAAAAAAATGACCTCCAACCCAAAATAAAATATAAAATGTAATAATGTTAAAATTCTTTAAAATATATGTAAATAATTGATGGAAGCAAAACATGTAAAATCCTTAAAACCTGTTTTATAAACAGCATTCTTTTCACAAACTCCACGATCTTTTTGGCAATAATGCCATTAAAATTGGAACTGAAACCTTTGAAATGGACACCTATATTTAAAATACAATTTAGTTACAAAATAGTATCCAATCATGTGTTAGGGTTGCAGAGCTATGTTGATTACCAACAACATCCTATGAAGACATACAATCTTCATGAGCCATAACTCTATCCAAAAAGGGGTCAACAAGACAAAATTCATACAAGGTACATCTTTGTTTAAGGAATAATGTCAGTGCTCTGAAATCTGACAGCCCAATGCCCAGGACCCCTTTAATTTTAGATCAGGCCTGCCCTTTATTCTAAGGGAGGTGCCAGTTGGGATTGTTAAAAAAAAATAATTTGGCTTAAGAAACTTTGATTGCATTGATGAAATGTGTAAATGTATTTTCAACAATTTGACATACCTGCCAAAATACAGCACAATCTACATTAGACCTCCACTGTCATATGTGAAATTGATGTATGAATTTAATCAGAATGAAGCATGGTGTGTCATGCTAAAATTACAATTTTGTACTCCCATAGCCCCTGACATGGTCATGTTTCTAGAAAACACCATTTGGATTAATCTTCACACACACACCCAAACCCACCATTTTCAGTATATACCAGTTACATGTAGCATGCATATGTGCTAAAGAAACATGATTGGAGTTGATATAAAACTATCCCTTGGGCAGTTTAAAAAGCGGCAATTTAAGTCAAAGAGGTCAGGTATAAACCACTATTTCACATATTACTTAATTGGCTGACAATAGTTGGCAACTTGTAAAAGTGGTCATTAATCGAAGGCCAATGGGTTCTTTTAAGGCTGGTATGGTTTCCATGGAGACCAAACAATGTCAACATTAATATCAATCAGGTTATTAACTTCTTCGTACCAATGGCATAATATGAATAGATTTAAAACTTTCAGTAATAAATCGGTGTCAGTAATGGTGGTTGTTTAAGTATCTCATCCACTTTACAACAACATATGCTTTATACCTTGTAATGAAATGTTGTAGGGGAAATTTCCTTGAAATTACCATCCCCTTCATAGATTGACCTCAATACTTCCAGTTCCTCCTGAAAATAAAGTTAAGTGTACATCTTATTAGAAATAGGTTATGTTGATTTATACTGTACATCACCTTGAATGCAGAATGTTCAAATCTGGGAAGCTTAATGATTTTGTAAGAATACCAATCAATATAACTTTTGCTGTCATGTATGTGTGGTTAGCGAGATGGGGTGAAGAGAGACCTATTAAACTTTATCAGTTCAACACGCATATAAAAATGTTTAGCCGATGAAAAATCAAATGAAAAAACAGGGATCAATGAGAGCATACATAGGAGATGGGGTGGAGGACTATTTTTTTCTCAGGACCAGTACCAACAGTGCCAGGGTTCCTGCAGACTTAACAAAAACAAATTCCATGACTTTTCCGAAACTTTTCCAGGGACATTTCATAAAACTCATGGACCGTGCTATCTTGCATTGTCAAGTAAATGAACATAAAGAATGACATTTTCAGTCTAAAAAAACAAAGTTAACAACAAATATTTTTAATATGTACATTTTAAATTTACCTGGGCTAGCACACTTTGACTTTATGTAGTAATTTTTGTCATAATCCAATGTTCAACGTAATTTGCATTCAAAAAGAAAACAGGAAACAATCATTTGTAGTCTATGAATGTGTTCCTATTTAGAATTTTAAAAAAACCCATTATTTTCCAGTTGCTTTTTTTATTTAATGAACTACACCGGAAACCATTAGGGGAACTTACTCTTGTTCTATGAATTGAAACCATTTATCAACAGTAATTTTATCATTTTATTTAATCGGTAATCAGTGCTCTATGTAATTTGAAGTAATCAATTTCTTAAACTCCATTGTCACAAATTCCATGACTTTTCCAAAACTTTGCAAGGTTTTGACAAATTCCATAACTTTTCAAGGCCCTTGAAATTTATTTGTTAAATTCCAAAACTTTTCCAGGATTCCATGACCTGCAGGAACCCTGCAACACACATGAGTGCATGGATCATGATGAGATTGGGTTGACAGTTAACAAGTATCTCTTTGATCAGATGATTTACCTGACTAAAAGTGAAATATAATACAATATAAAAAGTCAGTATCAAATGCAATAGGAGCAAAAGATTTTATATTGTATATAATACAGCTGATGTGATACAAAATTATAACCTAATTGATCTATTTTATTAAATTTCATGAAAAATCGTGAAATTAATCTGAAAATGTCAAGAGTGAAACAAATGGAGATAATAAAGGATAGGCTAGGATATAGATTTTATGATGTCATAACATTTGATACAACAAAAGAATCGTCATATAATTTACACATGTATTTGGGTCACAATGTTTTCAAAGTCATGAAATGCACTAAAAACCTTTCACCTTTATAAAGTGATTCATACACTTATAACAAGGAAAAAGTGGACAACACCCATGTACCAAATCAGAGGATGTATTACTTTGATAAATTTCAAGAACTTTCTGCGTAAGCAAATAGGGATGGTTTCAGTTTCTAGCACATACTCGCATCCCCATATATCTGCTCAGGTTAAGATTGGTGTTACCATGAGGTCAAACATTTTTAAAAAAAAAAAAAACCAACCTAATATAGAAAATGATCTTCCTTTACATTATATATTGCTGATTGAGATAACCGATTTCACGGCTTGTGTTGTAAGACTTTTGTTTTTTTTAGCCTTGGTCCAACTCAATCTGGCTAGAAACAAATGTGTATATTTGTAGAGACATATTGTTTCCATATAACTCCATGGTGATACAGTACAGCTTATGCACGTGTGTTTTATTAAAATTATAATCTAGCTTTAACAAAAAGTGATATCGCTATGATGTTTTTTTTCAGCGTGGTAATTTATAGTGATGTCAAGCACTGGGGCATCATGCCACAGATATGTGGCATGATGTACCACCCAATCATATTATCTTGACACCAGGTGGACTAGTCCTAATATTAACCTCTTAATGTTGAATTCAAAGAAAGGCGGCTGCTAGTACCATTTTTATTAGTCTTTGGTATGACTGCTGTGATCTGAACCTGCTACCTCCAGTATACAAGGCAGATGCTCTAACCACATAGCCTACCTAAGAGGTATACAGTTCATGTGAGGTTTCATTTCTTCATCCACCATGATGGGGGTGGAGATATATACATGTAAGTGTACTCCAAAATTCAGGAAAATTATGCATGTAGAATTTGTCTTATGGGACAGTAAGTAGCCTTGAATTAAGTAGCCTTGAATTACTCACTAATATTTTTGCCCTTTGCCTTTTCCTTATTGATTATATATAAAACTCAATAATATAAGATTAGCAACATCACTGTACCTGCTGTGTCTCTTGACTGCTCATTATGGATGGATATAAATAGCTCCTTTACATCATAAGAAATATGGGTGTTCAACCTATAAATAGGAAATATTCTTGATATACTGAATAACTGAAATGTATTAATCTGATTACTGCATGTTCAACAATGTCTATAGTTATAACAAGTCTCTATTCCATTAGCAAAATGCAAAAACTTCATATAATCAATGGTATATCAAACATTGGTCACAGTGACCTACTTTTTGCAGGTGATGAGTAGAACCATTCCATATTTAAATACCAATAAAGTTACATGACTGTACATGAAACAATGTTTTAGAAATTGAGCTAAATGCAAAAATGTAAATCTTAACAATAACTTAACAATTACTAGAATACTTTGGACATGCTGGACGAATACACTGGACATGCTGGTCAGTACTCTCCAAATTGAAAATACCCATAAAACTTCATGACTGTACACACAAAAGTGTCAAAAAATACTAACTAGCTGCAAAATCTGACCATAATCAGGCAGCCACTACAGCTGCCTGATTTCAACATTATTTATTTCAATATGTCCTCACTGAAAGTAGCGTTTCGGCAGAACTGGTAAGTCTGGTAGCTTTAAAACAATTTTCTTGTTCCTTTGGGTATGTAAATACTGTGGAGATCCCAGAAATAAAAATATCCAGGTATGGGCTACAATCTATTAGCTATGCAGAAGCAAAACTATGGAATTCTCTCCCCAATAACATATGAACTCAAGAGTTTAACAACTTAAAATCCCTCTTAAACACCTGGTATGGGAGTTTATGGTATAAATGCTCTCTATGTAAACACAATAGGCTGCTGCTGCTACCTTAATCATCTGAATGTTTAGCAGGTTAGTTTCTAGTCTTGCATATACGCTTGCAGCATTTGGTTGCCTACAATGTTGCCTTATCTCGCTTACATGTGGTTTTGGAAGGAGTTTCCTCCATTTGGATAGAAAATTTAAACGTTCCAATGAATTAACACTTATCAGATATGTGTGCTTTTGTATGTTTTGCATAGTCTTGTCCTTGTATACTTATCAGATATATGTGCTTTTGTATGTTTTGCTAGTCTTGTCCTTGTACACTAATCAGATATGTGTGATTTTGTATGTTTTGCATAGTCTTGTCCTTCTTGTACACTTATCAGATGTGTGCTTTTGTATCTTTTGCATAGACTTGTCTTTCTTGTACACTTATCAGATATGTGTGCTTTTGTCCTTGTATACTTATCAGATATATGTGCTTTTGTATGTTTTGCTAGTCTTGTCCTTGTACACTAATTAGATATGTGTACTTTTGTTTGTTTTGCATAGTCATGTCCTTCTTGTACATTTATCAGATATATGTGCTTTTGTATGTTTGCATAGTCGTGTCCTTCTTGCACACTTATCAGGTATGTGTGCTTTTGTTTGTTTTGCATAGACTTGTCCTTCTTATACACTTATCAGATATGTGTGCTTTTGTATGTTTGCATAGTCGTGTCCTTCTTGCACACTTATCAGATATGTGTGCTTTTGTATGTTTTGCATAGTCTTGTCCTTCTTGTACACTTATCAGATATCTGTGCTTTTGTTTGTTTTGCATAGACTTGTCCATCTTGAACACTTATCAGATATGTGTGCTTTTATAATTTGCATTGTCTTGTCCTTCTTGTACACTTATCAGATGTGTGCTTTTGTATGTTTTGCATAGTCTTGTCCTTCTTGAACACTTATCAGATATGTATGCTTTTGTATTTTTTGCATAGTCGTGTCCTTGTACACTTATCAGATATGTGTGCTTTGGTAAGTTTTGCATAGTTTTGTCCTTCTTGTACTTTTATCAGATATGTGTGCTTTTATGTTTTGCATTGTCTTTTCCTTCTTGTACACTTATCAGATGTGTGCTTTTGTATGTTTTGCTTAGTCATGTCCTTCTTGTACACTTATCAGATAAGTGTTTTGTATGTTTTACATAGTCTTGTCTTTCTTGTACACTTATCAGATATGTGCTTTTGTTTGTTTTGCATAGACTTGTCCTTCTTGAACACTTATCAGATATGTGTGCTTTTGTTTTGCATTGTCTTGTCCTTCTTGTACACTTATCAGATGTGTGCTTTTGTATGTTTTGCATAGTCTTGTCTTTCTTGTACACTTATCAGATATGTGTGCTTTTGTTTGTTTTGCATAGACTTGTCCTTCTTGAACACTTATCAGATATGTGTACTTTTGTATGTTTGCATAGTCTTGTCCTTCTTGTACACTTATCAGATGTGTGCTTTTGTATGTTTTGCATAGTCTTGTCCTTCTTGTACACTTATCAGATATGTGTGCTTTGGTAAATTTTGCATAGTCTTGTCCTTCTTGTACACTTATCAGATATGTGTGCTTTTATATTTTGCATTGTCTTGTCCTTCTTGTACACTTATCAGATATGTGCTTTTGTATGTTTTGCATTGTCTTGTCCTTCTTGTACACTTATCAGATATGTGTGCTTTTGTATGTTTTGCATTGTCTTGTCCTTCTTGTACACTTATCAGATGTGTGTGCTTTTGTATGTTTTGCATTGTCTTGTCCTTCTTGTACACTTATCAGATGTGTGCTTTTGTATGTTTTGCATAGTCTTGTCCTTCTTGTACACTTATCAGATATGTGTGCTTTGGTAAATTTTGCATAGTCTTGTCCTTCTTGTACACTTATCAGATATGTGTGCTTTTATATTTTGCATTGTCTTGTCCTTATTGTACACTTATCAGATATGTGCTTTTGTTATGTTTTGCATAGTCTTGTCCTTCTTGTACACTTATCAGATATGTGTGCTTTTGTATGTTTTGCATTGTCTTCTCCTTCTTGTACACTTATCAGATGTGTGTGCTTTTGTATATTTTGCATTGTCTTGTCCTTCTTGTACACTTATCAGATCTGTGTGCTTTTGTATCTTTTGCATAGACTTGTCCTTCTTGTACTTATAATCAGATATGTGTGTTTTTATATGTTTTGCATTGTCTTGTCCTTGTATACTTATCAGATATGCATGACTTTGTATGTTTTGCATAGTCTTGTCCTTCTTGTACACTTATCAGAGATGTGTGCATTTGTATGTTTTGCATAGTCTTGTCCTTCTTCTACACTTATCAGATGTGTTTTGCATAGTCTTGTCCTTCTTGTACACTTATCAGATATGCATGACTTTGTATGTTTTGCATAGTCTTGTCCTTCTTGTACATTTATCAGAGATGTGTGCATTTGTATGTTTTGCATAGTCTTGTCCTTCTTGTACACTTATCAGATGTGTGTTTTGCATAGTCTTGTCCTTCTTGTACACTTATCGGATATGTGTGCTTTTGTATGCTTTGCATAGTCTTGTCCTTCTTGTACACTTATCAGATATGTGACTTTGTATGTTTTGGATAGTCTTGTCCTTGTACACTTATCAGATATGTGATTTTGTATTTTTTGCATAGTCGTGTCCTTGTACACTTATCAGATATGTGTGCTTTTGTTTGTTTTGCATAGTCTTGTCTTTTTTGTACACTTATCAGATGTGTGACTTTGTATGTTTTGGATAGTCTTGTCCTTGTACCCTTATCAGATATGTGTGTTTTGCATAGTCTTGTTCTTCTTGTACACTTATCAGATATGCGTGATTTTGTATGTTTTGCAAAGTCTTGTCTTGTTTGTACAATTAAAATCAACACTAGAGTATGAATAAAAACAAAAAGTATGAATACCGCTTCTGAACTTGCGCGGAAGAGGGAATACTGAAGATGTCACGTCATTTTGTCATGCGATGCCCTCCTGGAAACATCTTTACTAATTTGCATATGAATGTGCACAAATAAAAACAAAGAACACAGCAAGGTATTTGCATATCTTTGTTGTAAACAGCGGGAGGTACATTTACGGTCGGAATATGACCATGTTACCTTACATACAAAAGAGGGCAGACTCCTATCCATTAAATTGTGTTTCGTGAATAGATTGCTAAAATATAACTAAAATATAAATTATAAATGGGGAAGGGATATTCAATTTTGCCAAGAAGCATAATTTTACAACTTGAAAGAGAATATAAAACATGTATAAATGTTAAGTATGACCATATCCCAACACGTTGTTTTCCTCCAGTCATGTCACACACAAGGCCGAGAACTCGATGGTCTGATTGTTGAAATAAATTGTTAACCTGTTATTCACAGTCTGTAAAACATGTCAAAGCAATTTCAGCTCTATATAAAATTGAATTCATAACCTTTAAGGTCACAATTACCGTGAACCCTCGAAAACATATAACTATTTATACTACAGCACATTTTAACATTTTTCACATCACTTTTGTTCGTACAATACAAAACACAGTGTCTCCTAACATTTATATAGCACATAGCTGAAGGTCTAACGTACATGTATTGTCGTGAAGAGCACCTTTGGAAAAAAGACGTTATTTTATGACGGCTGCATTATATAGCATTATCTTTCAACAGCACAATGATTTTGTCTCTTGAAACGAACTGTAATAATGCAATTTGTTAGGATTTTCCTGGAACATTATAAATATAAGTAAGAAACTAAATAATATATAAAAATAATTTATAATAGTGGTCATGTTCTCATTGCATTTTTCAAAAGAATCGATTAGTTTCGTTTTGTTTAATAATATACCGTTTTTTGTTAACTGACAATACTCCAGCAGTAATACACCCGTTGACTGATGTTGAGGCTCGTCCCATTTTATTAAATTTGATGAAGTTGTGAGCTGTTTCCACAATTTTCTGGTAATAGCTCGAACATTTAATGCAAAGGCAGAGAAGATAAAAACGAGAAACTTGTTTGGTTCATTTCATCCTGATAATACTTTTGGATAAAACACTATTGATAATGGTGTTATCTATTTCCGTAGAGTTGCATACTGGTCTATGTATGACACTGTGATGGTGCTATTAATGAATATTGGAACGTACGGTTACCGCGTTGCTACTTGGAAAAATATCCAAAAGGAAGTCTACGAACATTATCCAAAATCTCAGTTTAAGGACAGAAAATTGCATGAAATCGAACGTTTTTTGATAAAAGGAATGATAGCTTCTGTACATGCCATCCGTGCATATTTGATCTTTTTAGCTTCCTTACATTGCAGGAATAGTTTTTCTTTGCTTGACTTGTTAAATGTTCATATGCAGAGGGGTAACAGGAACAACAGGGCTTGCTAAATATCAGAAGACTTTACAAGAACACCTTTGGACTTAAGAGAATACCTACTTTAAATTTCAGTTAGTACAACAAACAAACAAAAGCTGCGATTTTTTGTGTAACAGGAAAGTAATGATGCCAAGAGTTGACTAGGAAAATAACTTGTTTTGACAAAGAGTGTTCAATTATAGTAATGTCACATAAATATATATCAAAATTTGAACAAAAAGTGGCAACCAAAGAAATTTAATACATCAAATAAGAAATTAAATAAGTGACATCAAATGGCTAGGTAACTAGATTTAAAGTTATTAGTATAATTCATAAATGATTAAAGTATTCATTTGTTTTAGCCTAATATTGCTATGCATTTACATGATCTGTATGTATGTATGTATGTATGTATGTATGTATGTATGTATGTATGTATGTATGTATGTATGTATGTATATATATATATATATATATATATATATATATATATATATATATATATATAAATATATATATATATATTTGTCCATGATACCTTTTACTATTAAATATAGGATTTTACAAAAGTACAACAAGCCTTATGGAATGTTGGAATATTTGTTGGGCGAAGAAGTTTCCATGCTGATGGCTGATATTCATTTTGATCTCTTGTGTGCTGTAAGTGTCATACTGCCTGGTTAGTAGTGTGTTTTCTGGCTGGAAGTCTGTAGGCCAATTTCAACTATTTGTTTGACTTCATTGACAGGCCTTCTTTGCTGACTGTGGTTTTTATTCAGTTCCATTGCCTTATTGATTACAGACTATTTTCTGTTTTGTAATTTTATGTACAGTGTGACCCCACTGTAGTATGCTGTTATTGTTTGAATTTGGATGTTATATGATCATATCATGCCTTCCAAAATTTTCATATGTATTTTTCTCATACATGAAAAAATATTTTTTTCTTAAAATTACAAAAAACAATGTGTGAAAAGTTTATTAACGTTTAGGGGTAAAAGATAACATGAATTCTATGAGATGATAATGGCTTGGCAGAAATTTTATATACATGTATTTTTCTTGTACATGAAAAAAATACTTTGTTCATCTTGAAAAATACTTTATAATATCCAATATCCTAATTATTATATGAGGTGATCATGGCTTGGCTCCTGAAATTTTATATGTATTTTTCTTGTACATGAAAAAATACTTTATTCATCTTAAAAAATACTTTATTCTTCTTAAAAATATGCAAAATAACAAAAGAATATTATTAGTGATCATGGTAAGTTTCAACAATGTCACAAATTGCGATTTTTCTTAATTATTGGTGATAAAATATACCATCTGTTTTTCTGAGGGTTATTTTAGAGACATTGTTGAATGTTTATACTTGTATGTACAAGCTTTGGTTTGGAGTTCAGAAATTCAAATGGAACCACTGAAGCTGCAATTTTGGATATAAAATGTTCTGGAATCCATTGTTTTATAAAGAAATCATTGGTCCATATCAACAAACCATCTTAACAGTGTATTGTTATATCATTCTGCTTATGCCGACATCTGGCCTGAGTACTGTATGCTGTGAGTGTACACATAAATAGTCATTCTAATAGACTAGTTGCAATCAATTAAACTTTAAAGGCAGGAACTTGAATACCTATAATCGACCAAACTATGGTTAATTTAAAAAAAAAATAAAAAAAAATAGTTGTACTGAAACTTCAGAGAAAACTGATTACATTTGAAGCACCAATCATTCTGTATAAATACTAAGCAAATGAAGAAAAATTTCAGTCTCAATGTTTTGCAAATATTTGATGTTCCACCGCAAAACAAATGGGCATTTTGTTTGGTCCTCTAAAGTTGGCCTTTAGTGGTGACTTCAATGACACAATCAGCCTTCGTCGAAGCAAACCAACTACAGTCTTCAGTAAAAACAAATCATCTTTCATCAAAGGAAGTCAGCACCAGACTTAAATACAGTCGAATCTTGAGGATTATTAGATTTTCCAGTGTGACTGGAATATATTTATTGTGCTGTGAAAGATTCCTTTTTGCAGCACAAACTTTATGCTTATGATTGCTACCAATGACAGCAAAAAATGCAAGTTAAATATCCATTTTGTTTAAATTATAGATATCTGGCCATCAGGTTAATTGAAAATTGCATGTTCACATATTTTCCTTCCCTGTGAATAACCTCATCCCCAGGGTACCGTTTGGCAAGATGATAAATGTCTCCAGTTGACTGAAATATGGACCAATTTAAGTACATTTACATGTCATATAAGCAACTAAAGTAACATACTGCTGGAAACTTTGCATATCATAGTGAATTGTTTAGTGACCTTTTGTTGACAATGGATAATAAAAATAATAATAATAATAATAATAATAATAATAATAATGATAACGAGGACTTTATATAGGACCTAATTTTTAGAAGCTCTAAGCGCTTTACAACATTTGAGAACGCTTAAAAAAGAATAGTAAAAACAAAACTTATAAAATGAAATGATTACAAAAATTAAAAACAAACACCACAAAATTAGAAAAACAGAAAACGTAAATTTTTAAGGTATGTTAAAAAGGATACATTATTAGGTCATTATGACTGTTCTTGCAGTTGAAATAGATGGGTTTTAAGGGTGCTCTTGAATGAAATCAATATGTCTGTGTCTAAGTGCAGTGGGCAATTCGTTGCATGTTGCTGGACCCTGGTATGCAAAAGATTGTTGTCCATATGATTTCAACTTCATAGTGGGAATATTGAGAATGCGAGTGTCAGAAGAGGAGCGTAAGCACCTTGCAGGTGTATACACATGGGTGATGTCAGATAGGTATGTTGGACTGGAGCCCGTCAGTGAAACGTAGCACAGAGAACAAATTTTGGGTTCAATTATGGATCGTATGGATAGCCAGTGTAGGGTACAGAGCAGCAGAGAGGCATGCTCTGATCATGGTACTCTAAGGATGATCAGAGCTGCAGTGTTTTGAATTTTTTGAAGTTTTTGAAGTAGATATTGAGATGAACCAGACAGAATTGAATTATGATAGTCCAGTCTTGAAAGTACTAAGGAACACTCAAGTGTGTTTGTGGTATCAACTGACAGATACTTGCGAATGGAGCTGATGCGTCTTAGCTCAAGATATGCAGCCCGGCATATGTTCATGACATGTTGATGTAATTTGAGAGTACTGTTAAGAGTGACATGAGGTTTCGTACTGACTGCTTGAATTTAATGTTGGTGTTGCTAATATGTATTATCTGAGGTTAAGGATGTGAATGAGAATGTCTTTGTTTTGTAATCAGGATGGCTTCAGTTTTATCATCATTCATCTGCAGCTTGTTATATGTTATCCATGATTTCACATCAGAAATGCACCTCTCTATGTCCTGGATGGTAGCTTCATCTTCAGCTGGATGGCTAGATTTGTATATTTGGGTGTCATCAGCATAAAATTGGTGAGACAATGGATGATGATCTATGACACTTGAGAGTGGTTGTGTGTACAGAATGAAGAGAGCAGGTCCAAGAACAGACCCCTGTGAAACACAACAACATAGATCAACATATTTTTCATATATGTTTTATTTCTATTTTCAGACAGGATGTGACTGAGAATTTCATAACGTTATCTATACTTAAGTTCAGGGATTTTTATACACATATACAGATCATTATGGATTGTACCAGACGTGTGTAAGTTGTCAATATACAACTATATCTCTGACTTGGTTTGTTTTCATTTGATCAAAGACATGTACTTTTGTGCCTGATTTTATTCTCCCCTTTTCCTCCCTTCCCATGTATTGAATACAAGCATCATTTTCTTCATCTAATTTTCTTCATCTAACTGACTTGGTTGGTTATAACACTCTTTGGTACACAACTTGGTTGCGTTCTGTGGATGCCAACCATTGTGTTATACATGTAGCAGAATCACACTTTATTTTGATTTCTACATATGTTTATTGTATTTGAGGAAGTTCATGAAAATTTACCTATTGTTTTGTGGATTTTCACTCCAAGTACTGTCATTAATATGGTATATATGTTCTTTTTTGAGTTAATTGATGATTCACAATGTCATGAAGAATACTTTAATCCATGAAATGAAGTTGTGTCACACTCTAAAGTTTATGTTTGGTCTTGGATGCTTTTTTGGTTTTCAATCAACAGAGTTTTAGAATGTTATTGAGACCACTTCAGTGGCCTAGTGGTTAGAGCATCTGCCTTGGATGCGGGAGGTCGTGGGTTTGATCCCTAGCCAAGTCATACCAAAGACTTTAAAAAAATGGTACTAACAGCTGTGTCACTTGGTGCTCAGCATTATGAGGTTAGTGTTAGGACTGGTCGGCCTGGTGTCAGGATAATGTGACTGGGTGGAACATCATGCTACATGTCTGTGGCATGATGCCCTAGTGCTTTGCATAACTGTAAACTGCCACACTGCAGACATCGTAGCCATCTGACTGAAAAATGGTTAAAGCTACATTAGAAATCAAAATCACACATGCATGAACCCACCCACCCCCACACATAGAAATCTATTGATTGATTCTGCATTGTGATTAGTCCAATTCTTGTGATCATTATTTTTGTGGGTAGGTTAAAAAACATTTATATAGTAGGAATTTCAGGCTGTTTATAAAGTATGGTGCAAATATCAGGTGTTGTTCATTGTTTCCATATGATCTGAATGGCTTCAAAATCTCTTGTACTATTTGAATCTGCTGTAAGTTACCAGTACCAAATATCTTGGACCATTATTATGACCACCCCAGTTTTGTTTGGAAGATAGTGTTTGACATTATTCTTAAGATATTTAGTGCAAAGATAGCATGTATCCAAGGAAAATATATGCTCTGTGACCTTGGATATGCCTTACTCATCAGTTCCAAATCCCATCATTTCAGACACTCATACTTTCTTGGAATGAATATCTCTATCAATATCTGGAGCTATACACTTGAGAAAGCTGTTTCATGTTCTGGAAGAAGTATCTTTGTGCAGAAGGACAGGGTCAGTTAAATTAGCTGTTTGTTGGAATATTTTGGACACATCTTTGATTTTTGTGTGCCAGTGTATTTACATAAAAGTTCCCAAGGCTGAATATTTTCTCTATATCTTACTAGTTGTATTTTTGCTAATGATGGATGGTACCTGATCTTTGTTATGTATTATTGTTTTGAACAAATGGATGTTCATTTATCATCCAGAGGACTTCTGACATGACCTTGGTTACATTGGCTAGGTTGCGTTGATTGTTTGTAGACTTCCATTTTTCATTGTACTTACATTACTTATTTCTATAGTGTTGTGAGTGCAAGTCACTAAGTTTTTTTTCAAGTCATGATATATGTCTCTCAGTATCTGTTCCATCATCTTTTCCATTATTTTATCAAAAGTCATTGATGAGTCCTTACAAAGTGTTTTTCTCATCACCAATTACCATGTTATGCTGTGAGTGGCTGATGATTGCCTTGGTATTCATGAAGAGCAATGTTGCAGATGCAGGAGTTGTTCTTTCTGACAAAATAAAACAGACTTTTCTTAAACTTCCAGGTCACTTTTAGCATAATATTTGCTCAACTTTTGTCAAATCTCATGGGAAAATATAAAAATGACTGATCCCTCATCTCCTCCCATGGGTCTAGTCGAGTGTAATATAGATATGGTGACAAACATTTTTTGGCAGTTACATTATTATTAATCATTTCATTATTTTATTAATTGGTAAAGTCTTTCACAATCTAGAAGCCTACTAATTAAAGTATAAGCAAAAAGGTTTGGTCTTTTAACACATGAATATTAGAGCATGCAAATGAATATTTATCTTATATTAATTCTTGATTAATGGAAAGAACATATTTTATGCTTTTATTATACACAAGTGTATATAACGAATGTGATATTGAACAAATTTTCAATTGCAAATTTGAATTTGTTATTTGAATCAAATTGCATTGTGGTTTGTGACAAAAAGTCATTTAGTTGTCTATATGAAAGTACCAAACATTAAATGATCTATATATTCAAACAGTTTGGCTAAATTGTATCTAGTACATCAATTAATCTGTACAGCAATTTCCCTTGACATCGAAGTAAATTCGAGGGAACTTACTGCTGCAGAATTTATAACAATCACTGGTCATGTATTTTGAAGTATGCATTCAAAATTTGCAATGTGTAAGTTTGAAATGAAAATTTGTATATTAACAGTTAATACAAAAATAAATGAAGTGAGTACAGTGAACTGCCACATAATGAGGAACTTGTTCAAAAACATTTAAAATTAAAGAGATTTGATGGATAAGTGATTTTTCATTAGGTTATCCAAAATGGGGTCATCAGTCTATTCTTTCATTGATATTATTAATGTCCATGTTTGTGTATTTTTCTGTTTGTCATTTTGCTCCATGAAGCTTTTATGAGAGTTGTGGTGTGATTATCTAAAGTCTTGGTGTGTTTTTTGGAGAGTCTTGGTGTGTTCTTAAAGAGTCTTGAGGTCTTCTTGGAGAGTCTTGGGGTGTTCTTGGAGAGTCTTGGTGTGTTCTTAAAGAGTTTTGGGTTTTGGGGTGTTCTTGGAGTCTTGGTGTGTTTAGTGAGACCATAAGCACAATACTGTAAAAACACTGTAAAAATACATGGAGGTGTAGGGGAAACCTGGGAAAAACCACTTACCCATCGGAATCTACTGGCAAGCTTTCTCATATACCCATGTTTAATTTGAGACTAATCCATGCAGACATAGGTGAGTTGTGAGTGAACTGTACATGTGAGCATCGTAGACCACTTAGTCCCCTAGTTGAATAGGTATGATGGTAATGCAAAAGTTCATATTCCTGTTTCATGCCTTCATTGTGCTATAACAGGAAAATTATAGGAAGAAAGATAAAATATGTGCCTTCTCCAATAATAATCAAAGAAGATAACTAGGCCTAAATAGAAAACATATTCTGAATTTATCCAGTTTGGTTGCGCACTACAGTTTCGTATCTAGCATAGGGTTAGAATTTTAAAGAAAAAAGAATTTCCCCGGGATTCCTCACTAGTTATACTGGCTATTTAAAAGAGACTTTGTATATCTTAGGTATTGTTCAAAGATTGTATATCTTAGGTATTGTTCAAAGAACCTTTAATTCCCTTTATTTTGATGTATGATTGATGGGTGTAATATGGGTTAGAGAGTATACAGCTTCGCCTTACTCCAGATGTGCACCTTTCAAAAAAGTGCTAGCTCTACTTGTTCATTTTCACTTCTCGAATTTCAGAGGTAATTGTAAAAAAAGAGCCGATAACTTTTTTTACATTTTATGTATTTGGTAATTCATTCATTGCACTTTTAGAAGCTGGTATTGTCTAGTTTGGCAAAATTCATTTTCCATATTTTAATAGCTGCCAAGAATAGTGTACTTTAGACAAATTCAGGTTGATTTTTGGAGTACAAGGGAGCAGTCATTTTAGTTAGCAGTGTCCTAAGATTTAAAATTTCCAAAAGTACAATATCCAAAGTAATTTCAGCCACATTACATGAAAGTAGCATATAGGTATGCCTATATTTTCTCCACTGTGCATGTTCAAAATGCAAACAACTTCACATTACATACATCACTCTCTCAAAAGTACATAATAACTGGTGAGCGCCACCTTTTGTGAAATCTATGAAGCAAGCCAAATACAGTGACAGTCTTATCTAAAAAATCGAAATGGCAACTTATAGTATATACAAGATGAGCTTATTGTATCATTTTTTTAATATTGTTATCGAATTCCGGTTTGTAAACACATTGTACATTCAGTTAAATTTAGTATTTTTTAATATGACTACTACAAAAAATTATTCCCATAATTTGGATAAGTCCAAAATAATTAGGATTGACAAAGATTTTCTATGGATTCCACAATGAAAATGGCATCTAGTTTACTGAGAAAATTTCCATTGCATTGGTTGTTCCAGTAGCTGTCATTGTAAATGTGGTGCAACTGGAACACTCCTTTTAGTACAACATAATTGTATTTTGTCATCACTGTTTTTCTTACAGATCATGAGAAATGGGGAGTAGTGATACCAAGCTTACCTTTTTGAATTATCAATTTGTGAATATATGACCCTTTTTAAATAAGTTGTGTTTATTTTTCAATGAATAGTTAATTTTATGGCAGTATTTGAATATTTACCATAAGCTGTAGAAGTCGCACTGAAATTTATGTGGTCAGTAAATAATACTCAACTGCTTTAAAAAAAGGTCATTTCAGGTGACACCTTTTAATTATAAATATAAGTATGAACCAAAATGCCATCACAAATTGAATACTGTATTGTGTGTTATGTGCACTTAGCTGCAAATAACATAGACCATGATCTGTTATCACACAGTGCATTCTTTTTATCTGCTTACTATTTCAGTGTTGTTAGATGCATGTTAAACTATGGTAAATACTAGATCTATACGTTAACTAACTCATTTCAAACAGGCAATAAGAACAACCAATCAGAATATATTGATATACAACTTTACCTTTTCTCAGTTTAATTCGTTTTATATCATTAACTCAGCATCATCATCAGTCCTGTAGTCTGATAGACTGTTGGGGCACCACACAATACTGAATAACCAGTTTCCTCCATTTCTTTTGATTTTCTGCCTTTCTCAGTGAGACGCTCAGTGTCAAGCCTGTCCACTCTCGAATGTTATCTTCTCACCTCTTTATCTGCCTGCCTCTGTTTCTTCTTCCTTTTACATTACCTTGCTGTATTGACTTGGCAAGTCCTGATGTTCATGAGACATGCCCATATCACTGCAGTTAAATTTTTTCACTGTGGTCAGGAGGTCTTCATGAGGCCTAATGGCTTGTTGATCCTTTGCCGTATTTCTTCATTGGTGACACAGTCTTTGTCTGAGATGCCAAGGATCTTTTGGAAGCTTCTTATCTCTGAGGTCTGTTTCCTTTTCTCTAAGTCAGCTGTTATGGTCTATGATTCACAGGCATAGAGAAATTATGGAGATAATCAGTGAGTGCATCAGTCTCACCTTCGAACTGAGTGTGATATTCTTGTTGTTACAAATGGGCTTCAGTTTTGTCAGCACTGCTGTTGTCTGGAGAGTACTTCAGGCTTCGATCCTTCATCTGTTACAGTTCTCCCTAATACAGTACATACTGCAGACATTGTAGTGATATGACTGAAAAATTGTTAGAGACGTTAAAAAACCAAATCATACATTTGATATGATCCACACACCAGACCCAGGTTATTTAAGGAACTACAATAGATGGGATCCATAAACACATTAACTGAGGAATCACATTTGATAGGACCCACACCCATATCACTTTATATGAGGCAATAGAATCTGGCTTTAATATAGTGACCTCTATAATTAACCAGAATTTGTGCAGTTTTATAAATGTTTTCATTATCATATAATTATACTTCACTTGTGTATCTTTTCAGTATTTGATCAGGTAAGATGTCCTGGGCAAGTGAGCTCCCAGCTGAGCTGTTGTGTCGTCCAACTGGCCTCATTGCTTTGAGTGGACTGGACATTACTTACAATGCTATTCACAAGTCTATTTGGGATGCTTTCTGCAACAATAGACGACCTGACAGGGTACCTCTACAGTTTATTGTGGTACAGGGAGACCATGAATTTCCTAAGTGCCGGACGAACAAGGTTTGGATAGAGGATAAGCGATGAATAAATGAATGAATGATATTGTTTTTGTTTAAAAAATAGTAAAATGATTTAGTGTTTACCCTGGGCAAAATTGATGGTGTGCTACTTTTATTTGTAATGACTACCTATTTGTCCTTGCTTACTGTGTTTCAGATTTTTCTTTAGATATTGCTCATTCATAGACACTATAAGTTTTGTGTTGTACTGTACCAGTAATCATGTTAAGTCTTCGGATTTTAGAAGCTTGCTGTTGTACCAATAAATAATGGCAGGTCTTTGAACACCTTAAGTTTTGTGATGTACTATCCTGGTAATGTCAGAAAGTCTTCAGACACTCTAAGTCTAGGGATATCCTTGATTATTTGCAAAAGTAATTTTTTATGACCTATAATAGTTTGTGACAGCTGATTATAAGAAATTTTATTGCTATAAGACTTGGGACAACTTGTGTCTTTTTTTCTACTGATCAGTCAGCATATTTAACCAATTGCAATGTCATTTTGAAAAAATTAGTTCATGGTTTTGAAGGGATAATCAGTAGGAATTATTAGAAGGAAATATATAATTTGTTTAAAAATTTAATAATTATGTTTAGTTCTACTCTGTTTTGTTATCATTTCATCACCTATTTCACATGTGTATAATTCAATTGGACATATACAAGACTTAAGCATTGGCAAAGATTCTGTACCAGAAAGTTCACCTTTTATGCTTTAGTTTATTATTGTAAGTTTTGCTTTAAAATTGTTAAAGTAATTAGGTTTCTTGCCTTATAATGCCAATAGCTAGTGGTCCAAATACAGGCCCATCGGTCATTTTCTTGTGGTCTGCACTCATATAAAATATATATCATGTATGGCCCACAAACTTTACAGTTTTGGTCCATGTTGTTCATGGTGTTGGACAACCCTGATCTAATTCATTTAGATGTGATACCAGTATGATGACAGTGAATGTGTGTTAGTTTCAGTGCTTGCATTTAGTGATCTTGTTTACATCATTGCATGACAGCAATGAAAATTTTAAATTTTATTGGATGAAGTACATCCCTTGGTTTCAAATTAGAAAAGCTTCAAAGTCTCAGTCTTCTTGGTCAGAAGCTAAGCTATGAAGACTCAACAAACTGACAATATTACATACATTTTTCTTCTACAATTTCAATTTCTGACCCATAGCATGCTGTTTTTCTGCAATGAAATAAACACTACTTAGCTTGAAACAAAACCAAAAGCATGCTCCAAATTTTGACTACATAAGCAGCTATGATAAACTCTTACTTCTGGCAAAAATGCCAACCCCAATGGTGTGCAGACTTCCATTTTATGGATCAAGAGACTCAAAATTTTGAAAAAGTGTGTTCCCAAATGTTTTGATGATTGTACATGTTTTAAATGCAATAAATATAATTTTTTTGTATTCAAATGTTTCACATGTCCCAAGAATTGAAACCTCAACATTTGGCAGGAAATATTTTCTATATGCAGCTGCCATTCTGTTGAATGAGCTACTAAATCACTTAAGAGAGCAATAAAATTTTAATTCCTTTAGAGTTTTAATTCACTTCTGGAATGATAAAGATTGTAAATGTAATATTTGTTAAAAAAAAACAAAAACAAAAAAACCCCACCACTACTATCATAACTACATCTAATGTTTATTTGTTTTGCATTGAAATTGTCCCTTAATCACTGTTAGAATGCGTTGCTTGCTCATATTTCAAGTTATTTGCTGTGTTTTGTCCAACTGTATCAATGTATTATGCAGTGTTTATATGTCTTGCAAATCATTCTTGTTGGAAGGAGTCAACTGTGATGCCCCAACAACCTTTTTAGGTTAAGGGATTGATGATGATGATGATGATGATGATGATGATGATGATGATGATGATGATGATGATGAAAGTAATGCATGTATTTAATACATTTTTACTTTCATCCTCCTCCTTCTCCTCCTCTTCCTCCTCCTCCTCCTCCTCCTCCTCCTCATCATCATCATCATCAAGTCCTTAACCCAAAGAGATTGTTGGTGCATCACAGTTGACTTTACAACTAATTCTCTCCATCTTTCTCTGTTCTCTACTGCCATTTGGGAATCTCCAAATCCCATGTCTGTAAATTTCTTAATGTTGTCTTTCCACCTCTTTTTCAATTTTCTTCTTCTTCTACACCCTTGCATTGTGCCTTGCAAAATTGTTATCTTCATTCCAGATGATCAAGAGACATGATTGTACCACTTCAGTTTGCACTTTTATACAGTAGTCAGGAAGTCTTCATATAATCCAATGGCTTGTTGGATCCTGTTGTGGACTTTTTCATTGGTTACACGGTCAGTGTATGAGATTAACAAGATCTTGCGGTAGCATCTCATTGCGAAGGTTTAAATCCTTCTTTGTGTATCTAATGTGAGCATCCATGTTTCACAAGCATACAGAAATATGGATATGACAATTGAGCACATCAGTGTTATTTTGGAACCAAAAGCAATGTTGGTATCTTTCCATATTGGTCTCAACCTTGTTATTGCTGCTGTTGTCTGGGCAATTCTGCAAAGTAGTTCTGGTTTGGAGCCTTCATCTGTGATAATTGATCCCAAGTACTTGAAGCTGGTGTTGTTTGTCATCAGTTTAACCACTCCAGTGGCCTAGTGGTTAGAGTGTCTGTCTCAGATGCAGGAGGTCATGGGTTTGATCCCCTATCGAGTCATACCAAAGACTTATAAAAATTGTACTAATAGCTTCCATGCTTGGCGCTCAGCATTCAGAGCTTAGTATTAGGACTGGTCGGCCTGGTGTCAGGATAATGTGACTGGATGGGACATCATGCTATATATCTGTGGCATGATGCTCCAGTGCTAGACATCACTATAAACTGCCACACTGCAGACATAGCGATGTGACTGAAAAATTGTTAAATCTATGCTAAAAATGAAAATCACATCACAACATCATTTTTTTTTCTTTCTGTGCTAATCTCAATACCGTACGTTGTGGAGGTTGTGTCAAGGTGCTCAACCAAGTCAGCCAGTTCTTTTTCATCACCTAAATAAACCATCAGTATCATCTGTAAAGTGAAGGTTGGTAATTGTTCTTCATCCAATGTTTACAGTGCCCTTGTGGTCATGCAAGACATCCTTCATGATCCTTTCCAGGAAAATGTTGAGTGTAAGTGATATTATACATCCATGTCTAACTCCAACCATTGTTTGAAATCAATCTCCTCTTCTGCCATTGATGAGATGCATACTGGTTACTTTGTCATAGAGGTGCTCAACAACCTGCACCAGGCTTGAGCTGATGTTGAACTTCCTCATAGTTGCCCATACCATATCAAAGGCCTTTTTAAAATCTTTAAAGACATGGTATAGATTCTGCTGATGCTGAAGGTATCTTGTAAAGGAGTCTGAGAATGAAGATTTGTTCTGTGGTGCTCCTTCCTGCTTGGAAGCCTGCCTGCTTTTCAGCAATAATTTTCTCTGCTTGAGGCTTTAGTATGTTGAGAAATGTCTTCAGCATGACTTTGTTTGGGTGACTGATCAAACTGATGGTTCTGTAGTTATGGCATAGATGTATGTTTCTTTTCTTAAGCTGATGATGACCAAGGATTGAGTCCATGTGGTGGGCCATTCACCTGTCTACCATATCTTGTTGCAGATTGTTTTTAGGTATGTGACTATGTCTTCTCCTCCAGCTTGAATGAACACTGTTGGTATGTGGTCAGTGCTGGCTGACTTTCCTTTCTTTAGTAACCTAATTGCAATTTCTACTTCTTCACAAAGAATTGGGTTGTTATCAATTTCTTTTGCCTGAGGGTAATTTAATACTGCCTGATCTCCTTTGGTCTTATGATTGTACAATACTGAGTAGTATTATTTCCATCGCTTGAGGATATATTGATAATTTGTGAGGCATTTTCCTGATTTGTTTTGGATGGTGGTAGTTTTCCCTTGTTGGATGGTTGTGAGATCTTTAACCAGTTGATATGCCATTTTACTGTCATTTCTGCTAAGATTGTCTTCAATTTTGCAGCATTGTCTTTTTATCCTTTGCCTTTTTCATGCTTTTCCTGATCATGTTGTTTATCTCTTTTTTTCTAGCACTTTCATGATCTCTTTTCCCTTTTTCAGTTCTCTTCTTTTGTCACATAGTTCAAGAACATCTGTTGTGATGTAATGTTTCTTTGTTTGATATTTGCCTCTCGCTAGCTCTGTTATTCACAGCTGTGTTGAATGTGGTTGTTAAGGACTCTAGGTCAGTGTATTGGAATATCTGCTCATAGAAAACTTTGTATTCTGGCAATATTCAGTCCAGTGCAGAATTGTTTTTTCACTAAGATTTAGTCAGTCTGGTTGTGATGTTGTCCAGTTTTCCAGGAGCAGATATTGGAAGTGATCATAATTTATTAATGACAATGTTTCGCCTCCACCTGAAAATGATCAAAAAGCCTTATCAACTAAGAATCAGATTAAACTTGAAAAATTGAAGGATCCAAAAGATGCGTTGTGAGGGCTGAATGTGTTGGCTAGCACAGGATTGTTGTAGGCAGCAAACTGAGAGCCTGGGTCCTCTTTCATTTGTTTCTGCATTGCAGAAGGGTCTATATGTGCTTTGCCAGTTTGTCTGTTACTCAACTCCCACCTTTGCATTCCAGTCTCCTTGTATAAACAGAATGTCCTTCTTGGGTGAGTTGTCATTGACATCTTGCAGTTGGTTATAAAACTTAACCAGTTCGTTGTCATAGTTAGATGTAGGCCTGTGTGATTGTGATGTTGAAGGGAGTCGCTCTCAGTTGGATGGTAATGAGTCTGTTTGAAACTGGGCAGCAACCCTTAATGCTGTTTACATTGCCATGTGGACAGGAAATTAAATGCCATGTATGTGTTTGTCCACATTTCTGCTGAATTAGAGCTTATGCCCTTCATCTCTTGTTATTTTGCCAAAGTTTTTCCAGCGCACTTTGCAGAAACCAATAATGTTCCAATTGTACCTCTCCAACTCGTGTATAAGTTCTTTCAACTTTCTCACAATCCTCCGTGTTCTAGCATTCCATGTACCAATGATGCTGTTGTCTCTCTCACAGATTTTGGTAGTGGGAGCACCAGTAGCGCACTTGTCACCTCTGTCCTGGTTTGCAGCAGAAGGCACGGTCATTGTTGACTCGGGCTGCAACCAATCTTGTATGGAAGAATTATTAGTTGTCTTAATATTGTGTGTCAAGGGCAAGATACAGCTTGTCCCTCCCCAGACTGGGTGACCACAGACAAAATCCACTGATTGCTTTCATAGTACTTTCATTCTACAAAATCATTAACTTAATAATTGGTGAAGAAATTGTTTTATGCATAAGAAGCAGAATTTATTTTTTAATGCATTTTTACTTTCATAGTTATTATGTTGATTGTGTTATGTTGTTGCCATATACATTTGTAAAGTTATGATTCAAAATTTTTCTGTGTAGATACTTGATTCAGTTGAGATTATGGAAATTTAAAGAATTTACACAAATAATGCTTATTGTTTTTTTTATCTCCATCTATCTAGGACTTTGCAAAACTTCCTAATTAAGACAGGTGATCTTAAAATAGGTATCAAGGTAAGAGTGGAGTTTTTTTAATATAAGAGGGATTTAACATAGAAATAATTATGGTGCTTTAAAATATGACTTTCAATTTTGATACAGTTGGTTGATTATAAAGTACAACATTTGAGGAATTAGAACAAATACTGCAATTACACATCCTAGAATAGACCTGCAAAATGTACCTTAATTTTTTTTGATGGATTTTACTATGAATATATCTGCAAAGGGCACATTAAATTTCTAATTAGATTATACTCAGAAGAATTCTGTAAAAAGCATGTTGTGAACTGTAAATATCCTTGATATGGTGATATTTTTTATGCCAGGACAGATGCTTGTATCAATTGTGTAAATTCTTGAAGAAGTTGATTTCATATTAAGCAGTTACTTGTTAGGGACCCAAATAGCTCATTTGGTAGAGTGTCAGGCATGTAATCCAAGGGTTGAGGGTTCAATACCTGCCCAGGTTTGCTGCCTTTGTGTGTCCTTGGGAAAGGCACTTAGGTCCCATTTCTTTGGCATGATGCAGCCTGTATAGTGTGCTAAAATTAATTTTAAAACCAGTCTGTATAGTGTGTTAAAATTAATTTTAAAACCAGACTATATAGTGTGCTGAAATTAATTTTAAAACCAGCCTGTATAGTGTGCTAAAATTAATTTTAAAACCAGCCTGTATGGTGTGCTAAAATTAATTTTAAAACCAGCCTGTATGGTGTGCTAAAATTAATTTTAAAACCAGCCTGTATAGTGTGCTAAAATTGATTTTAAAAGCAGCCAATATAGTGTGCTAAAATTGATTTTAAAACCAGCCTGTATAGTGTGCTAAAATTGATTTTAAAACTAGCCTGTATAGTGTACTAAAACTGATTTTAAAACCAGCCTGTATAGTGTGCTAAAATTGATTTTAAAACCAACTAAAACAAAATTTTCACAGTTAACCTTTCATAATTCCCTTTAATGTTGGTTAAAGTCCAGCAAAGAAAGGTTGCAAAGTACAAATAAAGTCTAGCATGGCAAGGTTACACAGTGCAGTATCCCTGGTGGGACAGAGTGCTTTACAAAACCATTGTTTATTGTTCATTTTTACTTATTCAGCGGCAGTCATATGAGTGGTATATCCCCAAGGGGATCCTGAAGACCAACTGGATGCGTAAGCATTTGAACCTGGTGCCAGCGGTAGTGGTAATTTTTTTCGACCTTGATTGGGATGAGCCATTGTGGAAAGAAAAACAGATGGAATGTGCAACAAGGGTTGAGATAGTCAGGTATATATTAGAGAGCATATTCTTTCTTTTGTAGTAATAATTAAAGTAATGTGACAGGAGAAACACTTCATTTACTGCCCTCTCTTATTATGTGACCTGACTTAATATGTTAATTGTTTTTTGTATCAACAGAATAGTTTAACAGAGTGCCAAATAGAACGTGTATATTGATGTATTTTATGTGTACTTTTGATCCAGATATGCAGGTTCAGTGAATGCTATATGTACTAAGCATACTTACCTTTGCAATATGTGAAAATCTATTGAATTCTTTCATATTGTCTAATCATCATTGCAGAAGGTAACAAATTTTCAGAGGAATCAGTTATTTATTGCTCTAGATCATGGATACACTTCTGTCAACATTGTCTTTGACATTTTAAAAGGGTCTACAAAATTGGGAATTTATGTGCATGTATTTAAAATCATTCACTTGATCGGATTCTTACATACAAGTAGCCGATCATATCATTTAAAATAATGGCTAGCTCTCATTGTTGAAAATGACAGCTAAATACTGCCAAAAGTATTTGTACTGAGTATGGATAAACTGATTTCTCAATGAATGCTCAATGTCATCAATTTCTTATGCAAAAAAACTCAAGCCTGTCATCAATATCAGCCTGAATAGTACTTTATTCATTACAAATCCAGTGTTAAATAAATTTTTTTCCAGCTCTTGTGATGATAGACTATAGGTAAACAATTACAGTTATATACTTTCTTATAAGTTAAGTCAACTGCAAGCAACATAGACTTTGATATGCTGGTGCATAATGTGCCAGAAGATCATGGTCTGTTTTATTTATTTTACTGATTACTCTTACAAAAAACTGCATGGACCCAGGTCTTCTGGCACATTATACAGTGGAAGACCTGAATCTATGCAGTTTGCTGTTGGATCGGTCTTATTAAGCCATCATGTATGGTACTATTGAATAAGAACCTTCGCTTACTTGATGATAGACTATTGAGAAGTGCTACCATATATACTTGCGTATAAGCTGAATAATTTAGGAAAAAATAAAAGCCTGGAAGAAAGGGGGTTGGCTTATCCATGGGCCAATGTCTAAACTTGACAGGTTTTAAGTCTTTTTGTTGACTATTGTAATGACTGCAAATCATGGGACAAGAAAAAAATATTTATTTCTGTGTCCTAAGACATATTCGTGTAAAAGAAATCATTTTTGGTGACTTGATACTTATTAAACTGTTATTAAGTATTATGATAGATTTTATTATTATTTCGCATGTGCTTATTTTCTAATTTCTTATAACCAGTATAACTTACATGTTCACAATGAGTGGTAATACTAAAGGGCAAAATTCTCATTATAGATCAACTAAGATCATCAGTCTGGTTTTGTGTTTTGGCTGAACAACATCATAACTATTCACACAGTTTAAAGCTTGATGTTTTGGCACCTACTTTATTGATAGTTGGTGGATCTGTCTTTCATTTTCCAACAGCAGTTCAGGCCAGTTAATCATTAAAACCCTGAAACTGGCTTGTGTTAAGATTTAATTTTGACCGGCAGCTTTACCAGTACATTGATGTGTAATTGCCTTTAATTCAATATTAGCATGATTGCTGTAGTTTGTAAACAGGTGGGGGTTGGGTAAGGTATACATATCAACTTTTCGAAAGCCAAGTAGGGAGACTTATTAAAAAATAGATTGGGACCTAAGATCAGGAGGTTTTCACAAATGACATGTTGTTTCTCCCAGTGATGCACCTTATTTTTCCCCCAGGACAAGTCCTATTTTCCTATTCTGTCAGCTGTGCCCAGACTGCAAAATAACTAAAGGCTAGTCTTAAATAAACAAACAAGAAAGCCAACTTGACTAATTAAAAGTTATTCCTTATCAATGCAACTATTTTGTGAAAATGACTGGCCATCCATCATGATTTGAAGAAACCTTATTCTACACTACTGTGTGTTACGGAAGCACCAGCAGTTGATTGGCAAATAAAGGATTACCAATTTTGTATAGGTTATTCATATTACTCTTATTGTCCCTTTGAAGTTCATTTTCTAAGTCAGTGTTGTAAAGTTTGCACTTAACTAAAATTCACAGTTATATTCCATGCAGATTTTATTGTTTTCCAACTGGATGTCGGTAAAACTTGTTAATTGCTTGTTTATACCTTGCTAAAGGTATTTATTAAATCAAATATCTTAACCAAATAAAAATAAATTCGTCCCTTACTCCCTCCTCTTTTCTTTTGGCTGTCATGGGACTCATGGATGCATGTCTGGAAATTCATGATTGTGTGCCAGGAGGTTGATGGATAAATATTGCTGTTTCTTTGTGTGACATATTATGACTTTGCTGGTGTGTGATAAATTGTCTAAACAATAAAACAGACACATGTACTTTGTGTTTTTCATCTTATTCATACAGGAATAGTCTACAAGGAAGTGGTACCAAGGTTTCTGTTGTGTTGATTCAGAAGAATGCACCCCTGCCTCCTGGTGAGGATGTAATTGCAGTTGAGAGAGCTGCTTCCCTGTGTAGCTTATGTGACCTTTCTGCAAAGCATCTGTATGTCCTACCACACACTGACCATCTAGTTGGCTACACTATCAGGTATATCTTACTCATTTATAGCTTTTTTATTGCCAGAAATAGGAATCAAATGGATTTTCTGTCAGGGCCACATGCATATTTTATATTTGCTCTTCTCTAGTTGTAACAGTATTAGTATTATGAACATATTGTATAGGTTTCCATTATTTTTCAGTTTAAGACTCCTATTTAATCTCTAAGGTAAACATTATGGTATCCAATAGAAATAACTAAACTCAATACAATATACTTTTATATCTCTTCATCTTTCCTTCCCATCTACATCCTTTGTTTCTCTGTCATCAGAATATTAACATATATATTTACTTATAACAAGTCAAACTACAAAGATCCTGATCTGCCATAAGGTGTCTGCAGATCAGTGTCATTGTTGTTTGTTCTACTAATTACTCATAACAAACTGCACAAATCCAGGTATGCCAGCACATAATGTTCTGGCAGATCTGGGTCTGTGCAGTTTGCAGTTGGACTCATCTTATAAGTGAGTACATGGAGTAATTTATTCAGTGGTCCTGTGTCTGCTTAAATGTCCACACAAATTTGCTTCCATCTTTCATCTTTATTCTAGTTGACACTTTAAGTATAGTGAGCATTAGGAAGCCATGACAGAAAGCATGGAGCTTTGCACCATTATGAACTGGTCTCAAAACATCAGAACTTAGATTTCCTCAGATTTGCACTAATTAAGATTGAATATGAATAACATTTTCTTTTGACAAAAGTGGCATTGACATTTTATGGACAAGAATGGTCTCTAAATTGATAATACAGGTACAATGCTTTGTTTTACACATCTGACATCAAAATACAATAATCTATTCAGGCAAAAATGTAATTAATGAAATTATGATTATCCAACCTGTAAAGACTTGTGTATTGAGATTATCAGATGTTTGAGATGATTCAGTATGCATTGATAGGAATTTGTCTGTACTTGTTTTTGGGGTCTATGGAAAAAGGTATTCTGAATGTAATAAATTTTCCCAACCAGATGCTGAGAAAGTAGTTTTTATGCATTTCCCAATCAGATCTTGAGAAAGTAGTTTTCAGCTTGTAGCCTGGGCAGCAGGAGTAACCTGTTTGTTGTGAACTCTGAATATTTCTGAAGATTGGCTATGATGCCAGATAATTTTCTCTTATTTACCTAAAAAGACTTTCTTATTTTAAAAGGATGACAAAACATAAGATTTACAGAGTATATGGTACAGAAGTAGAAGAGGAATAAAAAAAATTTGGTGAAGAAATTTAAGCATGGAAGTGTAGAGACACATATTTTCAAAGTAAATTCTCCCAATAATGCATCAAAAAATCATAATTTTTATTTCCTCCACCAGGATGTGTATGATATGACATTCATATATATGAATATTGACCTAGGGGATAAAAGAGTGACAGTGACATACTGATACATGCATATCATGTATAAAAGAGATACAGGGACATATCGATAGATGCATTGTATGCACTTACCAGTCACTTTGAAGAACAGGTTAAAAATCAGATAATTCTAGCATCATATCTAGTGTTTTCTCCATCTTGCACCCATACACCTTTTCTCACCTTCAACAATGCATTTGTAAAAAAAGAGATAATAAGCCGATCCATATTGTTGCAAGCTCTATGATGTGACTATTAGGCAAGTTACCAAGTCCACAAGATGCTTGAGCTTATTACTCAGGTCATGCAGCAAGCTTCTTATTAATAAAGATTAATATTTTGTGCCGTAATAAGAGCACTTAGTGAGCAAATCATAAAGAATTTAAAAATATCTTTTAATTTCACTGTGAGTAGAGATGATAATGACTGGTGGCTTGATTCAAATTTATGTACAGTGAGTGTATTGGGAGACCATAGGAAAAAATGAATTAAACAATAACAATGGTAGCGGAGAGAGTACCTAAACATCTGATATCAGTATGGGGAGTGATAGTTCAGAATAATGCACAAGTGAATGGGGAGCGGTGTAGCTATTCTTGCTGGATAGTGTTGGAATGTAGATAAAAAAATTTAAAAAAAGAAAGTGAATCTTACATGAAAATATGTCATGTCAGAATAATAATGGATATTTGTGTTTATAGAACACTTCTTTGTCTATAGATATTTAGTTGCTTTGGGATATAAATAGTTGTGTTGGTAAAAAAAATTAAATGCCTTTTTTCCACTTAAGTGTTCAATTTTGCTCAACACATACTGGACATATGTGTAATATCCATCAGCAAGCTGCATGGACCAATATGTGCCGTAGCATTTTGTTGGGTCTATTCAGTTAGTTATTAGTAATCCGTAGAACAATGAACATACTCCCTGATTTGCTGGCACATTATGTGATGGCAGGTGAGGGTCTATGTTGTTGGCATGGTTGGACCTAATTCATAAGTAAGTATATACAGTATTTGGCTGTTAATAGTTGATGCACTGGAACAATTATTGAGCATACTACTGGATTCACTATAAATTGTTTCATAAAACTTAATATTCATTGTAGCAAAGGTCTATAATTTGTTTTATTGCATAATTTTGTTGCAAAGCTTTGAAATTTATTTTGGTTCAAAAAAGTGAAAATACCATTTCAATTGCATTGTGTCATAATAGTAGGTCATGGAGTCACATTAAAATTATGAATGTTATAACTGTAGTATTATGAATTATCACATATCACATGATTTTGTGTCACCAAGTGATATAACATTCTTACAAGTATCATGCAGTGTTATTTGTTGTATGAGATGCTTTGTATTCTTCTTCAGGCTGGAGAATGCATTTTATGAGCTTTCTCAGAGCTATTATCATGGGGAGGCCAAGAAAGTTAAGGCACATAGAGACTTTTTGAACAAAACCACACATCAGGTAAACTATTTCATAGGTAGACACACTATACCTTTAAATTAATAATCTTTGTGTTGGAGTAATTACACAAGTTTTAACAATTTACAGTAACTATTATTAGCAGTCTAGGCCACTGACATCAAAGCCATTTTTAACTCACAAGACAATAAAGCTGGTGGTGGGTGAGGGGATTATGCATCTGGTTTCTTGTTTTTGTTTAATTTAGAGCCATCTGTTTTAATGCAGATTGCTTGCACATGTGTTGATGTAATTTTATTTAGTTGCATATCAGAGAAAGATTTAAAATAAATTTTATTCATTTGTTTTTACACTGCTGTTCATTTGTTAGAAGTTTGCCAATGTAAAACACTCAAACAAATCAGTTTGCTAAAAATGTGTTGTTCCAAAAAAACACAATAAAAGGGTGTGTTTATTGCTGCACAAAATGATTCATTAACTCAGATGTGTGCAGTAGTCATGGGACTGATAAAGAATTAGAAGAGGGGTCATTTTCAAAATGACAGAAAAATATATGTACTTGTTAAAGATATCAATCATTGTTGTCTTTTGATTAAAGTAATGAAATACCTGTAAAATAATTTTTGGTGTCTACTTAAGTACAAGTCACATGATTCATGTTAGCATTTGGTTCTGACTATTTAAGATATAGGTGTCTTATTTTAAAATCTGCTTATTTGTACCTTTATATGATTATTTAATTTATTTACTCCTCAAATATTCCTTTAAAGATCATTATAAAATGCCCCAAGAAATACATAAGACAAAGTCAAAGTCTATTGATATTACTAGTTAATGCCAACCAAGAGGTGTGATCAAGAGTACAGTAGTTTGAATTTTGCATCACCATAAATAAAGCCCCCTACACTGGTAATGACTAGATTCTTCATCTGCTTTTCTTGACCCAATTTAGTGCCAAGCAACCATAAGTCCATAGCAATTGATGGAGTTTCATCATGAAATTTTTGATGACAACAAAGGTGTAGATTACTTAACAATCAGGAATAAACAGACATTGGTAAAACTACTTTACTATTGAATTATAGAACAACAGTTGATATATTTTATTCAAGATCAGTAAAGTGATCTACATGACCACATTCATGTATTCTTTTGTACCTCATGTATTTTCTTTTTTTGTAATACATAGTGAATTTTTATTTCAGTTGCTGTTTGTAAGACACCAGTTCAAGATTGCTTTTTATAATGAGCTGAAACAAGATACACATACTGCACTCAAGTAAGTCCTGCTTGACACCTTTTTTTTAAAATAGATTTACTAAAACAAGCAAAAATGCAAGTGCAAAATTAAAACCTCAGAATAGGGTAGGATAAATGGAATGCATGTATCAAATGGAAAATAAGTACAATTTTCACTGGACCCATTACAGCTTGTGCCCTTATAGCTATCTGACTAATAAAAGCACAATATTGCTAGAAAGTGAATAATAAATGATTTTTCTCTGTTTTGAATTTTCCAGCTAACCTTTCATATCTCATTGTCAGGACCATTGTATCCATTTGCACTCCTTGTTAAGGAATTTTCTACTGTTAATCCTGTACCTTGTAAATCTCATGTCTCAGTTACAAGACTGTTGTATCCATTTCCACTCAGTATGATTTACTTTTTTTATGTTAATCCTGTACCTTGTAAATCCCATGCCTCAGTGCCAAGACTGTTGTATCCATTCCTCTCAATGTGATGGACTTTTGTAATGCTAATTTTGCGTTTTCTAAATCCATGTATCTTAGACATTTTGTTTGTTATAGAAATCAGTTATGTGCATCTTACAGTAGATAATGGAATACATTTTTACAGTGAGACTTTGAATACATCCCTAAATGCAACAGTTTAGCAAAAAAAGATCTTTCAAGTAATGATCAGCTCTTTTTTAAATACTGTGAATCACATTAACTTAATGGTATTTTTGATCTGGTTAGAAATGCATATTCCAGCTTGTTTAATTTCTTGGAATAATTTGAGAGAAAATAAAAAATAAAAATAATAATGAAAAACAATACATATATCTCTATAAAAGATCATACTCACAGGTGGTGCTTTATCATCACATATGTCTGGAATGTGGGTTGCAGCACTTTAAATATTAACTAGGTTTATATTTTTTATGACGTTAAATGTATTTTATACAGTGAAAATTGGTACCCCATGAATAATAATGAATTCACAGTCAGTATAGACTTGTCCAGCATCCCAGCATGCATTTGGTTGAAGGTACTCATGATCACCACAAAGTATGTTGGGTTTGATTCCATATCACTAGTATAATATGGGATTTACATTTTTTTAAAAAAAAAAATCTATACTTTGTGTGGAAATGAGAGGTGTATCATAGAGATATGGAAGGATGGCTAGAAAATTTAAAGAATTTAATAATATTTATCAAACATGTATCAGTACTGTGCTTTTGTTTAGTCAGATATAGTGCTTCAGAGGGTTCTATAAAACATATAGTGGAAAAATCAAATTTGAGGATTATTTTCTTCATTGTGCATGATTACATGAATCTATTGATTTTAATGAATATTCCCTCTAAGAAGGAGTAATTTTGTGAAAACCATACACTGTAAGTTTGCTGTGAGAATAATTAAAGCATGGCATTCTTTAGTATAAACATAGCTCAATCTGATCACATAAGTGCTTTAGTTTTAGGTCAGGTACGATAATGAAGCTCTTAATAATAAGTGACCTTTAGCATTTGAACTATAAGTCACTTTCATTGCCTATTACAAGCATTCTACCATCAGCACTTGGCTAAACTGTACAATGGAAGACATGCGGTTCTTGTTATTTGGTGCTATTTTTGTGATGTCATGTGCAATTCTAATGCATGTGACATAGTGCCTTTGTCATACTAAAAATTGAAAATTACCCCTTTATGCAAATGTCTGAGGGTTCTTTTACCTGTATAAATATCAGTCTGTTATTCATTAAAACTTTATGCAAATGTCTGAGGGTTGTCATACCTGTATGAACATCAGTCCATTATCCATTAAAACTTTATGCAAATGTCTGAGGGTTGTTATACCTGTATAAACATCAGTCCATTATCCATTAAAACTTTATGCAAATGTCTGAGGGTTGTCATATCTGTATAAATGTCAGTCTGTTATCCATTAAAACTTCACTAATATTACCTGTTGGCAGTGTCCAGTCTCCCCATCCAGTATTCTTCTATTGTATATTTTCATTAGCCCTATGTTATTATTATTATTATTATTATTATTATTATTATTATTATTATTATTATTATTATTATTATTATTATTATTATTATTATTATTGTTGTTGTTGTTGTTGTTGTTGTTGTTGTTGTTGTTGTTGTTGTTGTTGTTGTTGTTGCCATGTATCATGATGTGGAAGCTTTTTAGTAATCACATAGCTGTCTACCCATCTCTCTCTGTCTTTGGACCCTCTGCCTGTCTGCTTATGCCACTGTAACCAGTATAATTTTGCAATCCTTATACATGAATGGATGCCATTTGGTAGATGGTATTGCCTATTGCATGTATGTATGCCTTCTACAGATTTTGTCTTATTAGATCCATTTTTTTATGGAGTTGTTGCCATTTTATCATCAATACTACTCTTCTGACCACATCAGATTATTATAAGAATTTGGGGTGGACACTGTTTTTTGACCAAGATATGCCTTTTATTATTTTTGTTTTGATATTGCTTGTAACCAGCATAGTTTATGAACCATTCAACATACTTTGATGGAATTTGAGACGAATATAGTTTCATAGACTTTCATGTCCCTCATGGATTTAGTCTTATTTCTTCAAGTTAATTGCTCATAGATGTATGTATACCTCATACGGATTTAGTCTTGTTTCTCTTTCAGATATGTTCCCTAATTACATTAATGTTAGAGATATTAGTCTGCCCTCTTGTGAATTCAGCCGTACTAAAAGTGCAAAATTGTCATTTTCTGTCTATCTCATAGACAGAGAAAAGGCAATCGTGCATGCACATTATTTCCCCTTGCCACCACCAGGTGTCACTAGTTTTAACAACGTACATTTTACCTCAGACAATCCAATCCATCTTAGTTTTAAAGTTAGACCATCCAAATTTAATTTTGGATTTATTGTGTTGGACATTCTTTACAGGTTGTATACATTATTTTTGAAATTCAAACTTTTTCACCTTTATGGATTTTGTTTATTTAAGAACATGTGTCAACAAACTGTTGTTGAATTTATTTTGTCATTTTTGATTTAATGCAACACTATTTTTGCAAACTCAGTTAGTAATGAGGGTGGTATTAGCAAGTTAGTAACATGCTGAATTACTAAATTATGCTTTGTTTTTCTCTTCTTGTGTTATTTCAGTTAAAAATATCAACTAAATGCATGAAATGGAGAAAGTTTAAAGCAAAGGGAGACAACCATGACTCTTCTGTTGTATGTGCAAAGTATACATTATCCATGCTGGGCAGTGTGTTAAATATGTGAACATAGAAAAAGTATGGACTACAGTGGTCCATAAAGCAGCATAATGGAAGGAATGATGGAATAAGTTGATAAAGGATGATGTTGACATCCTTAGTATATATCCAGAGTCAACCATCATTGTATTCTTTTTGGGGGATGCTGGCTCCCTCCCCCCATCAAAGTTCGTTGCTTTCAACCCTCAGCCACAGTAATATCAGCTGCAAGGGAGGATTATAATGTTGAGATGGTACAACCATCCACCTTCAAAAAATGACACAGTTATTGACTTCAGGCCACATATTACCTTTATTTCTCTCGCTCGCTTCTGCACCTTTTTCCAACTTGCAGAGAGAGTGTTCCCCCAATGTTGCCTAGTGGGCATTCATCCCCTCATATGTCTGAGCATGGACTTTAGGCCTGTAAAAAGATAAGATGCATTGGGTTTGTACTGGATCTATTGGATAGAGTTCATAATACAGCCTCACAGCCATCCAGCTGTCTGGCATGAGAACCTTTATAATAAAATGGTCTGGCAAACTAAGAATTACAAGGATCATGGTGACAGATCCATGTATTTAGTTGTACTGCTGGCGTAAATCTCTTACTCTGATGGAGTGGCTAGTACAAGTAATAGCTGGACTGTCTTCTATACTGCCAGCATCAAGGCTGATCATATACCATGCAAACCAGCTTACCATTCTGGCAGTGCCAGACTTCCATATGTTCATTGCTTAGTCACATGGGAGAGTTAGTGATATTTTCAAATAAGAGAGAGTTGAGTCATCAATGCCACATGGTATGACTTATCCAGAGCAGCAAGTAGAAGCAGATCAAGACTTGACACAGTGAATGTGATGAAGCTTCTTCAAATCAGCCACACTCAGATCCATGGAATGGGCTTAATTTAGCTTTAGGGCCACAGTCGAGGAAATTTATATGGCTTTGGCAACTATAGAATGCCCTCCACCTCCTACCTCTACTCGAGACTATAAAGTTAAAGCATTTGTAGACTTTGATGAAGGAGGAAGAGAGGCCATACTTTCAGCTCCTGCCCCTGATCAGCTAAAATTAATCAAACCAGTTATCAGCTTTTGGGTAGAATTGGTGACCAGTTGAAATTCTAAAGCTTTCTTTTCAGAAAGCCAATTACAAGTGATGTTTCATCTTGCCAGTACAAATCTCACTCAGATACCTTCAGTACTGATCTGCCAGCCCTTGACAAAAATCTAGCAGCAGTTCACATGTTCAGTCCACTGTTTTATTAAGTGGACTTAAGTGTTTTTCATGCCATGTCTAAGCTAGTCAGAATGTAGTTGGTACATGTTTATTGCAAAATTTAGTCAAATATTTCTGAAATCTGGCAGTAGCCATGCTTGGGAGGCAATGGTCAGAATTGCTAGTCATTAACTGGGCAGCTCACCATGTCATGGCCAATGTGGTAACTGCTTCAGCCAATTTAGACCTGATCAGCAGTCCATTTTGCTCATCATACCCTGTTTGGGTCCTCGTTGCTTGTCAGAGGAAGAATTGAAGCAGTGGCAGGCTGCTAAGAAACTGCCCCTTCGACTTAATACTTAACCCACATAGTTGTTTTGGAACAACCATCCCTGGCTAATGCTTAGGGACAATAAGTGGACTTGGGACAAGGGATCTTGTTAGTCAAAGGTGCAATTTAAATCCCACTTCAAGCCTCCTAGCTGTAAACATTGATCTACCCTCCCCACTGCCTGCAGAAAGCCTTCCTGTGGGTGGCCAACTCCTTCAATTTCAGTCTCATTGGATCACACACCCCATTCCATCATAATGATTGCATGTTCCAGGTCATTATGGAAATTTATCCAGTCCCTTCTCCTTTTCCTCTCTCCTCTCTTCACAGATTACAATCAGATCGGATGAAGGATGCATTTCTACAACAGGTTGTGCAGTTACCACAGTCACAGACATAAGGGTTTTATTCAAGGCCGTTTCTTATTTGGAAGGTGAATGGCAAGTTGAGATTTAAAATTTGATCATTGACCTGAGTAGCCTGAACAAATTTGTTTGCAACCAAAATTCAAGATGGAGATAGTGATATCAATCCATCTCTCCATTTAACGTGACAAAAATACCATAAGTCTTAATCTGACCGATACATTTTCACATCGCTATCCACCTCATGTCATGAAAATGTCTCCATTTTGCTTACCATGATATGATTTATCATTTCAAAGTTCTACCCTTTGGCCTCAACATCAGCCCATGGGTTTTTACCAAGGTTACAGATTGTGTCATCACCTTGTTCTGATTGACTTCATCTATAATGACAGCAGCATATCTGGATGACATCCTCTCAGAGATATGGTGAGTTCTATTCTACTCCAAGGCACAAACAATCTTTTCTTACTTTTATTTCTTCCAGGCATTCTAGTGAACTGGGAAAAGCCCAACCTCCATTTATCCCAGGTTTTTGGTCAGTCTGGGTATGGAGCTTATCACCAACCTGAATCTGGTACTTTTTCCTTGAGTATGCATAATCAGTATTGTTGTACTTATCAAGTCTGTTTCAAACAGGTCTTGGATTTCAGTGAGAAAGTTCTTGCAACTCCTCAGGTAATTCAGTGTGGCAGCAGACTTAATCTCCTCTTTGGCATCAGATTTGACCATCTTTTTATGCACCTCTTAATAATAACTAATCTAGCACAGTGGCACCCATTTTCTCTGAATCAAACAGTCATGTTCATGCCTGAGAGATGATTATTCCTGCCTCAGTGATGCAACCCAGTTGACTGACCATGGGGATCCCACTGAAAATAACTATGTACTAATGCCAGTGCATACAGTTGAGGTGCCCATCTGTTGCTGGACTTCACCACAATCAGTAGCATGTGGGAGCCAAGAAAGTGGCCTCTACACATCAGCCTTTTAGAAATGAAGGCTGTCATCAATGCCTTTCTCCTCTGGAAAGATTGGCTCTCAGGCAAAATGGTCCTCATTATGTATGACAACTTAGTGTTGGTGGCCTACCTCCACAGACAAGGGGCACCAAATCACCTGTTTGTTCTAATTTGGCAGTATCAATATTGGTGCAACATTTTCCATATCAATGCTTGAATCAGACACATTCTTGGCAGACTCTCTATCCAGGAAAGGTCAAGTCCTTCACACAGAATGGTTTCCATGAATCATTTGTTATTTGGATCTGTGCACTTTGTGGGCATCCAGTGACCAATCTTTTGTTGACTAATTGGAATCAAGTTACCTTTGTCTCTATTTCCAAACCCAGAAACTTGGGCCATTGATGCTCTTTCGGTTGTCAGTCAATCATGGGAGGGATTTTGGGCCTTTGCTTACCCTCCCATGGTCTTGGTTCAAGAAATGCAAGATAATCTGGTAGCCCCATTCAGATGGGACAAGTTTTGGATTACCAGTCTACCTGGTCTAGTGATCTGCCCAAGGAAATTCCAGCCAAATCAAATCTTCTCAAGCAACAATAATCACAGGTGTTCCATCCCTTCCAAACTGTCTTCTTCATTCTTGGCTATAGTCCAGACAGCCTTGCAAGACAAATTAAACTTTGATTGTGGAGAGAATCTTGAGATGAAGAAGTTATTAGACTCTGAAGGTTTATGAGGCATATTTTGAGGGACTTGTGTCATATCAATAACATCATCTCTCAGAGGACCTCAATCCCTCCACTGGCTGATTTTTTTCTCTGGCTCTTTGATGAAAAACAATTGATCCCACTTACTATCAAAGGCTACCACTCAATGATATCACAGCCTGGCATCATGGTAAACATGACATCAGGCATGATAAAGGTCTATCATATCTTTTAGCTAATTATGATCTCAATCGACCAAAATCACTCTGTTTCCAAATAGAATTTTGCCTGTGTCTTAACACGGTTCAATTTAAATAAATTTAAGACTTTATCCCACACTTTCATAAAGTTACAGTCATGTAAAACATGTTTCCAGATAGCTTTAGTTTCAGCATACAGCAAGCTACATGCCCTTCCCATTGACCCAAACTATTTTCAGTTTAGATCAGATGATTGGGTGGTCCTCTTGACACAACTAAGCTTTGTAGCAAAAAATATATTACCATCTGTCAGTAATCAAAGATTCATCATTTCATCATTTGCTCGCTCTGTTCCACAATTTGGTTGAGAACAGTGTCTATGAAAGATCCTGTTCGCACACTCATGCATTACTTGAAACGCACAGAAATTTCATGGTACACATAAATCTGACTTTCTTCAGGTGAAAGCATGATGTCACCCCTAATGCCCTTGCTTCATGGCCAAAATGGGTTATATGCCCAGCATACCTTGGAATAGAAAAAATCAGAATTGCCTCATGAAGATTACTGCTCATGAGATTAGAGCAGTCTCTGTGAGCTTTAAGTTCAAACATAACATTTTGATCTGAGTTATTGTAGAAGCTGTTGGCTGGCATGCAGTCAACCTTCTTGAGGTTTCATCTCAAAGATTTGGCTTTGCAAAGGCAAACCTTGAATCGGACAGGTTTGGTGGTGGTGGCAATGATGACTACCAGATCCAGTTAATATAATCAACATAGCCTTTCAGCTTTGCTGGATTGTCAGTGAAATTTTGTAATGACCTTGTTAGTATATTGCTCAGCTAAAAAAACAAGTGACACCTTATGGTGGCAAGGGGAGGTAATGGACAAGAGTTATTGCCTTTTGGCTGAGAGAGACAGAAAAAGACAATTTCGCTCTTTTAGAAGGTTTGGATTCATGAGGTAGCAGGCTAATATCCCTAATGTTTATGTGATTCTGTAAGTATTCTTAGAGAAACACAATTTACATAAAATTTTCTTTCAAAGGGTTAATGACTCATAGAAACAAGTCTAAAATAAATCTCTGAAACAATAACTCTTAGAAAAAAAAACTATGTCATACGGATTTAGTCTTGTTTTTAATAGTTAATGTCTCATGGACTTGCATCACATATGGAATTAGTCTTGTTTCTAATGTTATTATATCATAGACTTACTTGTACATAAAATTGATTTAGTCTTGTTTTTAAGAGTTAATGTTTCAGAGATGTATTTTAGTTTTTTTTTTCCAAGACTTATTGTTTCAGAGATTTATTTTAGACTTGTTTCTAAGAGTTATTGTTTCATATACTTATTTTAGTCTTGTGTCTAAGAGTTATGATTTTGTGATCACTCATCCTGCTGATATTGTTTAACAGAAATGAGTGAAACCAACAAGGTTTGCAAAATTCAAAATATAATTTATATCCTTAAAATACAAAGTGAACAATTAAAAATAACTTACAGTTTGGTGAATAAAATCATCAATAGTCCTAAAGTGCTAGCACAAATCCAAAACTGTTGAGTATTCCAGTTGAGCTAGTGTTATTCCAAATGAAATTCAATCTGTTGTGCCTATGTGCCAATAGTCTTAATGTATTACAGTGATAAAATCCAAAATGTCTTTGAATGAATTAACAGTAATTCCAAAAAACAGCTTTTAAATTTTAAAATAATAGCACATTGTAATTCCAATGAATAATTAAAATAAATTAAATTGTCTCCAATGATCATAGCTAAATTACTTCTCTAAGACTGATGTTCTTGCTAGAAATAGCTAATATTCAGGTAAATATCTATTACATAGTAATCTAAGATACAATTTCAGAACCAGGATGAGGGTTGAATATCAATTCTAGATCAATTTAAGCTTATCAAAAAGGTCAAGTACTTTAGCAGCCAGCCAGTCAGGAATTGGGTTAGCCTGGTTTTTCAAGAAAATTCATAAGCTGAACTCTGTTTACTTAAATAAAAGCACTGCTCACTATTTTAAAACAAATGATCTTATCTTAAAGTACAAACCCATAGTCATAAATATTAGTATTTAATATTATTTACTAAATTACCCTGATAATCTGTAATCATGAAAATTAACACACATAATATAGATATAAATAATATCATAACACATAACCTCATCAGAAGACATATTAATAATTTATTTTTATCTTTCTATACTCATTTGTATTTCAGGCATTACAAGCAAGCATACGGTCACCTCTTAGAGCTAAGAATGCATGACACCAATCTACTTGAAATAAAAGTCAATGCTGGTTTTATAAACTACAAGGTAAGCTTTAGTATTTTGCATCAGTTTTATTTGCTGTGTATATAATGCATCTGTCATCTTATAAGTTAATCCCATGTTCATGTGTGCAAAATTGGTAATTTTATTTTCTATTGCAGTCAAACCTATCCTGATGGTCACCTTAGTTTAGCAGTCACCTGGTCACAATGACCATCCTAATTTTTTCCAGATATAAATGTCATGTAATCTTTGGTGGTCAGGTGTTTCGTAGCCAGGCATTGGTTTCACCCTGCCTTCTGGAGTCTATAGAGCAAATCAGCAGTGACCATCATGGTTGTAACATGATACAACAAAACCATTGTTGACATGTTCTCTGTTCTTGATGAATCTTTCTCCAATTTGCTGCGACAGCAACAGGTTTTTCTGGTCATTGTTCTCAGAATAATATGTTGAGAGTTATGTGTTTTTTTGTTCTTTTATAAACAGTATGTGATTTTAAGTCAATGCTTTTTTTTATCTTTGCACAACAATGTTTATTATTGATATCACATGATTATTGGACCTCTGATGTCATTGACATGCAGGTAGCGAGATTTTGTGTAGTCATGTGACTAGATATGCAAGTGAAAAGTATCAGGTCAAATTTTATCTGTCGTGTAGTTTCATCTCATTAGTCAGCAGATTAAATACATGACAAATATAATTCTTGTAATTTCTTAGAAAATAAATAATTTTCCATATAGTAGTAAAAATGGGGTGGTAAGGTTCAGAGGACACTTAGACTAATGGTGTATGAACTACTAACAATAACCCAAGGAAGCTTCTTTACATTATTTAATTATCAAAGGTCGCAAACACAAGCTGTCATTTGATCTAGGTGAGTTTGAACAACTGCTTAATGTGTAAGCACTTAATTTCATGCCTATTAGACCAACTGCCCTGACATATGTTTCACAATGACAGGTAAGCTGTCAATTAGTAATTTAATTTAGGAGCCCCTGAATTGTTTTGAGGCAACAAATAAAAAGCAGATTTTGTATTGATAAATGCACACTTGTTTCACTAGAGATGAGAAGATAACATCTCGTCATTGGCAAATACAAATAAATCCAAGTGAGGATACAGTATCCTTGTGTGGAATTTATTATGTTATTTTTCATTTTGCTAAACAACTAAATGAAATACATATATCTTTGTAGCATACTACTGTTGCTAATAATAATACATATGAAAAAATAATAATAATAATAATAATAATAATAATAATAATAATAATAATAATAATAATAATAATAACGCTATTCAGTTCATAGTGTATAAAATTGTTAAGAACAGAATTTGAGAACTAAGCCTGTATTGAGTGGCCACCTTTGTACAAAGGCCACCTTTTCCTTTTCTCTTGAATAGCTGCTGTAGACAGGTTTAGCTGTATTTTCAACTTAATTTTAGAAAAGAATCCATTTATTTCTTTTGTATGTTCTTATTATCAGTAACTAAATTGTTGTTTTAAGAACAGTGTTCCATCTAGAAAGAAATAGAGGGGTGCTCTCTCTCTCACAAGGTCCTTGCCCACTTCTAGTCTTATTTGCTCCATTTTAGTGTGCTGCTCTGCATTCTTGAACATCAAAATTGATTTCTTTTTAAAAATAACATTTTTTCACATGTTTTGTTACTTACATTATTTTGGTGTAATTGTTTTTCAGACTTGAATCACTTGGTTAATTAATATCAAATCAAATTCCTGTTACTTTGATATCAAAGTGCTTTACCACAAGCAGTCTGGCTTGGAGAAATCTGTTTCATATAAGTTTACTAACCCTCAAAGATGACTTCATTGGTTCTCTTTGCCATATTAATTAATTCTAGGCATAGCCAGTATTTTTTATATAGGCCAAAAAAGCCTCCAGACAATGCAGCTATTAATGTTTAACTTTTGCAAAATTTGTTTATGAAATTTCACCTGTGGTACAACCATTCAGAATGAAAAACGTTGACTTTACCAGCTTGAAAATCAGGGAAGAAAATTGGCAAAGTGGAAAGCACAACCATCCAAAATGTTTTTTTTTTTCATCAGACATCAGCTTTTCTTGGAAGCATTTTCCTATTCTTCTTCATTATGATATTAATAATGTTGCTGTCATCACTACCTGTAATAGTACCTGTTTGTCTTGTTCCAACAATAAATTAGCAATTAATAAGAGGCTGTATGTGTAGTTAGGGATTATAAGATGAAATAGTGCATTAATACATATGCAAAAAAAAGCTGGAGGTAAAAATAAGCCCATATCACATTTTCCATACAGGCTTCATAGTATATTGTAGTTTTTTGACAATGAAGGTAATGTCTTTTAGTTAAGAATACTTCCAGTGAAGTGTACATGTCTGTTACAATATTGTACAACTTTCCCTAGTTTGCTATCAGTAACAATTGTGTCACATCTTATTTTAAACATTTCTGTTTATTTTTCAGCAAATATTGTGCCAACATACCATTAAACTCTAATATATGTATTACAGATTTTTGTATTAAAGATAACTTTTAGATTTAACGTCAGTCTGAAAAATTAACTTTTTATGCCATAATGTTTTGGTATGACCAGTGATGAAATCCTAATCATAAATCCCATAGCTGTATTTAAGACTTCCTTCTGGAAATATTTTGGATTCTATTGGTCAAATAATTGTACAGTTTGGAATAAAACCATATGCCAATTTTGCCAATTGTATTCAGTAATCTTGCTACATGCTTACCAGGCAATACAGCAACAAAGACATAACATACAAAGACAAATGGATAAGATACAAGTCTGTACCTTGATACATATCCTAATCACTCTTCTATTTTGCAATATGTATTGTATTACCAGTATTATACTTATTATGGTACATACTGTATCACTACTCAATTATTGTCATATGTTTTGTGACTTGGTAAATGAAGCAAAACTAATAAAACAGCCTGGACATGTTTTTAAGCAGTGTAGAACAAATCATGGAAAATGTCATTATTACTTTTTCATGCAGTATTGTTCTCCAAAGATGGAAACTTGAACCATGAAATATAGGTGATATTGACCTTGTTTTAGCACATCTTCATTTTCAGATGAAGCCATGTTGCAGTTAAAGTAGAAATAAATGCATTATATATTAATGAGTGTGGACAAACATTTTCTCAACAGTAATATTGAATAAATGCTGGAAGATGTCTACAGTGAAGACTCTTGGTCACTGTCATCCAAACTGTATCCATACTGTCCGTGTCTCAAGGTGTATTGGATTAACAAGAGTTACCATTTGGACAGGGAGACAGAGTGAATTCTGTACAGTACAAAAAAATTTGTTTTGTTTTTTGCTGTTCCCACGGTGATCTGCTAAAATTTGGGAGAAAACAAAATCACACCCTTTTCATTCTTACTTTAAATTTGTTTAACAGTTTATTCATCCTAGTCAAACTTGAAAAAGTTTATACATTTAATCATCAGAATCCATAGACTTTGAAATTTTACAGAGTTTTGATAATGATTTTATGGGTTTTTATTGATATAGTGAGTTTTTAAAACAGAAGTTGCTCATTATTATCAATGTGTATAATGTCATGCCATGATAGCACAAATGTTGACATGCCATGATATCACAAATGATGACATGCCATGATAGCACAAATGATGACATGCCATGATAGCACAAATGTTGACATACCATGATAGCACAAATGATGACATGCCACAATAGCACAAATGATGACATGCCATGATAGCACAAATGATGACGTGCCATGATAGCACAAATGATGACATGCCATGATAGCACAAATGATGACGTGCCATGATAGCACAAATGATGACATGCCACGATAGCACAAATGATGACATGCCATGATAGCACAAATGATGACATGCCACAATAGCACAAACGATGAAGTGCCATGATAGCACAAATGATGACATGCCATGATAGCACAAATGATGATGTGCCATGATAGCACAAATGATGACATGCCACAATAGCACAAATGATGACATGCCATGATAGCACAAATGATGACATGCCACAATAGCACAAACGATGAAGTGCCATGATAGCACAAATGATGACATGCCATGATAGCACAAATGATGATGTGCCATGATAGCACAAATGATGACATGCCATGATAGCACAAATGTTGACATGCCACAATAGCACAAATGATGACATGCCATGATAGCACAAATGTTGACATGCCATGATAGCACAAATGATGACATGCCATGATAGCACAAATGATGAAGTGCCATGATAGCACAAATGATGACATGCCATGATAGCACAAATGTTGACATGCCACAATAGCACAAATGATGACATGCCATGATAGCACAAATGTTGACATGCCATGATAGCACAAATGATGATGTGCCATGATAGCACAAATGATGACATGCCATGATAGCACAAATGTTGACATGCCACGATAGCACAAATGATGACATGCCATGATAGCACAAATGTTGACGTGCCATGATAGCACAAATGTTGACATGCCATGATAGCACAAATGATGACATGCCATGATAGCACAAATGATGACATGTCATGATAGCACAAATGTTGACATGCCATGATAGCACAAATGTTGACATGAAGTCATACATGGCATATCACTACTCAAGTGTATGGAATAAAGTCAGTGAGTTTTATGCTTTTATAATTAGAACTCTATTTGGGGGTCTTGCTAGATTTTAAATATTGGATGAAGTGATGCTTCCTTCTTTTTAACCTGGACAAAGTGATGGAATAATAGGGCTATGGGGTAAAATTTTGTAATGGCAAAATGAGTTCTTTAATAACCAATATTTTCAGCTTTGCAATTAGTTACAATGAACATAATGCCCCTAATACTGAATGAAAATATTCAAACCTTTTTAATCTTGAATCTGAAAAATGGCATGTAGCCATGGTAACAGCATTAGACTGTAACCTCAAGAATGTTCCCATAATTAGGTGACTGATGCTTGTCATAGGGTTATTAAATTAATGTACAATGTTTTCAGTTGAAATATTGGACAAATTCAATAATATCTTATTTTTGTTTCAAAACTTCTACTATGATGTAATATTTGGTTTTGGTTTGAAAAAGTTATGGTTTTCATACTTTTTCTAGTTTCATATTTATATAGTAGGCAGTAAAAATATCATTAGCAGAAAAATTAGTTTCATAGGATGTTGCTAAATTTTTATTTTGTACTTATAAACAATAATTTTAAAGTTAAGAACCATTAAGATTTACAATTGTGGTCATAAGATTATTAGTTCAGTTAGGGAAAAGGGATGTGAGTATGCTGGTACTATTTAATCTTAATCCTTAAATCACTGAAAAGGTGGAGAAGACAGAAAAATGTCACTCACTTCATAAATTTAGATGAAAATGACCATTTGAACAAAAGCATATTTTTATCTTTTATTGTATTCTCTTGTTTCAGCTGTGCCGGATGTCCTTTTTTCACAATGCACCACTTGATGGTATTGCCCAGTTCAGGAAACATATTGATTTCTTTAAAAGTAAAGTAGGAATAGCAGAGCTGGCCTTTGAACACAGTGCTTGGATGTCTAGACAGTGAGTGGCAGATCTGAATTTATAAAAAGATTGTTTTGTTATTTCGGAACATTTTGTTAGTAAAGTTTTTTTGGGTCTACTTTGTCATATTTTATTTGAGTTTAAATTGCGAAAGTTGGACTTGTAAATAAAATCATGTCAGGGCCACCCATTTCTTTTTATTATGTAATCATTTTATTACAGGACCTTTACTAATTGATTTTTGAAGTGAAAATATATGATTGCTTTATTTGGTAATAAGAAATGATCAAGGTCTTCTTCTGAATACACTGCATAAGAGAAACATAGTGTATATGCATGTGTGTAAGTTAATTCCAATTGCAAGAAACATACACCCTGATATACCATCGCAGCATGTGCAAGAACATCAGGGTCTACATTGTTCCATTTAATATTCCTAACTAGCTGCATAGACCCAAATCTACCACCCATTATATGATGGCAGAGCTGGTTCTGTGCAGTTTGCAGCTGGCTTTGAACACATGTATATCATTTTTGTGTTCATTTGAATATGAAATGGGCTGAGAGAATTGTCAAGGCATATTAATCGTGTGAATCATAAATACAGTATTCTTTCACAATAAGGCACTTCATTATAAAAAACAGTTCCTGTTGTAATGTGGGTATGGTTACGGATTACATTTCATTGAGTGGTAGTAAAAATATTATGTACTTCATTAAATAACCGTTCTGGTGGCCTAGTGGTTAGAGTGTCCACCTTGGATGCGGGAGGTCATGAGTTTGATTCCCGTCAAGTCATACCAAAGACTTACGAAAATAGTACTAACAGCTGCCTTGCTTGACACTCAGCATTAAGAGGTTAGTGTTAGGACTGGTCGGCCTGGTGTCAGGATAATGTGACTGGGTGGGACATCATGCTACATGTCTGTGGCATGATGCCCCAGTGCTAGACATCACTATAAACTGCCACACTACAGACATTGTAGCGATATGATTGAAAAATTTGTTAAAGCTACGTTGAAAATCATAATCACATTACATCACATCACTTCATTAAAAGGCAGTATACCCTATGACTCCCATGGACATTATAATGCATAAATACTGTAATAAAATATATATCTTTCTTATTTCATTATTTTGAAAATAATCATTATATAGGGCTATAAGGCTAAAGTCCATTTCTTCAGTCTAACAGTTTTGTGATATACTTTTACACTCTGTATAACAGTGAATCATTTTGCAGAAAAGAAATCTTATACACATCCATAACATATTACAGAAAATTTATATTAAGAAGACAGTGGCCAAATTCAGTTTTTATTTCTAACAAACATTTTTGGAATTATGGTCCTCATTAGACTTGGCACTTTGCCTTTCAATTTTTTGTTTCCACTCAACAACTTTTGAAAGATCAATGAATTTGAATCAAGTTTGGTTTGGGCTTTGCATGACAAAAACTGTATTAGTCAAGTTTGATATTCAGTTCTCCTTGAAAATTTTATTCTATTATGGCCCATGTTTGCTTCGGTGCCTTTAAATTTTATTTCTATTTAAAATCTTGTACAACATTCATGGATTGAAGTTAATATGAGGTGAAGCGTCTTGATGTGAAGCATCAGGTAAACCCTGGCAAAGTTTGAGTTTGACAGAATTTGGAAAAAGGTTTTTGGATTTAGAGAACCTTGCTTTCATATATAACCACTCCCTCATTTCACTGAATATGATCCCATACTTTAATTTTTTTCTGTTTGATGCATGCTTGGACTATAACCTGAACACATTCATATATATCACTTTGTACCACTCCTTCTCTTACATTATGTCATCAGCAGGATCAGAAAGTATACTATTTCAGTCAGTTTTCTTGGCATACAATTTACATGCAGTTTCAAACATATAACATTGTCTTCCCTTACATCTTTTGCCATTGGTTTAAGGTCCTGGTAGAGGCCACAGATTATGACCTCTGATATACTGAGGGGTGTATTATATGTTTTTTTTTAAAATACAATTTTGTTTTAAAAATAAATAAAAGCAATTTATATCTATGTAATCTAATCTGTAAATGGGCATAGCATCAGTCTACTCAGTTATTTAATTTTCCTGGGATTTCTGATCATTTTATAATCTCCATTCTCATGCAGTAAAATCTGATCATAAGCTACAAGAATGACCTGATCTCGAAAGTGCAAATCAGCTAGCATTCCAATATAGTGTCACTGCCGCACACATGTAATATACACATCTTTCAACTTAAATGCAGGTAACATTTTTACATGCATTAATTCACAAATTGCATGATAGAAAAAATTTCATAAAACAAATGTATATGGGCTGTCAGATATTAAACAATTGCAACTACATTTAAACAGAAAGCTGTGTATTACACTTTAAAACAAATGAAAGGATCATTTCTGTAGAATTTAAACAAAGCACACCAACAGTACTGTGAATACTTCCATTTATTACTAGGTTCCATTTGTTTGGAGACCTGTTCGATGAGGCTATTAAACTTGGGCTAACAGCTATCCAGACTCAACACCCTGGCTTCTATTATCAGCAGGCTGCCAACCATGCGATCGCCCGAAAACAGCTTTGTAGAGGCTTCTGCAAGGTCAGTAAGCTTTAGCTTTTCACAGCAGTTTATTGATGAAAGTTTCTTTAAAAGTTATTGGTTTAAAGATGATCTCAAATTAAATTGTACAAAAATATCTGATATTTTTCAGTATTTACTGATGAAAACAGATTAAGGAATTATAAAGATTTTTAAGCTCTTTAAACAAATAGTGAATTATAATGTAGTGAATTAAAATACATGTGACAACTTTATAAGAACATATTAAAAATTAAAAAATACATCAGATTTAATGCAAATGAAGATAAATATAACCTTTACATTTGTGAATATTAATATCATTTGGTAGATTTTATAAATTGTTACATCTATCTTTTCTTTTGCTTGTCATATCTACTTTGAATAATTTTATATTAAATTTCACATGTATATGGCTGCCATGTTAATTTTTGGGATACAATATCCAGCAAGAGCTACAGTTTGAAAGCACTGTTAATTATACTATAATTAAACCACCACATGTATATGGATGCCATGTTAATTGTTGGGATACAATATCCAGCAAGAGCCACAGTTTGAAAGCACTGTTAATTATACTATAATTAAACCACCACATGTATATGGCTGCCATGTTAATTTTTGGGATACAATATCCAGCAAGAGCTACAGTTTGAAATCACTGTTAATTATACTATAATTAAACCACCACATGTATATGGCTGCCATGTTAAGTTTTGGGATACAATATCCAGCAATAGCCACAGTTTAAAATCACTGTTAATTATACTATAAATTAACCACCACATGTATATAGATGCCATGTTAATTGTTGGGATAGAAACTCCAACATGAGCAATAGTTTGAAAGCACTGTTAATTATACTATAATTAAAAAACCACACTCAGGGATTGCTTTTCTATTAATTTCAAAACAAAGGAAATGTTTAGGTAAAATTAATTTTTACTTCATACTTTTCTCTTGACAGCCAAGTTTCAAGACAGATGAAACAGATAATTTAGAGAAAATGAAGGCACTTGACTTCTATGGTCAAAGATACTGGAGACCTAACCATCAAAGTAAGCATCGTCTAAAACAAGACGTGACATACTTTTTGATCTATCTACCCTATTTTATTAAAAAGGTAAAACCTAAAAACCTAACCTTTTGACATCTAGGCCTTAGTATCTGGTTTTTGGAGAAACTCCATTTTATGAGCACTTTATCATACTTATGTTTGAGAGAGCAATTATGTTGCATATACTGTGCTATGTCAACATATTTACAGACAGGTTTATTTTAAAATTATTGAGAGTTGCAAACCATTGGAATACTTTAAAATTGTACACACTTTAATATTTGCTGTATACTTTAACTATTAAATGATTCTTTAATCTTCCTATGATAGGCATTGACCCTCCAGATCCTGTAAAAGAAAAGGAAGGTATTGCAGATCTGCAAAACCTGGAGTTAAGAGTTGACCATTCTGTAAGTAAACTTGCCACTTTGTTATGCTGTATATTTTAGTTAGTTATATCTCTTTGCATATATGCAGTTGTCATGAAAACATTTACAGAAAGGCAGCAAAGTATAAAAAAACCAGACAGGTAAGTTTGTTGGGTCATGTGATATACAAAATCTATTATTGTCTTCTCCCTTGGGAACTTTTCCAATTTATTTTTCACAACTAGTTAGGGTTCTCAAAAAGTTTAAATGTTTAAGTTTAAATTAATTTATTCTTTTTTCTCTTAGCCTTTTTGTCACTGTTAAAGGTAAGTTGAAAAAACAGCATTAATATATGAATGTCTTTATTAAAACGATGAATTTAATTAATCAGTCCATCCTGTTTACATTGCTTTGCAAGGGAAGCATTTTTAGAGTTCACTTGTGGCATTAGGAAGCTAATATGACTAAGTAGTTATGGAGTATTTTTATAATCACTTACATTTAGACAGCTGAAAGAATAAATGCTATTTGAAAAGTAGATGAGCAACAATTATGTTTAACAATTGCATATATTCCATGGATAGCATCAATTTATCATTGTTTTGAGGTCCTACTGTTTGGGAAAATTTGGACTGCATTATTGCAAGTTGTCATTTCTTGCATAATGATGCATCTTGAAATCATTATCACTACAAATATATTCAGTTTAAAAATGGAAAGGAAATGAAACAAATTACCCAATAAATATATTATAGTGCCATAAAAGTGAACAACAAGAATTAGTTCAAAAAGTCAAGGACCTCTGCTCAAATCAGGTTAGTTTTAGAAATGGCCTACACATCAAGCCATTTGCCATAGAATAACTTAGATACTGGTTTCTTTCAGCTAAAAATGTAAACAGATTTTCATATTTAATATTTAAAATAAATACTTAAAGCTGATTTTGAAAAGTGAAATACAGGTAATGTTTGTTTTATATACAAAAACATTTAGGATGTTAGTGTAGTCCGATGAGGAAAGGCTATGGTAGCATCATATTTGGTCACCATGCCTACCAAACAACATTAGGAGAACAGTTCATCAATACAATGCATTAATTAAATTATAAACCACATGCTCCTTTCCTGTCAGGTGTCCTATAGATTTGTTGATAAAGTATCATAACCCCATCAAACTGTGTGCATCATCATCATCATCATCATCATCATCATCATCATCATCATCATCATCATCATCATCATCATCATCATCATCATCATCATCATCATCATCATCATCATCATCATCATCATCATCATCATCATCATCATCATCATCATCATCATCATCATCATCATCATCATCATCACAACAGCAATAACAAAAGCAATAATAATTACATCAGCAGTTGCAAAAGTAGCCGTCTATTTTAATCATCAGTTTTATTGCCATTGATGTCTTTGTATTTGTAATTGTCATCTTATCAAATAAAGAATATGGGGAAAATGTATATATTTATCCAGATCAGAATTAAGTTGGGAAGCACTTGTACAGAAATGTTGAGAAATCAAAATGAGGACCTGTTGTTCTATTTTGTAATGATTATATTAGGATAATTTGTCTGTTGTCACACACACACACACACACACACACACACACACACACACACACACACACACTCACATACACACACACAAGATAATCATTTTATTATTTTCCTCTCCTTAGGCCATCATTATTCCACTTCTTAGCAGTGCTGTTGCCCAGTTCAAGAAATACAAGTCACCACGAATGAAGAGATACCTGAGTAAGTTTCACAAATCATAATGGTTTCTTTTCATATTTGAGTGATGTTAAAAGTTTTAAACAAGAAATGCTTTTGGGATGTGTAATATTTTCTTGGAAAAATCAAGTTGAGCTGTACACTGAAGATGGCAGAATCAGACTTAAGCAGTGAAAGTTTTACTTAAGGATTCCATATAAATAATACTAAATTTCTTCATAATTCCGCATAAAATACTTTTTACAAGTTATTGAAGTTGAGAGTTCTGGCCACTTATTTGTCAAATGGTTTTATGCAGACATTTAGTATAGCAGAAATTTATCAAGGCTTCTACTGTTGGATGGGTTAGTTGACAATCTGACATACTCGTTGATTTGCTCTTGGTTATTATCCCCACACCTTTTAGCAGTAGATATTGTGAAACCTTCCATCTCTCCTGGCTTGGTTGCTCAAGATCTTTTACATTTGTTCGATCAATCAGTGTTTCCTCCAGGAGTATAAAACTGAGGGTAAAAGAAACCTTAGTGTCAGAACTGGGGGTCAAATAAAAAATGTGGGGGTCAAAATGTACTGACAAATTTTCATCTGATCCATACTTTTTCAGCTGAAATAGGATATTGCAACTTGCTCTATCCCTCTCCCTCTCCCTCTCCCTCTCTCTCTCTCTCTCTCTCTCTCTCTCTCTCTCTCTCTCTCTCTCTCTCTCTCTCTCTCTCTCTCTCTCTCTCTCTCTCTCACACACACACACACACACACACACACAAAAATAATCAAACATGTACAATTAACACACAAATGCATTGTCCATTCAAAGGATAATTTTTCAGTTCATTTTCCTTTTAGTTTAAAGTCGTACTTTTAACAGTCTCTTTGTAATCTTTTTGTAGCAACCCATTACATATAAGCCAATTAAAAAATCCATATAAATCTTTTTAATTTACTGCCTGTCATAAAATGTGTACTATCATTGAATTCATTGCACTTCGTCCTAAAACACATTTATCCAAAAATCAAAGAGGCTAATGATTCATCTTCTCTTTAACAAGTTACACTTGAACTTTTAGATCTTTCTTTCATTGCAGTAAAGTTAACAAACTCTGCAACAACCTCCTATATTTGTAATTCAGATAATGGATTTGTCTCTGCAAGTTTACTAATTTATTTGTTCTGAAAGAATGTCTTAGGTGGTAATGTGTTCAAAAGATATCTTGTGGTGATCAAGAAAGATTTTAAAAGATTCTTAAACACTGTCATGAAAGGATTGTTCACTTGTGTAGTCTTCGCAATTACAAGATCAGAAGTCAGTAATCCCAATGGATGAAGTGTAATCAGTCAAGGGAATATTTTCTCCATTTTTCATTAAAGTCAGATCCACATTTATTCTTTTGTGTTCTGCTTCTTTCACTTTCTTCGCTAATGATTCTTAGTACATGCCATTTTAATCTTGAGATCACTTGAGATCACATTTTAATGCAACAAGCATTGACGATATCTTGCTGAGCTCGATAGAATCGTGTGAGCGCTCGCGAGATTAGGGCAAGCTACTCTATAATAATATTGCCTATGGTAGTTTGGATCTCTGCTTCATATGCTCAGTATAGCAGAGTGCAATGCAAGATCATATGAAACAGGAAACCAGAATATTCCTATGATCGAAGTATACACGATGCCATCTCCAATTCAATGTATTGGATATTACATAAATCCTGATTTTCAAATCCTTTGCGTACCCCCCCTGCACAGCTAAAAATAGTGTGCGTCAATTTTGTCCATTGTGCATCCCTGATGCACAACTGTGTGTAAAGGGAAACACTGGATCAGTGGAGACCCTTCGCCACATCTTCTAAACCACTTTGTGGAAATATCCTAAACGTTGTAGAGTTGTTTCCCTTGGAATAACAATCTTCCAGAGAGTTGTCATTCTCAAATACCACCTTTGAGGATCATGGGAGAGGGTTGAAGGTCTGTTGTGCATAATTTTGACATCAGTGACATTTTAAAATACTTTCTGATCAAACTATAAATGCAGTAATAGGGAAGATGAGTCATACATGACAGATTTGCTTATGATTCCTGGGTCACTGTCTGGAGGGGGGGCTGGGTGAGTACCACAGGGTGGGGAGGTGACAGGAATATGAATTAAAAATCTTGGGCATTTGCAATGGTAAGCAGTTGCAGTTGACCTGGTTATGTCAAATTTATAAATAATAGTAAATCTGTAAAATTCTGGTTTGTTTTTCTTTTAGTGGTCCAGATGGGAGAGGAATACTATCATGGTAAAGATTATCAGAAATCACTGATGTGAGTACCAGCAACAGTCCTTTTGCAATATCTATTATTTACCATGGAATAATGGTAAATCTATATCTATTAATATCATTTTAAAAATTCCTAGAAATTGTATAACAGCTTTCTTTATGTAGTACAGAAGTAACCTCTTTGAGAAGCTTTCAAAATATAAGACATTAAAATACCAACATTATATGGATTAATGTCTGTTATATTTAGTAAAATGTAGGGACACTTTAAAGTGCTAAGTATTCATCACAATAAATATTGATATGAAGCTACCTTTTGGTTCCTCGAGATCTGTTATTTTTATTAGATCAACACAGGCTGAATAAAAAGCCTGCTTGGCTTCATTTAATTCACTCTGATTCATGTAGTGCATTATATAAAAAAGATTTGACTCCCAACAAAAGCATTGAAATAAGAGCAGATTTCAGACATAAATAAAAGCTCTCCTCACCATATATTTCTGAATTACTTCTGGGGAAAATCTTCGGAAATAGTTGGACATTAAATTATCCAAATACAGTAGAACTTTGATTATCAGTCAGGGTGTGGGACCAAGACCAAGATGGATATGAGAATAGATGGATAATAGAATATGTACATTCAAAATATTTTACAATAGACTTGTTCATAAACAAAATCATAATATCTACATATGTACATGTACCAGATTTTAATATTTTGATGTACAATGCACTGATGGTTAACAGACACTGACTGTTAATAGGGTGATGGATAATTGAAGTTCTACTGTACAAACTTTTGGATTGTATAAAGGTACAGAATGTCAGTGGATGGTTGTTTCTTATATCATTGCCATTTCTTGATGACATCTCTCCAAACCAGTTCTGTATACATTAGTAATTTTGCACAATCTACTTTTTGCAAGCCATCTTTTTCATGAAGACCATAAAAGGTCTTATGACATTACAAGTTAATCACAGTCATTAGAACTTGACATGATCAAAGTACCATATACATGTATCAGACCTGTGAAAGAAGCAAATATGTAGAACAATAAAAAAGGAAAAATAAAAAACAGAGTGTATCTTAAATTTGATATATATATCTTTGAAGAGTTTTATGATTTGAATGGTCCTTATCCTATACAGATGGGTGTAGTGTTTATCAGGGAAAATTAATTCTGACACATAGAAAATCCCACTATATTGGCTCAATTTGATATGTATATTTTGTTAATATCATTAGATACATTACCATTCATTCCTTTGAAATGTTGACCAGGCCATATTTGGTGCTGATGGTAGAAGTCTCTTGTTCTTTCAAAGGATGACCAAGCTTACCTTGATGATGATAGTACAAGAATGAATTCTGACACACAGAAAATCCCACTATATTGGCTCTATATATATATATGTTCCTTTCAAAGGATGACCAAGCTTATCTTGATGATGATGGTACAAGAATGAATTCTGACACACAGAAAATCCCACTATATTGGCTATATATATACAAGTTAATGTATATATATATATATATATATATATATATATATATATATATATATATATATATATATATATATATATATATATATATATATATATATATATATATATATATATGCTCCTATCAAAGAATGACCAAGCTTACCTTGATGATGATGGTAGAAGATGTTCCTTTCAAAGGATGACAAAGCTTACCTTGATGATGATGGTACAAAATGCTTCTTTCAAAGGATGACAAAATTTACCCTGATGATGATGGTACAAGTTGTTCCTTTCAAAGGATGACTAAGCTTACCTTGATAATGATGGTACAAGATGTTCCTTTCAAAGGATGACCAAGCTTATCTTGATGATGATGGTACAAGATGTTCCTTTCAAAGGATGACAAAATTTACCCTGATGATGATGGTACAAAATGTTTCTTTTCAAAAGGATGACTAAGCTTACCTTGATTATGATGGTACAAGATGTTCCTTTCAAAGGATGACCAAGCTTACCTTGATGATGATGGTACAAGATGTTCCTATCAAAGGATGACCAAGCTTACCTTGATGATGATGGTACAAGATATTCCTTTCAAAGGAATACCAAGCTTACCTTGATGATGATGGTACAAGATGTTCCTATCAAAGGATGACCAAGCTTACCTTGATGATGATGGTACAACATGTTTCTTTTCAAAAGGATGACTAAGCTTACCTTGATTATAATGGTACAACATGTTCCTATCAAAGTATGACTAAGCTTACCTTGATGATGATGGTAGAAGATGTTCCTTTCAAAGGATGACCAAGCTTACCTTGATGATGATGGTAGAAGATGTTCCTTTCAAAGGATGACAAAATTTACCCTGATGATGATGGTACAAGTTGTTCCTTTCAAAGAATGACTAAGCTTACCTTGATGATGATGGTACAAGTTGTTCCTTTCAAAGGATGACTAAGCTTACCTTGATGATGATGGTACAAGATGTTCCTTTCAAAGGATGACCAAGCTTACCTTGATGATGATGGTACAAGATGTTCCTTTCAAAGGATGACTAAGCTTACCTTGATGATGATGGTACAAGATGTTCCTTTCAAAGGATGACTAAGCTTACCTTGATGATGATGGTACAAGATGTTCTTTTCAAAGGATGACCAAGCTTATCTTGATGATGATGGTACAAGATGTTCCTTTCAAAGGATGACCAAGCTTACCTTGATGATGATGGTACAAGATGTTCCTTTCAAAGGATGACTAAGCTTACCTTGATGATGATGGTACAAGATATTCCTTTCAAAGGAATACCAAGCTTACCTTGATGATGATGGTACAAGATGTTCCTATCAAAGGATGACAAAGCTTACCTTGATGATGATGGTACAACATGCTCCTATCAAAGGATGAGCAAGCTAATTATGATGTTTATTGTGCTCAAAGTCATGATACAGCACCATGGAAGTGACAAACAGTGTGGATATCAAGCAACTAGTAAATCATTAATTTAGTGGGAATGCTTGCTTTGCAGAGTTCACACTGATATAAAATATTGTTTTGAAACAAAAGTATCCTGGAGACAGTACTTTTGAATGGAGGAGGTTCTTTTTATAGCAACTCTACAGATCTATTTCCTAGCCTTTTAAAGCTGCCCATGCACACGGCAGTCAAGACCTCAGGTTGTGAAAGCTATTTCTCTGTAAAGATCACACTGCAGTCAGAAACAGATTAAGTTTAGAAATTGTCAGCAGAATAATGATAATACTGTTACAGCATGGTTTACATGGAGATTTTAATTTTGACAGAGCATTGGATACATGGAAAGGGAAGGAAGAAATATTTTATTTTCAGGTGTGATTTTTGTAAGATTTTTGGCCATTGGAAGGCTTTTTTTACACAGATGCCTGAATGACTGGCCATCTACAGACTTCATTCCTACTGAGTTAAATTTGAGTTGAATTTCATGAGCAGTCCATCAGCACCAGTTGCTAATAGATAAAAACCACAGTGAATGCCTTTACATTGTGGCAGGAGACACAACATGGAAAGGGCATTCTAATTTCTTTTGACACCTTTACTATCATCACTTACCTCTAAAGTCATTGGGAATTATTAGATCACACATATTGGCCTTCTTACTTTGGATTTGTGCTGTTATTGTCAACAGATATTGATTTAATGTTGTCCACCCCTGTCAGACTAGATTGGTTTGTTCTCTGCCCAGTCTTTAGTAAAATCTGAGCCCAGACTGGGGTACTGACCCATAGTGGACCTTTTATCTGACAAGGCTGACAATACTTCATGCAAGGCTTGAAGTGCGTGCACAAACATTAGAAGAATGGAGCCAGTGCCAGATTCAAGATAATGGGATGAATCTTGCTCACCTCCTGCCTATTTTCCTAATGTGTTATGATTAGGCAGCGCATTTGAAAAATAATCCAGTTTTTGGAGTGAATCATATTTCCCTGACATTTCTTGATCATACTACATTCTTTCTCTCCCAAGCCCTCTCTCTGCAGTTACATGGCTAGAACATGCACTTCTGTTCCAGTAGCAGCTAACAACTGATGGGATTGTGTGCAAAACCTTCTATCCAAGATGAAACCTCTATCATCTGACTTACGTCTGACAGCAGTAGATAATGTTTTATTACTTTTATTGTAAAAACAAATGCAAAGATATGGCTAATGTCTTTCTTCAGTGGGGGGGGCTTGATTTGTGAGGTAATGGATGTTCTAAAAGACTAAGTTCAGGTAACTTTATCAAAGAAGAGAAACTTTAAAGAAATATAGCTTCTTTTCTGTAACTAATTCATTTCAAAATCTAGAAAGCATGTATGTTATATTGTTGTAGCTAAAATCTGTAAGGTTTTTGTTTTCACAGAGTCCTGTCAGAGAATTTGTACTGTATATATTGTACACTGTCAAATGATTAATTTTTTCTGGAATCAATACAGTCAAGTGTTTGAAAATGTTGATGCACTTTTGCAAGAATATTGTAACCTTACAGTTTCTGTACCACACATCTGTTTTGATATTAAGTTTATTATAGAAAAGAGAATTTGAGTTTTTTTGCCTGAAATAAGGTTAATATGAAGGACCATTTTGTTATGTATATGCTGTACCATCCACTAAATAAAGGTTTTGAAAACTAGTCATGACTGTTACTGTACAATTCAACAAAATATCACATGTAGCAAAAATAACAACAAAAATAACAAATAACTACTTTAGGAAATAAGAAAAATTCATTAGATCTGTGATTTTTTTAAAAATTAATGATGACCTGAGTTAGATTACCCATAAAAATTGCATACATTGAAAATTAATTTCATTACTTCTTAATTTGAAAGCACATGTAGATGAAGTAAAGTTCCAGACATGAAGGAGCAGAATTAATTTCATGTTCACGGTAATGGCATAAAATGGAATTCAATTTCTTTATAGTACTCTTTATATATATCTTTTCTAAATATGCTCAATTCATAATTTTATTTTCTTCATCAGTTTTTGTCTTTTACACCACCACCCTTATGGTATGACCTTTTAGTAAAAGTAAGACTGTTGCCTTGCTTACCTCTCTTGTCCATGCTCATAATTCCATCATGCCAAAAGAGGGAAGTCCTTGAAACCTAAAACAGATAGAACCCAGACCCAGTTTAACTTCCACATCATAGACCTAAGAAGAACATATTTTGTCTTTTCCTGGGACACAAATTATTGTAAAAGGGGTTTATCAGAATAGAAACTGTGTAGTGGGATGAAGCTGGCGAAGATACTGAAAGCAAATTTCATGAATAAGATTTTTCTCTTGTAATTGAAAAATTAATGACTCTGATGCCATGCTTTTGCAAGTGAAGTCCAACAATGGATTTAACAGAATGATAAGTTAAACAACTGATATGAAGAAATTATATCATTCCTAACTGGTACTAAACAGAACATGCACCTTCAGTGAGTAACCATACAAGAATTAACATATGGAATTTATAAACCTTGGGCATCCAACCTCCTTTGGTTGGGGGTCAAAACAGGTATAATGCTTAAGGTTGTGGGCCACATGATCCAAAACAGTTCCTTATCACTAATTATGCATATAATTAAAATGTAAGGCGGCCCTCATGACCATGCTTGTTATATAAACAAATATGATTTATATATGGATCTATCACCATGGGTGATCACTATTTAGAATTTAAACAGATATATGAATAATGTTTCATTTATCACCAAGGGAATCAAAGTATGGATTTTTGTACAAAAACATGTACAATGTTTCATGTGTTATTGATTTTCATACATAATTATAATGAATTATTGAACATTAGTTTCTTCCACCAGTTTCTTGAGGCCATCAGCCTCATTCAGAAACCCGCAGATTCAGCAGAGCAATAACAGCATGTAATATGTTACTGCTATAATAAAATGAATGTTTTGTTGGGGTTTTTACATGTCATTATTGCATATTCTGTCCACACAACCTGCTCTGATATCCTAAAAATTAATCTGGGTCAAGGAGGTGTACTCCACATGGGAGTCAGACTGGATCTGTGTTCTTTTAGTTCTAGGTTTCTAGAACTTTCCATATAATGAGAAGATGGAATTATGAGCTTGGAAAATAGACTTGCATCTTAGACGAAGTTAGCAATGCAGTTGTGACAAGTAAGTATTATATAAGTGACGATAGTTTTAACCCTCACAAAAACTACATGTTATGCACTTCATTGCAATAGGCTTTAAAGCCCTCTATTTTTAGGTTCTTGAGTAAAGTGATGTGGGACTACAGAGGAGAAAGATGGTGGCCTCTTTTGACCTCAATTCTGGTGATATCGATGAGGTGTGCTTACTTGACAGCCAACGTCAAGGATTATGTCTCCAACTGTCTGGAACTCATTGGACCTTGTATCCTTGTCCACTATTAGACAACAATTGAAATATAAAAAAGGGAAATTGCCTTATGTGCCTTATGGGCATTTATAAACAAAGGAAGCATTCACAAAGATTTAAATATATGTCCTTCATTGATTGTACATTCTGACAAGGATGTTTGACAAATGATGTTGACATGTCATGAAGAAATATGGATGAAGATGTACAAAACTGGAGAAACTGTGAAACAAATATTTTTATAATATATTCAGTCAGTAATATTGGAAGAAATTTACACAGAAAGCATCCTACTGATCCAGACTTTTTGTCTGTTACATTTGGATATTGGGCAAATGTCAGACAGGCGAGTGATCTCGGTCCCTCTTGGTCCTCTTGTTATAAAGTATAGAACATCAGCATATTTCATAGTACCTCAGACATTTTATGTTTGGTTTCTAATTTTAAGATGTATATATTCTTCTGTATGAAGTTTAATTTTTGAACATAAAATAAGTATTTTTATACTTATAGAATTTGTCATTTGATTTCATAAAATTTTCCCAAATCTGCCATCCAGTATGGCCACTGTTACTAAAGTAATTACTTATTGCTAAAATATTATATGGTTCGAGATGTATTTTATTAGGAGTACTGATAGTCAATTTTTCCATTTATTATTGTCATAAAATTGTAACCTTAACATTAAGTAGATACAAAATGTACTGTAGAGGACAAGACCAGGATTCAGATGAATTTGCTTCGTGTAATATCGGTATGTTTTCAAAGTGCTGTTGTTGTAATCCAGCTACTAGTGGAATCGTTTCTTTTGTGTTTTGTTGTTCTTTAGAATGTGAGAATGGTGGGGACTTGGCTGTTTTTATTTTTAAAAATCCTTTATTTCAGTTATGAAATTTGTATTTCTCCACTGCCTTTTCCAAACATTTTATTACCTGTTCATAATTTAATAAAAACAGTATTTAATGATGTTATGGGCATCTGGGAGTCATTACTGTAAAACCTGTCTTAAAATACCACTGCTTGACAGACTACCTGCCTTCAGTTGCCAGATTCAGTGTTTCAGCTTGAACATATCCTTGTGAAGAATGGACATCAGATCTTGCAAGATGTAGTGTACCAAATATACCAAATATAGCACCCCAAAAATGAACAGGGTGATTTTTTAACTTTAATACATATGTTCCAATCAATTATTAATGTCTGATTTGCACAATTATTGTTTTTATGAAAATGAGCAAAATCCATTGAGTGATCTTTTCTGATTGCACTGGTTGATATGCTTGGGCCATAAAATTTCCCCTTTCTCCCAATCTCATTTATGGCAAAATGCAATATTTCTTAGTTGAGCTGTTAAGATTAAGCTCTCTAGGTGACCAGACTGTAATAGTCTCATTAAAAAGTTATGAAACAAATTCAAGTTAAATGTATTGAGGTAACATTTTGACTAAAAGAAACATTTGTAGACTTTCAACTTTTTGTAAGCACATAGTTTCAGTCACATGGTATTACTTTGATGTAGCACTATTTATCATTTGTAAAGGTGACAAAAGTTTGCTAAGTCATAGATGTGCAACAACAAAAATTGATTTATTTTTTACCCATTGTCACACTTCTATCATGAACATGATAAAAATGACTATTTGACATAATGAATCTATCGAAGAAGCTGGCAAAAAGAGCCAAGACAAAAGTCTAACGGAAAGTGAAACTTCCAACAAAGAATTGGATTCCAAAATGGCTGAAGGAAGAGGAACATTATCTTGCCTCAAGAAATCATTACAAAGCTGAAACTTCATCAAGACTGGTTACTATAATGTTGAAGGGGTGTAGAATTGTTGACTGGTTACTATAATGATGAAGGGGTGTAGAATTGTTGACTGGTTACTGTAATGTTAAAGGGGTGTAGAATTGTTGACTTGGACTTGGCTCACTCTTGAGTATGGATGGAATCAAATTAGACTATGTGGGCTTGGCTTGTTATGATCACACAGTTGGTCCATTTTGTCAAAAAGAAGGATGCCAGCTGGTCTCTTTTTTTCAGACCTGGCTGGAACACTGGATTCTTAATGCACATATTTCTGATTAATATATAGTGTTATGATCTGTCATGTGTTACAACTTTATGGTCTTTAATTAAGTAACAGAAAAGACTGAAAACCAATAAATTTAGTAAAATTCAAAAAAAGTTTATTTTCCTTGAATGTAAAGTAAATATTTTTTTAAAAGAAGCCTTCCAGTATTATGAATTGAATGCCAAATAGTCTTGATGTATCACAAAAATTCAATCCAAAAATGACCCTAAATGAATTCACAATAATTGCAAAATAGTGATTTAGACAGAAAGTATTAATGAGCACTTTGTAAAACCAATGAATAATTTAAATAAATGCACTCAGAGTCAAACTGAACACAACTGAAAGACTGATTTCACTTAAGATGTTAAGATAGGAATGAGTAATTCTAAAATAAAACACTGTAATATAAAAACCTTTGAATAATAAGATGACCAGGAAGAGAGTCAAATGTTCTTTTCTAGAACAGTCAAAGTCATCAGTGAACTTCTAATGTCTATTATTAAAAGCTGAGTAAAGAACATGGCCAATATGAGGTAGACCAGGAATTCCCAAAGCAATACCAGTGTCCTGAACTCATCAAACATATTTGCCTACAAATAATAATAATAATAATAATAATAATAATAATAATAATAATAATAATAATAATAATAATAATAATAATAATAATCTACAGCCATAGACAAAAATTTATTAAGTAATATGTTGCATACAAAAAAAACATTAGTCGGGTAAGCCCGAATTCCCACCCATAATTATGAACAAAGATCAATCACACAATGCAAATTAAATATATGCAACACATGAAAGAACGTCTATTTTGAAAGACCGTTTTTGTCAGAAGGCATATCGTTTTGAGACAGGTTCTACTGTAATAGAATCCTCCCAATGTATGCAAGATAAAATTTTCCATGTCCCTTGCACAAGTCAATTAGACATTGATTTTTCTATCTGGTCCATACACAAGTCAATTAGACTTTGATTTTTCTATCTGGTCCATACACAAGTCAATGAGACTTTGATTTTTCTATCTGGTCTATACACAAGTCAATTAGACTTTGATTTTTCTATCTGGACCATACACTTGTCAATTAAACTTTGATTTTTCTATCTGGTTCATACACAAGACAATTAGACTTTGATTTTTCTAACTGGTCTATACACAAGTCAATTAGACTTTGATTTTTCTATCTGGTCCATACACAAGTCAATTAGACTTTGATTTTTCTATCTGGTCCATACACAAGTCAATTAGACTTTGATTTTTCTATCTGGTCCATACACAAGTCAATTAGACTTTGATTTTTCTAACTGGTCCATACACAAGTCAATTAGACTTTGATTTTTCTAACTGGTCCATACACAAGTCAATTAGACTTTGATTTTTCTATCTGGTCCATACACAAGTCAATTAGACTTTGATTTTTCTATCTGATCCATACACAAGTCAATTAGACTTTAATTTTTCTAATGGATCCATACACAAGTAAATTTAGACTTTGATTTTTCTATCTGATCCATACACAAGGCAATTAGACTTTGATTTTTCTATTGGATCCATACACAAGTCAATTAGACTTTGATTTTTCTATCTGGTCCATACACTTGTCAATTAGACTGATTTTTCTAACTGGTCCGTACACAAGTCAATTAGACTTTGATTTTTCTATCTGGTCCATACACAAGTCAATTAGAATTTGATTTTTCTATTGGATCCATACACAAGTCAATTTTGACTTTGATTTTTCTATCTGATCCATACACAAGTCAATTAGACTTTGATTTTTCTATTGGATCCATACACAATTCAATTAGACTTTGGTTTTTCTATCTGGTCCATACACAAGTCAATTAGACTGATTTTTCTATCTGGTCCATACACAAGTCAATTAGATTTTGATTTTTCTATCTGATCCATACACAAGTCAATTAGACTTTGATTTTTCTATCTGGTCCATACACAAGTCAATTAGACTTTGATTTTTCTTTCTGATCGATACACATGTCAATTAGACTGATTTTTCTATCTGGTCCATACACAAGTCAATTAGACTTTGATTTTTCTATCTGATCCATACACAAGTCAATTAGACTTTAATTTTTCTATTGGATCCATACACAAGTAAATTTAGACTTTGATTTTTCTATCTGATCCATACACAAGTCAATTAGACTTTGATTTTTCTATTGGATCCATACACAAGTCAATTAGACTTTGATTTTTCTATCTGGTCCATACACAAGTCAATTAGACTTTGATTTTTCTAACTGGTCCGTACACAAGTCAATTAGACTTTGATTTTTCTATCTGGTCCATACACAAGTCAATTAGACTTTGATTTTTCTATCTGGTCCATACACAAGTCAATTAGACTTTGATTTTTCTATTGGATCCATACACAAGTCAATTTTGACTTTGATTTTTCTATCTGATCCATACACAAGTCAATTAGACTTTGATTTTTCTATCTGATCCATACACAATTCAATTAGACTTTGGTTTTTCTATCTGGTCATTACACAAGTCAATTAGACTTTGATTTTTCTATCTGGTCCATACACAAGTCAATTAGATTTTGATTTTTCTATCTGATCCATACACAAGTCAATTAGACTTTGATTTTTCTATCTGGTCCATACACAAGTCAATTAGACTTTGATTTTTCTTTCTGATCGATACACAAGTCAATTAGACTTTGATTATTTTATCTGGTCCATACACAAATCAATTAGACTTTGATTTTTCTATCTGGTCCATACACATGTCAATTAGACTGATTTTTCTATCTGGTCCATACACAAGTCAATTAGACTGATTGTTTTTATCTGGTCCATACACAAGTCAATTAGACTTTGATTTTTCTATCTGGTTCATACATATTAGGAACATTATTATTCTTGCCAACCAATCTGCATATTTGCAAAGTGCACCTTCATGCATAGAGACAAAACCAGTTTGCATGAAAACTTATTTTAAAATTGGTTTGCATGTGATCCTATTTATTTAAATGATGAAATAGAAGGATAGTGTATTTAGGTCAGTGGTGTTGTCCTAAGACTGTTTTAGGAGGATGCTGCACTGTACCTTCCCTGTGTCCTGCCCAGCTCTGTCATGGGTGTGTCCCTGAGGTTATCCATGTCTTTAATGTCCAGAGGTATAATACACTGCGTAAGATAGTGTAGCTAGGGCATAAAATCGTCATCAGTTAAACCTGCTTTTCACTGGCTTGACACATATCTTAAATGCACCAGTATAAAGATGTACCCTCAAAAGAGACCTTGCCATGCTTAAAATGCCCAGGCAGGCAATTAGCCCCATGCCCTGACTAATAGTCTGGGGCAACACTGATCAAACAGAGCTAAATTATTGTCTCGTGACAATGTTGGCATTTGTTTTGGTTGTTTTTAACAGCAAGTCCTGTTGGCTAAGACAGAGTCAGTCGTAGACCATAATGAATTTATTACATGTGTATGTTTTGTGTATGCTAATAAGACCTGTGTATTGGCATGCATATTTACTAGACTGTCTGTCGATGTCTGTTGCATTTGGAAGCTTCAAAATGTCATATTTATCCTAATTCTTAAAATGCATAGAATGTGTATTAGGGAAATGCTGGAAAAAGTTAGGCTTGTTGCATTTATTAAATGTGTAAGGGAGACAACTTGTGATGGTACTAATCTGTTTAATTACATGTTTGACAAACTATTGAATTCACTCTTTGTCATTGTGCAAGTTATCTCAAAGTCCAAAATAGAACAGAGTTTAAAAAATTCTTTTTACTTCATCTTGCAGGTATTATCCTATTTTCCTAGACACATAAAAAGAGAAAAATATACAACCTCTTTAATGGTCCTTGACAAAAAAAAATAGAGAATAACATCTAGCATCATGTAATGGTCCAGTGTCTAAAATGCATACAACCATGGTACTAGTAGTGCCTAATAACCTATCATGTTGAAAAAAATTCACATTTCAGTTTAATAGCTTATCAGGTGCCAGAAACACAATAAAGTAGTTGAAATATCTGACAGTGCATGAAAGAAATTCCAGGCCTTGGGCATGCTAAAGAAAGTAGATTCTTTTCTGTTTCAGCCAGCCACTAGGAAACAGCCTTCTATTAGTTGCATCATAAAAAAGTACATATATGTGACTAGACATATGTGTGTGGTTTAACTTTTGCAAACTTTGATCCAATCTGTACACTGATATTTTGTTTTAGTGATTTCCATAGTCCTAGAGATGGAAATACACTCATCAATTACAAGAACAAAAATGAGACTAAATAAAAAGCCCACATTAAATTTATCCCACACCTGTTCAGCATGAAAAAAGTATTACTGCTTCAAACAGATTATCTAACATACTTCTCTCACCTCCTGCCTTTAAAGTTTAAAACAATATGCATTTCTTTCTAAATCCAGCAATGAACTGAATATATTGGAGCTGTCAAGTTTTTGGGAAAGCCGATACTTCCTGTCTCCCATAGTTAAAAGTCTGGAGCAATTTTTGTTACTTGGGCAAAGTATTCTGTCAGCGCTGTCTGTACATGATTTTCATTCATATATAAAATTAAGGATGATTGCTTTCTAGAAAGTTGGAATAATTAACTTTTTAAAAATTTATTTCTTTATAAAGCAAATGGTTTATGCAATCCAAAATCAATAACAAAATGTGTAGGATAATGTGCATTTTATTGTACTATGCTTAGTTGAAATCTAACCCTAATAAAGTGTAATTACATGGAATATGATGGGTATTTACATGGAATATGAAAGGTAAGGTGAGGGGGAAAGAACCTAGTTTGTAATTATCCATAAAATAATAACATGTATTAAAATTTGTGTAAAATATACATAGGTTGAAGATTGTTGACCTATCTTGTCAAATACAGAAAGAAAAGAGCATGTTGGTGAAGTCATTTTGTCCAGTACAGCACAGTTATTAAGATGACATTGGTTTTCTCCAGCAAAAAGCCTCTAAGTCATAAATCGCTAAAGATTTCTGAAAGTTTTATATACTCTTTCATTATTTTTATCATTTTCTTTCACAAGACTGTCATGATTAGTCTTTTGTACCTTAATAAGAAAAGGGAGTCACAATCACATCATTTTGTGTCCAGTCTCAACAGGAGTTCATAGTGCTGCAGTAGACCTATGTAAAATGTTACCTAATATTGATGATGCCTAATTGAATAATTATGTTATTTTGAGCTGCAAGGTAAGTGTACAATTTACAAAACTGGACTAACATTAATCTCTTTATGTTGAACATCCAGTAAGGCCGCTGTTAGTAACATTTTTGTATCAAAGTCTTAGATATGACTCTGCCAGGGTTCGAACCAACAACCTCCTGCATCCAAGGTGGATGCTCCAACCCCTAGGTCACTGGAGTAGTTGGCCTGAGCAATAAACTTAAAGATATGTGTGTGTTTGTGAGAAAGGAGGGGGGACATGCAATTCTAGAGTTTTTAGTTTTTTCAAATAATAAAACATTGTCTCAACTAGAATTTGTTATTAGCATGTTTTTATTTTTAACAGTTTAATGTATGCATAAATAAAATGCACTCACTATCAGGTTTAAAATACACACACAATGTATTTTTTTTTGTTGCTAACATACATTTTCATACTATGGTTAAATTCCCTCAATTTAGCAGCTTTATGCTAAAATTAAATTTTGTTTATTTAATTTAAATTAGATCAATTGCTTGTCAGTCTTGTAAGAATTATTAGTTTCTGTCTTCTTTTGTGTTGATGAGTCAAATGAAAGATACTGTTAAAATAAATATTCCATATTTGCTTAAAGTTGTATTCAAGAGATTTGTAATTTTTCTTTCCTTGCAATGTCATGGTGCTAATGGGCCTTGAATGAGGCCGCTGTTAGTAACATTTTTTATTAAAGTCTTCGATAATTGCAATGCACCAATTAATAATGACTAGTGTTTAAATGACCTATACTATTTGTTTTATAGGTTAAATAATCTGGAATCATAAATTAGACTGCTTTATATTTTTGGTAGTAAGAAGAGTACAATAGCTGACTGCATAGATCCAGATCTGCCATTGCATAATGTGTTAGCAGATCTGAGACTGCAGTTCAGAGTAATCAGTAGAACAAATGACATAGACTGTGGTGCCACACCAGGATCTTTGTGCTTTACATTTTGACTTGACGTATAAGCAAGTAATTAGGATATCAAGAATAAGAGCTTCCGTCATTCTGGTGACAGCAATACACAAGCATTTTCCCGATGATCCATAATTAATTATTGGCAGTTCTTGTTTGTGTATTTTTGTAAGCAGATGAGCTATTTGTAAAAGTTACTTCCATTTTCATCCTACTACAATAATGATACAGGGATACACAATTATGTCTTACAACAGTATTCTGTTACACAACAAGTGAAAATTGATAGTTGTTTTTTTGTTTTTTCACAATTCACAACCTGTTTGTGTTAAATTTGTGAAAGGTTGTGGATTTTTTTTTTTTGTACATTCTAATCTTTATGGTATTTAAATTGACTTTTCAGAATGATGCTCCAGAACCAGAACCTGGCCTTGATCCAGTTTGTGTAGAAAAAGCCAAGGCCTTGTGGAGTACAAATAGCATTGAACCATGTGTCTTCCTTATTGAGATGCAGTCCATTGTTCCATTGGGTAAGGATAAAGGATTTAACCTGTTTGGTGGGAGCAGTATGGAATTGAACCAAAATTGAAATATATCCAAGTCAACATTAGAACAGTATCTTAAAAATCATTATTTGCAAATACATTCACTTGAGTGCAAGTGACAATCTTTTCACTAGCACAGGTTACAAAAGTATCATTAAAGCAAGTTATTGCTTTGTATGCTATTTACCTAAAGCCATCAATGCCCATTTAATTAATTATAACTACAAATGCCAAGCACATAGAAGCCTAGGTGGTGAATCAACACAGCTGACATCAAGCAGTAAACTCGTTATTTGAACTTACCAACAGGACATCAGAGACAAGGTATTGTTTATTTCAAAGCAAGCTGATTTCAGAAGCCAACGTGTGATACTTTGAAGTTGGTGTTTCTTTTTTTTTAAAGGATATCAATACAAAGGTTATTTTATTGCAAAGCAGCTGACCTTGGCAGCCAACTTTGGATTATTTTAAATTTACAAATACAGCCAAGATATAGAAGCAAACTTTGATTCCTTATCGCCTGTATTCATGGAAATTTTAAAAATAAATTAAAACAGTGGAACAATTTTTAAAGTGATGCAGTGTAATGCTGCATGCACAGACATTAATGATCCTGTGTTGCCCAGAAGATTTGGAGAAAATAATATCGTTTGATGAATTCCTGAAGGCCAGATGAGAGCAGATCATTTAGTCGACAATATGATCATTAACATGGATGAAATTCTAGTGTACTTGGATCTCATTTTTGGATGGATTGACCATAAGATGGGGGTCAAAAGAGTGAGAATTAGCATTACTGGTATAGATTTTAAAAAATCTGACTTTAGTCTTTGCAGTTTTTAGGTGATGTGTTGCCTCTGACGATAAGTTTTCACAATATGAGAAAGCTAAAAAAAATGTTCATGTACCAAAAGAATGGATTGTACATGTGCAGGAGAAGGGTTGTGTTAATGAGATGATGCTTCAATGGATCAAAGTTTTATCTCGAGTATAGTTTCATGTTTTTTAAAATAAAATTTTGGCTGGAGTGCATTTTTTATATTTTGTTTGAATGGGAGTAAAAAGTTTGTATCTCTTAAGCTGCATATATACTTAGTGACAACCAAAGTGACAGCCAAAGTTTGATAACCTATTTATGAACATATTTATTATTTAGTTGCTTTTTATTTTTTGCAGTTGAATGTAAGGCAAAATTTAAGGCAGATACTGTTCCGGCTGATGCTGAAGTTGAAATAGAAGTCTATTTAAGGTAATATGAGTTAAAGTGTATGCATTTGAAAACTCCATATGCATTACTTACTGTACACAGTATTGATCATATATTATTTTCAACACCATTGTCTTAAATGCATACTTGGGATATTTGGACAGTAATATATTAAAGTCCATTTCAGCCATGTCTAATAGGTATATCATTCTCTTTTTGTGAAGAAATACTTCATCAAATTAAAAATTATAACTACTAACTTTGACACCATGAAGCCCAGTTACTTTGAGCAGGCCATTTTTTTTAAAGCATTGTGGGTAAAGATGGTACATTGTTATACTTTTACCAGTTAATCATTGTACTAATGAAATGTTTTGCAATGTCTAATGCCAGTCATAATAGAGATAAGAAAATTACCCACAGTGACTTTAAATATGGCAAATTTGTACAACAATTTCTCCATCTAGCTTCCTCAGCTTTATAGTAAACATTGACTGGATGTAACATTCATATGCTGTTACAGAGTATCAAAGCTTGTAGTTGTTAGTTTTAATTTACCATGCTAAAATAACTGCTGTATAATCTGCATGTAATAAATATACAACTGTGAATATGTAGACACAGATGTATCATTACATAGTTTATCATCAGATCAGATTGGTTGAAATAAAAAGATCCTCTTCTTTTGGCACATTATGAGAGCAGACCTGTGTCAATCCTGTCTCCAGTTGAATGCACTTTTATCTGCTGGCACATAATATCTGCACCTTGAAATAGTCTTGACAGGGCATGTTCACTGCTTGTAAGGGACAGTATTAGCTTTTAATATAGAAGACTGCTTCATTTATCATACTAATTCTGACTTTAAAGGTGACAAAATGTTTCTTTTTCCATACCCAGATGTATTAAACTTAATTGGTTAGATTAAGTAATACACGTTTACTTCATTTTTTTTATGTTTTATTGTTACAGAGTGAAATGTCCATTTCCAGTGAGGTTTTCCAAGCTGAGTGTAGCTTTGAGTAACCAGGTAATTTATTCATTTGCACATATATTGAGTGAAAATGTCAGAATGGTTTATACTGTTAATTTTTTTAAAATGTAAAGCTTAATGTGCCTACATTCAAATGTAACTATATCATCAATGACTGATGCATAAACAATATTGTACATGGATCTTGAAGTTTTACCCCTTCTCTCAAGTTGGTTTCCATGATTTATATTTTAAGCTTAATTAATTTTGGTGGAAAATGAACTGAATCTATTTATCTGTTTTTGTTTGTGCTGTTGTCAAGAAACAATGTGTGATGATTTTAACTACATGAGTAATATTTCCTTCCATTTAGTTATGATGTCTGTATTTATTATTTTGTCATGTGTGCAAGATTTAAACTGACATTTTTATGGGTGGTTATGGTATTTCTTTATGCTTCTGTTTAGTTTCATGATTTCATTCTATATCATCAGAATGCATACTGTTGATATTGTAATTTTTCGTGCTTTCATTCCATATCATCAGAATGCATATTGTTGATATTGTAATTTTTCGTGCTTTCATTCCATATCATCAGAATGCATAATGTTGATATTGAAATTTTCATGCTTTCATTCCATATCATCAGAATGCATAATGTTGATATTGTAATTTTTTGTGCTTTCATTCCATGTCATCAGAATGCATATTGTTGATATTGTAATGTTCATGCATTCATCTTATATCATCAGAATGCATAATGTTGATATTGTAGTGTTCATGCATTCATCTTATATCATCAGAATGCATAATGTTGATATTGTAGTGTTCATGCATTCATCTTATATCATCAGAATGCATAATGTTGATATTGTAGTGTTCATGCATTTATCTTATATCATCAGAATGCATAATATTGATATTGTAGCGTTCTTGCATTCATCTTATATCATCAGAATGCATAATGTTGATATTGTAGTGTTCATGCATTCATCTTATATCATCAGAATGCATAATGTTGATATTGTAGTGTTCATGCATCATGTTATATAATCAGAATGCATAATGTTGATATTGTAGTGTTCATGCATTCATCTTATGTCATCAGAATGCATAATGTTGATATTGTAGTGTTCATGCATTCATCTTATATCATCAGAATGCATAATGTTGATATTGTAGTGTTCATGCATCATGTTATATAATCAGAATGCATAATGTTGATATTGTAGTGTTCATGCATTCATCTTATATCATCAGAATGCATAATATTGATATTGTAGTGTTCATGCATTCATCTTATGTCATCAGAATGCATAATGTTGATATTGTAGTGTTCATGCATTCATCTTATGTCATCAGAATGCATAATGTTGATATTGTAGTGTTCATGCATTCATCTTATATGATCAGAATGCATATTGTTGATATTGAAATTTTCATGCTTTCATTCCATATCATCAGAATGCATAATATTGATATTGTAGTGTTCATGCATTCATGTTATATAATCAGAATGCATAATGTTGATATTGTAGTGTTCATGCATTCATCTTATATCATCAGAATGCATAATGTTGATATTGTAGTGTTTATGCATTTATCTTATATGATCAGAATGCATAATATTGATATTGTAGTGTTCATGCATTCATCTTATGTCATCAGAATGCATAATGTTGATATTGTAGTGTTCATGCATTCATCTTATATCTTCAGAATGCATAATATTGATATTGTAGTGTTCATGCATTCATCTTATGTCATCAGAATGCATAATGTTGATATTGTAGTGTTCATGCATTCATCTTATATCATCAGAATGCATAATGTTGATATTGTAGTGTTCATGCATCATGTTATATAATCAGAATGCATAATGTTGATATTGTAGTGTTCATGCATTCATCTTATATCATCAGAATGCATAATATTGATATTGTAGTGTTCATGCATTCATGTTATATAATCAGAATGCATAATGTTGATATTGTAGTGTTCATGCATTCATCTTATATCATCAGAATGCATAATGTTGATATTGCAGTGTTCATGCATTCATCTTATATAATCAGAATGCATAATGTTGATATTGTAGTGCTCATGCATTTATCTTATATCATCAGAATGCATAATGTTGATATTGTAGTGTTCATGCATTCATCTTATATAATCAGAATGCATAATGTTGATATTGTTAGAGCCCATGGATATTGTAGTGTTCATGCATTCATCTTATATCTTCAGAATGCATAATGTTGATATTGTAGTGCTCATGCATTTATCTTATATCATCAGAATGCATAATGTTGATATTGTAGTGTTCATGCATTCATCTTATATCTTCAGAATGCATAATGTTGATATTGTAGTGTTCATGCTTTCATCTTATATCTTCAGAATGCATAATGTTGATATTGTAGTGTTCATGCTTTCATCTTATATCATCAGAATGCATAATGTTGATATTGTAGCGTTCATGCATTCATCTTATATAATCAGAATGCATAATGTTGATATTGTAGTGTTCATGCATTCATCTTATATCATCAGAATGCATAATGTTGATATTGTAGTGTTCATGCATTCATCTTATATCATCAGAATGCGTAATGTTGATATTGCAGTGTTCATGCATTCATCTTATATCTTCAGAATGCATAATATTGATATTGTAGTGTTCATGCATTCATCTTATGTCATCAGAATGCATAATGTTGATATTGTAGTGTTCATGCATTCATCTTATGTCATAAGAATGAATAATGTTGATATTGTAGTGTTCATGCATTCATCTTATATCATCAGAATGCATAATATTGATATTGTAGTGTTCATGCATTCATGTTATATAATCAGAATGCATAATGTTGATATTGTAGTGTTCATGCTTTCATCTTATATCTTCAGAATGCATAATATTGATATTGTAGTGTTCATGCATTCATCTTATGTCATCAGAATGCATAATGTTGATATTGTAGTGTTCATGCATTCATCTTATGTCATCAGAATGCATAATGTTGATATTGTAGTGTTCATGCATTCATCTTATATGATCAGAATGCATAATATTGATATTGTAGTGTTCATGCATTCATCTTATATCATCAGAATGCATAATATTGATATTGTAGTGTTCATGCATTCATCTAGTATCATCAGAATGCATAATGTTGATATTGTAGTGTTCATGCATTTATCTTATATCATCAGAATGCATAATGTTGATATTGTAGTGTTCATGCTTTCATCTTATATAATCAGAATGCATAATGTTGATATTATAGTGCTCATGCATTTATCTTATATCATCAGAATGCATAATGTTGATATTGTAGTGTTCATGCATTCATCTTATATCTTCAGAATGCATAATATTGATATTGTAGTGTTCATGCATTTATCTTATATAATCAGAATGCATAATGTTGATATTGTAGTGTTCATGCATCATGTTATATAATCAGAATGCATAATGTTGATATTGTAGTGTTCATGCATTTATCTTATATCATCAGAATGCATAATGTTGATATTGTAGTGTTCATGCATTCATCTTATATCATCAGAATGCATAATGTTGATATTGTAGTGTTCATGCATTCATCTTATATCATCAGAATGCATAATGTTGCGTGTATAAAGGGGAAGAAATGCCTGCTCCAATTTTAGTGTGGCTAGTATATTTAACTGAATAATTCTTAAACTAGGCAATTCAGTTTTATAAGAACAATGAAGTGTGAGGTTTCCAGGTGAAAAGGATTACAAAGGTAGCACTCTACAGTTTTGTATTTAGCATAGTGTTAGAATTTTAAAGAAAAAGAGTTTTCCCTTGTTTCCTCACTAGTTATACTGGCTATTTAAAAGAGACTTTGTATATCTTGGGTATTGTTGAAAGATCCTTTAATTCCCTTTATTTTGATGTATGATTGATGGGTGTAATACAGGTTAGAGAGTATACAGCTTGGCCTTACTCCAGATGTGCACCTTTCAAAAAAGTGCTAGCTCTACTTGCTCATTTTCATTTCTCGAACTTCAGAGGTAAATTGTAAAAAATAGAGCAGATAACTTTTTTTTGCATTTTATATATTTGGTAATTTATTCATTGCACGTTTGGAAGCTGGTATTGTCTAGTTTGTCAAAATTCATTTTCCATATTTTAATAGCTGCCAAGAATAGTGTACTTTAGACAAATTCAGGTTGATTTTTGGAGCACAAGGGAGCAGTCATTTTAGTTAGCAGTGTCCTAAGATGATTTAAAATTTCCAAAAGTACGATATCCAAAGAAATTTCAGCCACATTACATGAAAGTAGTATATAGGTATGCCAACATTCTCTCCACTATGCATGTTTAAAATGCAAACAACTTCACCTTACATACATCACTCTCTCAAAAGTACATAACTGGTGAGAACCACCATAAAGAGTATAAAGGTATTATTATTTTTTGATTTAATTTTGATTGTATGCCTGAAATATTTAAGTCGCAAGCATCAAAACAGTCCTTTGTAATAATTGTACTGTATTTCCCTCCTCAGAACAGCATTAATTAGAGTCAGAGTCTTAAAATTAGAGACAGTCTCAAACATGTACAGTCCTCCTTATGATAAGAAATGAACTATTTTAAAAATGCGCATTGCATTTTGTCAGCATAGCAACCAGTATTATGCTGATAGATAGGAACATGAAACTAGCCATATTTATTCCTGAGATGTCAACAATAAATTTTACAGTTAGAAAAGGGATATAACAGGTGAGTTTCATAAAGGTCAAAGGTCAAAGGAAAAGTTATTAACTAATTCTTTGATATGGAAGAAAGCAAATTTGCTTTGTTATCATTTATTTTTTAATTTCATTGCAAATAAATGAAAAGAAACATTTTCACTATGTATTTCTTTTACTTAATGCAACAGTTTTCAATTTAAGTTGACTTTATTCCTATATTCTAAGACTTCTAATTTCCCCATAATGAAGGTCACTACTCACCCAAACATGCCTCATGGCAAATTATGTATGCTAGAGCGAAAATAAGCATAATTAGCTTATTTTCATGAATAAAATCAATGTTAATGTACCATTTTACTCAGAACATCATACATAAAAATATGAAAATAAGAAATATAATTGCATAAATGTTTATATTTGTTTTTAAGGTGGCACTCTACAGTTTTGTTTCCTCACTAGTTATACTGGCTATTTAAAAGAAACTTTGTATATCTTAGGTATTGTTCAAAGAACTTTTAATTCCCTCTATTTTGATGTATGATTGATTGGCCATGTAATACAGGTTAGAGAGTATACAGCTTGGCCTTACTCCAGATGTGCACTTTTCAAAAAAGTGCTAGCTCTACTTGCTTATTTTCACTTCTCGAACTTCAGAGGTAAATTGTAAAAAATAGAGCCGATAACTTTTTTTACATTTTATGTATTTGGTAATTCATTCATTGCACTTTTAGAAGCTGGTATTGTCTAGTTTGTCAAAATTCATTTTCCATATTTTAATATCTGCCAAGAATAGTGTACTTTAGACAAATTGAGGTTGATTTTTGGAGCACAAGGGAGCAGTCATTTTAGTTAGCAGTGTCCTAAGATGATTTAAAATTTCCATAAGTGCAATATCCAAAGAAATTTCAACCACATTATTTTCACTTCTCGAACTTCAGAGGTAAATTGTAAAAAATAGAGCCGATAACTTTTTTTTACATTTTAAAGTTTACATATGGAAGTTTCTGTTTACACTTATTTTGGTAGAGCTCACCAGTTATTATGTACTTTTGAGAGAGTGATGTATGTAAGGTGAAGTTGTTTGCATTTTAAACATGCATAGTGGAGAGAATGTTGGCATACTTATATACTACTTTCATGTAATGTGGATGAAATGAATTTTGCCAAACTAGACAATACCAGCTTCTAAAAGTACAATGAATGAATTACCAAATACATAAAATGGAGCAGATCTCATGTTTGGTAGTAAAAGAATGCAGATCATTTGATATTAAGAATAATTTGGCATCCCCTCAGATACTGTATTTACTGTTGTCATCTTATCCAGTTGCTTAATCCCCATAACAGAAGATTTTGGACCAACACTCTTATGCAGTATAATGAGTATACTTTTGACATTTTTTTATAGATAATGTCAGCAAACCATATAACTTGATTGTTTTATGTACTGCAGATTTATAACCAGTACTGTGAAATCATTGATGGACATGGGATATCTGCAGCATCAGAGATGGAGAGTCGAGGGGGAGATCTGTATCTAGTCCCTGACAGACCCAAGGTCTTCAGATTCTCATTTCTTCCTGCCCAGGAAGATGTAGAGGGAAAAATTGAGGTATCTATTTTGTAATTGTGTGGTAGCTTAAAATTCTGTTTGGAAAGAAATAAAAGTACACTTTCCTAATTCATTTTATTCTTAATGTGGTTTCTTCTTCAGACTGGCCACAAAGTTTGGTCTCAATGTGGCCATTTTAATACTAATTAGCCAGTTTATACTGACTCTCTTTGTAAAATGGGAAGTATTTGGATCATACAATCCTTTTGCTTGACATAATGTGAGCTTGACATCAGATATCAATACAAACACATTGTATGCATCTGCCATCTTGGCAGAGCACATTATGTAGTGACCCTGACTGTCAATCCATCTGTCTCCTTTGCAAAGTGAATATCTTGCATATGGGGTAAGTTAGAACCTTTTAATTTTGGCATAAAATGGTCAAGGTCACTTTATGTAAGAAGAAAATTTACAACATCTCTTATCCAGCCAGCTTATGTATTTCCTTTTTTTTCATACCTTTTTCTTCTTTAAGCAGCCATCTCTCCAACAACAGCTAATTTTGTTATATAAGATGGCTACTTTAAGATGGGGTTCACTGTGTATTCTATGCCTAAGTCAACTAGAAACTTAGAGTATTGTGGAGTACAATTAACTTTTAATAGTTAAGTTTTAAAGGTGTATTTTTGGGAAGTTTTTCAAGACCTGTCAGTGACTTTAAATTTGATTTTGACAAAATCTTAATAACTTAGAAGGTTTTGAATCCCTGAGTGTCAGTGTCATAGGATCCATTCACTTTACCAAATATAGTTTGTATTACTAATAATACTACCTCTGTCTACTTGGGTATGTGAGAAAGCTTGCCAGTAGCTTTCCTTGGGTTGGTGGTTCTTACTGGAGTTTTCACGGGTTCTTCATTCACCAGTTGTACTTGCTGCCATGTATAGCCCGTCATGTGTTGAAAAATGACATTAAACCCACAACAACAAATAATATGTTCTTACTAAAGTTAGTAATAAATTATAGATATATTGACCTTTGAGGTTAATTTTAGTTTTTCTAGGGAGGCAATGCAAAAATAGATAAATGATTAGACCTTTACTAGTTATCTCCCATGGATAGTTTCACTTACAATAAGTGAAAGAATAGTTGAAAATGCTTTCAAAAGGAAATCACCATAATTTCTCAGATATTAATATAAAGTTACTTGCAAGATATAAAGAAATATAATGTAGAATAATAATGCAAACATATTTAGGAGTATTTTGGTCTGATGTAAACCAGGATCACTTAATCACTCCAAAGCCATCAATACTTTGATACGACAAGGTGATTCAGTGTATGCGAACATTGTGATAATTTCTTACAGATTATAGATGTGACTCTAGAGCTGGGTACTAGGACAGCCCGTTGTGCCCAGTTGCGTTGGATAGGGTCTGGCGGAGATGCTGTTGCCCAGATTCAAACTGCCGAACACCTGCTGCCCAAGAAACCTGTCAGCCACATAGAGGATACTCTGAACTGGGATTACGTTGAGGCTCAAGGGTTGGCCAGGTACTTATATACTTGTCAACTTGACATTCATTATATAGTAAACACCTGTATGCTTCTTACCATGTAGACTGAGTGATTACATTCCCTATCCGGTATATAGATGGGGAAAGATTCTTATTTTCACTCACTTAATTCATTATATTTTGTATTTTTAGCTGACCTTTTAGAAAAGAAAATTTAGAAAATTGAGGTAAATTAGTACATCACATTAGGTGCATCTAGGACATATTGTAAATGACTTGATAAGTTGTTTGAAAACCTACTATATATATATATATATATATATATATATATATATATATATATATATATATATATATATATATATATATATATATATATATATATATATAAACCTACCATATGTAATTGCTTATAAGTTGTCAAACTGCAAGCAACAAAGATCTTGATATTACATTGCATAATGTGCCTGCAGATCAGGTTCTGTGCTGTGTGTTCTTCTGGTACTCCTAACAAACTGCACAGACTCAGATCTGCTGGCATATTATACGATGACAGAACTGGGTCTGTGCAGTTTGCATTTGGACTCGTAAGCAAGTAGTACATACAGTATCTACTTATTAGGTATTACATCCTTTTCTTGCCCACTGGATTTATATCATGCCTTAAGGGTAGATAAGAATAAGTTTTGTATGTGATTTCATCATTCATATAACATGGTTGTTGAGGTCCATAGAACCCAACTGTGTTATAGACTGAACTGTTTTGTAACCAACCCAATCTGTTAAACTGAAGCAAATGATGCATTTACCTAAAATATGGCTGAGGGATGGTGGTGTGTGTAATAAAAGCTGGTGCCAAAATAAATGATTTTAATTAAATGAAGATAAACTAGTCTAAAAACACTTGTATATTGTCAGCTTACATTCATGCAGTACAATCCATAATCAATTAAGAAATCCATGAATTTGAGTATAGATCACCTTTGTTATTGAAGTTATTGCTAAAGAACAGCTTTGGAGGACCAAACAGATGTCTTTTCCAGTGGCAACATCAAATGATTGTAGAACATTGATTGAGACTGAATTTTTATTTTCATTTGCATAGTATTTATACAGTATGATTGGTGCTTCAAAGGTAATCAGTTTTTTTTTGAAGTTCAGAAAAAGTTTCTTTTCTGTGTACATTTTAAAAACAAAAAGTAATTAGCTATCATTTGGTTGATTGTAACAGTTATTGTTCCTGCCTTCAAAAGTTGGCCGATTATAGCTAGTCTCAGTAGCATGACTATTGGATAGATCAGCAAATAATTCCCAGTTTTTGTTTTTGTACATGGGGGGGGTTTCGTCTGTTAGCAGAGTGATGCTGCCTTCCACACATGCATCAGAAATTTAAAAATCAAGACCAACAGGTGTTCTGTTCTGACGGATTACTACAGAAAATGTGAATGTTTGGAAGGATTTAATACTATGAGTGCAAAGAAGAGGAATTTTGCTTACAATCTGCATAAAAAGGTCGGTTTAAATTAAATACATTAATTACTAGTGATTGACCGATATCCAAACACTATTTCATCTGAAATATCCATTATGAGATAGTGCCTTTTGTGGTTTATCTCTACTACCAAAAATGTAAACAAAGTTTTAACAAATAAAAAATTGCGGATATCTCACAGTATACAGTACTCAGACCAGATGTCGCATAAAATGATTATGATATAACAGTGCACTTTTAAGATGGTTTATCAATATGAACAAAGAATTTATCTAACAATAGATAAATTCCAGTGCATTTTATATCAAGATTGCAACTTTCTTTCATGGTGCATTTGAATTTTATTACTCAGACCCAAGGATGTATATAAAAGTTTAAATGGCCAACAATGTCGCAAAAACAAATAGCCAGATGGTATATTTTGTCACCAGTAAAATTTACAATTTGTGAAATCAGTGAAGCCAGCATGATCACTAATGAAACTTTTCACAAGTTATTTTTTATACATCTAGGTAAAATTTTTTTTCCCCTGCAAGAAAAATACATGGATATGAAATTGCATGATCCATGACATGATGATCTTGTACAAGATCTCTTTCCCAAAATGATAATAAACCTTTATGCATTACTTTTTGTACAGAAAAATAAATATTTCATGTGCAAGAAAAATAAATATAGATGAAATTTCAGGAGCCATGCCAACATCATGTTATATTTAAATTAGTGTTATAACGTATTGTGCTTTAGTGGGGTCACATTGTATAATAATACACCTTGAATCTTTGTGATGCTATGCAAATGACATAATTGCTTCAAGTTGAGTGCAGATGTACACAGACATTTTTCCATATATATATTATTTTTTTCCATATTGTGTTTTGTAGACTTCTAATGGGCAAGAAAAAACTCTTTGCCATGTATCTATGGACAGAATGTGAAAATCTGATCTACAGGGACTAATATTTGTTCTAAATTTTTTATGATGCATCTCTGGATAGAATACAAAATTTTGATCCACAAGGAATAATATTTGTACTAAGGCAAGATTGCCCCAAATGAATATTTATCTGCTTGCATTAAAGTTTTATTTCCTTCATACATAGGAGAGGATTCTTTTAGCCTGTCACTGAACATAATTTATTGTAGTTCTGTCTAGCATGTGATAGAGAGGTGGTGGCTGGGGAATTGCCACACTTGGGATCTAAATTTGTGACCTGATGTATGATTAATTATAAACTTTTGATGAAATCTCTCATTTGTATATCTATTACAGTCAAACCTGACTTAACAGACATCTTAGTGCACAGACACCTAAATGAAAATGGTACAGCACTGTCTTTTATGGCTATCACAGTAGCCATCTTGAAAATAGAAAATCACACTTGGATGGTCATATCAGCATGGGGTTTTCACTGAAAGACTTCTTATGATGTCCACTTTGTCCTAATGTGCTGATCTAAGGTCCAGTTTGTCCAGCATGGGGGCCATCTTGAAAATCTTGTTCTTTATGGAAGGCCATATCAACATGAGATTTTCACAATAAGACATGATTCCATGTTGGTGCCAAATAAAAATGATGTCTGGTTGTTGTTCCAGCACCTCATCTTGCACAGAAGTAATATTAATCCAAAGGTTAACCAAATGACATCTTGTTGTTCCTAAATTAAAATGCTGCTGATCTGCCATCCAATATGGCCATCGCATTAGCCACCTAGCAAGTCTTGTTGTCACTACTCCTCATGCATAGAAAGTCAGATTAAAATTAATGTAAATGATATCAATCTGTTGTCAAACCTGGCTGCCAGAGCAATCAGTGTGAACATTTTATTACTGCTACTTCTGTATGAGTGACTGTTTATGTCATCATGGGTTTTTCAAGAAAGACTTCTTATGATGTTTTGTTGATCCTAAATGAAACTGGTACTAACATGCATCCAGTATGTAACCATCTTGAAAATTTTATGTAGTGCTACTCCTCTTAAATGGAAAGTCATTGTGACATGGGGTTTTCATCAGAAGAATTCTGATAGTGTCTAGTTCAAATCTATATGAAAATGACTAACTTTTGATAGGGCTACCTTAATAGCTATCTTGATAGGGCTACCTTAATAGCTATCTTGATAGGGCTACCTTAATAGCTATCTTGAAAATATTCTTATCATTACTCAGATGAGACTGCTCAGGTGGCCTAAGTCGCATCCACCTCTGATGCATGTGGTTGCAGGTTCGAACCCCGGACACATAATACCAAAGACTTATAAAAATGATACTAGGAGATGCCTTGCTTGGCTCTCAGCATTAAGAGATTAGTGTTAGGACTAGTTGGCTTGGTGTCAGGATAATGTGACTGGGTGCAACATGATGCTACATATCTGCTTCATGATGTCATAGTGCTAGATATTGCTATAAACTGACACACTGCAGACATTGTAGCAATATGACTGAATTTTTTTAAAAGATATTTTAAAAATCTGAATCACACACACACACACACATGAATGGCTATATCAATATGCTTCTCTTCATTGGACTCATTTTTTTATTATTGTTTTGTTAATGATATTGCAGCCTTAGTCTAATTGAGGAAGTGCAGTAGATTTGTTTCAGAAGAAATCCTATTATCCCGAAAAGCTCAGCTGTTTAGTATTTTGTGCATCATTCAGTCAAAACTCTATGAACTGTAATGCATATTGAGTGTACTGGTTCTATTGATGAAAGACACATCTATAAAGAACAATTTTATTACTTTCTTTGACTCTCCTTTTTCACAAGTTTTACTATATTTTGATCTATGTTAATTGCTTTTATAGAGTCATCCCACGAGCCTCCCTCTTGGATATACAGATAGAGCACCACCCACCCTGTCTACAGAATGAATTCTATGTCTGCCAGCTGACCATCACCAACAAAGAAGATACAGTTATCTCACATGTTAGGTAAGAGGTGAAGAGGGATATGCTATATGGAGTACAGCTATCTCAAATATTTGGCAAGAAGTGAATAAGGATATGATATATAGAGAACAGTTATATTAGATGTTAGGTAAGAAGTGAATAGAGACATGCAATAGAGTTATCTATCTCAAATGTTAGGAAAGAATGGATATGCCATACAGAGTATAGCTATCTTGAATGTTAGGATAGAAGTGAATAGAGAGATGTTATATAGAGTACTGATATCTCAATGTTGGGTACAAAGTGAATACAAATATGCCATACAGGATACAGCTATCTCAAAAATTAGGTAAGAAATTAATAGGGGTATGCAGTGTAGCATACAGCTTTCTTGAATGTTAGGGATATGCAATAAAAAGTACAGCTATCTCAGTAAGTGAATAGGGATATGCTATATAGAGTACAGCTGTCTCAGTTTTAGTCAAGAAATGAATAGGGATATGCAATATAGTATATGGCTATCTCAAATGTTGGCAAGAAGTGAATAGGTATATGCAATATAGAGAGAGTTTTGCATGTTGTTTGTTTTATGTGGAGTACAGTATAACTTCAAAACTTGAAGATGCCATGGGCTCCAACTGTTTGTTACAGTTTTAACTTATTTGAAGTTTTCAAGGCAGCAGGTAATAGAAATCTGTGAGCTGGAACTGTGATGATGGGTATTTGACCTGTTGATGCCTGAATTTTAAAGGCTGCTTGCAGGAGAAGGTTGCTAGTCATTTGAGTGATGTTGAGTTTTTGAGTGGTTCATGTTTTGAGTTTAAATGCTGCATGCTAGAAAAGTCTGCAAGCTGGAACTGAGCAAGTCATGTCATTGTGTATTTGAGTAGTTGAGACATAAATTTTAAAGACTGGAAGCAAGAGAAGGCTTCAGCCTAGAACTGAGAAAGCCATTTGAGTATGGTATTTGAGTGGTAATGTAACCTCATGTTCAACACAAAATGGAAAGAAACACAACAAGGTTTTTAAATTTCTCCATCAAATACATTACCTGATACACCCAACCTTACTGATGTTTGGGTGTGTGTGGGCAACACTGACTTATTGGAACATTCCAATCAAAGCATGGAGAGGATAACATTCATTTTTAAGATGGCGATAGAAGAGATGTGCCTAATCTTGTTTCCATCAGAATGCACTCCACCAGCAGTCAGTATAGTGTACAAGGTCATGGCCTTGGTGCACATTGATGAACATCCTTCCTTTAGAATTATCAAATATTGCAGAAATTAGCAGGCATCTCATTTATAAAATTCACAACTCCAGTAATTCAAGGGCATTTTTGGGGAGTCATTTGACATTGGTACAAATTACATACAGATGTTTCTTGCTCAGATATAATATCTAATCATAATACCTTAAGAGTAATGTCACATTTATGCATACCCATTCTTCCCAGGCTTAACTTTTACATAGCTCAAAACCCATGTGATTTTTCCATGAATTTCATGACTTTTTACAGCAATTCTCAAATTCACATAGCATGCAAAAAAATCAAGAATTCCCCATCACTCAATTATTTGAATTTTCCTGTTAAGTGCTAGTCATGATATTGGCAGTTGCCGAAATGGTTCGGTACTGCCATTTGAGATATTAGTAGAGCTACAGATGATTTGTAACATGCATTTTAGCATCTTTATATATATATATATATATATATATATATATATATATATATATATATATATATATATATATATGTTGTAGAGTAGTTTTACAAATGCTTTTGAAAGAAACTGGGATCTAATAGGAATTTTTTTCCCTGTGTATGTCCCACCAACACTGATTTGAATTACCATGCAGAATCACATCTTGAAAACATCTCTACCACCAAGTAAAAAAGAAATGTATTGCTCAAAAAGTGAAGTTTAGTTTGAAATATACCAAATTTTGGCAGTACATTCATCCATCAAATACCTATATATATATATATATATATATATATATATATATATATATATATATCATGCTTTTTGCACACATTGTGCCACAAATTTTAGCATTGGGCATGGTGACAGAGATGATGTGAGGAAGCATGTTGGTAGCAAAAAGCACATAGAGGTTTGAACACTACAAGAAGACAACTATTTTGAGTGTTGGAAATGTTGAGATTGAAAGATTAGCATATATCATAATTTGCTTGAACATGCAGATTTATGCATGTGTGCCAACACCACTAATCATTCACTATTCAATGTTTCATCTTCTGAATTAATGCCATTTTATAGTTAAACTACACTTCTATATAAGACATCATACAAATTATGTTGTCTGATACATAAGGTGATACAGTGAAATTTATATTAAAAAATTGGAATAATTTCTATCTTTTGCATTTCTTGTCATTTAATTATTCTTTTAGAATAAATTTCATAAATTGCATTTGATTGTATGTGAAATACATCTTTAATTTGATGATGTTTTGATAGCATTTTTGACATCAAAAGGTGTTATTATACATGTTACCTATAAAATGATAATGAATGAGCATACTGACATCAATTAGATGGTAATAATGTGACACAAATGTTCTGTATCTGGGACTTCACTCACAGTCATTGTTGTATTATGATGTAGATAGGAAGCTTAGCAAACGAAACAGTAACCAGTTTTATATCTGTCCATGAGCCCATGAATACAACTTCTTGCATAATTAGAATCTATGTAGCATAGCTTTGATATTTCATGTTGGTTTCGTGGGAATTATATAATGGGAGTCTTTTATCTTTAGTTTTCTCAGCCTCATTATAGGTAATGGTTTTGTCTTATTTGTAACAAATGTGTTTTGATATTATATACCTTTAAAATGTTTGTCCATCTGATCATTTGTTTATCTGTTGCTGTCATTGAGAAACCTGTAGAGTGCTGATGTGCATTAAACTACATACATATATACTATATATTATCCAATTTCCTTCTAAACTGTTAAGTTCACTAAACTTAAGATAATTTGAAATGTATATCAATAAAGTATAAGCGTTAACTTCTTTGAAGGCTTTAATCTATTATTTTACTTTTTTCTTTTCAGATTGAGCATAGAAACTTCAGAATCAGAGGCAGAAGATCAAACAAGTATGATCGATGTGCCAGTGAAATTTTGTATTACATATAATGCTTGTGAAGACTCCACTCACTTTCTGATAATCTTGTATTCTCTCTCATATTTATGCAATCTCTTTGACACTGATTTTCACTCTTTTACTCCCTCTCTTTGACCCTGATTATCACTCTTTTACATGTACTCCCTCTCTTTGATATTGATTATTACTCTTACATGCACTCCCTCTCTTTGACACTGATTATCACTCTTTTACATGCACTCCCTCTCTTTGACCCTGATTATCACTCTTTTACATACACTCCCTCTCTTTGATATTGATTATTACTCTTACATGCACTCCCTCTCTTTGACACTGATTATCACTCTGTAATTTTACATGCACTCCCTCTCTTTGACACTGATTATCACTCTTTTACATGTACTCCCTCTCTTTGACACTGATAATCTTTCTTTTACATTTACTCCCTCTGTTTGATATTGATTATTACTCTTACATGCACTCCCATTCTTTGACACTGATTATCACTCTTTTACATGTACACCCTCTCTTTGACACTGATTATCACTCTTTTACATGTACTCCCTCTCTTTGACACTGATTATCACTCTTTTACATGCACTCCCTCTCTTTGACACTGATTATCACTCTTTTACATGTGCTCCCTCTCTTTGACACTGATTATCACTCTTTTACATGTACTCCCTCTCTTTGACACTGATTATCACTATTTTACATGCACTCCCTCTCTTTGACACTGATTATCACTCTTTTACATGTACACCCTCTCTTTGACACTGATTATCACTCTTTTACATGTACTCCCTCTCTTTGACACTGATTATCACTCTTTTACATGTACTCCCTCTCTTTTACAATAATTATTACTCTTTTACATATACTCCCTCTCTTTGACACTGATTATCACTATTTTACATGTACTCCCTCTCTTTGACACTGATTATCACTCTTTTACATATACTCCCTCTCTTTGACACTGATTATCACTCTTTTACATGTACTCCCTCTCTTTGACAATAATTATTACTCTTTTACATGTACTCCCTCTCTTTGACACTGATTATCACTCTTTTACATATACTCCCTCTCTTTGACACTGATTATCACTCTTTTACATGTACTCCCTCTCTTTGACAATAATTATTACTCTTTTACATGTACTCCCTCTCTTTGACACTGATTATCACTTTTTTACATGCACTCCCTCTCTTTGACACTGATTATCACTCTTTTACATGTACTCCCTCTCTTTGACACTGATTATCACTATTTTACATGTACTCCCTCTCTTTGACACTGATTATCACTCTTTTACATGTACTCCCTCTCTTTGACACTGATTATCACTCTTTTACATGTACACCCTCTCTTTGACACTGATTATCACTCTTTTACATGTACTCCCTCTCTTTTACAATAATTATTACTCTTTTACATGTACTCCCTCTCTTTGACACTGATTATCACTTTTTTACATGCACTCCCTCTCTTTGACACTGATTATCACTCTTTTACATGTACTCCCTCTCTTTGACACTGATTATCACTCTTTTACATGCACTCCCTCTCTTTGATATTGATGATTACTCTTACATGCACTCCTTCTCTTTGACACTGATTGTCACTCTTTTACATGCACTCCCTCTCTTTGATACTGATTATCACTCTTTTACATGTACTCCCTCTCTTTGACACTGATTATCACTCTTTTACATGTACTCCCTCTCTTTGACACTGATTATCACTCTTTTACATGTACTCCCTCTCTTTGACACTGATTATCACTCTTTTACATGCACTCCCTCTCTTTGACACTGATTATCACTCTTTTACATGTACTCCCTCTCTTTGACACTGATTATCACTCTTTTACATATACTCCCTCTCTTTGACACTGATTATCACTATTTTACATGCACTCCCTCTCTTTGACACTGATTATCACTCTTTTACATATACTCCCTCTCTTTGACACTGATTATCACTATTTTACATGCACTCCCTCTCTTTGACACTGATTATCACTCTTTTACATATACTCCCTCTCTTTGACACTGATTATCACTCTTTTACATGTACTCCCTCTCTTTGACACTGATTATCACTCTTTTACATGCACTCCCTCTCTTTGACACTGATTATCACTCTTTTACATGCACTCCCTCTCTTTGACACTGATTTTTACTATTTTACATGTACTCCCTCTCTTTGACACTGATTATCACTCTTTTACATGCACTCCCTCTCTTTGACACTGATTATCACTCTTTTACATGTACTCCCTCTCTTTGACACTGATTATCACTCTTTTACATGCACTCCCTCTCTTTGACACTGATTATCACTCTTTTACATATACTCCCTCTCTTTGACACTGATTATCACTCTTTTACATGTACTCCCTCTCTTTGACACTGATTATCACTCTTTTACATATACTCCCTCTCTTTGACACTGATTATCACTATTTTACATGCACTCCCTCTCTTTGACACTGATTATCACTCTTTTACATATACTCCCTCTCTTTGACACTGATTATCACTCTTTTACATGTACTCCCTCTCTTTGACACTGATTATCACTCTTTTACATGCACTCCCTCTCTTTGACACTGATTATCACTCTTTTACATGCACTCCCTCTCTTTGACACTGATTTTTACTCTTTTACATGTACTCCCTCTCTTTGACACTGATTATCACTCTTTTATATGCACTCCCTCTCTTTGACACTGATTATCACTCTTTTACATGCACTCCCTCTCTTTGACACTGATTATCACTCTTTTACATGTACTCCCTCTCTTTGACACTGATTATCACTCTTTTACATGCACTCCCTCTCTTTGACACTGATTATCTTTTTCATGCACTCCCTCTCTTTGACAATCACACTCTCAATCTATTGGTTTCTTACTCTCACTCAGATTTTGTTTGTTTTCAAATTTTAGAAATGTTGAATTATGACCTTCTACCAAAAACTGGAGAATTTATGGAATCATTTTCATGAGTGGTGTAAAACAACTACCTGCAGATAATTATGGTCTTTCATATATTTTTTGTGAGTAGATAGTTGTGACAGCCCTAAATCAATTGGGATAATAAACATATGGGCTTAAAAATAATAGGACCTTCAAATTGATCAGTCAAAGAGCAGATCTATTGCTTTGTCCCTTTATCATTCAAAGAGGTCTCTCTTGTTTCTTGTAAGAGATTTGCATCCTCAGTGTTGATTAGCGAATGATCTATTATATGACTTGTTTGTGGAATAATTGTGTTTGCTGTTTTTTTTTTAAATCTTGATTACAATGTGTATATTTGTAGATATTCATGAATCTTACATCCATCAGTTTTCCATGAAGACTAAGCCAAGTGGTCGCTATGTTCTTGGTTGTCTCCCATTTCCACACCTGTAAGTGAGTGGAGTGTGGGTCTTTAGTGTCCCAGTTGTAACGTTCTGTCAGAATTCTTACCCCTTTCATTTATGCATACCAGTGGACTCAGTGGATTGTGTGCAGTCACTGAACTTTATGAATCCATTCTAAAAGTTAGAAACTGAAGCCAGAAAATGAAACAAATTTTTAACAGATAGGTGCCCATTTGTTAATTGGAAATATTGATCTAAATATTTATTGTTTTTCAGCTCATCTTTGCCTAGATAAAGCTATATTTGGTGGACACATTGTGTCCAACATTTCCAAAGTTTCACTCGATGAGCTTGCATCTGGAGAAAAGGTAACACTACAAAGGGTTTATATTTTAAAACAGAGTAAATTGATTCAGTCATAATAATATTTTCTTGCAATGATCTTCTACTACATAATTATACTAAACACAATAGTACATCAGAGTATCATTCTTTTTGATTACAGTCCGTTTTCCTGTCTTTTGTTTCACAAGAATATGAGATGATAACTGATAGAATTTCAAGTCATAATAAGTGAAGACCTTCAGTTTATTATCTTTTTGAGTTCATAAATTTACACAAAGAATGTTATGAGCTTGTGTTTTTGTAAACACTGTTATTACTGATAAATGAAAGATTTTTAGCTACCAGCCCATTAATATTAATGACATCACGTCTGGTAGCAATAAACCTGGCAGACAAAGAGAGGTCCAAAAAGGGGCTAGAGAAGGATGTACTGTGTATTATTCAAACTACATTTAATCACTTCAATTACAAATTTTTCAAAATGTTATCATTATTGTTAATTGTAAGTAAAAACCAAGACTGCAATAGTGGCATATGGAGTTAGATGAGTTTTTGTTCATTAATGTCATGCTGTGGGTATAATAGAAAACTGAACTTAAACAATTTAAATTTTAAAGTAACATAATTATATCAAATACTTTGCTATATCTAATGCATATTTTTTCTTAAAGGGTTTAATTTAAAAATGGCCTGCTTGATTTTACTTAAATTATTCACCTTTCCTTTGTGTTTCCTTAAAAATGTACTGCTTGAATGGGAAAATGGTGTTTTTCAAAGACCACTATCCTTTCTGGATCCACCAGAAGTTAAAGATGTATTTCTTTGTTGTTATAACAATTACCAGAAGTAACATTTAATGGAGGTTATATTAGTTTAACTCATTGCATGTGGAAAACATCCTGTTTTGTTATCATGTTGGCACACATAATATCAAGATTTTTAAGACTTCATCAAAGCACAGGTACATTTTGTTCAATGAATGATGGCTACAAGTATACTGATTCCAGGAGTTGAATAGAGGGATACTATCATGTCAAAGTATTTATGCCCAACCAAGAATGTGGTATACCTCGTCCATCCTTCTGTCTTGCCAAGCTTTCCTTTTATGAAAGTTTTTCAGGCACTTAATAGTGGGACAGTGCATTCCATAAACACATTTCTTGTTTCAGAGCAAAATCTTATGCGTTTTGTCATTTTTTTTTCTTAACAAATCAAGAAAGTAAATTTTGCAATTAATCCAAAATTAATGTAGCTAGTGACTATACAGTAGTCCCCCTCTTGAACTGCCCCCTTCACCCGCGGCCACCCGCTCCTTACGGCCAGAATCTGCAGGCACTGACGAATTTGTGTTCAAAATTACCCCTTACGAAAGGCCACCTGGCTAACGTGACCAGCGGCCAGTATATTTTTGCAAAAACATAAAATTTATCCCTGACAAGCGGCCGCATTTTATTTTGAAATATGTATCTAGAACAATTTTTTTTCTAATTGTGTTAAGTAATCCGATTTCTGTTTCCTGAGTTCAGATTTTCGTTCTTCAAAAAAGTGTTCTACAGGTACCACTAAGGTTAATATTATATCCTTTACACCTCACGAGAAGCCACATTTATTCCTTAAAGCCGAGAAAGACTCATATTTTATTCCTTACATAAAGGTAATCCGTATATCCTTACTGCGTGTTATCATAAGATGTCTGGTTTATCCACTGATAATTGTTAAGATTACACTTAGTAATAGTAGTAACATCGGAGAAGGGGCAATATTGCGGGACGAGACCAAAGTCTGCACCGAAAATGGTTTGATAGCCTTTATGGATTCCCTTCGCAAGACTTTGAACTTACATAATTAATGGCTATTACTCCACAATTGTAAAGTTTAACAGCTGCGAGGTGCTATTGTTCAGATCAAATTGGTGTACTTATCCCAGCCGTTTTTCGTACTTAAGAGTAAAAAAAAAAATATAAAAACAATAGGGTACCAGACTGCGACTAATGACTCACATGACAATTGCTGCCTTGAAAAATGTATGGCATCTGTTTAAATGCAGAAAAAAATTGTTTTATCAGTCTTGTAGTTGCAACATTGATGATTATAACTGGTCAAGATCACACGGTCAGCATAGGCTAAAAAGAGAAACTGGGTACTAGACAAAGACTGACAAATCACGTGACAACACAACTTGTCGCTTCTTTACGAAGAAAGAATTTCGTCTGCTCAACAAATGTGTCGTCTGCATAATTAAATCGCATACAGTTAGCAACATCGGAATAACTCATTACCAAACATTAACATGTCATCACGTAAACGAAGATGATTATTTCAGAAAATGTCGGTTATTATAGTCTACGATATCGGGAGAGGTGGGAAGCGGGACTGGTCAAACAAATTTAAGTAAAAAAGACTCGAATAAAACAATTTTATGTTGAAAAGACTTGAATAAATAACATCATAACCGATAAGTTATTTAGCAGCAGTGGGAAAATGGAGCAAATGGAAAGAGAATTGCGTATGTACCAAGATTCAAATGACGTTTTTGAATGGTTATGCAATGTGCATGACAACACCCGCTCGCATATCACGCTTACGCCAAGAAAAAGAACTATTAATTCATATTCATTTGAAATAAGTCATCTATTATAGCACAAGAACCGTTCAATATTTAATGTTGCTTTTAAACGAAGATATTAAATGCTTTGAAAAATGAAGCTTTCTTACTACGTACATATGCTTCTCACAAAAAATTTAGTCTCCCTCTGGAAAGGCCACCCGCCTTATAAGGCCACTTTCCTGGTGCAGAAGGGGTGGCCATATAAGAGGGGGACTACTGTACTTGCTTGGGAATTTATTTTGGTATTTTGTTATCCTTTTTTTATGAAGAATAAACATACATAAATTTTAATAGGATTTTACAGGGTGTGTGTGTGTGTGTTTGTGATTTGGATTTTTAACATAGCTATTACAATTTTCCAGTTACATTGGCATGATTTTGGTAGTTTGGTTTTACAAAGTACAGTGCCATTGTGCCATTGTGAAGATTGTTTAAAAAGGGAAGGCATAAAATGATCTGATTAAAGGGAAATTCCAGAAATAAACATTGACAGTGGTTTTTTTAAGGCACATTTGAAATGCACACATTATCCATCAAATTTTAGCTGAGGTTGCTAAATACTTTTAGTAATAAGTTTAATACAACAACCAAAGGAAATCTAATTTATGTGCTTCTCACCCTTCACTTTTAGTTCTGAGGTTGATCTGAGATACATTCTAACTGAAGTTTTTGCTTTTCCAGAGTTCTAAAACATTATTTATTAAATGTCTTCAAACTGGAAACAGAAACATTTTCATATCAGTAAGTATACCTTGTATATAATGATTTTGTAGAATATTATTTTTGTATTTGTTATATTGCATACCATCCTTTAACAGATTTATATTGCTCTCTCACTCTCTCTCTCTCTCTCTCTCTCTCTCTCTCTCTCTCTCTCTCTCTCTCTCTCTCTCTCTCTCTCTCTCTCTCTCTCTCAATTGTTTTTGAAAGAAACATTGAAAGTATGTTTGTTTTAGTGCATGCCCAGGTAATTAAAGTTGCACTAACTCTGTATAACCATGTATACTCTTACAGTGCTGAATCTATGCTATTTGTAGGACAAATTATTCAGGTTGCAATGTTTACCAAATTTGTAAATATGTGCATCGTAAACAGTAACCTAAAAATGCAGTTTAATTGAAACAAAAACTCATCCTTTTTCACTGATATGCACTGTAGTCTTACAGTTGATGGATATTGATGTGTAAACTTATGACAGTGCATGCAGAACCTCATTCACGTTGTATTTCTTTCATTTACTGTACATCTTTTTCCACATAATGTAATTGGATTCAGTTTTCAAGACATGTCCTTGTTGAGTACAGCTGACAATTTAGGCAAAACACATTTAGGATCTAACTTTAATTCTTTTATACCACCACAGATGAAGATAAAATAGCTAATTCAAATAGATGTACTGCCCTGGACATGTTTATCAGATACTATTGTAGGATATCAAATGACTATAAGAAACTGTAGTGGCTTACAAAGTTGAAATCTTGGTCTAATCTGTTTTATTTTCTTGTGTTGTTTTTCCATCTTAACTGCTTGATGATGACTAATTATGTCCATGTGAAAGAGGATTGCATTAATGTCATATTTTTCCTTGTTTATCATATGCCCAAATTTAGCAGCTGAGACATCGATCAATAGGTTCTTAATTTGCTTGCATTTCTGAGTCAGTGTTCACTTGATATTAACGTCTCATTCAACCATATTTTTAATTGGCTCCACAAGGTTATTGCCATATGTTAGTATGAAGAAATGCCTGATTGATCACAGTTACCATAAAAGGTGGTTTCATTAAACTTAATTGAAATAAAACAAGAAGAACATTTATTGCTATCTCATAATTTATATTAACATATTTTCTGCAAGCTTTCAAAGCAAAATTATGTGCACTGGTATATCAGTAAACATTACTTTGTTTAAAAGGATGCAAATGCAGAAGTGTGATTATCTATTAAATCTGTCCATGTTTATGTGAAACATGACATCATCCCATCATCCCAGTGACACACCACATCCCATCATTAGGGTGAAACATGATAGTATATTGTTATCACAATGAACATGACTTCATTCCATCATCTTATCAATCACATAAAATGAAATATAACATATCCCGTCATTCAGAAGAAAACACAACATCATCACATCATCACAGAGAAACATAACATTCTTCCACCATTACAGTGAAACATGACATGATCCCATCATTCACAGTGAAACATGTCATCATCCCATCAACACAGTCAAACATGACATCACTCATTCATCACGTTGAAACATGTCATCATCCCATCATCACAATTTAACATGATCACAATGAAACATGACATCATCCCATCAACACAACAAAAAATGATCACAGTGAAATATGTCATCATCCCATCATCACAATTAAACATGATCACAATGAAACATGTCATCATCCCATCAACACAGTCAAACATGACATCACTCAATCATCACAGTGAAACATCATCATCCCATCATCACAACGAAAAATGATCACAATGAAACATGACATCAACATAAACATGACATCACTCAATTATTACAGTGAAATATATCATCATCCCATCATCACAACGAATAAGGATCACAATGAAACATGACATCATCCCATCAACAGTCAAACATGACATCACTGAATCATCACAATGAAACATGTCATCATCTCATCATCACAATTAAACATGATCACAATGAAACATGACATCATTCCATCAACACAACGAAAAATGATCACAATAAAACATGTCATCATCCCATCATCACAATGAAGCATGATCACAATGAAACATGACATCATCCCATCAACAGTCAAACATGACATCACTCAATCATCACAGTGAAACATGACATCATCCCATCAACACAGTCAAACATGACATCACTCATTCATCACAGTGAAACATGTCATCATCCCATCATCACAATTAAACATGATCACAATGAAACATGACATCATCCCATCAACACAACGAAAAATGATCACAGTGAAATATGTCATCATCCCATCATCACAATTAAACATGATCACAATGAAACATGTCATCATCCCATCAACACAGTCAAACATGACATCACTCAATCATCACAGTGAAACATCATCATCCCATCATCACAACGAAAAATGATCACAATGAAACATGACATCAACATAAACATGACATCACTCAATCATTACAGTGAAATATGTCATCATCCCATCATCACAACGAATAAGGATCACAATGAAACATGACATCATCCCATCAACAGTCAAACATGACATCACTGAATCATCACAATGAAACATGTCATCATCTCATCATCACAATTAAACATGATCACAATGAAACATGACATCATTCCATCAACACAACGAAAAATGATCACAATAAAACATGTCATCATCCCATCATCACAATGAAGCATGATCACAATGAAACATGACATCATCCCATCAACAGTCAAACATGACATCACTCAATCATCACAGTGAAACATGTCATCATCCCATCATCACAATGAAAAATTATTACAATGAAACAAAACATCATCCCATCAACACGGTCAAACATGACATCACTCAATCATCACAATGAAATATGACATCATCCCATCAACACAACGAAAAATGACATCACTCAATCATCACAATGAAACATGACATCATCCCATCATCACAATTAAACATGATCACAATGAAACATGACATCATCCCATCAACACAACAAAAAATGATCACAGTGAAACATGTCATCATCCCATCATCACAATGAAGCATGATCACAATGAAACATGACATCATCCCATCAACAGTCAAACATGACATCACTCAATCATCACAATGAAACATTTCATCATCCCATCATCACAATTAAACATGATCACAATGAAACATGACATCATCCCATCAACACAATGAAAAATGATCACAGTGAAACATGTCATCATACCATCAACAGTCAAACATGATATCACTCATTACAGTGAAACATGTCATCATCCCATCATCACAACGAAAAATTATCACAATGAAACATGTAATCATCCCATCAAGTAAAAAATGACATTACTCAGTCATTCACAATGAAACATAACATCATCCCATCATCACAATGAAAAATTATCACAATGAAGCCTGCATTACTCAATAATTACAGTGAAACATGTCATCATCCCATCATCACAACGAAAAATGATCACAATGAAATAATGTCATCATCCCATCAACAGTCAAACATGACATCACTCAATCATCACAATGAAACATGTCATCATCTCATCATCACAATTAAACATGATCACAATGAAACATGACATCATCCCATCATCACAATGAAAAAGGATGAAACATGTCATCAACCCATCAAGTCAAACATGACATTACTCAGTCAATCACAATAAAACATAACATCATCCCATCATCACAATAAAAAATGATTACAATGAAACATGTCATCATCCCATCAACACAGTCAAACATGACCACTCAATCGTCACAATGAAACATGTCATCATCCCATCATCACAATGAAAATTGATTACAATGAAACATGACATCATCCCATCAACACAATGAAAAATGATCACAATGAAACATGTCATCTTCCCATCAACACAGTCAAACATGACATCACTCAATCATCACAGTGAAACATGTCATCATCCCATCATCACAATGAAAATTGATTACAATGAAACATGACATCATCCCATCAACACAATGAAAAATGATCACAATGAAACATGTCATCCACCCATCAAGTCAAACATAATATTACTCAGTCATTCACAATAAAACATAACATCATCCCATCATCACAATGAAAAATTATCACAATGAAACCTGACATCACTCAATCATTACAGTGAAACATGTCATCATCCCATCATCACAACGAAAAATGATCACAATGAAATAATGTCATAATCAACAGAGTCAAACATGAAATTACTGTCATTCACAATGAAACATGACATCATCCCAAACATGGATAAATAGTCAAAAATAGTTGTTTTAATGCACTGTTCCTTAGCCAGTAAGATTGTTAGTCATAAAACCATTATGATTTTGATAAAATCTATATCTTCATCAAATTTTGATTTATTTTACCTGTCATTCTAAATTTACAGTTTTTAAGAATTTAAGCAGAATTGAATAGAACTCGTTAACAATTGTAAGGTAGAAAACACTATACATGTATTTAGTAATGTTTTTCTTCTAGTATATGGATAATTTGGGGTTACTTAGAAAGTAAGTTCCATACTTACAGAATAAATACAGTTTAATGGTTTTTCTTGTTCCTTTAGATAAACTACCTGGTGGAAGTGAGGAAAAAAAATCAGGTTATTCTATGTATGTGTCAAAAGAAAGAGATGTTTATGTTGAACTGTGTGGAGCCATTTGAAGTCGCAGTCAAGATCATGTCCATGAAAGTAAGTTTGGATGAAAGCAGATAATGCATGGATTTCATTTTCCATGCATATGTCCATATAAGTTTATATGGCTGCTAAGATGGCCCTATCTTTAGAACCATCGGATTTTAAATTACCATATTCTGATTTTAAACCTTGTATCAAAAAGTATCTACGTCAAAAGTGGCAGGTATCATGGGATGATGCAATCAATAACAAACTTCATGCCATCAAACCAATCTTGGGAGAATGGACTCCTTCCTACAGAACTATTCGTAGGGAGGAGGTTGTCATTGCAAGAATCAGAATGTGTCATACATACTTTACCCACTCACACATACTAAAAGGTGAAGATCCACCAGAGTGCGTTCCTTGCAATGTACCATTTACTGTTAAACATTTTATGACCTGCAACCTACGCGTGATAAATACTATAATGTACACGACATGCAGGAACTTTTTGATACTATTCAAATCACTAGTATTTTAGATTTCCTAAAGGAAGTAAATCTTTATTTTAAACTGTAACTGTATGATCTTACCCAAACTAATTTTTAAGTAATGCAAATACCAACTATTATTTACATCTTTTCATCATGATACATCACTTACATTTCCCGTTGATTGGGAACCAATATCTTTAACTGTTACGAACATTTACCATTTTGTATTTAACTACTATGGATTTTTTACTATATCGCTGGTCGATATTGAACCTTTCTTTTTACAAATATGACCTACTGTATGGCGCTAAATAGCCTAAAAGTGCTGGTGCGCCGTTAAAATTAAATCAATCAATCAATCATATAAGTTTATACTATCTGCATTTACAGTATTGATTTATGGCCTCGGATTTTCTTCCCTCTAGCGCTCAATGTTTTCATTCACTTTAGCCCTCATACACTCTAGCTTTCTAATTTTCATAAATTCTCTAGTTTTTCATATCCTATACTTTGTTATACACTCAGATATTTTTCCCACAATCAGATATCTCATATCCTCAAAAATTTCTTTTCACTCCAATTTTGCACTCTCTCTATTTTGTCATACTCAGTGAATTTTCATTCACTCTGATTTATTATGTCCTTACATTTTTCTTTTCATTCCAATTTGTTATTTGTCATAACCTCCGATTTTTCATACTATTAACCCATCAAAATTATAACTATTTTGTCATGTAACTTTCATTTTATGAGATCTTTATTCTTACTAAAATTTTGAAAATTTTAGGTGACTAATAAAATGTTAATAAATTTGTTACCTTTTTATTTTTCTATACTTGAAATGATAAATACTTAAAAAAAAATTAATAAAAATTACAGACAATATTTTATACAATATATAAATAATCATGTTTTGTATGAGGTTTCATGTGCCCTAAAATGTTGTAACAGCAATTTTTGGATATTTCTTGTTTCATTCTCTCACCATTAAGATTCTTTGCAGAATTCAAAGAGTCAAAATGACAATTATATCACTGTCTGAAGTATATGCAGTTTTAAGTTTTGCTTATAATTTTGAGTTGATAATCTCTTTGCCAGAATGAATGATAATCAGACTTTCTAAATGATAAAAAGTCAATTCTTATTCCCATGCTTTAGCTTTGTGGATAATGTGATATTCAGTTTCCTGAATAGTTGACTGGAAATTCGCCAAACTTGGTTGATAAGTTGCCTGTATAGTAACTATCTGCAAGATGGATATAATTTTTGGCCTCCTTTTCAGAGATCCTAGGAAAATAATGGCAGGTCAAATAAACAAAAGTTGCGATTACAATGATATTTAAAAAAGTTTTGGATTTAACTCTATACATGAAGTTGTAGAAAGAGGTCACTTATGCAGTGGATTTTGGGTTGTACCCATTGAGTCAGGGTTAGGGGTATATGGGAGTGCAAAGTTATACAATCAAAGGTATGCAGATTGAATTAGTTCAGGTTGAAAATTAGAAAATTCTTCAATAGGAGGGGAAAAAGTAAAAATCTAAGATTGTGAGATATGTGAATTTCTGTGGAAGATAGAATAATAAATTAATAAAGAGACAAACAGTCATACATACAATTATATTGTTATAAAGAATATAAAATTAACAATTGAAAAGAAAATTATACAATTTTATATAACACATTTGTATTAAGGCCATTAGGATACAAAGTATCTAATTTATGAATCCAAAAAGTTTCTTTTATCAGTCTATTCATATCTCCATGCACAATATCTATTGGCATGAAAGAAAAATCGAGTAGACAGTGATTATTGGTGTTAAAATGTGTAGAAATATTAGAGGAAAACTGAGGATCTTTATAATTTTTAATATGAAAGCGATTATTATTCATTCCTTTAGGAACTTGTTGAAGTGTTTGTCCAACATATTGCATATTACATTTTTTACAGGCTATCAAATAAATCACGTCAGTTGATACACAGTTAGTGTTATAACGTAGGGAAAATGTCTTTTTTGTATTAGCGCTACTAAAAGAATCACTTTCTCTTATGTTTGCACATTGAGAGCACTAGTGTCTATTACATTTAAATGATGAGAAATGTCTTTTTTTATTATTTTCTGTATGTTTAGTTCTAATTAAAAATATCTTACAAATTGTTGGGTCTCCTATAAGCAAGAATAGGTTTTTTGTTGTAAAGTGATTTTACGCTGTTTTTATTTGACAAGTTTAGGAGACTCCAATATTTATTAATTATAAGACCTATATTAGGTATTGAAGGATTCTATTGTATTGTAAAAGGAACTTTATTTTTCTCCATTGTACAATTTGCTGTATTTAAAGCCTCATGTTGAGTAAGATTTCGGGTTTTGTTCATGGCTACCATGATTGTAAAAGTCCATAGGGATAGATAACGTTCATTTGGAAGTTTCTTGTGACAGTTAAGGTGCAGAGCATTCAATAATCAGGATTGAATAGACTTTGGTTAAAGAAAATTAGCATTAAAATTTGAAAGAACAATTTATATTTAATTTAAAATGATTAAATGCACATACATGACCCATGTGACTTGTACTGTAATCTTGAGCATCAGAATTGGTAAATACTTTTATTTATTTGGTCTGTAAAACTTTAGATCAGATTTGTTTCCATTAAAATTCTCATACTTTTGTTGCAAACTTTTTTGTTTAATAATGCTGTTTGGGTTTCTCAGCATCACATTGGTCTATGTTCAGAATGTTGTGTGCAGAAATTCATTCATAGTCCAAGATATTTTTCATCACAATAGTTTTGTGCTTGTTGTTGGCTTTATATTCTCTCTTAAAAGAGAAACTATTTTGATAGACTTTGTATCAGGTAAATATTAATGTTAAAATGTTGGTCAAGTATTATTTGTGGAAGTTATCTTTGTGCAACATTCACAGAAAACATTTATGAAGATGAAAGATGGGAAGTATTTTCCAATGGAAGGACATAAATATCACTTTTAGACAGTGCAAAAATATCCTAATTTTAATATCTCCAAAAGTAAGAGGTGTGAAATTTAATTATAAATTTATTAATTTGAAATTAGTTTGCCACATGACATGTAAGATTAGACATTAAGAATCATTACTTGTGAAATATTAGAGTAATACCTTTTTTTAATAAATTTATGTTTTGTAAGCGATTCCAGATAACTTCAAAGTTTATTGGTTAGTGTCTTGCACCATTAGTTGAACATATTTCCACAGGTAATAGAACATAGACAAGTATAGATAAAGTATTTTCTCACTAATTACCCAGCAAATAATTGCTGAATGAGTATTTAAAACTTCATTAAATTTGCACATCAGAGATTCTTTATATATAATGCACAAAATATGTATGTTGTTGAATGAATTGTTTTATTATGTGACAGTTATTGAGATTAAATTGGCTTTTTACAATAGAAGGACTGTATGATTAATTTTGCAGCAAGTTGTAAAGTTTCTGTAGGTCACAAATATTTTTCATTGACGTTATAATTTTCTTTCACAGGACTGATATTGCAGTTATTAAATTGAATTAGGGTTTTTCATTACATTAATAACAAAAGGAAGTTACTATAACCAATTCATTTCAAAATCCAATTTCTCCCTGGCTTCTTAGTGCTACAAAACACCTATTTAAGAAGTAATGTCATATCATTAACATCATACTGTTATGATCACGTGATTTTGAGTTATGCATTTAGTGTTGATTTTTATAAAGCAAGCTAAATAAATAGCTAAGTTTTCATGAATGTTTCAGTGTCAGTAATGAGATACAGCTAATGATTTTGGTGTGATAGTTCCTACCTGTCTTTGCAGGAGAGAAAATAGTTGTTAGTTGTTTGGAATGTAATTGTTAGACATTATAAATATTGCTGTTTTTATCTCCCCAGTTTGAAGCTACAGAAGTGGTACAGGTTGATGAGCCCTTCCTGGCCATGCCAGAGCTTCATTGTATATCACCCTGGCCAGTAGAAATACAAGACAGCAGTATAAAGCTGGTAAGAAAACTTTAATTAATTAAAAGCCCACAAGGAATACATGTATAGACACATAGAGCTATGAGAACTTATATTTGTGGATTAGCATAACAAAAGCATTTTCCCAGCTCTTGTGGTACTTGTAGTTCCTCCATGATATTTGCACATTCACTGGGGGATCATTTATACAAGTAGGCTATTAGTAGGAGAATGTTTGAGAGATGAAGGTGATAAAATAATTTTGACCTAGAAATTTACTTATGTAAATCAAGTGGAAAATATTGCATGGATGTCATTCCAAATAGTTCAGGTAGCAGAATGCCTGGCTCAAGTTAAGGATGCTTCATTTCTTGTAATACTGCTCATTTCGTCCTCATTAACAATTCAGCTTTTAATTCTCTCTCATAATTATCTTCTTTACTCCTATAGACTTTGCTTGTGAAGAGGATTTTCTTTAATGTATCACTTCTTCCAGCAAGTGTGCTGCAACGTTTTTCTTTTATTAAAATCCTACCCTGACTATGATAATACTGATAATGTTTGCTGATACAAAGCTGTTTAGGATAGTGTCAAATGTGTTGTAACCTGGGGTGGTGGTGGATTTGATTATCAACAGGCATAACAGTTGTGCATTGCTAGTGTGATATTACTTGCTAATAAAATGCCAAAGACATCTGACATTTGACAAGTGTATACTTTTAATCACACAAGGAATATGCACTTGAGTTTTGTTTGCCATGAGGGTTTTATTAGCACATTTTGTTTGCTATGAGGCTTTACTAGCACATTTTGTTTGCCATGAGGGTTTTATTAGCACATTTTGTTTGCCATGAGGGTTTTATTAGCACACATTTTGTTTGCCATGAGGGTTTTACTAGCACATTTTGTTTGCCATGAGGGTTTTATTAGCACATTTTGTTTGCCATGAGGGTTTTATTAGCACATTTTGTTTGCCATGAGGGTTTTACTAGCACATTTTGTTTGCCATGAGGGTTTTACTAGCACATTTTGTTTGCCATGAGGGTTTTATTAGCACATTTTGTTTGCCATGAGGGTTTTACTAGTAAATTTTGTTTGCCATGAGGGTTTTATTAGCATGTTTTGTTTGTTTGCCATGAGGGTTGTACTAGCACATTTTGTTTGCCATCAGGGTTTTATTAGCACATTTTGTTTGCCATGAGGGTTTTACTAGCACATTTTGTTTGCCATCAGGGTTTTACTAGCACATTTTGTTTGCCATGAGGGATTTACTAGCACATTTTGTTTGCCATGAGGGTTTTATTAGCACATTTTGTTTGCCATGAGGGTTTTACTAGCACATTTTGTTTGCCATGAGGGTTTTACTAGCACATTTTGTTTGCCATGAGGATTTTACTAGCACATTTTGTTTGCCATGAGGGTTTTACTAGCACATTTTGTTTGCCATGAGGGTTTTATTAGCATATTTTGTTTGCCATGAGGGTTTTATTAGCATGTTTTGTTTGCCATGAGGGTTTTATTAGCACATTTTGTTTGCCATGAGGGTTTTATTAGCACATTTTGTTTGCCATGAGGGTTTTATTAGCACATTTTGTTTGCCATGAGGGTTTTACTAGTACATTTTGTTTGCCATGAGGGTTTTATTAGCATGTTTTGTTTGCCATGAGGGTTTTATTAGCACATTTTGTTTGCCATGAGGGTTTTACTAGCACATTTTGTTTGCCATGAGGGTTTTATTAGCTCATTTTGTTTGCCATGAGGGTTTTACTAGCATGTTTTGTTTGCCATGAGGGTTTTGCTAGCACATTTTGTTTGCCAAGAGTTTTTTTTTAGCACATTGTGTTGTGTCCTAGCTACCAATGTACCATGAATATTGATCACATTTCAACTTGAGTTCCTTGATGAATTGGTAGAATCTGTTATTGTTCTTGTTGCAATTTTTGCAGTGGTTTGTGGATTGTCAAAATAAGGCTTCTATCTTTCTTGAAATAAATTGTATTTAAATTTATTTCATTTATTTTCATGTATTTCATTTTTTTATCCATGCATTACATTAATAGTTTCTTTGGTACCTTCTTATTGATACATTTCTGATGAGAAGGTAGTCCTATTATTTTCATAGATAGACTTTTGTTCACTTGAACTTTAGGTAAGTTTGTAATTTACAGTAACCATGAAATCTAGGAATACTGTTATCCTAGGAGTAAAGGTGTTTCATGTTTTAGAAAACTTAATTAACAGCAGATGATAAGATGCAATATTTCTTTAAATTTCTTTTTTCAGACTTCCTATGTAGTTCACACTGATACATTCCAGTCTCAACTACAAGGAGGTAAGAACTTATTTTTTCAAATCAGAATTTATAACCATTATATGTTCTCAAAGATAAAGGAATACTATTTTTGTACTCCTAACAAATTATGTATATAAAAAGCAAGTTATTTCAGTGTAGTTGTGGGTTATACAAAGTAAACTCATAAGTTAGTTGATGTATGCACTGTATGTATAGATGACAATTTGGTTGCCTGACATGACGGCTAAATTATGCTTGTAAACAAATGATGTTACAGTGCATCACAAATATGGCACATCCTAGAACTAAAACCTTAATCAGTCCACTTGAAACAAGAGTTTGAGAGTTGACATACTTCACAACTGTGATGACAATTTTATAACCTGGAGGGAATTCAGTCCCTCCATGCACATGGCATATTGTTTATTCTCTTTTACCAAGTATAGTTTGTATTACTAATAATAGTAGCACGCTTTATAGTTTTTCTAAACTTAGTGTATAGATCTACTGGTCTTTAAGGTCAGTTGTTTTATTTAAGGGAAACATCTTCAATGTAGGTAATTGATTACTCCTAATAGTTGTCTCCATTGGATTTTGCTCCAATGATAATACTTAATAGTAAAGGAAATCACCATAATAATTTGTCAATAATGTTTCAGATGTTAATATAAATTCTCTAGACAGATAAAGAAAAAAAACCTTTAGAAAACTATTGTAAATATTATTTAAAGCAGTATGTTTAAGATAATGAAAAGGATCATGAATAAATATGTCTCAGGATCTTTATTCTACCATCAGATATTGTGTATATTAGTCTCACATCAACAGATCAAGTCATCAGTATTTGCAATACTTTGATATATGTAAAGTCAAAGATAAACAAAATTAATAGCTACATGCTAGTAATGTGTGCATAATTTTTAGAATTTGCATTTTTTTAATATAAATTTGATACCAATGTTTATTTTTACTGAGTAAGATAAGATAAGTTTATATAGGCACTAAGGAGAACCAGGTGGAAAGAGTTTGTCTATAAGTGTTTGTATTTACAGAGTACTGACATCTCACCTGTGTTCACATGGGGTTTGAGTCCAGTATGAGTATATGAGAAAGCTTGTCAGTAGCTTTCCATGGGTTGATGATTCTTCCTGGGGTTTTCCCCAATTCTTCTTCCACCAGATTTACTGGCCACCATACATAGCCTGTCATATGATGAAAAATTGCATTAAAACCCCAAAAACTAAACCATATCGGGATTGATTGATAGAATCCAACTTTCTTTGCAAGTTATTCTGCTAGGACCAGGGTTTCCAAGGTGATGTAAGAAAGAGACTATAGTCATTGGAGCAACACTTTTGTATTTGTGATTTACCATTGGTCTGTCATAGCAAGAAGAGAGCTTAAGAAAATTTCTGATATCTTGTACATACAGTGTCGTTACAACATTATGAGCTAGGACATTCATATTAACCATGCTTATATATATATATATATATATATATATATATATATATATATATATATATATATATATATATATATATATATATATAAATTTTTTTTTCTTCAGTTTCCCTGAAGAAAAGAGAATGTGCAGCAGAATGCATAAGTCTGAAGCCTTTAAACTCAATTCATCCCACAGTTTCACTGGGCACATATGTGCTACACTGGAGAAGGTAAGCTGAGAGCGTTAAATACAACAAGTATGGGTATTACACTAAAGTGTCATAGTCAAGATGCTTATGTCTACTCCCTAACATGATCTGTTGATACACATTTGCATAACTTAGGTGTAGGTTACCATTAGCATAACCTACACCTATCCACTAGCATAACCAACACCTATCCACTAGCATAACCAACACCATATACATTTGCATGACATACACATAGGCATTAGTGTATCCTACACCTACATATTATCATAACCTACACTGACACATTAGCATAACCTACACTGTCATATTAGTATGACTTATACTTCACATTACCACAACTAATCTTACATATTAGCATAACCTACACCTACTTATTAGTAAAACTTACACCTACACATTACCATAGCTACACCTGCTTATTAGAATAACCTTAACTGACACATTTGCATAACCCACACTGATACATTAGCATAACTTACAGTTACACATTTGCTTGACATATATTTATTCATTAGCATAACAAAATTCTACATCAGTATTTGTTTTCCTTTTTAACAATATACCCAGGAAAAGTGTTAAGAACTTGTAATTTGAATGGCTTAGATGTCAACATTACATGGTCTTAGAGGTGAAGTAAACTAAAGTATCAAAAAGAAACCACTTACCTTGTAAGTGCAACCTCACACTTTTGCAGTGATCTGATTGAACAGTGTTTATAAGACTTTGTCAGGTTTCTTAAGTGGTACCTCAAGCACACCATACCAGTTAGAAGAGGGAGATGTCAAAGACACCTACCTCAAATAGGTACCATCATTCCATATATTTTATGTTAACTTTTCAGCATATAGGGGAGATAACCCAATATCAGATGAATTTATTGCATATTTCCACCCACAGAATTAGGCAGTTACCTCAAGCATAGGATTCAAGAGACTCTTTAATTCATAATGTGTGTCAGAGTTCAGAGATATCCTTTTCTAGCTTCTACCTCAGAGTTTTCTTATGAGCTCAGTTCCACCTAGTGGATCCAATACATTCAGCAGAACAGACTACCTGCTCTTATCCCTAAAAAGCTTCTTATGACATGGATCACTGCTTCTGCTGAATTTGTGGGAGCAACCATTTTTCCAGCATGACTTGTTGCTAGATGCACAGTCTGTATTTTATTTTATTCACAACATAGCCAATTCATTCACATCAGGAGACTCAAATCTTGGCATACTCTGAGATAAATGGGTCTAACTCCTCTTACCTATTTGTCCTAATATGTTATGACTAGATAACATATTTTGAAAAAGAAATATATTTTTCAAAAGTGAACAGTTCTTTTAATAATACTTAAACTAAGTGTGATATGGGCACACCCTCCATAGCACTCCTCATACTTTCATCTCTGTGGAGCATATACTTTTGCTCCAGTAGTAATTGATGACTACAGTGTCTTTGGTGCCAGTTCATATGTTCTGAGAGAGACTACTTTTATATAACTTCCTTTTTAAGGTAGCAGGTAACCATGTTGCACCATCATTGCTAAAGCAAGCCAGAAGTGTTATATCATCATATTTAGCTTGTTAGGGCTTGATTTGCTAGGGAGTGGATGTATAGCTTATTTTGAACAGGTAAGTATTATCCAACAAACATATTGACACAATGGCATTTGTTGAAAACCTCATTAAATTTTGCCAAAACATGAATTTTTATCAGGGAATAGAAGACAAACACTTATTAAATACTTATTAATTGTTGTTTTGTATTTTCCAAAATATTTAATAAAGTGGGATAAATATGTGCCAATGAAAAGACACTTGACTCTAGTAGCATGAGATTAAAAGGATTAAAGTTAAAAGGGAAAAACACAAGAAAATCAATTGTTGAATTTGTTTGTTATAAATTTGCAATTTTTCTTAGCATGAACATCTAGCAATAATTTACCTTTCTTCTCCTGCATCAGGTATGTTTGTAAGCAGTGATACAAAATAAGTTTTATCATTAAGATGAAAATCACCTTGAAACTGTTCAGAAGTCCTTAGAAAAAAACCTCTAGAGCTTTAAGAACATTGTGGAACAGGCATATATTACCACATATATAGAAATTTTTATTGATGGACCATGGCGTGCTAGCTTAAGTAAGATACAAATTGAGAGAGCTAAACCATGCAGTACCAGCATAGGTAGTACACAAATTGAGAGTGTTGGACCATTCGGTAACAAATTGAGGCAACTAGACTATGGGTTACCAACATAAGTGGTATACAAATTGAGGGAGCTAGACTGTGGGGTACCAGCATAAGTGGTATACAAATTGAGGGAGCTAGACCAATGGGTATTAGCATAAATGGTATACAGATTCAGAGCTATCTTGGGGTACTAGCATAAGTGGTAAACAAACTGAGTGTGTTAGACCATAGCTTACTAGTGATAGTAATAAACAAATGGAGTGTTGGACAATAGCTTAATGACAATAGTAGTAAACAAATTGAGTGTTGGACAATAGCCTAATGACAATAGTAGTAAACAAATTGAGTGTTGGACAATAGCTTAATGACAATAGTAATAAACAAATTGAGTTTTGGACATTAGCTTAATGAAATAGTAGTAAACAAATTGAGTGTTGGACAATAGCTTAATGACAATAGTAGTAAACAAATTGAGTGTTGGACAATAGCTTAATGACAATAGTAGTAAACAAATTGAGTGTTGGACAATAGCTTAATGACAATAGTAGTAAACAAATTGAGTGTTGGACAAAAGCTTACTAGCATTAGTGTCAAGGGTCAAGCTAGACTTGAATATTTGGGATAAGTGACGTATCCTTTTGGATAGAAAAGGGAGATGTGAGAGCTGAACAGGGAGAAGTTGGAGCAAAGCGAGACATGCAAAGTGTGTGTTGTTTTAATTTTTTTTATTTGAAATATGCCAACAATCTCTCAGTATGCATATTTGCATTTAATATTAGTTTTAAGCAATACTTTATTTTCAAGTCGAAAAGTTCTATTTGTTTTATAAACACATTTGGTGTGTGTTTAAAAACTCTTATTCATATTCAATTGCCCTTAATCAAGATTTCTTTCTTTTTACTTTCTCAAAGTTCATTATAAAATGGCATTTGAAAAGATTTTTAAACTTGTTTGAAACAACCCCTCTATCATGTACATTAAAGCAAATGCACATCTTTCAGATTACATTGTTCATCCTAATGTCTTTGTTGCTAATAAAACTTTTCTGTAATTTTTCATAGACAGCACACTGAAGAAATTAATTCAGTATATGAATGAACTAAACACTGTTTTTTCAACTGATCTGATGTAGCCGACATGCATGTGCATCTGTTTTTTGGAATAGGGGTTTTCTTAATGTAACAACTCACTTCATAGTTTTGTTATGACATTATGTTGATAGGATTGCAAATATAGATTTTTTTCTGTTTCTCAACATACTTGGTGTAATGTTAGGCTTTGGTTAAATAGTATTTTCTTTGCTGTTTGATTGCTTTTTGTTTATTTTCTTTCTTTGTACAACCATAACCTTAGTGTCCCTTGAATTCCATAACATAGCTTTATCTTGTACATTTGTGACCAATGTACTTGGATTTGAAATCTAAATATTTAATAATGTAATATTTAGACTGTTTTCTGTGAATTGTATATTTTCTGGAACATTTTTGCCCAATGGTTTACGAAAAGAGACAATCTAATAAAATGGTAGAAAAGAGATGTTAGCCTATTTCCACTTGACATGTTCACTTATGGCTTCAAACTGATGTTTATCAAGAAAATAATTTATACACTGTTTTTCTGATTCTATTCTTAAAATTCAAATTGGTATTTACATAAGTTTAAGTTTCAAAACACAAGTTTGTATGTTTTTATCATCAAGGAAAACTTGTAGAAATCAGACAGTAATAGTTGCTAATGGTCAATGAGCTATCAAAACAAGTCTGTGAATGTGCAAAGTTTGTCAGCATAATTGACATCAACACAAACTATTTGATGTCTCAAAGCCTACATTTTGCCTTGAGCTAACCTGAGAACATTTATATTAAGTACCAAAAATAGATTCAAAAACAAAATTTATATTAGATACCAGTGTAGATTACAGAGACAAAATTTATTTAAGATACCAATGTAGGTTAGGGAGACAAAAATTTTATTATATACCAGTGTAGGTTAGGGAGACAAAATTTATATTAGATTCCAGTGTAGATTACAGAGACAAAATTTCTATTAGATGCCAGTGTAGATTACAGACAAAATTTATATAAGATACCAGTGTAGGTTAGGGAGACACAAATTTTATTATATACCAGTGGATGTTAGGGAGACAAAATTTATATTAGATTCCAGTGTAGATTATGGAAACAAAATTTATATAAGATGCCAGTGTAGGTTACAAAGAAAATTTTTTATATTAGATACCAATGTAGATTACAGAGACAAAATTTATATACCAATGTATATATAAATGTATGTTATAGTGACAAAATTTACATTAGATACCAGTGTAGATTACGGAGACAGAATTTATATTAGATACCAGTGTAGATTGTGGAGACAGAATTTATATTAAATACCAGTGTAGATTACAGAGAAAAAAATTTATTTTAGATATCAATGTAGATACAAGTATAGATTATGGAGACTAAAGTTTATATTAGATACCAGTGTAGGTTAAGGAGACAAAGTTTATAATAGATACCAGAGTAGGTTATGGAGACAAAGTTTATATTGGATACCAGTGTAGGTTAAGGAGACAAAATTTATATTGGATACCAGTGTAGGTTAAGGAGACAAAATTTATATTGGATATCAGTGTAGGTTAAGCAGAAAAAATTTATATTGGATACCAGTGTAGGTTACACAGACAAAATTTAGATTAGATGCTAGTGTTGCATACATGTTCTAAGACTTATTTTATATTAGAAACCATCATTGTTTACTAAGACATCGTTTATATTATATGCTAGGATTGCATACTAAGAAATAACATTGTTACTCTTGTGTCCTTTTCATAGTCTTCTAATGTCCTTCAGATTTCTGTGATTTAATTTTAAAAAGTATTGTAAGTTAAAAGTTTAATAAGCTTTTTCTGAAGCTTATTAACTTACAGCTGAGTATATCATAATGAAATTTATTTCAAAATATAAACCAGGAATTAAGTTCTATGGGCGCATTTAGCCAATAATCAGGTGTTTATGTTGTAAGTCTTTCAACATTATTTAGCATAACACAATCAAGATTCAATCAAATAAGTATCAGAGATGGTTTATTTTGCCCAGCTCATGTATGAAATGAGTTCATACTTTATCTTAGATGTGTTGTCAATATTACAATAACAGACTTTGTATCTTTTGCTACAACTACAAATGGGACTAAGAAATAATATATGCTTCTGCCAGGAAAAAGACTAATTTAGCTACTACTGCATCAATTACAGGAAATATGAGAACCCCATCACAGAACAGCCATTTGTGTCAACAGTCTTCCTTCTGCCAACTGTGAGCCTTGAGCAGCTTCCCATCTCAGTGGATTTGTGTCTGCCTGCATATGGAAGTGTGAAAACTCTTCTTCCTGTCTGCTACACTATTCACAACAAGACTCCTTATCCCCAGGAGATTGAGATTAATGTAGAGGCCAGTGACAGCTTTATGTTTGCTGGAAACAAACAGGTTAGGCTTTTCATTTTGGCAACCAAATAACTGGACAGGTGAAATATAGTGGCCACTGTTTAAAGGGGGGGTTGTGATAATGCTGTCATCTTTGCTGTCGTCATTTTGATATGGTTTTGATAAAAACAATGTTATGAGTATTGCTTTCACATTCATACCCTCATTGTAACAACTCACCCTTAATTTATGTTTTTTTGATATCATGACAGGTTCTCGCAACTTATGTACAGTGAGCTTCACTAAACTGGACACTACTGAGATAAAAAAAGTGTTTGCCATCTTGAAGTGTCCAGTATATGGAGATTCATTTAATATCAGAACGATCTTGTTGGGATGAAAATATTTGGGCAGTCTAAAGAAGTAGCATTGTTACAGAGGCTTGTTTAGGAAAGTTTTACTTAACTGCACTCCTTCACTATAATGTCCCTCATTATTACACAGTTCCTGTTATAAGGCAAGTATGGTCATAGATGCAATTTTGTTAAATGGTATAAAATTATTTGTATCATACTTCATTATAAGGTGGTGTAATCAATGACTCCTGGACAACATTATAATTCAGGAGAACTGTATGTGTTTTATGCTCCTAATGATTGAAGTGAAACCGTCTTGATTTGGTTTTCTGTTCATCTGTCCCAAGGAGTTTGTTTGCAGGGTTTGCACAAAAGCCATTAAGCATATGCAGGAAAGAAATTTGATAGTTTATTTATATTCACTTGAAGATAACTTGGACTTCAACATTTGGACAAAAACTTTATAGAGACTTGAAATTTTTAGGCTTAATTGGATTTATATGTATGTAATCTGATTTAATTTTCAAGCCTTTATATAAATTTTATACTATTTTAACACACTTTAAAAAAAACCTTTTTGACCTTTTATTAATGAAACTTGTTGGCATGATTCAGCACATACCATATAATGTAGACTAGTGAAACTTCATGCACTTTTTTTGTATGCATATATAGATAATACAAATAAATCTTTATACCTTATATCAGATATTTATATTTTCATAAATTTGTGAACTTACTGAACATCATGTTTTTTTATTTATTGTGGAGCAGTGCATGAATAAAGGATCACATGTAGGATGTCAGAGATGGAAAAAGTGCTTGTTACTATTATTCAATATGCTTCCTTGTTTTCTTTGGTCACAATGTCTAACAAGAACACATTGTTAAAATTACATGTTAGGCATCCTTGTTTTCCGAATAACATTAACAATTAATTAATCTCTTTATCCTGATTAAATTGTTTATGAATAAGAGTGATGCATTTATTCTATCAGACCATTTAAAATAAATGTTCAAAATCAAACTAGAGTTGAATATAAAACTACATTAAACTTTCTTTATTGCTCATATTCATTTTAACACGATTGTTTTGTTTTTCTTATTTTATTAGGTCCATTTTCGAGTTCTGCCTAGAAAAGCTTATAATTTGATGTACAACTTATTCCCCTTGGTGCCAGGTCATGTGATGCTTCCCAAGATGCATCTGAATATGTTGCGATACCCAGGAACAATGGACTTGATTGTACAAAAGTCTTTACCAACACATATATTTATAAAGGTAACCTTTTTCTTGAGTTTTTTTTTTAGTTAAATTACAATATAAAAATATGCAGCTTTCATAAAGCAGATTTTAGCTTAAAAAAAATAAAAGTTTGGTTCTTGTTTCATTAAAAAAAGATTATGGTTGGTAGTTTGGTAAAAACTTTTTTTCTTTTCTTTGGTCTGTATGGATTAAAATGATGCATACACTTGAAATTAAATATATCATCTGCATTCTGAAATTTAAATTCAATTGTAGTTACATCTGTTTGTTAATTATTTTTCTCCTGAATTTTTTAAAATATTTTTATTCTATGCAGATAATGTTGTCTTTTCAGTAAAATTTTGATTGTGATCATAACTACACACCTTTGTCAATTTGTTTTTCTCTGCATTATTTGTTCAGTTTTAATTTTTTTTCTCTTCAAATAACGTCAGGTCAGCAGGAAAATGTTAAGTTCTATCATAGATACATCCTTTTGTTAAATTTTTCTTCAGAATTTTTTTCAACATTTTTTTCTCTCCAAATAATGTTGCATCTGTTTCTTTTTCTAATTTTTCACCCACAGAAAATAATGTCAGGTCAGCAGGCAAAATATTTTATTTAGCCTTAGTATAATAAGACAAAATATATGTGAGAAAAAAATATATGTGAGATCTTGTGTTATTTCAAAGGACATTTTCTGTAGGGCATTATGGTTAGAATAATGATATAATTTTTGATCTAATTAGAGTTTTCTGCCTTAGAAGGATTTCTTTTTAGAAGAACATAAAAGATTTACTCATAAATGAGTAAGATTTTGTCAATATCATATGTATCAAGGAATATTCATTTTGTAAATGCAAACTCTTCTAGTTTTGCTTTTACATCTTTTACAATCACCAATTTCTGTCAAAATCATATATGATGGAATATGCAGTGAATGTATCAGACATTTAAACAACTTAGCTCCCATATATAAATTATCAGATATGAAATATGATAATAGTGGCACCTGATCTTCATTTTTAACAACTTTTTTCAGAGGTAACATCAACTTTGTTATAGTTCTATTTCATTGCTGAAAGATAAATGACATACTGCATTGTGGGTACATTCTTTAAGATTAAGGTCATAGATTAGGATTATAAGCTTTTAGTAGCTATTTTCTCTCAGTGAAATTAGAGCCATTTAGTCATTGTTGTTATAGGATATAACACCATTTTTCAGCACAAGATAGACTATACATAGTGGCCAGTAATAATCGTGGAGGAAGAACCCAGAAAAACCCTGGAAAGAACCACTGACCCATGAAAAGCCACCAGCAAGCTTTCTCACATACCCATATTGGCTGAGCCCAAGACTTGAACCCATGGTGAGCCATTTAGTTAAATGGATGAAACTTTGTATGCTTATATATTTTTCATGACAAAGTATGTTGTGTACTACATTAGGAGCCTGTCATAAAAATCAAGTCCACAGATCAATATCTTAATACGGTTATATTGTTTTGTAGTCCAGGTCTTATGTTTAAGGTCAAGATCAATTATCTACTCCCAATCCCACTCTCACATGCTGTTACTTAAATGTCCTTTGAAATAGAATAATGGAACACAACAACTCAGTCACAAAGGGTCATAGAGTTCATCAACAACTCTGTCACAAAGGGTTACAGTCAGAGTTCATCAACAACTCTGTCACAAAGGGTTACAGAGTTCATCAGTGGACAGTTTTGGTGACCTCACCAAGGTAGGTAGAGGACAAAATTCACTGAATTTGCTATCTAAACTTTATACTTTTGACAAGTTACTGCTTCATCTGCATCTGTGACCTTAATTGTCTGAATTGTCATGATTAAGGACACCACAATCCATGTGTGTGTGTGTGTGAGAGAGAGAGAGAGAGAGAGAGAGAGAGAGAGAGAGAGAGAGAGAGAGAGAGAGAGAGAGAGAGAGAGAGAGAGAGAGAGAGAGAGAGAGAGAGAGAGAGAGAGATGTGTCTACCTTTGATATGCTATCATAATTTTGAAAATAGTTTACTCATTTCATTGATTTTTTCAGCCTATGGGAAAAACTTTAGAAAGAGCAGCATGATAGAAGAAGGATGTTGAAGAAAATGGACATCACTTTTTAAATACAAAATAATGATAAAAGGCAAATTGAAAGTCTTTTTTTCCAAAACATTTCAAAAACTCAGATATATGTCCTGTCATACCTTATAAAATAAATATAGGATGTTTTATAAGTGTTTGCTTAACATAAAGCTGCTTCAGGTGATATGCAGAGCCGAGATTCAGCTTCTTACTGAACTTCAAAGACTTATTCTTTCTTAATGATATGTGATGTTGTTAGGGGCTGCATTACTATGTGAAGTTTGGTTTTCATAATGTGACAGTATGATACTTCTAAAGGTGCATTTTATCTGATAAAACTTCATGTGGATGTTAAATAATGTCTAAAAATAATATGTATTCAGATCAATGTCATTTCCTGATTTTTTTCAGAATGATTATACAGTTAAATCTGTCTTGAGTGGCTGCTACTTTGAGTGACCACCTGTTATATTTTACCACAGTCATAATGCATGAATCGTTTTTATTATATTAAAATGCATGGCTAACAGTGACCACCTGAAAAATGCCACCAGTGACCATGGTCACTGGCAATAAATGCATTTTGATACTGCTATGAATGATTTTTGCAAAAAAAACAAATGAAAACTGCTCATGTTTATTTAATCTGTTTTAACCATGACCACTTAGAAGTTTCTACAGCAAAGTGTTCTAAGATCACAGAGGTAACTACTTCTTTTCTTTATTTAATTGTTTGAAGCCCTGAACATTATGAGTGTTCTATAAAAAATATTTTTAAAATAGTTGAGTCTGGAGAGCAGTTCCTAAATTATATAAGTAATGCAGGTAGCCATCAGTTGTTACAGACCCTAAACCAAACTAAAATACATGTCACTAACTGCCATTGTAGTGCTCAGGTCCTGTAACTGATGTATGTAGTCAGTTCAGAGTTTGTATTGTTTATCTTTTGTGACAAACCATAAAACCCAAGTAATAAAATTTGTGTAGATGTTAAGTGAACTTGTGGACAGAATAAATAAATATTACCTTGTTAATTTTGTAAATCATATACTTTCCTAAATGCACAAAATAATCTTAAAATATAATAGTTGATGTTTTATAAAAGATGTCTATTTCTTACTATAGAAAATTACTTTGAGATGAAATGATTGCAATATTTTGACAAGAACTATGGAGAACAAGAAATATACATGGACTGCAATTGTAGATATTTCTTCTTCTTAAGCCAGCTGCATTGACCATGAAAAATGGTGAACTTGCACAAAAATCTTATCAAAGGCCACAAGTTTTGATAGGCCATTTTTATTAGCGGAAGAGTGGTCTTAAGAGACAGGTTTTACAACATATTCATTTAAGGATGAGAATAAAAAAGAAGAAAAGAATTACAATATTACTTACAGAACAGATGCTGTTTTGACCGAAGTCATGGGCTGATTTATTGCAACCAACAATTTACTTGTAGCAGTTGATGTATGATAAAATTAAAGTATGAAGAAATTTAAATGTCTTATGTAATCAGTTCAGTACAATAATCCTTTTCTTGTGTATAGGTTTACATTTTCTTACAATATTTCTTTTAGTTAGGTGATTGTAGTCATTTTTGTGTTGACATACTGTTAAATGTTAATACTTACATACCTATACTTTAAAAGGACTCACTCTAATTTTTGTTTATGATATTGATTGATTACATTGAGAAGGATAAGATTTTGATTTTAGTCCTGTCATTTCTGCTCTTCTAAATCTGCAGGATATTCATATGTGTTGAGAGTCACTTATGGATGCATTTCCAGAAAGACAACTTTGCATTTATAAGCCATATGTAAGATTGTTATTCACCAGCCAGTGTTTATGATTGCATCAGTTATTGCTTGTTCATAGTAAATCCTCAGTCATTTTATAGAGGTGACCAGTATATAGAGGTGGCCAATATGTAGTGGTCCTTACCAGTAGTATCCATTTATCCCTTGCAAGCTATCTATACCCTGTAAGAACAGTTTGAATTGCAAACAATGGACAATTTTCTGTACTGAGCTCCACTGGTTTCTTGGCATTAAAAAAGTGAAGCTAGTTATTTTAAATGGACATAACTCAAAGTTTTATTGCCAGAGTAAATGATAATACAGAGTGTATACCTACCTTGAAATTGTGCACTTTTTACATAGATTTTTTTTTCAATAAAAAATCCTTGCAAAGGTAATTGTCTAAATAGTTTCAATCAGAATATTTTATGACTTCTTAAATTCTTTAAGGAGCTCAAGGGAAGAAGTGACTTAAACATTTAGAATTCAGCAGTCTGCTGGTCTGACTCATTGACATTAATGAAATTAGTCAGAGAACCAGACTAACATTACAGCAGCACCTCAGATGCTTTAAACTGCCCCTATTTGTTCATGCCAAGTATCTGCATGATCAAACTGTTGATTACAGAATTTTTTTAAAAATGGCGTCCAGCAAGAGATGCATGTTTAAGACAAAAAGGGAAAATAAGCCATTCGTTTTGTGGCCCTACAACAATCATGGTTTGTGAAAATTTGACAGTGGGGTAACTAGGTTTGTATATGTCTTTCATGTTTTCAGGAGTACCCAGTTACCTGTTGAAGGTGCAGCGGGTACCTGGGTGAATTTGTCGTGGTTTTTGATAGCACTAATTGGTATGTACTTATGGTCATAAAATTTTACATGATTTTCACTATTTCAAAACTGATGTCAGTTCTTTTTTATTTTGTCATCTTTCCCAAATTCTTCAAGACATTAATACCATTCATGCTTAGTCATAAAACAAGTGCAACTACAAATAGCATAGACCCTAATCTGCCATCATTGAACTGGTAGATAAGTGATATGCTATTTATTCTACTTATTACTCCTAACAAACCTCATAGTCTGAAATCTGCCAGTGGTAGTCCAAATACTTTGATTATTCAGGTTGCACAAAAAGTAGTGTTTTCAGTCCTACATGTACCATGTATTTTAGGACTTGTGTTATCAGTCTTACATGTAAAGTGAGTTTATGAATCAATATATGTGCAATATAATTGTACTTTTATTCACATGTTGTGTATACATGTGTATGCAAATAAAGTTACATTCTGAGTGTATCACATGTTCATTTAGAATATTGGAAGGTTGACATTTATTTTGTACACACAGTTTACATAAATATTGAAATATCTTCTTATGGAATTCATTACATGGCTTTGTTCCTGTGAGTATCATTCCAGTATAGCTTATTTCTGTTTTAATATTTGTAGGGGGTAGATTATGTCTCTGAATTATGTTCTTTTGTTTCTTTTGAAAATCAAAAGTGATGGTGATTTTGAAGATGAAAACAAGAAATAAAATATCATTAAATACAGGATATTTTCTATGTCATTTACACTTTTAGTTTACTCATTTATGTTTCTAAAATATGTGATTTTAATGTCTGTTTTCTGCAGTATTATTTTATTAGATCTCATACTTATCTGTGAATAAGTAGATTTTCCAGAAAATAATTTTGATAATTCACTGGACATCAGTAAATTCACTGGACATCAATATCTGCTAATTAATAATAAAAGTTTAACATGATATTCTGACACTTGTCAACAGAGACCTTCTGTGCAGGCTAGGAAATATATTGAGCCTGCAATAAAGATATGGTCAAGAGCCAGACAAAAATACTTTGATTCAGAGCATCAGATGCATGTCACTGGACATCAGTAAATTCATTAGATATCTATAACATTCACTGGACATCAGTAAATTCATTAGATATCTATAACATTCACTGGACATCAGTAACATTATGACAAAAGAATTTCTCCTTCAGATACCTTCCCCAGTTACATTATTGTTGGAATATTAGCCTGGTAAATTGTGAACCCAGCGTACTGAAAGAAAAAAAATTGTTCTTTTCTGTTTAATATAGACAAAGGGCAATAACTCTTTTCCATTACATCCCCTTGCAATCGCCAGGTGTTGCTAGATGTTAGCTTCACCTTTATACTGATAGCATCATACGTTTTACTTCTGACAATCCAAGCCATCTTAGTGTTCAGATTGGACTATAATTTTGGATGTATTGAATTGGACAATAATTAAATACAGGTTGTACTCGTTATTTTAAAAATTTCTGCCAATTTGAGTGACTTGATCACCTCTATGGACTCACTTGATAAAAATCTAGCAGCCATTTATGTCCACTCCACAGTTTTATAAAGTGGACAAAAATGTGTTCCATGTCATATCAAAGCTAGTCCACAAATGTGGTCACAATGTCTTTAGTGTTGAATTTGACCTCATTGGAAATTTTCCAACCCATAGAGAAATTTGTCAATAACCAATGCTTAGGAGGCAACAGCCAGAAGTGCTCAAGTCATTACTGGGCATCTGACCATGTCATGGCAAGTGTGTTGACTGCTTTGGCCAACTTAGACTTCATACAACATGATGCATGTATGTGATCCACATTGTTTAAGCCTCATCATACTCTGGCTTTTACAGACAACCCTGTTTGGATCACCTTTGCATTTTGAGGAAGATTTGAAGATTCAGGCAGCTCAGGAACTGCCCCTCCAATTCTCTGCTTAAAAACATAGGAATTTTAAAACAATCAGCAGTCACAAATGCAGAAAGATGATAAGCAGACTAGAGACAAGGGATAATTTCAGTCAAATGTGGAATACAGACCCCAGCCCAATGCCAGTAGACCACAGCCTAACCAAGCTAGGAGGCAACCATACAAAAAAGGTAAGAAACCAAGTTTCTCCACCTTCAAGTCCCCTAGATCTAAATATTGATCCACCCTCTCCAACACCTACAGACAGATATTTGTGGTAGGCCAATTATTTCAGTCTTACAGGATCACCCTATTCCCTCGAAATGATTGGTTGATCCAGGTCAGGGGTTTCAGATTTCATTTATTCACCTCACTGCCATTTTCCTTGTCTCTCTTCACGGACATACTGTCAGTTTGGGAAAAAGGTACCTTTCTACAACAGGAGATATGCTCATTCATTGAAAAAGGCATTGGAGGTTGTGCAATACCACAATTGCCGGGGTTATACCCAAAGTATTCGGGAAGGTAAATCACAAGTTGAAAGCAGATCATCAACCTGAGTTTCCTCAACTATTAATTTCATCACCAAAATTCAAGATGAAGATGGCGAGATCAATCTGTCTCTGTTTCTGATGGGATGAATATGCTATCGGTCTTGATCCAACCGATTTTCATGTCTCTATCCAACACACAATACGAAAATTTCTACCTTTTGCGTACTGTGACTCAGTCTTTTGCTCAACATCAGCCATTGGGTTTTTACAAAAGTTAGGGATTGTGTTGCTAACCTGTTCTGATGACTTCATTTACAATGATGGCAGCATAACTGGATGACATCCTCTAGAAATGTATGTTATGTTCTTTTCTGCTGAAAGACAGAAGTGACCTCTCTGATTTTTAGATCAAGGTCTTCTGGGAAACGTAACACCTCAATCCATCCCAGCTTTTAGTTCATCAGGGTATGGAGTTTATCGCCAACCAGAATTTGCTACGGCTTTCTCATGTTTGCATTATCAGGATTGTCGAGTCCATTTCTAACAGGACTGTCATTTTAGCGAGATAGTTTTTGTAACCCCTTGGATTATTAGATGTGGCAGTGGATTTGATCTTTCTTGTCTGTGCTTTTATGCATCCCTTACAAATGATGTTGCTTGCACAATGGTGCACCTTTCCAAGTCCAGTCGATAAACCAAATGTGATCACTACCGAGATACAATCATTCCTGCATCAGTGATGCAACCCAGGTTCACTGACCATGTAGATCCCACTGAAAAAGCCTCATTTTAAATAACAGTATGTTCCAATGCAAGTACATGCAATCGGATTGCCCACCTAGTACTGGACTTCACTACCATCAGTGACATGTGAGAGCCAAAGGAGTAGCCTCTACATATAAACCTTTTAGAAATGAAGGTTTCATCAGCGACTTTCACTTTTAAAAAGATCGTCTCTCAGGCAAAAGAGTCCTAATTATGTCTGATCTGTGGTGATGACCTACCTCCTCGGGTATGGTGGAACCAAATCACGCGTGTTTTGGGTTAGCAGTTTCTGAGTCAGTGTGACATTATCCATATGAATGAACAAATGAGTCACATTCCTGGCAGATTTAATGACTTGGCCAAAACTCTATCCAGGAAAGGTCAAGCCCTTCACAAAGGATTGAACTCTTCAAGAATTTGTCTTTATTCAGATCTGCGCACTTTGTGTGTGTGTGTGTGTGTGTGTGTGATGATTGATATCCAGACACTGAATCCAGGACATTTGATGCTGTGAATCAGTTGGGAGGGATTGTGAGCATTTGCTAACCATCCCACGGTCAAGTTACGGTGTCAGAATGCAAGATGGTTATGATAGCCCTTATAAAGAGACGAGTCCTAGATTACCAATCTAGCGATAGATCTACTGAGGAAAATTCTGGCCAACCCGAATCTTTTCATTCAATCAGGCCATGGGTGCTACATCCCGGTACATACCATCTTCATGCATGGCTCTTGTCCGGACAGTCTTGCAAGAGGGACAAATTAAACCTGGTGCCATATCAATAACATTATCCCTATGAGTGTATCAGTCTCTGAACTGGCTGACTTTTCTCAGGCTCTTCAAAGAGAAACAGTTGGCCCCAATTACTATCAGAAGATACCACTTTATGATATCTGACATATTCCGGAATCATGGTAGACATGATATTGAGTTTAGTTCTGTGATCCTCTTAACGCAACTAGGCTTTGTAGCCAAAAATAGGTTGTCGTTTGTCAGTAATCAAAGAGTCGTCCTCTTACTCTTCCATAGAGAGGAGCATCGACCATGCAAGATCCTGTTTGCGTACTCGAGTACTACTTGAAATGCACAGAGACAAGTTGTCGCACATGCCAAGGCTTCTATCTTCCGGTGAAAGCCAGGAAACAAAATAACACCCATAATAGTACAACCTCCGGAAATCACAATCTATATGGATGCAAGCACAGAAGGCGAGGGAAGGGTAAGGGAGGGTACACCATTCATCATTCCGTAAAGCCAGTGTAGTATTGCCCCTCAGGATCGTCTTGTATGTATCAACATGCTTGAGATAAAATCTATTACGAAAGCGTTTTATAGATGACAGGAAGATCTCATTGGAAGAAGGGAGTTCTCGTTCTGTCTGACAACTCCACTGTGGGAACTTATCTCAAATTATAAGGTGAAATCGTGGCTCCAGACCTCTCTGTTGTATACAATTTTCGAAAGTGTTGTCTTCAACGATAAATCCACGTCCAAACTAATGGAGTTCCGAGTTCACTTTCCTAGCTTTTGTCTCGGAGATCTTTCATCCTAAAAGGCATAACTTGATCTGGTGGGATATACAGCCGTGGTGCAACAGGTTACCTTCGCGGGTCGTCGATTCTAATTATTATCGTGTGCAGTGCGTGCTCAATGTGCAGTCCACCGAGGAACTTTGTCAATGGACAGTTCACAATGTGTGAGATGATCTGTAGAGTTCCACAGCAACAGGAAGAATCATTGATCTGGCCCCATCGTAAAAGGTTGACTGCACAACGACCATGTCTTGTCTGAAAGCGGTTAAGCGTGGTCAACAGATGACGTGTAAAGTTGAAGCCAGGAGGGCAAACAGATGACTCAGCTATGAGGGAGTAATTTAGACACCTGTTGAAGACCATTTGACACTTCATGCTGAAATGGCAGTGATATTATGCAGCAACGAACCTAACCAGACTGGGTGTATCGAAGTCAGCGGAACGCTGGATGTGAAGTGATATCTATGTACAGTGGAAGTTTCTCACTGGCATAGACCTTAACCAACACTTTTGTGGTTGCTTCCTGGCGACGCAGATGTGGAGGAGGAATGTTGCTATGTACCGGCAGCCATGATAAAGGAGGTTACGAGCATTGTTGCGTTGAGCTGGACATAAATTAACTTGGTGTGCAATACTCGGCTGTCAAATAACAGAGGGTCATTGGTGATGTCTTGAGTGCCTGAGCACTAACGCTTCAGGTTGAGCCAGTCAGTTTGCGGAGTAGGTTGTTTCGAGTGCAAAGCTTTGCAGCAGTTTTCTTTAGGTCGTTGTAGAATAATCACTGATCTGTCCAGAGTCACAACAAGGTGTGTTGGTGTAGGGTCGTGAATTATTTGCGGTCAATTAACGAGGATGCAAAGCTCACGGTTCGCTTGTGCATTGTTAAGGTGGAAGACGCTTGAGACTGTCTTTGTTGCGCTTGGTTGTACATGCCATTTCTTAAAGAAACCTGTCATATCCTCCAGGTCGTTGTTCAGTACCCCCTCAAGCTTATAAAATTACTAACTTGGGTTCCCGAGAGCGTGTCATTTGCATTACTTGCGCGACTGTGGTCGATGCTTCATAGTACGCGTATTCCTGGCTTATGCTGTTTTTGCGGGAGGGAAAAGTTTCCCTTTTCAATCTGCTTCCCAACATATAGTATGTTCTCCACTCGGATTATCTAAAAACTGTCTCACCTCATGTGACTGGAACTGGTCTATCTGGTGTAAGGGGATGTATGTCGCTCCAACTATAACCAGTTTTCCTTAACGTATCTGAAGAATAAACCAATTTTGTTTTCTTCTGGTAAAATGTTTCATTAAAAACAATACACGAGCACTCTTCCAGCCTCCTAATAGTTGCATACATATAGAATGCGTGCCTTTCGCTCGAGTAGTAATTGACGTATTCATTGTATTTGGCGCCCATCCCTGTATCAAGGGGAGATCACTATTAAACTGCCATCTCGGTTGGCAGATAACTCTTTGCTTTTTTGCTTAAACGTTTAGCGTGTAATCGCTGGATTTGCAGTTTATTAGTAGTTCTGCTAAGGTACTACAATCAGTTAAGTATAATTGAAATAAAAAACATTTTACTAGAATAAATTGTGTTTTATCTGAGCATAAATGTGATAGCCTAGCAATTAATAGCTGAAGTTTGATTATTATCGGTCATAAAATTTAAATGTTCGCTAATATGAATCATAAAGTAGGAAATTATTATTCTTCATATTTTCCTTATATATTGCTTCTCTCTCTATCTCTTTGTTTCTTTCATTATCTTTCTTTCTTCTTTCTTTCTTCTTTCTTTCTTTCTTTCTTTCTTTCTCTCTCTCTCTCACACACGCACACACACACAAACACACAAGCACGCACACATTCTTTTATGTTCAGATTCTTGGATGTTTGGCAAGTTTTCAATAATTTTTATTTTACCTTAGCTAAAGGCAATGCTTAACCATGGTGACGACTTGAAACTAATGAGTTAAGATTTAATTGATTGTAAATGAATTTCAAGAGCAAAAGGGGTTTAATTAGAGTAAAATGTCACTTCCCATTGCAGCATCTGATTATGTCATTGTCATTGAGAATTCACTCATAGAATTTTATATATATATATATATATATATATATATATATATATATATATATATATATATATATATATATATATATATCTGATTATGTCATTGTCCTTGAAAATTCACTCATAGAATTATATATATATATATATATATATATATATATATATATATATATATATATATATATATATATACATATATATATTGGAAAAGTTAATTATTTGCAGCAGTTCGGAAGTTACTGCTTGAGTTTTGAGCACTAAAACACTTATATTTTTGTTTTCTTCTGCGGCTAAATTTGTTGTGCAATTTTGTTCAGCTCGTCTGTTATTAAAGACAAAGATACATTCAAATGTTTACTAAGAAAGGTCCAAGACAATAATTTTTTTTTTGTTTTGAAAACTGGATCATTTGGCATTTATTTAATTTGTTCTTACAATTTTCAAAAGTATTAACGAGAAAGAAGTATTAACATAGATATTTTCATCAGCTAACATGAAAAGTACCAAATGTACTCACTTATGAGATGGATCCAACAGCAAACTGCGTAGACCCAGAATTGCCATCGAATCATGCTGTCAGATCTGGTTATGTGTAGTTTGTAAACACCGAAGCACTTATTTGCCGACACACTATGCAATGGTTAAATTAGAGTCTACGTTGTTTGCAGTTTAACCTGACTTATAAGCAAGTAATGCAACAACTACAAGTAAGAGTTTTCCAGTGTTCTAAAAGACGAGCGTTGCCTGGAACACCAAATTAAAACAATTTTGTTAAAGAAACTGCCCTTATACTGTTGCGGTACAATATGGAATATCTATCCATTTTAAAACGAGCGTGCTATGTCTCTATAATGAAATGTTTTATGCCTTCTTCATAAGCCCAGACTTTTTCTTACATTCACTACACATGGTATCTTGTTTCTAGGCAGAATTTGTTTTTGTTTTTAAAATAAACTTAGTACACTATTAGTCAATATAAACTATGGAAGGCTATAAGTTTTTAACATTTTAAGTTTAAAAATTTTAAACAGTATATTTTTGAGGTTCAGTTTTACTATAGTGAACTGCTATCGATGGTAATTCATGAAAGTATGTACTAATCTTTTTCTCAGTCAATATATATTTACTTCACAACTTTAACAAGCGACAAACAATCCTTACTGCTCCTATTCTAAGCACATGGCAAAACCTAGTGTTCATGTCCCAGATCTTATTCCAGTTTGCATTATGGAGCTTGTTGCTATAGTGCAATAATACAATTCTTTTCAAGTTAATATCTTGAGAAACCAAATAAAAACCTATGTCTGACTTGTCTTATTATTTAACCCAATTTTATCAAACTTGACAGAAATGTTTTTGCAGAACGTGATGTACTAGTGTATCCAAGGCGGCTTCTCCTGCAAAATGTATCGTTTCAGGATTGGTTAAAAATTATTTTTCACTTGAGTTGTGTAGCGTAGACAATTTAAAAATTATGAATGAACATATTTTTTATTGCATCGCGACTATTCTCTTACCAATGCCTTCCTTGCTAACAATAATATTAACGAAAAAGCCTACTTCACATCAACATTTATATTTTTTTCACATGAATTTCTTCTTTAGGTCAGGAAATATTGGCCTTGCCTACAAGACCTCAGTGTATGCAAAATCTATTTATTTCTCCCTCTCCATCGGATATGATGATGACACACATTGATGTTGAAGGCAAAGTCATTATAGATTTGAATATCTGACAATGAATAGTAACATCATCTCAGCAGAAAACTGTTGTAAAATAGTACAATATAGCCGTCTTAAAATCTGTCAAGGATTGATATACCATCGCTTACAATATTTGCTGAACCCACACTGGTGGAAAGTGAGTCATAATCACTTTTTTGGCGGCAATGTCATTGAATCCAAATATTTTTTTTAGGTTTTGGTTAGAGGTTTTTAGTTTTTGCATGTATTTCATAAACCCCTTGATATATTTTTTTTGTCAAGATCGCTCATCTATTTCACCTCGAGATCAACATCACTCATATCAAATTTATGTTAAGGTTCTGGTTAAAGCATTTTGTTTGTTTACATTTCCTAAATCCCTTGATATATTCGCATTACACTTGAATCATGACAAATTAAAGAGAATTCATTTCCCGACATTCTCAAATCTCTAACATGGGATCAGGGTCACAGTCATAAACAAGTGAGAATGATTTTTTTAGATTAAAAAAATATTAGCGTGATGTATTTTCGTTACACTTATGGTGAATCGTAACGAAACTTAGATAAGCATCTGCATCTGTCCTTGGGGTAACAATTGTAGAAAATATGCATTAACGATTTTGTTAGTTTTATCATCCGTTTACACTTCCAAAAACCATAGATGAATTTTATTCTTACTCGGGTTGAGTCTTCATAAATTTAATATAATTTTTTTCTACACGTTTCCAAAGAAATATTCCATTGACGGAATAAAACTTGTATAAATCTTCTTGCCATTTATACTTGCCAGGTGTAGAACACGACCGTTTAATAGGCTATGTTTTAAATAATAGGTGAGATTAGCACAATACTGCATATTGGGACTAGCAAATCATAACAATTACTTACACGAAGATAAAGATAAAACAACTTTTGGTAACGAATACGAAAGGTCAAGGTCACGGTTATTTGTGTATCAAGACGATATTCATTTTGGTCTGCTATGAACATACATGTGCTGATATGATGGCCAACATGTGCTGGTATAATTTTAGATGACCAACTGATGAAAAATTTATATTATGGAAGAAGAAATACTGGATTGCTTTAAAACATATTAGACGTGTTAGAACAAAACAAATATTTGGTTTAGCAGTCAGTGACTAAACTAAAATGTGGAGACACAAATGTTATTTTTAACTTTACAAAGCTTGACCACACCTGACAGTTTTACCATGCCCAGTATAAATGTACTTACAAATTTATGGAATATCAAGAACAGTATCAGTGTTAATAAAATGAGTTCTATTTATTCTTTTCCTGATAAATGTTTTGGTTATTTTTCTTTGTACTTTTTATTGTTGAAATATAGTAGAAGAGAAAGCCACCAAAGAGTCACGTGAAACCCACATCTAAGTATTTAAAAGATGTTTCCTTAAACAATGTTTTAGAGGATAGGGTGAGGAAGGTGCAGGCAGATATGTATGGTGTAAGGAGGGGGGGGTTGCTTTTTCCTGCCAGAAATCAGTAGAAGTGCAGACATGTTGAGATTACAGTCAAACCTTTGGTTCGGGAAGCATCAACACAGACCAGTAGATTTGTGGCATCTGACCTACAATTGAGTGTCCAGAATAAGATTGTTGAGTGAACTTGAGCTATTTAAGTCACCACCTAGAGGACATGAACCAAAGACCAGAGACAAAAGTGAATTATCTGAAGGAAGACTAAAACATCTTGAAATATTTTGCATAGACAATTTGGGAGATGATGACATTACATTTCGTTTTTACACTGGCTTGACATATATAATGTTTCTAATCTTCTGGCAGTTTATTTGTGCTTCTGCATTGACACTAAATTATTAGAACTCATATGTTTCAAACCAAAAGAAAACACCAGGTAAGCAACGTGGGAGAAATAGAATAATTAGTCCCAAAAATAAACTGTTTCTCACTTTGATCCGACTTTGGTTTGGCCTGCTAAATACAGATCTTTCATACCCCATTGGCATACGTACCAAGCAAGTGTCAACAATTGTGTTCACATGGACATAGTCCTTATATAAAAGATTCATGCTGTTCAAGATGACAATGTTTGCAAGCAGACATTTAATCAGAAAACATTTACCCAAGAGCTTTAAGAAATATAAGAATATTAGTTGCATTATTGATTGTATTGAAGTGCGTATACAGCTACCAGGAATCTTTGGATCGCATGGAAACATGTATTTGACATATAAAGTCACACAACATTCTAATTTACGGTGGCAGATGCCCCAAATGGCGCTATTATGTTTATATCAGATGTTTTTTAAAAGGAAGCATTTCGAATAAGGAATTTGTAGTACAGTCTGGGGTTTTAAACATGCTTAAGTCAGATGATCAAATAATGGCTGATCGTAGATGTCTGATTCAATACACACTAAATGAAATACAGGTCTCACTAATAATCTCACCATTTCTAGGAAGCAGGCTGAAACTAACTTCTCAGGAAGAATCACTAACTAAATATAAAGCAAAGCATAGGATACACGTTTAACGGTCCATTGAGAGAATTAAGAAATCTAGACTGTTAAAACAAGAAATCCCACTCAGTATTCAGCCTGTCTTTTCTCAATGTGTATATATTATAGGTTGTTTAGTATGTTTTCAAAATCCACTTGTGCAGTTATTACAGTCTAAGAAGTTCGTATTATTCTGAAATTCAATATATATGATACATATGCAAATAATAAAGTTATTGTGACATGTATTTCCCTGTTTTTTGTAAAATAAGTATCATTTTAAGGCTAACTGTAGACAGCTATTTTTGTATTACTTTTTCTATAAGTATTCAGATAATTATACTTCCAGACAAAATATAGTTATACGCTTTTGCAATTAAAAAAATGTGTTGTGCACATATAAAGAAATGACATGAAAATAAATATAAATTTTCTCTCATTTTTGAAACATTGTTACCATTTTACACATGGAACTCAGAAAAATGTAATGAAATCACCAAAGAATATTACTAAAACAACCTACATTAATATATTTCTTGATCATATATATATATATATATATATATATATATATATATATATATATATATATATATATATATATATATATATATATATGCCAAATATGTAGAATGACGCATGAGCCACATTTAATTAAACCCTATTAAACCTGCATGCATTTTCAAAAGATTTACTAAAGAGAGTTTACATTAAGGTACAAAGTAAAATATAAATAGTACCTATCCTACATGTATATTCCTCTTTCTTTACCTCTTTCTAAAACATCAATCACATATAACAACATTTCATTCAGATAATTTAATTGGGGGCAGTTCCCTTAAAATGTTCATCTCAAAATATTCAGTGCATATGTATTGGAGATGAAATTCTATCAACTTGTGTACGATACTGTTCCAAAATGACTCATCAAATAATCTGATCCTAAGAATTACACAGTCTACATCTGACTAAAACACAAAGTCACACTAGGGAACATTTATCACAGCCAAATGCATCTGTATTTGATAGTAATATTGCTTTTCCTTAGAGTAAGTAACTGTCTAATTATAAAACAGAACGTATTTAATTGGCCTTTTTCATTTCGTTCCTGAAAGAAGATACACTTTTGTATTCCAGAATGTTAGGATATTTAATTTCTACTATTGCATACTTTGATGGCTCAGTTGCATCTAAAACAGGTCCATTTGGGCTACAAGCATGTTCAGGATACTTTGGATTTACCCACATACCTGTTTTAATCAATTTCGCTTCACGGTTTGTCAGGCATTACTTGTCTTGATACTATTTGCAAGCCAGTGCTTCATTTCTTATGCCAAACATCATGGCAGACGTTGAAATAGTGTTTCCTCACAGTGACAATTTTTTAAATTATTGGTTAATGCCAAAACAGTATTTGCATTAAAAATGTTCTCGTACTGTGATGCTTTTACCCGTACTCGACTATCTCAAATCCATTGGTCTTATGTTGCTCTTGTACCAACTCAATTGGATAAGGTGCATATCAATTGGATAAGGTGCATGTCCTTTAAGAACAGCAAGATTGCACAACATAGTTTTTCTCTGACATTTTAGAACTTCAAGTTGGTTGTCATCCAAAGTGTAATCTTTTAACTATATGCTAATATAGTTATCCACACACTAGTGATGTCTGTGGGACATGCATTGCTCCATAAAAGATCTGTTTTGGCTTCTTTTTCTGTTACTGACTGTAACGAGGCTGGCCTTGGATCAAAGTTAATAACATCATGGACTTTTTTTTTTTTTTGTACTAGCATGAAGAGATTACTGTACTTTCTTAGGCCATTTCTCACATTTCCTTCCTATATTCCATGTACATTTGCAGGCCGTAGAAGATGCTTTTTCATTTCCGTACTTCTCAACAGGCTAGCACAACATAAAGCAAGGCAGCAACATGATTGCATCTGCCCATTGCAAATAATGCATACGTACAAGAGAATCTTTGACGTAGCCAGAATCATAAGATAACATCACTGTGACATCATAAAATACATATGCTCTATATGATGCCATAACTGACAAAGTAGAATGAATTTTGTTTATAGTCTTTCATGTTCTGTTCACGTCCGCTGTCAGAGATACTGTTCCTTTTCTTAAAGGCTTGTAGGTGTGCAAATGTAATGAACAGTCTTCATCTATGTTCTCAACTGATGGGTCTGAGGTCATGAACTGTACAGCTTCTACAATATAGTTATGAATGTGTTTTTGTTGAAATGTTCTCGAAAATTAGTTGATGGAAAGGTATCCGATCCAATGAGAGGAATAAATGATATTGATTTCTTTAGATCGTTATTCTTCCGTGTTGTTG